>CAMZMU010000081.1:17710703-18437481 GCA_947311845.1 Poa pratensis | reverse complement strand
TGCAACTGAAAACTTGCAGCAAAGTTTTGAGGCCGATTTCCCAGATAATCATAAGGAACCCAATACATATGCAAGAGAGCTATTAGAGTACTGCTGCCACAAAGCTCTTCATGAAGTAACAACACGTCCAGACTATTTGGCTGATAAGGATCTTCGTCGTTTAATGTTCGATATGATGCTTGCATGGGAAAACCCAGGTGCTGAGGATGAATTGATAGAAAATGTGAGAGATCTCATTGCTGTACTTGGTCATAAGATGCCATTTTCTCTTTTCTTTTAACCAAAAATATATAAATGCTCTCTCGTCTGTATTTTCTGAAGAGAAAAGTCAGCCTATTGATTTAATTTATGAAATTCGTCACTTTTTCTAATTTTATCTTGATGGCCAGGATACTTTGCGTAATGCCGTGGAGATTGAAGATGAAGATGAGGGATCAATTTTCTATGCAAGTTCCACAAGTTTAGCTGTTCAAGTTAGTTCCTTTTTGCGAAACATCATTTTTTTTGCCAGGATCATATTGCTTTCATGTGCGAACACATGTTGATCTAATGTTTTCACTTTTAGGTCAATGAAATGAAGACAGTTGGGTTAAGTGCTTTTAAACGAATAGCGCCTTCGTGCCCAATAATAGCCGACTTGGTTACTGTCCACAATCTGTTTGATGCACTAACATGTTCATCTGGTGGCCGGTTACACTATTTCGTATACGACAAGTATCTCAAAAGTTTAGACCGGTAAGAGTTACAATTGTACATATCATCAAAGTCCATATGTATTTGCCCTGCCTTTTGTAAATGTCTTTATGGAATTAATGCATAAATAACTTTCTATCACTGGCTGTTCTTTTTGTGCTTTGCTTTGTTTTGAGTTAAATAGAACAAATTCATACACTCCACATCTGCAGTTTAACAGCACGAGGTGTTCTTGTAGAACCGATACTGTATTAGTAGTGCATTGTGCTATGAATCTATGATTGACTGGTTGTCTTAAGAAATATATTAAGCGTATTTTGTGTTATTTTTTAGGGTATTCAAATCTGTCAAAGGAATCATGCAGTCACCACTTGCTTCAAATTTTCATCTTAATACTGGGGAGTGTATCTTAGCTGTTGAGGGAGATAGGCCTATTTATCCTGTATTGCAGCATATTGGAATATCAGCTTGGCCAGGTGAATTAGTTGGCTGGCATCTAACTTCTCAATTTGCAGCCATACTTTTTTTGGGATGTCATTGATATTTCCGTTCTTTTTGGCAGGAACGCTGATCCTAACAACACACGCTCTGTATTTCCAGAGTATCAGAGTGGGTTATGGTGATAAGATTGTTAAATATGATTTAGCAAAAGATTCAAATCAAGTGATTAAACGTGATTTTACTGGACCATTGGGTGTTCGCCTATTTGATAAAGCTGTGATGTACAAGTCAAACACTCTGTAAGTATTAAAAAAGGAAGGGTTCTCTAATACCTATTTTACTGAGGACCGCAGGTGTATTTTCATTTGTCTTTAAAAAAGTTAACAACACCTTATTTGCAGAACAGAACCAATCTATTTTGACTTTCCTGAGTTAGGAGGACCCTCACGAAGAAACTATTGGTTAGCAATCACTCGTGAAGTAATGCAGGTGAATAAATTCATCAGGAAATTTAATCTTGAAGATATTCAAAAAGCGGAAGCACTCTCAAAAGCTATCCTGGGCATCTTGAGATACTCTGCTGTAAAAGAAGTATTTCATATTGCTCCTTCTCACTTCAAGACAACACTCACTTTTAGCTTAGCAGAAAAGCTCCCAAAAGGAGACATGGTATTAGAGGCCCTATATAATAACTACTTTCAACTGTTGGACACTACGTTGAGCCATTTGGCAACTGTATCAGCAGTTAACAGAACGTCGAAGACTCATACTGTACCATTTGCATTATATGCTCTCTCTAGAATGGGTTTTATCTTGCGGAATAGAAAAGATGAGACTGAAAAAGAGATAAGCTTTTGTGCTGCTTGCGTTGGCGTAACAAAATCTCTTGAGGCTGCTTTGGAAGAGTCATTTTGTTATTCTGAAAGAATAGAGGCAGCACGTGCTACGGTTGATCAAGTAAAGGTGGAAGGTCTTGATGCAAATCTTGCCCTCATGCAGGTGTGTTGATATTAATCAGTTTAAATTGTTCTCTTGAATGGCTTTTTAAATTTGGTAGAGCCATGTTTTTTATTGCTTTGGGTTCAATAGATAATATGTAGTTTGGATCTGGTAAATGTTTTAGTTCTTCACATGGATATTATGCTCTTGGGAGCATACGCTCCTATTATTGGTTCGGATACCTGTGCATTTGAAAAAAAACTCAAAAATCTTACTTCAAAATTTTGAAAACATAATTCAAAGTGTTTGCAACATATGATCAGACGTTCGCTTAAAATGGTACTCCCTCTGGTCCGAAATAATTGACGTGAATGGTGAGCTACGGCTGTACAAGTTTGTATAGGGCTGGCGACAATAAATTCGGATCGGAGGGAGTATAAGAGTGGTAAACTTGAGGGAAATTATGTCATGTTATGTATTTAAAGTTTTATATGATTTTTTATGAGAAGTTCTTTAGTATTGTTTTTGTGCAGTCCAAGATGATCATTATGTACTGTTATTATGATTTTTTGGTGGAACCTTTGAAGTGCACTGTTTTCTTTGCGTACGATCTTAAAAGTATATTTGTTTCCCTGTAATAGTTATTTTTTGGTGTACACGATGCACTTTTAAAATGTCAAAGGGCCAAGCGTATGTCTATGCTTATTGAATAGATTCATGGTTCACAATCTTGATTCATGATGATTCATTTTCATGTATTTGTTCTTTTGTTCCAAGTATACATCCATTACCGCCAAATGAAATAGGAAGAGAAATTCTTAGGTGACTAGGATCAGCAGATATGTAATCCATACTCTGAGTTTTGTAACAGAGTGATGTATTAGAAAATTGTGCCATCTTTCATGCCTGCAATGCTGTTTTCCGATGCCCTTTTCTATTCACCCATGCAAGTATGCAACTCCATTTTAATTGCACTAGTTCGTCACAGGTTTTGTTTATATTCATGTAATAGTTGTACTGCTGCATCACACATGTTTTCCCTTGGCTGGTCAGCACCTATATGGTACTATATTGCTGTACACCAGTACCACGACTCGAGTTCTGATAGATTACCCTTATATTGCAGGAGCTACTTTTCCCCATTATTCAAGCAGGCAAACTTATTAACTCTTTAACCAAGTGGGAAGATCCTGTGAAATCATTTCTGTTCTTAGCTTTTATCCTGTATATTATTCAAAGGTAATTTTGTTGTGGTTGTTGGATCTTATCAAGTATGCTTACATATATTATGTTTCTTACTATGTGTGTTCTTTGTTGTGTAGCGGGCTTTTCAATTACACCGTGCCCTCTGTTTTCCTAGTTTCTGCTATAGTTATGATGTGGCATAAGTACAGTGGAGAAGGAAAATTGTTGGAAGTGCTTGAAGTAAGAGCTCCTCCAAGTAAGAATCCTGTTGAGCAAATCTTGACATTGCAGGATGCTATATCCAAGTTGGAAGAAACTCTACAGGCTGTAAACATTGTTCTTCTCAAGCTCAGAGCTATCTTGTTTGCAGCTGTTCCAAAGGTTTGTCTTTGCTGTTGCTTCCGATTATCTGATAGGGATATGAGAGACAGCCTAGTAAAATCACCGTACATTGATACACCTATCATAAACAATCTCTTGACATGCCTATCGCTCGATGTATTTTGTTTTGCAATGTGAGACAACTTAGTGATAATATTTAGTTGACTCATTGGATATGAGCCATTTCTAGCCCCATGCAACATTTTGTACCCACCTTTAACTTTACAAAGAGATCAATCTGCCAAATGGTAACCTCCATCTCTTTCCCATGCACAGGCAACACAAATGGTCGCAGTGGCATCTCTTGCTGCAGCTGCATTTGTTATCTTGACGCCTCCCAGGCATCTTCTCCTGATGGTAGTCCTAGAATTCTACACAAGGGATATGCCACTAAGGAACAGAACACGGAGAAGTTCCGCAGAAGGTTTAGAGAGTGGTGGGCCCGTATTCCAGCTGCTCCTGTGCAGATGATCAGACCTAACGAAAACAAGAAAAAGATATGACTATGAGCTTTGTATCCATTGCAGCTAACAGCTCACAGTTTTCTCCAGTCTCCTTGGTAACCTAGCCAGCTAACCTACAAACCTGTACAGATATCACCCATTATAGAGTGCAATTGCACTGGCCACCCCTGATTATACTCATGTAATGATTGTATAGTGGCATTGCTTTGGATGTATAGAAATATACAAATATGGCTACAAATTGTGTTGAATTTTCTTTACTTGAGTGTTAACTTCGCTTAGAGTACAAAGTCAAAATGTGGTGTTTCTCCATTGGTGTCGATGTCTATGGAGGTTGCCCAGATTACGGTGCTTTGCTTGGCAATGTAAAGCTGGATCATCTGGAAAGTGTAATGCTTTCTCGACAGAGTTGGTTCCCTCTAACTGGCAACCTTCAAGTTTGAGCCGTTGTTTTTGCGCGCTCTTTCCTGACACCGATTCGTTGTGCAAGTTTTGTTAGTGTAGGCAGGTAGCTGAGCAACGGTGGTAGGTGGCAGGAAGACTCCTACCTAACCCTGCCCCCAACTAAAAGCGAAACCAAGGAGCAAAGATTGTTGACTTCTCTCCACCAGAATCTGCTCAGGCGAGAAACCACTACGCAAATCTGCACGGAATGGCCACCGCTGCATCATCCTCCTCCCCTCCGGCGGCCATCACCTGCCGAGGTAACCAATCCGACCCCGCCTGAGCCCTGCTCGTCTGTCTGCCCGAATGTGTCCGCGTTTCCCGGTTTCTCCTGAGTGACTCGTTGGTGTTTGGTGGCGCGCAGCGGCGGTGGCATGGGGGCCGGGACAGGCGCTGGTGATGGAGGACGTGGAGGTCGCCCCGCCGGGGCCATGGAGATCCGCGTCAAGGTCGTCTCCACCTCCATCTGCCGCAGCGACGTCACCCAGTGGCAGTCCACGGTACGCACCGGCACCGCAAACAGCTTCTTCCTTTCGAATACCCCTGCATTTGCATTTGTATTTCATTTCATTCCATTCCAAGTAAAACGCCACCTTGCCTTCATCGAGCCTGGTAATTCTTTCTGTGCCTGTCTGTCTGATATCTGTTCTGTTCCGAAATTCAGGCGCAGCCCGACCTGTTCCCCAGAATCTTCGGGCACGAAGCATCCGGGTCCGCATCCCGATCTCTCTCACTGCCTTGTGAGCTGCTTGAAGGTTGCAATGCTGACATGACATCTGAACACCTTTGAACTGTAGAGTGGTCGAGAGTGTTGGTGAAGGAGTGACCGAGTTCCAAGTCGGTGACCACGCGCTCACCGTCTTCATCGGGGAATGCATGAGCTGCAAGCACTGTGCATCGGGAAAAGCAACATGTGCCAGAAGCTCGGCCTGGAGAGGAAGGGTGTCATGCACAGCGACCAGACGACCCGCTTCTCAATCGGAGGGAAACCCGTGTACCACTACTGCCGGTGTCGAGCTTCAGCGAGTACACGGTTGTCCACTCGGGTTGCGCGGTGAAGGTCAGCCCGACCATGCCCATGGACAGGATATGCCTGCTGAGCTGTGGCGTTTCTGCAGGTAACCTTGCCCCCGTGTGCTTCTGAAGATATTATTGCCTTATTGGTCATCTTACATGGCTGCATATCTTGATGATATCCGATCATCGACTTGTTCCATTTGTTCTGGTGATCTGTTCTTTAGGCCTCGGTGCAGCTTGGAATGTTGCCGATGTAACCAAGGGATCGAGTGTAGTTATATTTGGTCTTGGAACTGTAGGACTTTCAGTGAGTATCTACAAAAGCTTCTATTATAAGAGAAGAAAACACATATTGAGAACTTCAATTCTGAGACTTGTATCTGCTGATTTAGGTAGCCCAAGGTGCCAAGCTACGGGGAGCTTCCAAGATTATTGGAGTAGATACTAATCCTGATAAGCAAGAAAAGGGTATTTTTCAATATAAAAAATAAAAAGCGTATGCTTCTGTAGCAGCATTTTCTGAACTTACTTGGTGTGTCTGTGGCACAGGGAAGGCTTTTGGTGTTACAGATTTTATTAATCCGAGTGAATTGAATGAACCTGTTCAGCAGCTAATATTCATTGAACTGACCGAAAAAATTGAAGTACTGATCACTTACAGTTTATACGATTATCTTACCTGCATCTTTGGTGTTCAATTGGCACAGTTTACAGAAACAAACTGTCGTGCCGAATCATAGAGTGAAGTACCTATTAAATTGGGACGAAATCATAAAATAAAGCAAGACATAGTAGTTCTTTGTCTAGGCAGTAATTGTGCACAAGATCGGGACATAGCATTGTGTTCAGTAAGAGCAAGCTTTCAGTTACACGCTTTGCCAATATGCTCTTATAATAACTCCATTTTTAAAAGAGAAAAGCCAAAAAAGATGTGGTACTGGTGTCTCCGCGGCATAGACTTTAACCTATTTATCCCAACCCTATGATAAACATAGGAATGGCGTTTTCTTCATCCTTGCAGGTAGTAAAACGACTTACTGATGGAGGGGCTGATTACTCTTTTGAATGTGTGGGTGATACTGGAGTAGTCTCAACTGCATTGCAATCTTGTTCTGATGTAATTACTATTCATATTTTTCATTTCTAGTAACCCTGTGCCAAAGCGTTTACTTATTATGTTGAGATGCATTTTCTCCTCTCACGTTTTGTTCTTGACAGGGATGGGGACTGACTGTAACTCTTGGCGTACCCAAAGCAAAGCCAGAAGTTTCTGCACATATGGATTGCTTCTTTCTGGAAGAACACTGAAGGGGTCCTTGTTTGGAGGATGGAGACCCAAATCTGATATACCTTTGTTAGTGGAGAAGTATGCAAACAAGGTAATTCCGAAACTGTTGCTGAAGCAAATGGGTTTTTATGCTTTTCTCCATACACTCAGTTAACAATACTCACTCCGTTCCTTGTTATAAGGTTTATTAGGTTTCTGAAAATGTCAAACTTGACTACCTTTGACAAAGATTTTTAGGAAAAACTATGAACATCTAAAATACCAAGAAAGTAATACATGAAAATTTATTTGAAAATGAATCTAATGATAATGATTTGGTATTGTAAATGCTAATAATATTTTTTAAATCTTGGTCAAAGATAGTCAATTTTGACTTTTTTTAGAAACCTAATACAACTTATAATAAGGAATGGAGGGAGTATTAAATTAAGCAACCGAACTCATTATTTGTACTGTTGTAGTATGCCCTCTTTAGGGTGGTTGTGTGGGCGGAGGAAAATGGAAGCAATACTAGTAGAAAAGTCTTAAGTCCCAGTCGACTGAGATTTTCTTAAGTCTCGGTCGATTTAGAAAAGTGCAACTTGCACCTTTTCACCCAGTTGCACTTTTCTAGAAATCTGAGTCTACCGAGACTTAGCAGAACCGGTACTAGTATGATGGATGTTTGCGATAAATTGTTTCAAAAGCATAGATCTCAGATATGCATTGACCATTCTGTTGTGTAACTTCTCAGGAAATCGAAGTTCATGGCCTTGTCACGCATGATATGCCATTCAGTGACATCAACACGGCACTCGAACTGATGCTAGAAAACAGGTGTTTGCGATGTGTGATTCACATGCCAAAGTGATAGGATTGAACAACTATACATTAGTGCCGCATATCTGTACAATTTTGCGAGTTTTTTTTCCAGTAATTTTCCACTTGATCTCGCTCCTGACTCGAATTTCATCACATCAGCACATCCAAGCTCTTACATCTTTATTGGTGTTTCACCTTGGAAAATTTGATGTTATAGTTGTTGAGAGGAATAAAAGTTCTGATATTCCCTTTGAATCCTCATATGTACCATCTAAAAAATTATTCGTGTAATCTTTATTGTTGGAAATTAATTTTCTGGTGATTATAACGTTGTATGCTTGCTCCGTGCATTGGCAAGACTGTTATTCTATTATTTGAGATTCTTGATTGGGATGACTTATGTAAAACTGGATGATATTAAAATGTACGTAAAATTATTTCTTCAAAATATGTATGGGTTAACAGGTTACTTAGACCGATGACCATTGCTTGCTCGTGCTTAATGAATTCTCATTTAAAATAATGAAACTTATTATATTGCATGTCCTTTGAGGGGTAGCCCTGGCTAGTAAGCACTGTTAGTATAGATTAAAATTCAATTGTGGAAGCACCCTGTTTCAAAATATCATTATGTACCTTCGTAAGGCATTATTTTCTACAATGCTTCATGTAATGTGTATGAGTTAATACAGTATATACATACAATTTCTCTTCAAGTTAAAAAAATTGTAGGTCCCCTTTTAGCCATTTTTTGGCACAAAAAATGTCACAGAAGTTCTCAGAATCGACTGTGAAAGGATATACTGGATGCTTACTGCATGCATCTCTAGCAAAATTGGTTACTAGAAATCTTTCAGCAAATTCGAAAGAAAAGATCCATCTGTACAATACAATGCTCTTCAGATCCATGGACCTTGCTGGGAACTCATTTTAACTGATCGACAGTAATAAGACTGATTTTTCTTTCTGACATTTGGCATAATACACTTTGTTTCTCACTATTGTCATCTAAAGTGTTGCAGAATTCATGTTCTTTGTCAGCAGCAGAGTAATGCTTCCTCTTATAAGAAAGCCTTCTTGCTTGCCTGAGCTTGGTAATAAACTTCATCAGTGGTTAACTTCCTTCTTCCACAGTAGGTCTAACTGGGGAAGCTCGTATTCCTCGGGATTTAGGGCCAACGGAAAATCTGGCAAAGGAGGTGGTGGTGTGATGATCTGGCTGGTTCCGGTGTTGGAAGTTCTGAATTAAAAAACGTTTATGATCAGCATTTACTTCATTGAAGATTAATAATTGTCAGCTCTTGTAGAACATCTAATTATTACCTTTCTTTGGTGTACAGGTCCTGGTTGTTCTGGAGCTTTCTTAATGTATCTTTTGGGATTCTGTCCAAAAGATATTTGGTTGTTCCGAAAGGAGTTGAGATCCTGCAACATTACATGTACAAAGGTCAGTCTCATTTTAATTTCGAGAAATATTCTGCAAGTGATATTGGACTATACACTACGCAACAACAGCTTTCAAATGGCGAGACTCCTCAGTATTATTTCCTCCTTATGCTAATTTGTTCATACTAGGTCTAGAAATTGTCGAATGGTACAGTACTAGTAGATTTCGACAAGTAAATCAAGTGCTAAAGAAGACTAAAATTGTCAAATGACCTTGATGTCGGAGGAGTTGAATGGAAGGCCTCTGAAGCCCTTTTGCTCTCTTTCAGAAACTCCTCTGATGCTTGTAGTGAGGATATTGCCATCTCGTGAGATCTTTCGGTGTCTCCCTCGTCAAGAATCAACCCATGGAAATAGTATGCAGCAGCCTGACAAACATACAAAAGACCAACAGTACCTGTTTAAATATCTCTAGAAGGAAAAGTAAAGAGGTCTACATATTTTCTATCGCCATGTGGAAGAGAGTGTATGATCTGGTCAAGACTTTAATTTAAATTGGATCCAGATAATTTAGTTCCAGTTCAAAACATTGAACACATTTGCAATTTTCAAATCAAAATAATTAACATTTTTGGATTTATGAGAAAATAGTGTTAAGCTGGTCTGCACACCTTTGCTTCAGCATACTTCCACTTTACAAATAGTGTGTGCTTTTTCGCCCATCCATCTGACAAAGGAAGCTCTGGTATGCTATCCTTAATCTGTAGAACAGTAATTTACCGATTGAAGTGCAATACATTTTTGGAATAGCTGTTTAATGCAAAATCAAATGATGTACTATGATGGGAAAGAACATGCCCACATGCTCATAAGCCCTTGACAATAGGTCACAGAGAAAGAGGAAGCACCTGTTGCCAATACTTGACCATCTCGCAAGCTAAACGCCGCTTTACTGCTAAAGTGGCCTTTGGATTATCAATTGCCAATCCAAGTTGCATATCAACTCCCTGCAGTATTTGAAGATGATAGGTCACTCCAGCTTTCCAAGAACAAGAGTACACTAGTAAATCCCTTGCGATCAGACCGTATGAAGGAGTAAAGATTAAATGTTAAATTTTCGCCAAAAAAAAAAGATCAAATGTTAAAGATATTTCAGAATATCTATGTATAAGTGGATTCCTTTGGACTTAAAATGTGAACTCAAATGATTAACTTGTTGAAACAAGATGATGATAGAGAAAGATAACTGTACTATAGTTTGAATCAAGGGAAAATACCCGCTGTTCATGGGGTATCTACACACTCTAAGTTTGACTGAAACATATGTGCAACGGTGTCACTAGTAGAGTTGATAGAAATTATTAAAAAGTGTTTTGATTTTTTTCCAGTTATTTTCCATCCTCTATGATTTTTTAATAAAGTTTGACCGTAAAATCAACAAAAAAGTCAACTAGGGAAACAAGCTAAAAATGACGACCAAAAAATATTTTTTTTCAAAATTCTGAAACCAGTTTTGTAAACCCAAATCCGTGTTCTACTAGGAAAACAAGTTAAAACGGGTATATACAGCTTGCATCCGCCGTATAACGCATGGGTGTGTAGATACCCCCATGCATAGCAAATCCTCTCTCATCAAGGGATTCACTTTGACTATGGTATAGTGAAACATGTCAAATCCACCAGGTATCACAAAATGTTGGTGGCCTAGAACCCTTATTACTAGTTTTGTTAATGATATTGAGAACCTTCTCTTCGTTAATAACATAAAATAAAATTGTTGGTCTTCTATGTAGCAGAATTGAACTAGTTCAGCATTGGAGAAGGTTATAAGCTAATCTATTTTTTTTCAAAAGGGCCTTATTTTTCGCGCAAAAATAAGACGTTTGTTTTGTTACATATTGAAGAGTACCTGGCCAAGTCCTTGCAAGCTAAGTGCTTTTAGATTTCCTTCAGCTAGATCTACTGGGAGTACCCTTCTGAAATTAACATCAAAGAATTAGAATTCAGTAAATGTCATTGCAATGTTGGGCTCTTTGAGAATGATAAACCGATATCACCAAGCATTAAACCTTTTCTCGGGTGGTATCTGCAGAAGTACTCGATTAACTGCACAATCCAAGTACCCAGCTGCTTTCAAGAAAACATCAACAGTGGCTTGTCTGCTCTCTGGGCGAAACACGTGTATTGTGTTGTCAGCACTTAGCACAACACACTAAATCAATGAAAATCAACAATGTTCTTAATCCAAGATATAAGTACTGAACCAACAACCTTCAGAAACTCGCGGCCCATAGCCGTCACCGTACGACCTAGGAAGAAGCAGGGAGTTGGCCTGCAGGAAGCACACCATGGCCATCAGGTGCAGCACAGACAACACTTCATACCAAGCATCTGACATGGATGTCTCCTGCAATCAAACCATAATCCAACTTTGAGCATCTTTATCCCAGCTTCATCTATGAACATTGATGGACCCCATACTTACTTCAGCATCATCTTCTTGGTTAGCCCAAACAAACTGCACTTTGTTTCTGAGCTCACTGCCTGCAACATCATGCATGATAAATCAGTCCACAGCACTATCATAACAAAAACCAGTATAGGATAGGATAATCACTTTCTTTCACCAGTCCTAGCAGAACTGGCAGGTACTCCTCCAAAGCCTGGAGAAGATTAGCAGTGGTAGACCCTCCTGAAACCAACCAAAGGCTAGAAATCAATACTGAACTTCTCATAAGTCACATGTAGCAGCCGAGCAGAACACACCCCTACACACCGTGCCGCGACGCTGCAGCCCTTCGCTTCGGCTTCAGGGCCGCCGCTGATTCCTGCATTGCCATTTCCACAACCCTCGCTCTTAGAGCTGACAGGTTATCCACCCTGCTCTTGTCCAGGTGATCACCGAGAGATAGCGAGAAGTCTACGGTCCTCGGAACCCGGAGTCCCGGGAGGAAGACGACCACCTCACCGACGCTTCTTGGCCTCCCCTGGCGTCCAACACCCGGATCCCTCGACGCCCCACAACCCATGGAGCTGCAAGAATGGATTTGTTGGAAAGCCGGTGGGGTCTTAGATGCTGTGACCTGGCTGTGAAGACTGAACAACAAAGGAAGAAGTTTATCCTAAGGGACTTGTGGAGTGAAACCAAAGTTCAGCAATCTGAGTGTTTCAAGATGTTGACGACCAAGAGACGAAGTGGTAAGGAAGCAAAGCCTGAAGATCGAAGAAGAAACGAACACCGATACAGCAAGTTCAAAAGCAACAGAAAGATCCTTACCTTTCTTCCTACTTTACGGTGAAAGGCTCAGCGACTACACTAATCTGAACCAAAACACATGCACCTTTAGCTCCTCCGCCTGTTCTCTGTGAGCAACATCAAAAAGGAGAGTGCAAGTTGAGCGAATGGGAGGCCAAGTTGGCAAGTTCCTTTGTGGGAAAGATAAAACATATGGTGGATCAAGTTGTGTCATCTGAAAATTAAAAAGTGCCACTGCTGCTCGAAAAGCAGCACTGCATCGCCTGATGCATGGAACTGACCACTTGATTGATATTCGTGCCACGCTAGTGCAGTTGACTCGCATTAAAGGCTATAAGAAGGCACGATAACACCTACATTGCCAGAGAGTTTATAATTGCATGTTAGTTGTTTAAGTACCATGACCATGGAACAAATGTTCTAGTATAAGAGAAAAGGTACTCATAACACTAAGTACTGTGTGGATATTGAATAAGAAAAGTAAGGATAAAGCATAAACCATGCAAAAGGTAGGTAACAACAGACCTGATATTTATTCCAAGGTGAATATAGGATTGTCCATATGCCCTAACCTGAAGCACTTCATTTGTACAAGAATTTTCAAAGTCCCTTCTATCCATTGTCTTGCAATTTATAAACAGAGACAAAGCACAAAAAATCAGGACTAAGCAGGGAAGCAAGCGAACAGCAAAGCTGTCCACGATCAAAAGAGCTTCACAAGCGAAACATGTATAAGTCTACATCAAGCAAATATAAGAATATAAAGATTTCAGTAATGGACTGGTATGAAGAAGCGCGGCTAGAATTATTTTAGGATTCCCGTATTTTTGTATTGTTGGCCTTATGTTTTCACTCGCCAATTTTTCCATGACATTTACTTAGATATGTTACCAATAATATTTTTTTCTCCAAAAGTAACTCTTGAAGAAATATAAATGATTTGATTCAAAAAATTGTCAAAGACTGTGAGGATTTGGCTTGTGATACATGAACGCGGGATCATTGAGGTCTGCTAGTGATGCTAGGAGCAGAATATGTTCTAGTAATTTGTAAATTTTAATTTTCACTCCTTGGTCTCTCAAAGTCTATCTCGGCACACATTTATTTATTGAAACTATATTTGGAAAGAATTAAATGTAAAACTTTTCGTCACACCTATCTCTTGTTTTCACCCATTCAATGTATCACTCGCCATATTGGAGAAACCTTATTCAACTTGTGCAATATTTTTAACTATTAGAAACATCAGTAAAATTACACCAACTTATAATCCACCTTTGAAAAAGGAATGCAAGTACCACTACTTGTCTCGCTTCTATAATGGAAAAAGCTTCGTAATGTCATATATATTTTATTGTTTCATCAGAGAGAGCTTGCTGCACCAGTTGGCTTTACAAAACAACCGTCAACCCATGAAGCTAAGTAAGCTAACGTGTCAACTAAACAATGATGATGAAACTTTTTGTTGATCCAGTTGACCATATGCTCTAACTTTGTTCATTAATTCAGTTTCCCCGCGGATCAACGACGCATGAACAATGTTCTTATCTTGTCCCTGTTCCCTTGCTGTAAAAGTTTAGATATTAATTGCATGTCATTAAATAACTGTGCAAACAATGAAATCCATCTGGGAAATTCTTCCTGTCGTCGTACCTCAAGGATATATGAAGATTAGTTTGTACCCTCGGATGGACCAAAAGCCTTGACCGAGGAACACAGCTTGATCAAGAGGTAAATTAAATAGCCAGGGCACACAACACGTGTTTATAACATCAAACATCATATTAAAAAAGTGAAAGCAGATCTCTATCTTAACTTTGCTTGAAGAGATTACCATAAGCAAAGGATCAGCGGCCAAGAGCAGAGTTCTATCTGCTTGTCGGATATGACGGCAGTCGGAATTCCACGATAGAGGACGCGTCATGGTTACTTGGTCCTTGAACTGGATTGGCCGCTGGCGAGGGAGACGTAGCATGTGACCAGTTACAGAATACTGATCTGAAATATGATTAAGAGAAATCAGAACGCTAATATCCAGGCTTGTCAACTCCTGCATTTAAATTATGTACTCCGTATTGAAGCAATAAATCAAGCTAGCAAGCATATGAGAACAAAGAGACAGATCTGATGCATAAATTGTATCTACTCCATGAAACCTGCATGTAATACTATGATTTAAAAAATCATCCAAAATATGTTGCCCTAGGTATTTCTCATATTTTTCAACCTGTTAGCATCAAACTTGCTCATTACATCTCTTTATCAATTATCTTCTAGCGAACAATCCTTGAAGTAGTACCGCAGCACCCAAGGAGACCGATTTCAGCAAGTGGATTGCTCATCAGCTAATGCTGCTATGTCGTGAAATGGAGACAATAGAAAACGAATTAATGTATTGACATAAACTTTCTAGTAAACATGGTCCAAAGCCAGATCATATGTCTTTCATTGTTCACTGTTTTGAACCTTTTTGCTGATCCTAGAGTTGGGTGACCATGTAGATGTTCTTTTTATATTGTTATTTAAAAGAGCAGCAGGAGAGTCACCTGCTGTATCAATACTATAAAATTATAAAACTGGCAAGATGGTAATAAGAGGGAATACCATATGAAACTGAAAGCTTCCTGCAGTAATATAGGTCAAACATTACCAAACATGAGAGGTGCAGAGATATAGGCAGTTCGATCTTCAGTCCTAAGATGATGTTGCCGCCGGTCTCGTCGTGCCTTGATCGCCAATTCTTAGCAGAAGATGATGTTGCCGCCGGTCTCGCCGTGCGTCGCTGGCCGCTAGACATTCTGAACAGATGAGATAGTTGGGACGGTAGTGGTAGGCGGATTTGAGACTTCTCGCCTGATGTAATGAGGTCTGAGAGATGCTCAAAGGAGCTTCAGTACTTCTCTGAAGACGACGATAATCTGAACTGCTTTAAACTTTAAAGCACCGATGGCCGATCCATCAATCAGGTTGAAATTGTTCGGCCTTGAAAAAGATGCACAAAAGATCTCCTCCAATTCATCTTTAGGTTGTACACACTGTCAAATTAGTTCAGTTGAGGACCTTAGATGCTTGATAGAACGCATAACAGAGCAAAGAATGATGAGAGACCCATCCAATTCCTATCTTGTATTGATCCAACGTGATCCATAAATTTGCTTGAAATTGTTCGGCCTTGATAACGATGCACAAAAGATCTCATCGAATTCATCTTTAGCTTGTACGCACTGACAAATTAGTTCACTTGAGGACCTTAGATGCTTGCTAGAACTCATAACAGAGCAAAGAGTGATTAGAGACCCATCCAATTCCTATCTTGTATTGATGCAACATGAGAAATCAATGCGATTTTCGTCGAGCTCTGTACTGAAAAACTTGGCAGTCTGGAAAATTGATGCAACATGAGAAATCAAGGCAATTTTCGTCGAGCTCTATACTGAAAAGCTGGAGGGTCTGGAGAATTGAGCTTGTGGCTGCTCGACCCGATTACAAATATCAGTATACCTACACGTGTGCTTGATGGACGTACTGTTATGGCCTTGTGAAGAGATGGTGGATTGCATCATGCATGAAGTCTTCTGCTTCACCGGCAATTGCTGTCGTAATTTGCTAGCGAGCTAGGAAGTTAGCTCCAGGGCGTATTGTGTTTTCAGATCAATTGCCAAGCCAATATTTGCCATGTATTGAAGATCCTTTCATCTTCCTAGGCTGTTTTGCCGAATAGAGAAAAATTGAAGACGTAATCAATCGAGTATAGGAGATCTTGGTAATGTTACCACCGTTGGTCAGGTCGTTACTGCCGTCCACCATGCGCTTCAGCGTCGGTAACATTGCCCTTCGATCGTTCCGCAACCATGCCGCCGGCGATCGATTAATCGAGAGAATATCTGGCCGCTTATCCGCTGCGTCTTGCAATCGCCGGACACGTTGGCGTCATGGCCCGGCCTAGTCTGGCATGGTCAGCCATCTGCCGCAGCTCGTCGTCGATATCGAGTTGCCTTCGGTTAGCGACTCATCTCCACGACTAACCCCTCCCTTCATGATCTGATTAAAAGGGGCAATTGCAATACTGCAGAAATCGACCGTATACTTTCTTGATCGGCAAGCTTGCCACCAGAGTTGTCCTGCCAAATTACGTTTGAGTAGCCATCACGCCTAGCTTACCATTATTTTCTAAGCTGCGCCAAATGAAAAGAGTACATATCGTACAGGACACGAATTTCTATGGAATCCTTGCCATGTACGTGCAGTTTTGAGCTAGGACATCAGCCATCGTAGGTGCCCTTTCCTTTTCAGATTCATGATTAATGTACGTGCTGATCCGTGACGTATATCGGCGCGCTTGTCTAGCTATTGCGGGCTGACTTAATTGACTTAATCTCCACCGTTAGTTTTAAGGAGACAAATCTAAAGCGTTGGTTAACCTGTGTTTTAATTATATAATAGATTAAAGTTAGGCCGAAATACAAAAATAAATGCAAGTAACTAATTTTTTTGGGGTTTTTGATATAAAGAAGCAAACAAGATAAAGTAAAAATAAAATAAGCAAGACAAAAACAAAGTAAAGAGATTGGAAATGAGAGACTCCCCTTGCAGAAGGTTTGACTTCCCCGGCAACGGCGCCAGAAAACTGGCTTGATGCGTGTTAAGTTACACGTCCGTTGGGAACCCCAAGAGGAAGGTATGATGAGTGCAGCAGCAAGTTTTCCCTCAGTAAGAAACCAAGTTTTAATCGAACCAGTAGGAAGTCAAGGGTCTTCTGAAGGTTGTTGGTGGCTGAATGTGGCACGGCGCAACACCAGGGAATCAGCAGCAACGTGGAACCTGCACACAACACAACCAAACTACTTTGCCCCAACGAATCAGTGAGGTTGTCAATCTCACCGGCTTGCTGAAAACAAAGGATTAAAAGTGTGGTGTGGAAAATGATGTTTGCTTGTAGGGAATTAAAGAGAACAATGATTGCAGTAGGTTGTATTTCAGATGTAAAAGAATGGACCGGGGTCCACAGTTCACTAGTGGTGTCTCTCCATAATAAAATACTAACATGCTGGGTAAACAAATTACAGCTGGGTAATTGACAAAATAGAGAGTGCATAACAATGCATATACAAGTCATGATGATCACTATGAGATTTACTTGGGCATTACGACAAAGTACACAGACCGCTATCCAGCATGCATCTGTGCCTAAATAGTCCACCTTCAGGTTAGCATCCGCACCCCTTCCAGTATTAAGTTGCAAGCAACAGACAATTGCATTAAGTATGGTGCATAATGTAAACAATACAAATATCCTTAGACAAAGCATTGCTGTTTTACCCCTAGTAGCAACAGCACATCCACAACCTTAGAACTTTCTGTCACTGTCCCAGATTAAATGGAGGCATGAACCCACTATCTAGCATAAATACTCCCTCTTGGAGTTACAAGCATAAACTTGGCCAAAGCCTACACTAGCAACGGAGAGCATGCAAGATCATAAACAACATAGGCATGATAGATCAATAATCAACTTGACATAGTATTCAATATTCATCGGATCCCAGCAAACACAATATGTAGCATTACAATAAGATGATCTTGATCATGATAGGAAGCTCACAAGATCTAAACATGATGGCACAAGAGGAGAAGATAACCATCTAGCTACTGCTATGGACCCATAGTCCAGGGGTGGACTACTCACACATCACTCCGGAGGAAGGCCTGGCGATGTAGAGCCCTCCGGTGATGATTCCCCTCTCCGGCAGGGTGCCGGGAAGAGCTTCAGAACCCTCCCGTGCTAGGGTTGACGACGGCGGCGCCTCTGGAACTTTTCGTGGATGGAGGCTCGGGTCTCTAGGGTTTTCCCGAGAAAGGCAATTTATAGGCGAAGGGGCGATGTCGGTGGAGGCCCGAGGGCTCCTCACCACATGGCGGCGTGCCAGGGGTGGGACCCGCGCCACCACATGGTGAGGGCGCCTCGGTGCCCCCCTTCGTTTCTCCTTCGGACTCCATGTACGTGACAGAAAAATAGGACCTTGGCTTTTTGTTTCGTCCAATTCCGAGAATATTTCCAGAACAGCTTTTCTGGAATAAAAAACAGCAGAAAACAGGAATTGGCACTGTGTCATCTTGTTAATAGGTTAGTCCCAGAAAATGCATAAAAATGCTATAAAGTGTGAATAAAACATGTAGCAATTGATATAATATAAGCATGGAACATAAGAAATTATAGATACGTTGGAGACGTATCTGTCAACTACACGCCATCAACGGTCGAGTGACCAATTTTGCCTTAACATTGCTTTTTCACACCCTAACCAAGCAAGGCAGTTGAGTGACCGATATGCGTTGGGCGAACTCGAATGCTTTTCTGAACAGAGCGCTTGCAATGACGTCAGGGATGACGCTTATGGCAACTGCGCTGTATGACACGCGGTGGCGTGCGTTATGCTGTGATGGATGGGACGTGACACGCCTGTGGGCCCACGATGCAGCGCTGACCAAGTGCGGTGCCGTTTGGACTGGATTTGACCGCTCGGGCACGATTTTTCCGGGATTGTGATGATGATTCCTAGATTCCCGTGCGTAGTGGGCGGAGTGGCCGTCGACGGTTGCCCTCCACGTTCGCCACGTGTACGGTAGGATTCCCCATGGTGCACACGATTATGGTTTGGACGGTTGTGATTGATTTTGCTTTGTGGTAAATAGGGAGGACGGCATTGGCAGAATTTTTTACTAGCCATTTGTTCTTGTGCCAAAGCTTTGTGCGCTCCACCACCCTCTCCTTGACGATGAAGAAGGTAGCGGGCAACAAGCGTGCCGCCGCGACCGATGCGGTGGCGGTGAAGGGGAAGAAGGTTGCGGCTGATGACCCACAAGTATAGGGGATCGCAACAGTCTTCGAGGGAAGTAAAACCCAAATTTATTGATTCGACACAAGGGGAGCCAAAGAATATTTATAAGCCTTAACAGATGAATTGTCAGTTCAGCTGCACCTGGAAATAGACTTGCTCGACACAGATTATCAGTAGCAACAGTTTTATAGCAGTAGCAGTAGTGAAATAGTAGCAGCAGTGTAATAAAGACAGCAGTAGTGATTGCAGTAAACAGCAGGATTAAAATACTGTAGGCATAGGGATGGATGAGCGGGCGCTGCATGGATAGGATGATTCATGTAATAATCAAGACAAGGCATTTGCAGGTAAATAATAATAAAGCATCCAAGTACTAAGTAACCATAGGCATGTGTTCCGTATATAGTCGTACGTGCTCGCAATGAGAAACTTGCACAACATCTTCTGTCCTACCAGCCCGTTTGCAGCGGGCCTCAAGGGAATCTACTGGTAATTAAGGTACTCCTTTTAATAAAGTACCGGAGCAAAGCATTAACACTCCGTGAACACATGTGATCCTCACATCACAGCCATCCCCTCCGGTTGTCCCAATTGCTGTCACTTTGGGGCCTCGGGTTCCGGACAATAATATGTGTATACAACTTGCAGATATGATCTAAAACAATGATTATCCTCATGATACAATAACATGTTCAGATCTGAAATCATGGCACTCGGGCCCTAAGTGACAAGCATTAAGCATAACAAGTTGCAACAATGACATAAAAGTACTAACAACGGATACTAGGCACCATGCCCTAACAATCTTATAGCTATTACATGAACGATCTCATCCAATCCCTTCCATCCCCTTCAGCCTACAGCGGGAATTACTCACACATGGATGGGGGAGTCATGGATGGTTGATGGAGAGGCGTCGGTGATGATGATGGCGATGATCTCCTCCAATTCCCCGTCCCGGGAGTGCCAGAACGGAGTTTCTGGTCCCCGAAATAGGGTTTTCGATGGCGGCGGAGCTCTGGAGTGTTTCTGGAAATATGGTCGAACCCCCTCGCGTTTTTAGGTCAAGGGGATTATGTAGTCCAGAGGGGGAGCCGAGGGCGTGGCCGAGTCGGCCTCACCAGGTGGTGGCGCGGCCCAGGGCCCACCGCGCCGCCACGTGGTGAGGGCGGCTCGCTGCCCCCCCGTCTCGTCTTCTGGCTCCGTGGGTCTTTTGGTGAAATAGGGGCTTCGCGATAATTTCCACGGATTTTCCCGAAAGTTGACTTTCTGCACAAAAACAAGACACCAGGGCAATTCTGCTGAAAACAGCGTTAGTCCGCGTTAGTTGTATTCAAATCACACAAATTAGAGGTAAAACAACAGCAAAAGTGTTCGGGAAAGTAGATACGTTTTGGACGTATCAACTCCCCCCAAGCTTAGCTTATTGCTTGTCCTCAAGCAATTCAGTTAACAACTGAGTGCGATAAAAGAACTTTCACGAACACATTTGCTTCATATGGTGTATATATTCTCACTATGTGGACAAGTACATAGGCAATTCATAATAAGATACATGCAAATAATGTCACCTAATAGTTATGTCAATCATGAAAAGATACCAACATACTAATAATAAACAACATGAAACATATCTATCAGCAGGATTGCAATGCTCATAATAAGATATGATAAGGTGGTATCTCGCTTGCCCGTATTTGTACAGCAAAACATAAATGCCCAGGCACCTCTGAAGTTCAAGGGAAGACTAGAAGTAAAGATTATCAAAGATAAAAGCATCAAGTTATACCGCAGTTAACCGCATTCTGGGACAAGCACATTACACTAAGAATGACAATTATGCTCTCGAGAAGGTGCTCAAAGAAAGGATGGTGACTCAACATAAAAGTAAAAGATTGGCCCTTCGCAGAGGGAAGCAGGGATTAACATGTGCTAGAGCTTTTTATTTTTAAAACAGAAGTAAAAATGTTTTGGGAGGTGGTTGTTCCTGTCAACGAATGGCAATAGAGTTTCTGTTATCTTCCATACTAAACAAGTTGAGAGCGGTTCCGAATTGTTGATATTAAGCATTTATAGCATGCACTTATATAGTATGACACTCCTCCCAACCTTTGCTTTTCACAAACCATGGCTAACCGAATCCTCGGGTGCCTGCCAACAATCACATACCATGGAGGAGTGCCTATTTTTATTTGTTTAGCTTTTTGATGTTATAATGGTCTAACCAGCTCTTTGCAAAATTAGTGACAAGCAGATGAAGCATGCAAGTCGGGGTACTTAATTTAGTATGGAAGATAACAAACCCAACTACTACTTCCTCATGAGCTAAAAACAGTGTCACAAAATGAGAAGTAATTTGAAGGTTTTAAAGGTAGCACATGAAAATTTACTTGAATGGTTTGAAATGCCATGCATAGGTATTTATGGTGGACTCTTTGGAATAACTTGGTTTACAGGGATTTGGAAGCACGAGCAGCATTCCCGCTCAGTACAAGTGGAGGCTAGCAATAGACTGGGAAGCGACAATCAAGAGAGCAATAACCGTCATAATCATGCTTGCGACAAAATAAAATTAACGGAGGCATAAAAATGATACAAGTACTCTGAGGCAAAGTAAATCATCGAGGCTTATTGACTTTTTGTTTTCAGTCATATGCATGCGTGAGCATGTGCCAAGTCAATTCAAATGAATTATTCAGAGGAGGATACCACAATGTCATACCCTTTTATGAACAGAACAATGCAAGCAACATCTATATAACATGCCACCCACTATTAATAAATTGGAACTGATCATAAGAGAACATAAACTACTAAGCATCCATTAAATGACATATACCTCACATGAACCAACTAAGCATGTTCACATGGATGAGTATATGTACAAAAATGAAAACAAATAGAGTTCATACCAGCCTCTCACCCCAACTCGAATTGTCGTAGATCGTCATAATTGCTTTTCACTTGTGTGGCTCGAATAATATGAAATGATAACCAAGCTCCATGGAGTCATCGAAGACCGCTAAACTCTGCAGCAAACTTTACAAAACCGAAGAAGAACGACAAATATTTTTGGTGTTTTCGAATTTAAAACAAGAACATAAGGAAACAAGCAAACAAAGCAAAATCTTTTTGGATTTTCGAATATCAAACCGAAATTAAAAGTCAAGCAAACTAATAATAGGAACTAAAGAAATAAATAGAGAGAAACAACAGAAATATTTTTGGTCTTTTTGTGTTTTGGAAAGCGAATAAAAGAAGACACAACAAAAAGAAAGAAAGAAAATCGAAACATGGATATACAAAGTACCGACAGGATATGATATGTAAATGAGTGAGATGTCGGTATACCTCCCCCCAAGCTTAGGCTTTTGGCCTAAGTGGAGATCAATCCCAACGTGGCCACGAAGTGGCGCCTCCGTAGTATGACGAAGAAGGGTCTTCGTCCTGATATGAACTCGACGACGCACCGGTGTAGTGCACGGTGTAGTGGTCGGCGGCCGACCCATCCTCCTGGTGCTCAGAGTCGTGCTGGTCATGGAAACCAAGCAACCTCAGCTGCTCATCCAACTCCTCCTTTGAGCGCGACCACAATCTCCTGTTAAGACCAAACAAAACGGGCTGCGGCAAAGGAACCGTCCTTTCGTCCCCATCAGTAAATAAAACCCTATAGACTAGGTTTCTTTCACAAGAATCTTTAGTAACAAATTGATGATCTTTCATGGCAGCAAGGTTGAGTCTAAATGGGGGTAACAACTCATCATTAGGATCAACAGGAAGGCCTAGATATGCAATAACTCGTGAAGCAACAATCCCTCCATAGATGGGTCCACTAGCAGCTAAACGACGAGCAATGAGAGCACCAAGATTATAAGATGTGTTACCAGTAAGTGCAGCAGCCAGAAAAGCAAGATGATAATTAGAAATGTTGCTGGTGTTCTCCCTACCAAGAATGCTAGTGGCAAGATAGTAAGTAAAATATCTAATGGCAGGGAGCTGAATGTTCCTTATCTTGCCACGCTGGGCGGTGCGGTCATCATCATTGGTCACCTCTCGGTAAAGTTCCAGCAAATCGTTGGGGCGTCCTTGAATCCTCTTCGCTGTACCTGAAGGAGCAATATCTATGGCAGCACAAAAATCCTTCAAAGTCATGGTAACAGGCCTATTATAAATTTTAAATTTAACGGATGGCGTGAAAGAAGAGTTGCCAAATTTAAAGCTCTCAACAAAAGTTTTGGTGAGCATAACATATTGGTTACTTTCATCCTGCATATATGTAGTCAAACCAACCCTCTGAACAAGGAACAAGAAATCATCAAGGAGCCCTGCATCACGCAAAAAGTCAGTGCATGGGAAAGATGATGGATTTGGAACTCCATCATCCCTCTCATCGCCAATGCTTGGTGCAATGAGATCTTCATCGTAGGATCGCCTAATTCGAGTGGCTGCTCTTGAAGGCCTTGCCACCCTTTGCGAATCCCTCTCAAAAATCTCTCCATAGGTGTGGTTATGCATATTCCTTTTCTGAAATTTTTGACAATCATTATAAAAATTGATTTTGAGACAACTAAATGAGGGGAACTACTATAGGAACTTGCTAGAGGACTAAACATGCATCAAAACTAATTATTCCAACATAGAACAAGCATGGGAACTCACTTAACATGTCACCTACAGCAGCAAAATACTCAAGATATACTTCACTAAACAAAATTCTACTTGGATATTCGGAGGAGTCACATACCGGAGAACAAATGCCCCAAATCTCAGCAGCAAAGATGGGCTGAGCAAGGAGATCGAAAATCGCGAGCAAGAACAGCAAGAACTCGAGTTTGAGCAATGGTGGAGTGTTTTGTCGTGAGAGTGAGTGAGGTGGTAGGTGGCTGAGTGAGTGGAGGGCCAGGTGGGGCCCTCACCATGTCATGGCGCGGCCCCAAGGCTGGCCGCGCCACCATGTGGTGAGCAGGCATGGTGGGGCCCCCTGGTCAGCCCCAGGCACTCCCACAATGCTCTTTCAAAAATAGGACCAGTGGTATAATTTTTATGAATTTTTGAAAACTTTTAAAATGCACATTTTCTGGGTGTTAAAAGTAATGATTTCAGGACAGAAAAATGATTTTCAAAAATTAAACAAAACTAAAATTTTGCAAACTAAACAATACTACAGTAGGTAAAACAAGGATGAAGAAAGAAATGTTGTTTAGTTTCTCTATGCATTTAAAATGTATTTGTTAACAAGGTTGATCAAGTCTTGCCACCAAATAAATTTTATATGACATAAAAGAAATCAAACCTCATGAACCAATTATGTTACCTTGAATTGTATTGATATGGATCCAATCATAATATTTTGATATCCTTCTTGATGTTCATATATGGGGCAATCAATACTTCCCACTTTGATAGTTCTAAAATTAGAAATAGTATTAACTCCAAATATTTTGTCCACCTTTTTGGGAAAATAAACAGTGTGCTCTTTGTCATTCACATTGAAAGTCACTTTTCCTTTGTTGCAATCAATAACAGCACCTGCAGTATTAAGAAAAGGTCTCCCAAGAATAATAGACATATTATCATCTTCAGGCATCTCAAGCACAACAAAATCAGTCAAGATTAAACAGTTATTAGTCACTTGAACAGGGACATCCTCACAAATGCCAACAGGAACAGCAGTAGATTTATCAGCCATTTGCAAAGATATATCAGTTGGTATCAATTTATCCAAATAAAGTCTCTTATAAAGAGAGAAAGGCATAACACTAACTCCTGCTCCCAAATCACATAGAGCAGTTCTAACATAATTATTTTTGATGGAACAAGGAATGGTTGGTATACCTGGATCTCCAAGCTTCTTTGGAACCTTGCCATTGAAAGAATAATTAGCAAGCATAGTAGAAATTTCCTCATTGGGAATTTTCCTTTTGTTAGAAACAATATCTTTCATATACTTTGAATAAGGAGGCAATTTAATAGCATCAGTCAAAGGAATTTGCAAGAACAAAGGTTTCATCCAATCACAAAATTTATTATAGTGTTCTTCTTCCTTTGATTTCAATTTCTTAACAGGAAAAGGCATTTGCTTTTGAACCCAAGGTTCTCTTTCATTACCATGTTTCTTAGTAGTGAAGTCTTCCTTAGTGTACTTTTTATTTTTAGCATGCTTTTCAGGTTCCTCTTCAATTTCTTCTTTATCAGAAGCATCATTCTTATCATTATCATTGTTATGTTCATTACCACTTTCAGTTTCAGCATCAGAAATAGATATACTATTAGGATCATTAACAGGTTCAGAGGATTCTACAACAGTTTTATGTTTCTTCTTCTTTTTCTTAGAAGGAGCACTAGTTTCTTTAATTCGTTGAGAATCTTGTTCAACTCTTTTGGGATGCCCCTCAGGATATAAAGGATCCTGAGTGGAAACACCACCTCTAGTTGTCACTTCATAAGCATGCTTCTCTTTTTCTTTAGAAGAGTTAATTAGCATGTCTTTTTGCACTTTAGTGAGTTGATCAATTTGAGTTTGAACCATATGAAAATGTTTAATAAGCATTTTAACATCATTAGAAGTTCTTTCAACAATATCATGCAAACTATCAATAGCACGAGAATTCTCCATTAGATGATTCTCCACTCTCATATTAAAGTTACTTTGCTTTTCAATATAATTATCAAACTCATCTAAGCATTGATCAGGAGGTTTAGAATAGGGAATATCTCCTTCATTAAAGCGTTGGAGAGAGTGTACCTCAATTGTAGAAGAATGGGGAATTGGCTTACATAGTTCTTCTATGGGTGGTAGATTCTTCACATCTTCAGATTTAATACCCTTCTCTATAAGAGATTTCTTGGCTTCCCTCATTGTTTCATCATTCAATTCAATCATACCCCTCTTCTTTGATATTGGTGTTGGGGTCGGCTCAGGTGTAGTCCAATCATCATGATTTTGGCTTATTTTAGCCATTAATTCCTCAGCTTCATCTGGGGTTCTTTTCCTGAAAACACAACCAGCACAACTATCCAAATATTCCCTAGATTCAGGGGTTAGTCCACTATAAAATATATCAAGAAGTTCATTTTTTTCCAATTCATGCCCAGGCCGAGCCCTAATTAAAGAACAAAACCTTGCCCAGGCTTCAGGCAGTTTCTCTCCCTCATCTTGATCAAAGTTATATATTCTAAGTAAAGCAGCATGTTGAGCACTAGCAGGGAAATATTTCTGAAAGAAGACATTAAGCAAACCAGTAGGACTATCAATAGAATCAGGAGGCAGATTATTATACCAAGTTTTAGCTTCATCCTTTAATGAGAAAGGAAAAAATTTAGCAACAAAGTAGCCACGTTTCTTGATATCATCAGAAAACAAACTACTCAAAGTAGAGAGCTCATTCATGTGTTCTACAACACTTTCATTTTCAGTACCACGAAAAGGTTCTTTCTCAACAATGGATATATGTGATAAATCAAGAGAGAAATCATAATCCTTATCTTTAATGTTTATAGGAGATGTGGCAAACTTAGGATCAGGAGACAGTTTATATCTAACAGCATGTTTTGCAAGAAGACTTTTAATGCCACTTGCACCAGTAGTAGCATGACATGCATCAATAAAATCATCATCAAGTTCCACATAAGTTTCATCAAGATCATCACTAGAATGCTCTATAGACTCAGGTGAACCAACAGGTGTAAAAGGATTTTCAATTTGTGTTTCAGCATTTTCAATTTGTTTAGACTTAGCAATAGCAGCATCTAAAAGAGGACCTAATTGAACACTCTCATCAAGCACAGTAGAAGCATCATCAAAATTATCAGAAGTATTTTCAGATTCAGCAGAAGTACCAACACGTGAAGCTTGTGGTGGTGTAATAAGTTGACTCATAACAGTAGGTGAGTCAAGAGCAGCAGAGGTACTCAGAGTCGTACCTTTTCTTGTAGTGGAAGGCAATATACGGACCTTCTCATCACGAGCTTTACCCATGATGAATAAATTGCAGCGAACAATATCACTTTCAGGTGAGCTTATAAATAAAGCTATGCTCCCCGGCAACGGCGCCAGAAAATAGTCTTGATGACCCACAAGTATAGGGGATCGCAACAGTCTTCGAGGGAAGTAAAACCCAAATTTATTGATTCGACACAAGGGGAGCCAAAGAATATTTATAAGCCTTAACAGATGAATTGTCAGTTCAGCTGCACCTGGAAATAGACTTGCTCGACACAGATTATCAGTAGCAACAGTTTTATAGCAGTAGCAGTAGTGAAATAGTAGCAGCAGTGTAATAAAGACAGCAGTAGTGATTGCAGTAAACAGCAGGATTAAAATACTGTAGGCATAGGGATGGATGAGCGGGCGCTGCATGGATAGGATGATTCATGTAATAATCAAGACAAGGCATTTGCAGGTAAATAATAATAAAGCATCCAAGTACTAAGTAACCATAGGCATGTGTTCCGTATATAGTCGTACGTGCTCGCAATGAGAAACTTGCACAACATCTTCTGTCCTACCAGCCCGTTTGCAGCGGGGCCTCAAGGGAATCTACTGGTAATTAAGGTACTCCTTTTAATAAAGTACCGGAGCAAAGCATTAACACTCCGTGAACACATGTGATCCTCACATCACAGCCATCCCCTCCGGTTGTCCCAATTGCTGTCACTTTGGGGCCTCGGGTTCCGGACAATAATATGTGTATACAACTTGCAGATATGATCTAAAACAATGATTATCCTCATGATACAATAACATGTTCAGATCTGAAATCATGGCACTCGGGCCCTAAGTGACAAGCATTAAGCATAACAAGTTGCAACAATGACATAAAAGTACTAACAACGGATACTAGGCACCATGCCCTAACAATCTTATAGCTATTACATGAACGATCTCATCCAATCCCTTCCATCCCCTTCAGCCTACAGCGGGAATTACTCACACATGGATGGGGGAGTCATGGATGGTTGATGGAGAGGCGTCGGTGATGATGATGGCGATGATCTCCTCCAATTCCCCGTCCCGGCGGAGTGCCAGAACGGAGTTTCTGGTCCCCGAAATAGGGTTTTCGATGGCGGCGGAGCTCTGGAGTGTTTCTGGAAATATGGTCGAACCCCCTCGCGTTTTTAGGTCAAGGGGATTATGTAGTCCAGAGGGGGAGCCGAGGGCGTGGCCGAGTCGCCTCACCAGGTGGTGGCGCGGCCCAGGGCCCACCGCGCCGCCACGTGGTGAGGGCGGCTCGCTGCCCCCCTCCGTCTCGTCTTCTGGCTCCGTGGGTCTTTTGGTGAAATAGGGGCTTCGCGATAATTTCCACGGATTTTCCCGAAAGTTGACTTTCTGCACAAA
Organism: Poa pratensis; assembly: GCA_947311845.1. NCBI lineage: Eukaryota > Viridiplantae > Streptophyta > Magnoliopsida > Poales > Poaceae > Poa > Poa pratensis. Next base: position 18,409,010 of record CAMZMU010000081.1, on the reverse strand, counting down.
AACAAGACACCAGGACAATTCTGCTGAAAACAGCGTTAGTCCGCGTTAGTTGTATTCAAATCACACAAATTAGAGGTAAAACAACAGCAAAAGTGTTCGGGAAAGTAGATACGTTTTGGACGTATCAGTGGCCAGCGCATCTGCGTCCGCCGCCGGCCTGAAGAAAAGCGACGGGACTGGGTGAAGTCTTCGATCAAGGAGACGCACCTCGACAAGCTTCGCGAGGACGGCTGCTACCTCCCGCGGACCAGCTGCTCGTCCGCACGCCGTCGCCCAAGGAGGTACTCCCTGAACCTCACGCCAATGAGCGCGTTTGTTTTGCGGAGTTCTTGACTAGGGGGTTCGCATTCCCCATCCACGATTTTGTGCGTGGTTTGATGTATGCCTATGGGGTGCAAATCCATGATTTCACCCCTAATGGCATACTGCACATTGCCAGTCGACTCGGCGCAAGGGTGAGGAAAAAATGGTTTCCGGGGGTTATGGAAGTCCATCTTCCTCGTCTGGCCGAACAAGAGGGGCGGCCGCACCTATCCTCTGGGCGGCTGTGGGATCGAAGTGCGCAGCGATACGCGCTACTTCGCCCTGAAGCCAGTCGACTCGGCGCAAGGGTGGAGGAAAAAATGGTTCTACGTCCGCGTCGACCAGGAAGGAATCCCGGCGTTCTCGTCTGCCAGTTCTCTTACGAGGACAAACGCCTGGGATCATCAACTGTCGACTGAAGAACAGGCGGAGGCGGCGCCTCTTTTGTCAAAGATTGGGAAGCTGCTGGGCAACGTCACAGGTGCGCATCTGATTGCCACCTTTGTGAAGATGCGAGTGTGGCCAATTCACGCCCGAGCTCACCCCATGTGGCAGCATGAGGGTGTGCTCGACTTCAGTCGAATGAGCCAGGAGGAAGTGTCAAACAGTGAGGTAGTGGCGCATGTGCGATCCATTACCAGCATTAAGTCAAGCGACCCCTGCAACGTCGACTGCCCTGTCACTCCATATGGGCCAGACAAGCCTTTGCCAGAGGTTAGTACAACCGTATGTGTTATTTGTCATCTGGCGTTACCACTCAGTGTTTTTGCTTTCTTAGCCTTGTTATGTTATTTGTGATATGCAGGGTCATTCGACTTCATCAACCCTTCCTCCCCTTCCAGAGAATGGCCCAACTCACGAAACGGAGGTGCAAGAGGTAGAAACGAAGGGAGGGGATGAATCGCCTCTACCTTCGGCTACCACATCTCCGATGGAAGAGGTCGAAGAGGAAGAGGCAGAGGAAGTACAGACTGAGGAGCCGCCGCGACTGATCATGTGAGCGAGGTTCCCACTCGCAAGCATCGTCGGGTGGCCCAAGGTTTGTCTTCTTCTATGAGCTCACCCGCGAAGGAGTCGGATGTGAAGGATGACGGAGACTCGGGCTCCTCTCCTTCTGCCAAAGCTGCTCCTTTGGATGTGAGCCCGTTGAGCTCAGCTCCTCCTACCAAGTCGGGTGAGGAGCTGCTTTTTGGAGGCCCAAATTTTGACAACCTCGACAGTGAGGAGGAAGAAGAGCACAGGTTTGCTCCTATGCTTTCTGTACTGAGTTTTTTCGTTTTGGTATTCGTGCTTATGTTGTTTGTCTTCTGTCACTCGTAGTGCTGAGACTGTGCATCCTCCGACTCCTCCATCCGACAAAATTTTGACCCCTGAGCACCCGGACGTCTCTCTTGTGCTCCTGAGATCGTTCAATCAGTAGCCACGGCTACTGCCATTGAAATGGCCAAGGTTGCGAGTGCTGCAACCCCAGAAGTCGGGATATCTGCCGCAAAGCCTGCGCCTTAGATTGAACACGTAAGTGTCTTTTGTCGAGTCCGCATACGGGACTGGTTATGTATAACTCATGCTGGTTTCATGTGCTTGCAGCCCTACTACCTCAACCTGGTGGAATCAGGCAAAGCTTTTGTCCAGGTGGAACAGGAGAGGGACAGTTTGCGTGCTAACTTGGAGCAACTTACCCGTAAGTGTATTTTGATTCTGTACCCGAAGTTCTTTTTGCACTGTCTTTGCTTAGTCGAATGTTTGGTTACTTCTTGCCATCAAACTCAGGCGACAAGGCATCGGCTGAGTCCCGGGTGAAGGAGCTAGAGGAGGCACTCGCCTCCCAGCGCGCCGAGTCGAAGAAAACTTTGGATGCCACCAAGGACGCAGCCGCTGTACGCGAGAGAGGGAACGCTGAGCGACTGGCTGGCCTCGCTCGGGTTGTGGGAGGTTAGCAACTTTCCCTTTGACATTTTTTGTGTAGCCTCTGAGTGTTGTAGTGATTTTGCTCTTTTTGGTCTTTGTTGAAGGAGTTACTGGCGCACCAGCACCTTCTGACGTGGTCAGTGATGAATTGTCACTCGACCACGTGATAGGTGACCTTGATGCCATGTTTGTCCAAGCGAAGGATGCTCTCGCCAAGTCCACCAGCACACTCGGCGCCGTGTACAAAGAAGTGCTTCCGCTTGGCGAGCAACCGTCGACTATTGATGGTTTCACCAACGTTCTTGGTCCAGGGACTTTGACCATGGCGAATTTTGCTCGCGCCCTCACGGTACGCAGCTCGGAGTCCACCCTCAAGCTGATATTAGGTCATGGGATAGAGGGTAACTTCGAGGGGCTATGTCTGACTTCCGTCGGAAGGCTGGCGGGAAACTAGTATCTCTGAAGCATGTTAGCGAGCCAGCCGCCCGACTGGCCAACATATTTATGACCACCATGGAGCGCCGGGCAACAGAGGTCGCCGCCCGTTCGAGTAGGGCTAGGTCGAGTCTGCGTCATAGTTTTAAGGCAGCCGAACCTATTTTTATGCTCTATAATGACACATTATGATCACGCGAGTATGCGTGTACTTTTGCAGCACTTTGTATGAATGTCATCTTTAATGCCTTTTGCGTTTTCACCTGAAAGGCTATGTGCCGTTGACTCGCTTGACTTATGTGCTTGGTTTCTCATTTCTTACATGAGATTTGTGTGATGCCTTGAACAGCCACAAGAACCCGCTACTTCAGCTGATTCCTCGCAACCTCAGACTGCCACCCGATCACGGGCTCAGGTGGCCAATGATGCCAGAGTAATGGAGTATATGAAAGCTCGATGTGTAAGACTGGAGCGAAGCTAAAGAGTGCCCAGCGAGAGCTGGATACACTGAGAATGAGACCAGCTCCAGCCACAGAACGAGAAGATTATGTGCTTGGCGAGATGGACCTTGTAAACAGGCAACTCGAGTGTGAGTACAATCCTTTCTCTGATCATGGATTGTTTGGCTACTTTTATTTCGAGTGACTTGATTTGTTCTTTTTGCAGGTTTTGTCTCTGACTTCCAAGCAGAGCAAGCTCGCGTTGAAGAGCGTCTGGATAATGCCACTGACAACCCGACAACTGGTCGTCAGCATTTTTGGCTTGATAGGTTCCGAGCGTGCACACTCGCTACTTTGAAGGATCGAGCGTGGCGAAGCGCTCAGCTACTCGAGTTATGCAGGGCGGCTTTGATTCGCATCAACCAAACCCTGTTTCCAACAGGACCACAACCACAAGGTATCCATGCCTTGCTCGATCTTTTTCGTAATGCAGGCCCCATCCGGGAGCTGCTTACCCAGAAGCTTGTGGTTGGAGCCAACGGGCGATGGCGTATGTGCGAAGTCGACGTCCCAACTTGGTGTTGCCTCCACCCGCCATTGGAGCGACTCAGTCCCAGGAGGACCTTGATGGCACAATTCTATCTGCGAGGATGCTAATCGAGCGGACCCACGACCAACTCTTTGGTCCTGTGCTACCCATCAAGGATGAGCCTGAGGACTAGAGTATTTATGTGCATAAACTTTGTAGAGGGGGCAGCCCCCGAGTGTAAATTTGCAACTTGTTTATAATATGAATTGTTTACGTTGTATTTCCGCAGCCCCCGAGTCTATCGAGTGGAGTTTATGAGGATGTTTCGAGTATGAATTAATAATTGCACAGCCCCCGAGTGTCAGAGTAGGGCTGTGAATTATATGTGATATCTAAAATTTCAACCTTTGCTTTGAGACCCAGCCCCCGAGCGTGCGAGTGGGGATTTGGAAGTTTTGCGTTCTTGTTTGAACTTTTGTGATCCAGCCTCTAAACGTGCGAGTGGGGCTGAGGTATTTTTCATAGAGGGAGCGAAAGCTCGTGTCTTTGATGGCGCAGCCCCCGAGCGTTTCGGGTTCGGCCGAGGTATGTACGAATAGTAAATAGAGAGATAGGAGGAACATTGATTATATTCCATTTTTGAATGTTAAGCTGCAGGCCGCCTCATTAAAAACCTTCCAGCCCCCGTAGGTACCCTGGTAAGGAAAAGAGCGCGTCTGAAACCTGCAGTCATCCGACATATGTGCCTATTACATTATGCGACTGAGCAATCTAAGCATAGAAACGGCGCAGCTGCGCAACGTTCCAAGGATTGTGCGATAGTTCGTCTGTCTTCGCGTGCTTCAGTCTGTATGCTCCGCCACCAATGACCTCGTTGATGATAAAGGGTCCTTCCCATGGGGGAGCGAGTTTGTGCACCTTCTTTTGCTTCAGTCGAAGTACCAGGTCGCCAACCTCGAAGGACCTGGTGCGCAGTCGATGGCTGTGGTAGTTGCAGAGGTCTTGCTGATAGACAGCTGTGCGTGCTAGCGCCGTGTCGCGTGCTTCTTCGAGCAAGTCGACTGCGTCTTCGAGTGCTTCATCTGCGTCTTCTTCGTTGTATGCTTCGACTCTTGGTGCATTGAATCTTACATCTGATGGCAGGATTGCCTCTGCCCCTTATACCATGAAAAATGGGGTGAACTGTGTTGAAGCGTTAGGAGTTGTGCGTAGGCTCCATAGCACAGATAGGAGTTCTTCGACCCAAGCACCCGCGGCTCTTTTGAGTGGCACCAGGAGGCGTTTCTTGATTCCGCTTGTCACGAGTCCATTGGCTTTTTCGACTTGGCCATTGGACTGCGGGTGTGCCACGATGCATAGTTGAGCGTGATGTCTTGCTCTTTGCAGAAGGATCGGAACTCTTCAGCCGTGAAGTTTGTACCGTTATCAGTGATGATGCTGCTTGGTACACCGAAGCGGTATATGATGAATTTTATGAAATTGACTGCTGTAGTGGCAGTCGAACTTGTGATAGTGACTGCTTCAATCCACTTGGTGAACTTGTCGACCGCCACCAGAAGGTGAGTATGCCCTCCATGGGAGGATTTTCTGAGTGGCCCGACCATATCGAGCCCCCACTGGGCGAAGGGCCAGGCCAATGGTATTGTCTTCAACGCCGATGCGGGTGCGTGCGGCTTTGTGGCGAATTTTTGACAGCCGATGCACCTTTTGACTATGTCCTCCGCGTATTTGAGTGCTGTGGGCCAGTAAAAGCCTGCGCGAAAGGCTTTGGCTACGAGTGATCGACTGCTGGCGATGCCCGCAGGTACCTGCATGAATATCACGAAGGATGGCCTGGCCATCTTCAAATGCTATGCATCGTTGGAACATACCTGATACGCTGCGCTTGTATAGTTCGCCGTTGATGACGGTGTATGCTTTAGATCGTCGAGTGACGTGTCTTGACTCTGTTATGTCTTCAGGTACCTCGCCGCGGAGTATGTATGCGAGGAAAGGTTGAGTCCAAGTTGGTTCAATGAGGAGTACTCGACTGGTGGGTCCTCTGTGCTAGGTGCTTTGCTCTTGGCTGGTGCGGCTGATGTAAGAGCTGTTCGTTTTTCTTGATGGATCTGTGCTCAATACGCTCGAGGAAGACACCGGGTGGACCTGGTGCTTTGGTCGCGCCAAGGTTGGCTAGCCTGTCTGCTTCTTCGTTGCTCTCGCGCCCTATGTGCTGCAACTCGCAGCCTTCGAAGCTGCCCTCCATTAGGTTGTGCAGGTCACGGTAGGCGATCATGTTGTCTGCGATGGCATCGCAGGCCTTCATTGTTTGCTGCACCACCAGGTTCGAGTCACCATAGATCATCAGTCGAGTGCACCCGAGGGCTTTGGCCATCCGCATGCCATGGATCAGGGCCTCGTACTCAGCTTCGTTATTGGATGGTAACTCGAATCCCATCTGCAGGACATAGCGAAGCTTGTAGCCTTTTGGTGATATGAGGATGACACCTGCGCTGCGCCTTCGTTCTTCTTTGAGCCATCGAAGTACATAGTCCATGAGTTGGACACATCTGGTCCTCCTGGCAACTGAGCTTCGATCCACTCGGTATGGAAGTCAGGTAAGACTTGTGCTTTGATGGCCTTCGGGTAATCATACTTGATATCTCGTGGTCCTAGCTCGATGAGTCCATTTTGCGACTCGCCCAGTTGCGTTGGGATTTGTGAGGATGTCCCCGATCCCTGAGGTGCTGATTACAGTGATCGGGTGCTCTACGAAGTAGTGCGTCAGCTTCCTTGAGGACATGAACACGGCGTAGGCCAGCTTTTGATAATGCGGGTGCCGCTGCATTGATATGGAGAGGACTTCACTCAAGTAGTAGACTGGGTGTTGTATGCTTTGGGCGTGTCCCTCCTCCATGCGTTCGACCACCAGTACGGTACTTACCACCCTGTTAGTTGCGGAGACATACAGATATAGTGGCTCACTGACAAGGGTATACATCTCGGGTACCCTACCGTGAGGGTACCTGGTGCACGTGACGACTAAAGGCCCAATAGCGAAGAGACAACTCGAAGCCCAAGACAGGAGGCCCAACAAGATGGAGTACCCTCCAAGTTTAAACATAGACATAGTCGGTTTGTACTTTACTTATGCGTAAACTAGGTCGGTTACAAACTCCCGGGACCCAGCATATTTAAGGGCTGGGAGGGGTGCCGATCTAGGGGCAAGCCATACTCGAACCACCAAAAGCTCTAGCAAGATCAATATCTCGCCAGAGCTCCCCTGTAATCGCATAATCCACACAATCAATACCAGACAAGCAGGAAGTAGGATCTTTACCTCCACCCGAGGGGCCTGAACCTGGGTAAATCTTTGCCTCTGCTTGTCAGCCGACGAAACTACCAGTACTACCACGTCTCTCCCCATAATCTCAACCCTAGGTCCTCAACCATGGGAATTGATGAGTGTACCCCTCGTCAATTGGCACCGTCTGTGGGAAAGAATAGTGCTGGACTCGCCGATCGGATCTACAAACGGCAACTCGCCGGCTGCATCAAGCGACTCATACTCTGATCGAGAGCCTGAGCCACATGGAGCTCTGTGCTTCACTCGACGCGTCCACGAGACACGGATGCCCAAAGGGTTCAAACTCACATCTGAACAGCCCAAGTACACGGGTCGACAGGAACCTTCTGGGTGGCTGGAAGACTACAGGCTGGCTGTCGCGTGCCAGCGAGGTACAAACACCACGGCCATGCAATACATACGACTCATGCTCGAAGGCACAGCCCGCGACTGGCTCAAGGCCCTACCTCCATCAAAGTACGACTCGTGGGATCACTTCCGCGATGACTTCATCAAAAACTTCGAGCCTCTATGTGAGCGCCCAAAAACGTTCGAGGACTGCGGGCCTGCGTGCAACGTTCAGACGAAACGCTGAGGTCATACATCAGACGATGGACTGAGATACGCAACTCAGTCGGAGTAATTTCAGAAGATATGGCCATGGATGCTTTCATAATGGGACTCGCCAGGCGGGACCTCAAAGAAGCACTTGGTCGCAAAAAGCCAACCTCTGTGGCTAACCTCTTGATGACCGCGACTGAGTGGGCAGACGGAGAGACATGGCGCGCACCACACGCGGGTCCTCACCCCGTGACAATCATGAAAGCGGCAGTCGAAGCCGCAGAGACTCGTACAGAGACGACCGAAGGCGCAAACGTTCAAAACGTCACTACGACGATGACAGACCCGAATTCATGGCGGCTGGGTTCTCCACACCCCGCAATGACCAGGACAGAAGCGACCGACGGTCGGAAGATCGGCGAGACAGTCGAGATGATCGGCGAGACAGTCGAGATGATCGCGAGACAGTCGGGACAGTCGAGACCGCGGCCAACGCAGTGATAGCTACAAGAGGAAGGACTGGCGCAAGTCACGGGCACAATCTGAGCGATCATTCGAAGAAAAGATGGATGCTGATTGCAGATTCCACCTGTACAAGGGGGACGACGGAAAACTGCGCTCCAATCACTCGATGAGAAACTGCAGGGAGTTCGACCAAATGGCGACTGATTACGTAAATCTCAGAAAGGCAGCAGCCACACAAGCACCTGCACCCGTGCCTCAGCCAAACAATGTGCCTGTTCTGATGGCACCACCCCCCACCACAGCCTGCTGCAGGCGGAAATCTCGCGGGTGCCATACAGCACATACCTCGGGTGGACGAGCCACAGTACCCTCCGCCCCAAGGGCAGATGTACATGATACAGAAAGGTCGACCTTCCAACAGGGAGCAAAAACTTCGCACTCGACAAGTAAACATGGCGGTCATGTCACCTCCCGCTGTAACTGAATTCTTGAAGGGTTCTGAAACCACAATAAGCTTCAGCAGAGAGGACCACCCTCCGTCGGTTGTTCGTCCAGGGCACTCTGCTCTGGTACTCGACGCGCAAATTGGAGGCTACGCCATGTCCAAGGTATTCATGGATGGTGGCAGCGGCATAAACATCATCTTCGCAGATACGCTCCGCAAAATGAACAGGTCAGTCGAAAACCTGCCAAGGTCTCAAATACCTTTCACGGTATCGTCCCAGGCAAAGCAATAAGCCCAGAAGGCACCATACAACTCGACGTAACGTTTGGGGACAAGAACCACTTCAGGACAGAATCGATTGAGTTCGAAGTTGTCGACTGGAAGTCACAATACCATGCTATACTTGGACGCCCGACGTTCGCTCGATTCATGGCGGTGCCACATTACGCATACCTCCAGCTGAAATGCCTGGACCAAAAGGAGTAATCACAGTCAAGGGAACTTCCAAAAGTCTGACTCTTGTGACCGAGAATTCAGCAAAATCTCTGAGATGTTTGGCATGGAAGCAACACTCGCTGATCTAGCGGTCTCCAACGATCGAACACTTATGCCAGAACACAAAAAGGTGGCAGTCGACAGAGCATTCAATGCCACCAATGACACAAGATCGCATCAGGTGCACCCGACTGACCCGACCAAGACAGTCAATGTCTCGTCGAGTCTGCCTATCGCATAGGAAAGCGCGCTCGTCGAATTCCTCCGTGAGAACTGGGATATATTTGCATGGTGTCCAGCCGACATGCCAGGTATTCCCAGGGAATTCGCCGAGCACTCTCTCCAGTTATTTCCAGATGCTAAACCAGTCAAGCAAACAATGCGCCGCATATCCGGCCCAAAAAGAACTGCAGTCGAAGCCGAAGTCGACAGGCTACTCGCAGCAGGATTCATCAGAGAGATCAAGAAATCACAATGGGTGGCCAACCCCGTACTCGTAGAGAAGAAGCACACAGATATCCTTCGGATGTGCGTAGATTTTACAGCACTCAATAAGTGTGTCCAAAGGATCACTTTCCACTACCTCGAATCGACCAGATCGTCGACTCCACCGCCGGGTGCGCTCGCTTGTCCTTCCTGGATGCTTACTCGGGTTACCACCAGATAAGGATGAAGGAAGAGGATGAAGAGAAAACGGCGTTCATAACCCCACTCGGGGTCTACTGCTACACCACAATGCCTTTCGGGCTCAAGAACGCAGGCGCAACCTACCAGCGCATGATGCAAGATTGCCTCAAGAAGCAAATTGGGCGAAACGTCCAGGTCTATGTAGATGACATCGTCATCACCACAAGAGAAAACACACTACTCGATGACTTGCGAGAGACATTCGCAAACCTCAAACGCTTCCACATCAAGCTCAACCCGAAGAAGTGCACGTTCGGCGTGCCAGCCGGGCAACTCCTCGGGTATCTAGTCTCAGCTCGAGGAATCGAGGCAGACCCGGAGAAAATACAGGCCATCTTGACGATGCAAAGGCCTTCAAAGCTCCATGACGTGCAAAAGTTAGCGGGTCGAGTGGCAGCGCTCAGTCGATTCATCAGCAAGCTAGGCGAAAAAGCACTCCCGTTCTATCGACTGATGAAGAAAGCAGATAAATTCGAGTGGACGCCAGAAGCTGAAGCAGCCTTTACGGATCTCAAGCGAGTCCTCACAAGCCCTCCAATCCTCGTCGCACCAAGGGAACGCGAGCCATTGTACCTATATGTCTCTGCAACTAACAGGGTGGTAAGCACCGTACTGGTAGTCGAACGAAGGGAGGAGGGACACGCCCAAAGCATACAACGTCCAGTCTATTACTTGAGTGAAGTGCTCTCCACATCAAAGCAGCGGTACCCGCACTATCAGAAGCTGGCCTACGCCGTGTTCATGTCCTCAAGGAAGCTGACGCATTACTTCTCCGAGCACCCGATCACTGTAATCAGCACCTCAGGGATCGGGGACATCCTCACAAACCCCAACGCAACTGGGCGAGTAGCAAAATGGCTCATCGAGCTAGCACCAAGAGACATCAAGTATGATTACCCGAAGGCCATCAAAGCACAAGTTTTACCTGACTTCCACACCGAGTGGATCGAAGCTCAGCTCCCAGGAGCACCAGATGTGTCCAACTCATGGACTATGTACTTCGACGGCTCAAAGAAAAACGAAGGCGCAGGCGCAGGTGTTATCCTCATATCACCAAAAGGCGACAAGCTCCGCTACATCCTACAAATGGGGTTCGAGTTCCCGTCCAATAACGAAGCAGAATATGAGGCTCTGATCCATGGCATGAGGATGGCCAAAGCCCTCGGGTGCACTCGACTGATGATCTACGGTGACTCGAATCTTGTGGTACAGCAAACAATGAAGGCCTGCGACGCAATCGCAGATAACATGATCGCCTACCGTGACCTGTACAACATCATGGAGGGCAGCTTCGAAGGCTGCGAGTTGCGGCACATAGGGCGTGAGAGCAATGAAGAAGCAGATAAGTTAGCCAACATTGGTGCGACCAAAGCACCAGTGCCACCTGGTGTCTTCTTCGAGCGCATCGAGCACAGATCCATCAAAAAGAAGCGAGCACTCCTACATCAGCCGCACCAGCCAAGAGCAAAGCACCTAGCACAGAGGACCCACCAGTCGAGGTACTCCTCATCGAGCCAACTTGGACTCAACCTTTCCTCGCATACATACTCCGCGGCGAGGTACCCGAAGACATAACAGAGTCAAGACGCGTCACTCGACGATCTAAAGCATACACTGTCATCAACGGTGAACTTTACAAACGCAGCATATCAGGTATGTTCCAACGTTGCATAGCATTTGAAGATGGCCAAGCCATCCTTCGTGATATTCATGCAGGTACCTGCGGGCATCACGCCAGCAGTCGATCACTCGTAGCCAAAGCCTTTCGCGCAGGCTTCTACTGGCCCACAGCACTCAAAGACGCGGAGGACATAGTCAAAAGGTGCATCGGCTGTCAAAAATTCGCCACAAAGCCGCACGCACCCGCATCGGCGTTGAAGACAATACCATTGGCCTGGCCCTTCGCCCAGTGGGGGCTCGATATGGTTGGGCCACTCAAAAAATCCTCCCATGGAGGGCATACTCACCTTCTGGTGGCGGTCGACAAGTTCACCAAGTGGATTGAAGCAGTACCTATCACAAGTTCGACTGCCACTACAGCAGTCAATTTCATAAAATCCATCATATACCGCTTTGGTGTGCCAAGTAGCATCATCACTGACAACGGTACAAACTTCACGGCTGAGGAATTCAAATCCTTCTGCAAAGAGCAAGATATCACGCTCAATTATGCATCTGTGGCACACCCGCAATCTAATGGCCAAGTCGAAAAGGCCAATGGACTTGTGACAAGCGGAATCAAGAAACGCCTCCTGGTGCCACTCAAAAGGGCCGCGGGTGCTTGGGTAGAAGAGCTCCCGTCTGTGCTATGGAGCCTACGCACAACACCCAACGCCTCAACGCAATTCACTCCATTCTTCATGGTCTACGGCGCAGAGGCAATCCTGCCATCAGACGTAAGGTTCAACGCACCAAGGGTCGAAGCATACAATGAAGACGATGCAGATGAAGCACTCGAAGATGCAGTCGACTTGCTCGAAGAAGCACGCAACACGGCGCTAGCACGCACAGCTGTCTACCAGCAAGATCTACGCAACTATCACAGCCGTCGACTGCGTACCAGGTCCTTCGAGGTGGCGACTTGGTACTTCGACTGAAGCAAAAGAAGGTGCATAAACTTGCTTCTCCATGGGAAGGACCCTTCATCATCACCGAGGTCATTGGTGGTGGAGCATACAGACTGAAGCACGCGAAGACAGGCGAACTCTCCATAATCCTTGGAACGTTGCGCAGCTGCGCCGTTTCTATGCTTAGATTGCTCAGTCGCATAATGTAATAGGCACATATGTCGGATGGCTGCAGGTTTCAGACGCGCTCTTTTCCTTACCAGGGTACCTAAGGGGACTGGAAGGTTTTTAATGAGGCGGCCTGCAGCTTAACATTCAAAATGGAATATAGTCAATGATTCCTCATATTTCTCCCTGTTTACTACTCGCACAAACTACTCGCGCAACCTTAGCCTCACCCGAGCACTCGGGGGCTGCGCTACTTCAAAACGTGAGCTATCGCTCCTTCAAACATAATACCCTAGCCGCACTCGAATACTCGGGGGCTGGGTCGTAACAAATCATACGTAAAGCAAAAGTTGCTCAATAACATGAGTTGAAGCTTCAAACATCGCAAAAATTCACAGCCTCACTCGAGCACTCGGGGGCTGTATAATTCATGATCTATGTAAAGTGTTTTTCATAAACCCCACTCGATACACTCGGGGGCTGCATACATACAAGTGAACAAATATGTACCAAGTACAAGTGGCAAAATTTACACTCGGGGGTGTTCCCTATACATAAATACCCTAATCTTCTGGTTCGTCCTTGACTGGGAGAACGGGGCCCATAAGTTGAGCGTTATAACACTCAACCAACACCCTCGCATGTTCGACTGTATCGTCCAGATGCGATTGGGACAAGGACGATCCAGGCACGGGTGTACGTAGCTGCAAATTCGGGCGCTGACTTCGGATGTATGCCATCGTTGCGTTGGCCCCATCCACAAGCTTCTGGGCGATAAAATCTCGAATGGGACCTGCACTCCGGAAAAGCCCGAGCAAAGCGTGGATTCCTTGAGGTTGCGGCCCAGTCGGGAAAAGCGTCTGGTTGATTCGACTGAAGGCCGACCTGCATAACTCAAGCAGCATAGTGCTCCGCCACACCCGATCCTGCAGAGTCGCGAGTATGCGTGCTCGGTGCTTATCCAAGCGAAAGTGCTGACGGCCAGTCGTGGGTTCGTCAGTCGATGGTTCAACTGCTCCTCTACACGAGCCTGCTCCGCCTGGAAATCTGGAACAAAACCTGCAACAACACACGTTGGATCAACAAAAAGACAGACTATGAACTCTCCAAAAAATCAAGGCAGTCATGCTTACACTCGAGCTGTCTGTTCACGATCTCCATTTCGCCAAGCACATACTCCTCCCGTTGAGTGGGTAGGGCAGGCCTCGCCCTCATCCTATCCAGCTCACTTCGGGCACTCCCCAGCTCTTGCTCCAGTTTCGCGAGTCGGGCCTTCATATAACGTATTACTGCGGCATCGTTTGCCACCTGAGCTCGCGATCGAGTAGGGGCACGATGCCGCGACGAGCTGGATACAGTGGCGGCTGGCCGTTTCTGTTCCAAACATCATAAAAGTTTCATGAGAAACTCATCACAAAGCTTAGGCAAGTAACAACACACAGCCTTACAAGCAGGATCATAACGAGGAAAATAAATTCATACAAAGGTAGCAAAAGCACATGCATACTCGCATGGTCATAAGTTTAATTACAAGGCATAAAAAGGTGCGGCTGCCCTACTTCTCAGACATCGACTCCGACCTAGCCCTACTCGCACGGGCGGCGACCTCTGCTGCCGGCGCTCCATGGTAGTAAAATATTTCAGCCAACTTCGCGGCTGGCTCGTTCACATGCTTTAGGGACACCAGCTTCCCGCCCGGCTTGCGAGGGAAGTCAGACAGAGCGGCTTTGAAGTCACCCTCTATCCCATGACCTAAAAGGAGTTTGAGGGTGGTCTCTGAGCCGCGTACCGTCAAAGTGCGAGCAAAGTTCGTCATAGTCGAAGTTCCCGGGCCCAGGACGTCGGCGAAGCCATCCACAGTCGAAGGAGGTTGGCTAGACGGGAACACGTCCTTGTACACGGCGCCGAGCGTGCTCGTAGACTTGGCGAGTGCATCCTTGGCTTGGGTGGAGACGACATCCAGGTCGCCGATCGCGCGGTCAAGGGACAAATCGCCACTCGACTGGTCTACAGGTGCCGTGCGCCAACAGCTCCTTCAAAAAAGCAGAAGAACAGAAAATTTTACACAACATTCAGTGGAAAAAAAGTAGACAAAAAGTGAAAAATTCAACTCACCGCCTACGTCTCGGGTGAGGCTCGCCAAGCGCTCAGCATAATTTTTCTCGCGCAAGGCAGCGGAGTTCTTGGCATCATCCAAGGCCTTCTTCGACTCAGCGCGCTGTTTGGCGAGTGCGTCTTCTAGCTCTTTAACCCGGGACTCAGCAGTTGCCTTGTCACCTGAGATAGATGGACAGATGTCATTCACAATCGACAAAGCAAAGACATACAGAAGTCAAACACACTTACGGCTGAGTTGCTCCATGATAGCGCGCAGATTGTCCCTCTCCTGTTCAACCTGGACAAACGCCTTGCCTGATTCCACCAGGTTGAGGTAGAAGGGCTGCATGCACATGGAACCAGCATAAGCTATACACAAATAGTCCCAGAATGAGGACTCGACAAACGACACTTACGTGTTCAACCCAAGGCGCAGGCTTGGCAGCAGAAGTCCCAATTTGCGGAGTCGACGCACTCGCGATCTTGGTGGCCTCAAGGGTAGTAGCCGTGGCTACTGTTCTCACAACCTCAGCCGCAACAGGGGAAGGTTCTGGCTGATCTGGAGTCGAAGCTCTCTCGGTTGGAGGAGTTGGAGGTCGCACAGTCTCAGCACTGCGAGCGACAGAGGAAATACAGCATAAGCAAGACTATCAACAAGCAGAAATTTAAGTACAAAATGTTCAGACGCAAACCTGTGCTCTTCTTCCTCCTCGCTGTCGAGGTCGTCAAACATTCACCAGTACAGAACGACACATCGGATACCCCTCTATGGCAACGGCAAGAGTTAGGCGACGGAAAAATGAGCTCCGCGCGCTTCCGCGAGTGGGCACGCGCGGTAGTCGGTCGATGGGCTTGACACAATGGTAACGGAGGCTGAAAAGATCTCCGTTGCTCATATATAGGCAACGGAGGAAAGAATATCTCCGTTGCTGATATTTCCACATCAGAAACGGAGATCGGTCTATCTCCGTTTCCCATGTGAAGGCACATTAAGCGGTGCCGGTATTAATATCTCCCACTCCAGTACTGTATCTCACTCTCACTCTCAGTCTCACTCTCCCCAGTTCCTAACCCTAGCCGCACACGCTCTCCTCCTACTTCACCCATCGATGGCGAACCCCTCCGGCGCCGACGGAAGTCGGGATGGAGCATCTTCCTCCTCCCACCCTCCGAGGCATAGCCCGGATCTCCCCTACAACTGGGGCGAGATCCCCGGCGACTGCGGTCGCGAGTTCATTCTGAGCCGTCAAATCCCATCCGGATCCACGGCGGCGGCGGCCACCGACGCCCGGATCTCGTCCTCATCGTCCTCCTCGGACGATGAGGACTAGGATCTGGAGGTCGGTCTCCTCCTCTCTCGCGCCTCCTTTGAGCGCGAGCGTGCCGAGGGTGTCATTCGGGCGTCTGCGATGCAGAGAGCTATCTGCATCTCCGTCGCCAAACACGCGATAGAAGCCGCCGAGGAGGCGTTATTCCAGACGCGGCTCCGGGCGGCCATAGACCGCTCTATTCTCCCTGGCCAGGGCCCTGGGCCAGATGCGGCGGCGGCAGCAGTGGCGGCCGCAGAGGAGGAGGATGGAGGAGGAGGAGGAGGACGCTCCGGTGTTCGAGCAGGATGAGGTCTCCTCTGACGTCTCCTCTGGCAGTGGCTCCGGCGCTGACGCCTGGGACGCAATCCGCGACGGAAAGCGACCCCGCCTCGCCTAAGGTAAATGACCGCTCTGTTAGCTACTTATTTAGCTCGGTTTGCTCTGTTAGTTAGCTCTGTTCAGCTATGTATTTGCTATGTTAGCTACTTATTTAGCTCGGTTTGCTTTGTTTAGCTATGTATTTGCTATGTTAGCTACTTATTTAGCTCAGTTTGCTCTGTTAGTTAGCTCTGTTTAGCTATGTATTTGCTATGTTAGCTACTTATTTAGCTCGGTTTGCTTTGTTTAGCTATGTATTTGCTATGTTAGCTACTTATTTAGCTCAGTTTGCTCTGTTAGTTAGCTCTGTTCAGCTATGTATTTGCTATGTTAGCTACTTATTTAGCTCGGTTTGTTTTGTTTAGCTATGTATTTGCTATGTTAGCTACTTATTTAGCTCGGTTTGCTCTGTTAGTTATCTATGTTCAGCTATGTATTTGCTATGTTAGCTACTTATTTAGCTCGGTTTGCTTTGTTTAGCTATGTATTTGCTATGTTAGCTACTTATTTAGCTCGGTTTGCTCTGTTAGTTAGCTCTGTTCAGCTATGTATTTGCTATGTTAGCTACTTATTTAGCTCGGTTTGCTTTGTTTACTGCTTATTGGCTCTGTTTATTAGATTTGTTTGCTGTTTTTAACAAAGAATATTCGTTGTTTCAAGGGCTTGGTGGATGCTTGGTGACGATGCTGCTGCCGTGAAGACCTAGGAGCGGGGCTCCATACACGGTGCCGTCACCAGGAGCAGTACATTTTGCGCAGCAGGAAAGACAGTAGATGTCATCTGGCGGCCGTGAAGACATAGGAGCAGAGCTCCAGCCACGCGCACTGATGAACTTTTGTAAAGCAGGGCATACAGGAATACGGTGACGACCGGGCGGCCGTCTAGTCGCATGGAGCGGTGCTCCATCGACGGCACAGCCCGTCATCGTGTTTTTTTTTTCCTGTAACCCTTATTAGAAACGGTTATTAGCAAAACTCCGTGTCTAATGTTAAATACATCAGAAACGGTTTATCTTCTCCGTTGCCATTGTGAGGCTTCACATCAGTGACAGAGGCGGGGACACGGACCCTTTCTCCGTTGCCGATGGGGTTTTTGGCCCGTTTCCGATGTGTCGTTCTGTACTAGTGATTGGGCCTCCAAACTGCAGCTCCTCACCCGACTTGGGAGGAGGAGCTGAGCACAATGGACTCACATCCAGAGGAGCGGCCTTGGCAGAATGTGAGGAGGTCGAATCTTCATCATCCCTCAGCTCATCCTCGTTTGCGGGTGAGCTCATAGAGGAAGACACAACTTGTGCCGCCCGACGGCGCTTGCGAGTAGGGACCTCGCTCACATCATCAGTCGTCACAAGCTCCTTGTCCTGTGCCTCTTCAACCCCTTCCTCTTCAACCTCTTCTGTGGGAGAAGTAGTAGCCGAAGGAAGAGGCGATTCATCTCCTCCCTTCGCTACTACCGACACCTCTGTTTCATGAGTTAGGCCATCTTCGGGAAGAGGAGGAAGGGTTGAGGCAGTCGAGTGGCCCTGCATACAAAATACAGCAGTCGAAGTCACAAAGATGCATAGCAGAATAACAAAAATAGGAGATCATAAACTTGATAGATTCACTAACCTCTGGCAAAGGCTTTTCGGCCGTATAAGGAGCGATGGGGCAGTCGACGTTGCAGGGCTCGCTGGATTTTGTGCTGGTGATGGACCGCACATGTGCCACCAGCTAGCTCCTAGACAGCTCCTCCTTGTTCATCCGAGTGGAGTCGACAGGGCCTTCATACTGCCACATAGGGTGCGCTCGCGCGCGAAGCGGCCACACCCGCATCTTCACAAAGGTGGCAATTAGATGCACACCAGTGACGCTGTTAAGCAGTCCTCCAATCGTCTCCAGCAGAGGCGCCGCTTCCGCCACTTCTTCAGTCGAAAGCTCATGGTCCCAGGCCTTCATCCTAGCGGCTATACCAGCAGTCGAAAATGCTGGGACCCCATCCTGGTCGACGCGCACATAAAACCACCTTTTCCTCCACCCTTGCGCCGAGTCGACTGGCTTCAGGGCGAAGTATCGGGTGTCGCTGCGCACCTGGATTTGAAGGCCTCCGACTGGATAGGTTCGGCCGCCTCGGTTGTTGGGCCGGACCATGAAGATAGATTTCCAAAGGGCCCAGCTGGGAGCCACTCCCAGGAAACACTCGCACAATACCATGAAACAGGCAATGTGCATAATGCCGTTAGGGGTGAGATCATGGATCTGCACCCCATAGGCATACAGCAAGCCACGAACGAAGTCGTGGAGGGGAAAAGATAGACCCCTAGGCAAAAACTCCGCAAAACATACGCGCTCGTTTGCGGGAGGCTCGGGGAGTACCTCTTTTGATGGCGCGCGGACGGTAAGCTGGTCCGCCGCGGCGGCAATCCGTCCTCGCGGAACTTCTCGAGATGGGCTGCCTTGAGTGTGGACTTCATCCAGTCACCGTCGCTCTTCTTGAGGTCGACGGCGGCCGCAGATGCGCCAGCCGCAGCTTTCTTCCCCTTCAGGGCGGCCGCGTCAGTCGCGGACGCGTCGGTGGCAGAGGCTTTCCTCTTTGGCGCCATGGCGGTGGTAGCTAGGGAGAACAGAAAGAGCTTGGGCGCAAGAACAATGGAGCAGGAGCGCGAGGAAGAAGATGGAACAGGGGCGACGCGCAGAGCAAATGGCTGGTAAAAAACAAAGCCAGCGCCGTTTCCCCTATTTACCTCAAATCAATGGCAATCACAGCCATTCAGATCCTAACCGTGTGCTACGCACGCAATCTTACCGTACACGTGGCAAACACGGAGGGCAACCGTCGCCGGCCACTCCGCCCACTACGCACGCAAAAAGAGGAGCCATAATCACCTCCCCGTAAAAAGTGGGCCAGACTGGTCAAATCAAGTCCAAACTGCACCGTCGTTCGGTCAGCTCTGCACAAATGGGCCTACCTATGTGTCACGTCCCATCCATCGCAACATAACGCACGCCACGCGTGTCAGACGGCGCAGTCGCCACAAAACGTCATCCATGACGTCGTCACAAGAACTTTGATCAGAAATACATTCGAGTCCGCTCAACGCGTATTGGTCACTCGATTGCCTTGTTTGGTTCGGGTGTGAAAAAGCAATGATAAGGCAAAATTGGTCACTCGACCGTTCCTTCGGCTGATTCCATATTACTCCCATCGGAGCGTATCAAAAAAAATTTCGACTAAAAATGCTCAAGACAATGATTTTGAGATTATCCTCCATTACAAGTAATAAAGCACAATCTCGGGGGCTACTCCCATCGGGAGCGTTGTCGCGCACCCGATAGAATAAACGTCAAAAGGTCAGTCGACAAATATATCGACTCCGTTCAGATAAGAAATCATACTCGAAACATTCCCGAGTTGCGTCCGTCGCAAATACCTCGGATGCTGCACGCATAGTGCAAAGATAAGACCCGCCGAACTTTCGAGCTGGGCTAAGGACCGTTCCAGCAACGTCAATCCTTATGCTTTCCGTGTCAGCAGACATGATGAAAAATCCCGACGGACGCGTTCGGTAAAATTCAAAGTTATACTGCAGATCGACTCTGTAAGACCTCAGCGGCCTAGTCGAATCTGACCAGTTTGTTCCAGATTCGAGTCCGGGGACTCGAGTTTGATTGAAAGCTAGTAAGGTTTTACCCGAATGTGTAGTTAACCAGTCCCGATCCGTCGAGTGTACTGGGCCTGCTAAGCTATTATCCCTTGATCATCATAAGCAAAAACCACAGTCGATGAAATACTCGACATAGCCAACATGTGCAATTCATACAGGAATTCATGCCCGATTCTTTGAGTCAGACAAGTACTCGGGGGCTACTGACAAGGGTATACATCTCGGGTACCCTACCGTGAGGGTACCTGGTGCACGTGATGACTAAAGGCCCAATAGCGAAGAGACAACTCTAAGCCCAAGACAGGAGGCCCAACAAGATGGAGTACCCTCCAAATTTAAATATAGACACAGTCGGTTTGTACTTTCCTTATGTGTAAACTAGGTCGGTTACAAACTCCCGGGACCCAGCCTATTTAAGGGCTGGGAGGGGTGCCGATCTAGGGGCAAGCCATACTCGAACCACCAAAAGCTCTAGAGAGATCAATATCTCGCCAGAGCTCCCTGTAATCGCATAATCCACACAATCAATACCAGACAAGCAGGAAGTAGGATCTTTACCTACACCCGAGGGGCCCGAACCTGGGTAAATCTTTGCCTCTGCTTGTCAGCCGACGAAACTACCAGTACTACCATGTTCTCTCCCCATAATCTCAACCCTAGGTCCTCAACCATGGGAATTGATGAGTGTACCCCTCGTCACTCACGTTCCCTTGGTGTGACGAGGATTGGAGGGCATGTGAGGACTCGCTTGAAATCTGTGAAGGCTGCTTCGGCTTCTGGCATCCACTCGAATTTGTCTGCTTTCTTCATCAGCCGATAGAACGGGAGTGCTTTTTCGCCCAGTTTGCTGATGAATTGGCTGAGTGCTGCCACTCGACCTGCTAATTTTTGTACGTCATGGAGCTTCGAAGGCCTTTGCATTGTCAAGATGGCCTGTATTTTCTCCGGGTCCGCCTCGATTCCACGAGCTGAGACTAGATATCCCAAGAGCTGCCCTGCTGGCACGCCGAACGTACACTTCTTCGGGTTGAGCTTGATGTGGAAGCGTTTGTGGTTTGCGAACGTCTCTCGCAAGTCATCGAGTAGTGTGTTTTCCTCCCTTGTTGTTATGACAATGTCGCCTATGTAGACCTGGACATTTCGCCCAATTTGCTTCTTGAGGCAGTCTTGCATCATGCGCTGGTAGGTTGCGCCTGCGTTCTTGAGCCCGAAAGGCATTGTTGTGTAGCAGTAGACCCCGAGTGGGGTTATGAACGCCGTTTTCTCTTCATCTTCTTCCTTCATCCTTATCTGGTGGTAACCTGAGTAAGCATCCAGGAAGGACAGGCGAGCGTACCCGGCGGTGGAGTCGACGATCTGGTCGATTCGAGGTAGTGGAAAGTGATCCTTTAGACAGCATTTATTGAGTGCTGTGAAATCTACGCACATCCGGAGGATATCTGTGTGCTTCTTCTCTACAAGTACGGGGTTAGCCACCCATTATGATTTCTTGATTTCCCTGATGAAACCTGCTGCGAGTAGTCTGTCGACTTCAGCTTCGACTGCGGTTCTTTTTGGGCCGGATATGCGGCGCATTGTTTGCTTGACTGGTTTAGCATCTGGAAATAATTGGAGAGAGTGCTCGGCGAATTCCCTGGGAATACCTGGCATGTCGGCTGGACACCACGCAAATATATCCCAGTTCTCACGGAGGAATTCGACGAGCGCGCTTTCCTATGCGACAGGCAGACTCGAAGATACATTGACTGTCTTGGTCGGATTAGTCGGGTGCACCTGATGCGACCTTGTGTCATTGGTGGCATTGAATGCTCTGTCGACTGCTGTCTTGGTGGGATCACGGCAGATGCCATAGGTATGGCTAAGATGGGGCCGAAAGAGCGTTGGGGGAACCGGGGAGGGTTTATGCACTCAAGAAGTGCACAAGCAAGAACACGCAAGAAACCGCAAGAACATGAACAAGAAACCAAGAACACAAAGCACCCCACGATGTACCCTGCTTCGGGGCCCTCTTGTAGAGGTGACACCCCTACTGCAGCACTAGCCTAGTCTCTTATATCTCAATGGTGACGAGTACAAAGCGCTCCTCGAGCTGTATGAACAACAATGGTGAGAGCTCACGATGAAGAAGAAGCTACCAAGGGGGGAAAATGAGCTCTAGGGTTCGTCCTTTACACAGGAGGTGGTGGTGCTGTATATAAAGGCTTGCCGAGTTACTTCTTTGCCCCTGGCTCCATGAGATAATGGCACTTCCAAGAGGAAGAGGACAAGCCTCTGCCCCCTGTCAGTCCAACGGCTGGACTGTCAGGCCCTAGCAGGCCTATCTTGCCACTTCGGGCAATGGCAGGTGTAGCCCACCGGGTCTAGGTCATAGCCCCTTTCCCGAATTGGCCGAGTCAGCTCCTAGGTTGCTGCGCTCCCAGGAATCCCGTGTCTCGACCTGGCTGTCATCTGAGCCTCGGGCAGGAGGCCTGCAGGACCTGTGAACTTACTGACATTACTCGGCCCTTGTGTATTATCCGACATTGCTGGTAAGCCGGATTCTTCCAGGCAACCCGGCTAGTTGAGCCGGATCTCTTCCAGGCAACCCGGCTAGTTGAGCCGGATCTCTTCTTCTGATCCGGCTAGACTTTGCCTGTTCCCCTTTGGCGTCTCCCTGTACTTTAAACAAGATTGAGTACTAACCGACTTTCTCAACCGATCCGATCCAAGTGATCCGGCTTGAGTGACCCGGATTGACTTTCCTTTCCACTTTATAGCTCCCAACACCACCTCTTTGCCCTACCCGGGGGCAGCCCCCCGACAGTAGTCCCCGAAGCTGGTGCGGTCCTACAGCCTCGGATGGAGGGCCGTAGCAGGTTAAAAACAAACACCCTTAACCGAATCTCTTATCGACTAAATTTGTCTCAGGATTTCCTGGGACACTTGGCTGAGAATCTCTGCGCAAAGCCCCATAATCCGGGTCTTTGATTTGACATGCCACTGACAGCACATTATCCGGATCCATCAGGTACTTGAGTGCATTTGACTAAATGACTGCGTCTCCTCGGTTTCTGCGCTGACCTGCACACTTGATCCGCACCACCGCTTCCAATTCTATGACCCAGCATGTGCTTGAAATACAAGGCCACAGCAGCGACCGCAGAGTTTCAGGGCACACTTCATCCGGCCACGCCCCGAAAACCGCGCGGTAGTGCGCCAGTTACCAGCTAGGGGCTATATATAGGGGTGCGGGCTACCTCTTCTTCTTCCCCACACCCCCACTTCGAGAACTCCAACCGTGCCATTGACGCCGCTGCGATTTCGCCCTTGCGACCTCGCCGTGCCGGAGATCTCGACAACGCCTGAGAAAACTCGTCGGAGCCGCGCACCGCGCCCTGCGCCGCCGTTTCTTCACCGGGCCTCTTCCTCGCCGTACTGCAACCGTGAGTTCTTCATCCCCAGCCATGCTTCCCTCGAACGAGTTCATCTTCCGCCATGAACTTGCGCTTGCTTTTTCTAGATTCACTAGCAAACGAGTCCATTGCCGCGCCTTAGTGCATTCCCTAGATCTCCTTTCTAGGTTTTGCACTAGATTGCCCCAGTTTGGCTTGCCACTGCTTGAACAGTTCCACCATATTTTTACTCGGGATTTCTTCTCTATTTTACTGCTGCGGTAGATCTTGCGTAACCCTAGATTTTCACGAAAAGGTGTTTGTAGTTACTAGCCGAATTACTTTTCCGCAGTAACTAGACCACTTTATCCGGGATAGCCTCTACCGAATCCCTTAACAGCTGATTCGGTTACACCTTTATTCGATTCGTTCTGGATTAGAGATTCCGCATCTCCTAACTCGGCTATATCCGACCTTTTGCAGGACTGATTCGGATATGCCGAAGCTGCCCCCCGGCAGTTGGGAGGGTTCCGACGTTACAAATGATGATCTGGAATGGCTGCTGAGCACCCGGCGTATAACACCTAAAGTTATATGCCGAAAACCGGGGAAAGAACTCGAACCGGTCACCCAACCGGGTGAGCGCGTTGTATTTCTAGCGCACTTCGAGCGCGGATTCGGACTCCCAGCGAGTGACTTCTTCCGGAGATTCCTAGATTTCTTCGGCCTGCAGCCTCACCACCTTCCGGCTAACTCCTTTGTCTCCCTGTCGGCTTTTACCTCCTTTATGGAGGGATATCTCGGTCTCTGGCCGACTGTCGAAACCTGGGCGAAGTACTTCCACCTCCGGAAACATACGATCCCGGGTAGTGACCCGAAGGTGATGACCGCCTGTGGTTCGTCCAGCATTACCCCGAGGACGGGCTCCATCTTTCCCCGGATCACTGGCCTGGATACTTGCAAGAAATGGCAAAGGTCCTTCTTCTACGTGAAGAGCGTTGAAGGCCATGATGCTCTCAACTTGCCCGAGTTCAGGATCGAGCCCCCCACAGCCGAACTGAACTTCAGATATGATCCGGCTGACACTCTTGCGGAGCTTCAAATCATACATCAAACTTTGGAGGATTTTCTGGAGAAAGGCCTGCTCGCGGACGATCTCCTCCGGACCTTCGTCTGTCGCCGGGTCAGTCCTCTTCAACAACGCGAGCACAAGATTTGCCACATGGGTGGTCTGCTAGATCCTACCCGGATCAGCAAACATGACCTCACCAGAGCTTCCGTCAAGAGACGGGTAAACGCCATTGCCTACACCGAGATGTTGGACAAGTGGCGGTGGGGCGTGGAGCCGTTCCACCGAGATGCGCTTCCACCACAGGTTAGTTCACCATTCTCCGAATCAATCCATACTTCATCAAAATGACATCGGACTAATCCAGATTCGCCTTGACTCTACTGCAGCTGTTCGACCGCCAAATCACCGAAGATGGAGATCTCTCCACCAAAGTGTGGGGACCGGATCGCAGCCCGCTGCGCGAGGGCGAAGAGGATGCGGATACGGACGATTATTTGCCGATTCCGCGCGCCAAGCCCATTCGCAAGGGTAAGCAACCGACTATTTACAATCTTTCCGAGGATGAAGATGATGATTGCTGGATCCTAGATCCTATTGATGCCATTCCGATTTCATGGTCACAACCTTGTGTTCCAGCCAAACCGGATGCTCAAGGGACATCTCGGAAACGCCCTGATGCGTCCGGATCAGATGCCCCTCCAGCCAAGAGAATAAAGAAAACTGCCTCCAAACCGAATCGGCTCAAGGCCATGCCTACTACCAAGGGGTAATGCCAATTTCATTTGCTTTCTTCCTTTATTAACCGAGTCACCTCTATCCGAATTAACTGTTTACTTTGCTCTATGCAGTGACGTCCTCGTCACCGAGCAAACTCATTCATCCATTCTTTCTCCCATTCCTCCACTGGATACGGCCACGGAGAGCCAATCTCCTGAAAAGGCTGTCCCTTCTCCCGCGCGTGCCACAACCGCCAAGACTCCTCCGCCAACTCTCGTTCCAGAGTCGGTTATTGACTTGGAGAATGAGGAAATCTCGGGTCCTACCCGAGATTCAACTTGGCCACGTCCTCTGAAGGAGTTGGAGAAGGAAAAAGCTAAGACTTCGGCTAAGTCTTTGACTAAGCCGGATCCTCGCCCTACCGCCAAGGCTCTGAATCAAGAGCAGCAGAAGAAGAAGAAGCAGCAGCAGCAGCAACCTCTCGAGAAGCAGCAGAAGCAGCAACAGGAAGTATCTAAACCACCACAGCAAGCGTCGCAGAACCAACCGAAACAGCCAGATCCAGCCAAGACCCCGGGCGCATCGCCTCTACCTAAGCCGACTCAGGTCTCCTTTGGCACAACTCCAACAACCTCGGATAAGCAGATGGTTGCTAGCAAGCCGGTTTCCGCCGCTCCATCAGCGACTCGGGTGCATGATCAACTCTCTGAGGCGATCACTCGCGCCCGCCTTAGTGGCCAGGTTCTGCCGAATCTCCGCACTCCGAGCGGCGACAACCTCGGCTCCGCAGAGCAATTTGTTAAAGCTTGGAATGCTGCGGACCTTGCCGAAGGCTCGACCACTTCAGCGTCGCCACATCCGGCTGGTCCTAGCCGGATGTTTCAATCTCTACATTCTGTGCAGGCCTCGGTCACTGAAGCTAACCGGGTCTTCGAGGTAACTTGCCGAATCCTGCTTTTATTTCATCATGATCAATCTACACTATCCCCAGTCCCCGAGATTCGGGTCGAACGACTGATACTCCTCCGAGTAAGAAAGTCATTCGGCTTGAATCTGTAAAACTTGATCATAAATTTTGTGGGACTCCCAGTCCCCGAGTCTCTCTTCCAATTCATTCGGTCAACTTTCTTTTTATTAATCTCGGGCCTCCAGTCCCCGAGATTCGTTTTACGCCATTAACCCTTTTTCTTTCAGGAAACCACGACTGCTCGCAGCCGGATCTTTAAGCAGCTAGTCCTGCAGCACCAGGCCCTCCAAGCTTCCTTCGATGCGCAAGGTGCGGAGATGAAAAAGAAAGATCAGGAGCACAAGCGCGCTTTATCGGAGGAAAAGTCAGAAGTGACCCGGCTCCTGCGGGAGCTTGACCGGGTTGAAAAAGTGAAGGAGAAGGTCAAGAAAGACCGGGACACGCTGCAGAGGGAGAAAGACTCGATCCAGAAGGAGCGAGACACTTTCAAAGCCGGGCTTGAGAAGCGGGCTGAATTGGACAAGAAAATCCAAACGCACGTTGCAGATGCTGAAGCCGAAGCTAAAGCGGCGAAAGATGATCTGGCTGCTCACAAGGCGATCAGCGCGAAATGGCTTGCTGATCTTGCTAGCCTCAATGAAGACATGGATCGTAAGTTTGCCGAATCTCCTCTTCCTCCTCTGCTCTTATCCGACACATCATTTCGTGTTCCTCGTTTAACTCGGTGTTAGCTTATCTGAATGTAGGAGAGTTTACCAGCATCCGGCTTCAAGCCGCCAAAGCTGTGAGGGATGCCCGAGCTGAGAGAGCTAAGTTAACTGGAGCTCCCCTACCAGAGACGTGGGATATCGAAGATCACATTACTGCACTTAAAGCTCGGATTGCTCCTTTGAAGGATCCCACATTGATCTGTTCAATGCAAGCCTCAAAGCTCACCGAGTCTTGTTTCCTGAAGCTCGGCAAGTCCGGTCTGCGGACGAGCTAATCAAAGACCTGGATCAGGCAGAGACCCGGTTAAAGCAGTGGAGATCTTCGTCCGCCCGCGCTGGTGCTGACGCAGGTTTGCTATTTATCATGTCTTGGTATGAGCTGATTGATCTTGCCAAAGTGCGCTCCCTTCGCGAGGGTTCTTCATGGGCTTCAGATCCGACCGGATCAAGATCCGCGAGGAAGCTGCCAACTTTATGGCCGAATTTGCAAACACCAAGCATCTTGATCTGAAGCTCCGGTCTACTCGGATGGGGAAGAATCTGAAGAAGAGGAATCGGATGATGCCTCCCTTGACGAATACGCCGAGTCTGAGGGCGAATCTGGTGATTCGGCTAACTCCGCCGAACAACCTGCAGCTTGTGACTCGGCCAAGACCTCCAAGATGCCAGCCACTGACTCGGCTGAAACTGCCGAACAAGCTTAATCCGAACTTCCAAGACGCCAGCCACTGATTCGGCTAAGACCACAGAGCAAGCTTTAGTCAAGACCGCCACTTCTTCAGCTGACCGGATGTTTCCGAATCTGCCCAGCCTTCAAGCTCTCCGTCCAAGGTCATTCCTGCAAGTGAGGGTCCTCTTTCAACCGAGGTTCCTCCATCATCCGAGTCCATCCCTGCAACCGAGTCTCCTGCAACCTAGGCTCCTTCCTGAATTATCTTAATGAAAAACATTAAATCCCCGGTATGCCGGGAGCAGATGTAATATACAATTTAAGTTCTTCGAGACTACTTTTATTTTGCTTAATGTGATCCGGACTAGTTTATGTTGGATCATTTTAAACCGAGTCCCCGAGTCTGTTTTCTTGTTTACTATTTTTGCCGAATCTTTGCTCTTGTCTACCTTTTAGGTGTTTGACAGTCGAGTCACAAGATAGGAATCATAGCATACAATACTTGAAACATGCGAGTTGTGGTTTAGAATCATCTAACATAAACAAAAAAGAAATAACAGGGTTAGTAAACGACATGTGCCGAATCGGTTTTGGACCGAGTCCCCGAGTCCATTTTCATGTTTCCCATATTCCCACCTCTGCTCTTGACTACCATTTTGGTGTTTGTCAGTCGAGTCACGAGATCAACAACACAGCATACATTACTTGAATTTTGGGACGAGGTTCAAAACAATCCGACACATGAACGGTATGGACAAAACAGTAATAAAAAACACATGCATAAGGACGAGGCAGTCCCCGAGTCCAGACTCGGATTGCCGAAATTTCATTTATGATAAACTGAGATACATACATTGCGCCCTTAAGAGTAAAAGGGTCGAAGCAGAGCTACATTCCAGGGTCGCTTGGTTTCTCTCCGGGTCTGTCCAGGCCATCCTTCCTTTGTTCCTGTGCGTCTACAAGGTAGTACGAGTCATTGTGCATAGCCTTGCTCACAATGAATGGTCCCTCCCATGGAGGTGATAACTTATGTCGGCCTTTGCTGCGCTGCACCAGCCTTAGTACTAGATCTCCTTCATGAAACACTCGAGGGCTGATCTTCCGACTATGATAACGTCGGAGACCCTGCTGATATACTGCTGTCCGAGACAGGGCCAATTCCCTTGCTTCCTCTAGCAGATCCACTGCATCTTCCCGGGCCTCTTTTGCCTCGGTTTCGTATACATTGTCACCCTTGGTGCATCATATTCTATGTCAGTGGGTAGCACTGCTTCTGCCCCATATACCAGAAAAAATGGCGTATAGCCAGTTGACCGATTCGGCGTGGTCCTTAGACCCCATAGTACTGATGGTATCTCATCTATCCAGCACCCCGGAGTCTTTACCAGAGGTTCTATTAACCGGGCTTTTATCCCAGCTAATACCAAAGCATTTGATCTTTCCACCTGTCCATTGGACTCTGGGTGTGCCACTGAGGCTATGTCTAACCGGATCCCCTTATTCATGCAGAATCGGGCAAACTCTCCCACAGCAAAGTTCGTGCCATTATCCGAGATGATGCTATGGGGGTAACCGTATCTCAAAATGATTTCTTTCAGGAAAGTTACAGCCGAATGACCATCCACTTTCCGGATCGGTTTCACCTCTATCCACTTGGTGAACTTATCCACCATCACCAGCATATGTGTCATGTTACCCCTAGCCGGCTTGAATTCTCCCACCATATCCAAACACCACACAGCAAACGGCCAAGTGATAGGAATTGTTTTGAGCGCCGATGCGGGTAGGTGTGTCTGCTTGGCAAACCTTTGGCATCCTTCACATTTTCGGACTATGTCCTCTGCATCTGCATGAGCAGTGGGCCAGTAAAACCCATGCCGGAATACTTTAGCCACCAGGGCTCTTGTACTGCAATGATGCCCACATTCTCCTTGATGTATCTCCAGGAGCATCTCCTTGCCCTCGGCTGGCTCCACGCAACGTTGTAGCACCTCGGTTGCACTCCTTTTGTATAACTCCTTATTTATGATGGTGTAACCCTTGGACCTCCTCTGCACTCGCCTAGCTTCGGTTTCATCATTTGGCAAACTCCCCTCCGACATGAACTTCATGATTTCTTCAGCCCATTCCGGTACTGGATGCAAAGGGAATAAGTGCTCATCTATTTCCACTGGTTCGGCCGCCATTATCTCTTCTATCAGTCTCTGTCCATTCCCTAAGATTCGGTTAGCACCATCTTCCTCTCTTCCCCTCTTCCCTAAGATTTGGGTAGCATTCCCCGAGTCTCGGTGCGCAGTCCCCGAGTCTCGCCATGCAGTCCCCGGGTCCTCCCAAATGTACCCGACATCAACATTCATAGGAACAGCTTCAGATTCTTGCTTTGGGATAAAAATTGACTCGGAATCAGGTGAAGGTTTGATTGAAGGGATCCTTAGGTGATTCAAGGATATCCCGGGTGGGATTGCATCCCTAGACGACCCGAGTTTTGACAAGATATCAGCAGCTTCGTTCTCCAGCCGAGGTATGTGCTTGTACTCGCAGCCTTCAAAAAATCCTGAAATTTTCTGGACATGAAATCGATATAGTGCCATATTGGCATCAAGGGCATCCCAATTTCCAGAAGACTGCTGCACCACTAAATCTGAATCACCAAAACATTCTATCCGGCGGATGCCGATGTCCTTAGCCACATTAAGCCCATGGATCAGTGCCTCATATTCGGCCACATTGTTTGATGCTGAGAAATGAATCTGCAACACATATCGCAACTGATCTTGCTTCGGTGATGTGAGTACTATCCCAGCACCCAGTCCGATTTTGGTTTTGGAGCCATCAAAGTGCAACTTCCAGTAATTGTAATCTGGCTTGGTGGCTCATACTGCATCTCGGCCCAGTCACAAAGGAAATCCGGTAAAGCTGAGACTTGATAGCATCTCTTCTCTCATAATGCGGGGTGTAAGGAGACACTTCTATTGCCCATTTGGCAACTCGGCCAGTCGCATCTTTGCACCCAATGATCTCCGAGATTGGAGCTTCGCATACTACGGTGATCGGGTGCTCCTGGAAGTAATGTTTCAACTTCTTGGCCGCCAGGTATACACCATATGTCATCTTCTGGTAGTGAGGATAATTTGCTTTGAGGTTGAGATCACCTCGCTTAAATAGTACACCGGTCTCTGCACGGATTTACCCTCCTCTTCTCGCTCTACCACTATCACCACACTTACGACCCGGTTAGTGGCCGCAATGTAAAGTAGCATTGGCTCATTCGGCAAAGGTGATGCCAAATTGGTGCAGTGGACAACATCTTTTTTAATTCATTGAAAGCCGAATCTGCCTGCGGGGTCCATGTGAACCCGGTGCTCTTTTTCATCAATTGATACAAGGGCAAGGCTTTTTCTCCTAGCCGACTCACAAACCGACTCAACGAGGCTAGACACCCGGTGAACTTTTGTACATCTTTTAGACATTTAGGCAATTTCATGTTTTCTATGGCTCGGATCTTAGCCGGATTCACTTCAATACCTCGGCTCGATACAAGGAAACCGAGCAACTTTCCAGCCGGGACACCAAAGGTGCATTTATCCGGATTCAATTTTAACCGATACTTTCTCAAGTTCACAAATGTTTCCTCGAGATCCTCGAGGAGAGTGCGTTTTTCTTTAGTTTTGATGACGATATCATCGACATACACTTGCACATTTTTGCCCATTTGAGATGTAAGCATTTCTGCATACATCTCTGATAAGTTGCACCGGCATTTCTCAAACCGAAACACATGACACGATAGCAATACGCCCCATACGGGGTAATAAAAGCAGTCTTTATTTGATCTTTGGGGTTCAGTGGTATCTGGTGAAAACCAGAGTACGCATCAATAAAAGACAACAACTCACACCCAGCAGTAGAATCGATCACTTGATCAATCCGAGGTAAAGGAAAGGGATCCTTCGGGCACGCCTTGTTCAGGTTGGTGAAGTCGATGCACATACGCCACACCTTGACCACCGCTGGTTCGTCCTTCTTCTTCTCTACCAGAACCGGATTGGATATCCAGTCTGGATGCAACACCTCCATAATGAATCCGGCTGCAAGTAGCTTAGCCAGCTCATCAAGCACCACTTTTCTTCGATCGTCTGAAAGACGCCGAGTCGGTTGCCTCACCGGCTTCACATCCGGCCTGACAAATAAAGAGTGCTCTGCCAACTCCCTCGGAACACCAGGCAGGTCCTTAGCCGACCATGCAAAGATATCCCGATTCTCACGGAGGAAGTGACAGAGCGCGCTTTCCTATTTCTCGCCCAACCCGGCACCAATGATGGCCATGCGCTCCGGATTCTCCGGGTCAATGGGGATCTTCTTTGTCTCCTTGGGCACCTCAAATGTTGCACCTGCATCCGGATTGGTCATGCCAGCACGCCGAGCTGAGCTGACTTCGCCATCGCCACTACTTCATGCATCTTGCTCTTCTCAGCTTGGATCACCAACGACTCGGCTAAGGTGGAACCAACCGTGGCACACTGTATGGCCTTCTTGTAATCTCCCGCAACGGTGATGATACCATTCGGGCCAGGCATCTTCATCTTGAGGTAGGCAACATGAGTGGATATCATGAACTTGGCTAATGCCGGCCTGCCGAGCAGAGCATGGTATGGGCTCTCCAAGTCTACCACCTCGAATTCGAGACTCTCAAGTCTGTGATTGTCCTTGGTACCAAACAGCACATCTACCCAGATCTTACCCATTGGGGAACAAGACACCCCGGGTACTATACCATGGAAGGTGCAACTGCTCTGCTGCAGCTGATTCGGCGAATAACCCAACTTGACCATTGTGTCCCGATACATGATGTTTATAGCACTGCCATTGTCAACCAAGACTCGAGTGAATTTCACATTAATCTTTGGTCCAACCAAAGTCGGATCCACCACCAGTGCGTAGTTTCCTGGGCTTGGCATAACCCTGGGATTATCAGCCCTGCTCCAAGTGATCTCCTGCTCGGACCAGTTCAGGTATTTTGGTACTGCTGGTGTGACTGCATTCACCTCCTTCGCCCTTCGCAGCTGACTTTTCTTGTCAGTTGGCTCGGTCACAAAAACCACATAACTTTGATGAGCTTCCTTGTAATCATTTCCGGGGTATCCACCTTGCCGACTCGGACCAGCATTGTTGTTGTTGCCTCCCATATTTACCAGGTTAACCGGCTTTGTGGCTGCCGGCCTTGGAGCTCCTTCGTTCACCGGGGTTGCATTGGCTCCGGATAAAGGCGTATTTGGCCTGAAATTCGGTCTAGGAGCACCTCTCTGAGGTGGCCCTCTCTGACCTTCCGCCTGGATGCGATGATGCCAGCTACAATTCCGAGTTGAATGATTGGCCGGCTTGCGTGGGTCTGTTGTGTGATAACGGCAAGGCCCATCTATCATTGCCTCAAAAGTTAGAGGTGGACTCGGTCCATCCCACACTTTCTTTGCCCAGGCACCTTGATTCGGCCTCCAAGCTGGACCCTCATTTTTTGGTCTCTGGCTATCAGGATGATCCATATTTACTGCAGCAACCTGGTCTGAGCCGTATCTGTAATCCGGATCTCTCCTTTTATAACCGAACTCATGTCGGTCACTGGGCCTCAATGGTCCAGTTCGGTTATTACCGGTTGCCTCCTGCTTGTTCCCACCACATCCAACGCTGGCTGCGTCGGATCGCCAAGAGCATATGTATCTGCTATCCGGATCATTTCCGCCAGGGTCTTTGGCATATCCCTCTGGAGCTTCTGCCAAAGCGGGGTGCCATGTCGGCAACCCTGCGCAAACCAAGAAATGGCCTGCTCCTCCACGACACCTTCACAAGAATTGCGAATGTTGCTCCACCGAGTCAAAAATTCTCGGTCTGTCTCCCGCTCTTCCTGCCTGCACGCAGACAAGAGCTGAGGTCGGTTTGGCCTCTTGTAAGTGCTGGAGAAGTTGCTGTAAAATGCCTGTCCAAATCCATCCAAGAGTTGATACTACCCTCTGGTAAGTTATTCAGCCAAATCCGGGCTGGCCCTTCCAACATATGCGGGAGATACCGGACCGCCCATCGGCGATTGCCCCCCGCAATGTGCACCGAGGATACATAGTCTATCAGCCAATCCTGCGGCTTAGTGCTGCCGTTATACGGCTTTGTGATTCGGCCAAGCTGAAACAACGGCACATTCGGCTCGTTCATGATCCTAGGCCCAAAGCATGGAGGACCTGGTGGGCCTTGCTCTTCCAGCCTCTCGGACTGGTAAATCCTATCCAACCTGAGACGCTGATCATCCGGAGCCAATGTCCGAGGTCCCAGCCTGGACGCAAGTGCATTATCATACGTTTGGTATCCGGCTCGCGCCATAGCCGAATTACCATCATCATAGCGGTAGCCCGCCTGGCCACCACCTTGCTGCTGCGCTTGCACCATTACTTGCTGCTCCTGCCGGGGTTGATTCTGCCCAGGAGGACGAGGTGGTTGACCTCGGCCAGCCGAATTACCCCTTCCGGCTCCCGGATTGCCTTGACCGCCATTGTTTCTGCTCTGGCCACCTCTTCCTTGAGCAGCTAGCTGCTTGCCGGCATACTCAGCATCATAGGCCTGCAGCTGTTTGCTCTTGCCCGAATTCACGCTTTGGGCCCGGTCAGCTCCGACATGCGGGATGACGCTTGCCCCTTGGATCTCTGGCTAACAGCCTTAGCCGACACTACTACCCGAGAACCACCAGCGTCCGGATTAGCTTTCCGGTAAGCCTCATTCTGCCGGTTACACACATCAACCAGCTCATTGACTCTTTCTGCCTGCTTGCGCCAAGCATCCCCGGTTAATGTGGTCAACTCGGCTCGCGCTGCCGCTGCAGCCCTAAGATTTTGGCCGGGGAGCTATACACCGGCTTGCCTGTACCCGATCTATGACTAGTAGCCTTACTCGAGCTCGATCTTGCGGCTCTAGCTAACTCATCATTGAGGTCCTTACCCCTGTTGCGCAAATCTGCTCTCTTGCGCGGGTGAGGCGCTACCGGAGTGAAACCATCGGTAATACCATTGGCAGCATTATATTCTCTCATATCTCTATCAAATGCTTGCCTAGACTCTACCACCAACCGGGCTTCTCTTTGCAACCTCAGGCGCTCTGCCTCTAACTGAGCTATAGTAAGCTCTACATTTGCCCCAGGTGCCACTGGCCGAGCTAACTTTTCCAGGACATCCTCTAAGGGAGCCTCCCTACTTGACATGCCAAGTGGACCAACCGGATCTGGTTTCTCCTTTGGGAACTTTGCCGTCCGAGTCGGCTT
The DNA here is from genome assembly GCA_947311845.1 of Poa pratensis. Lineage (NCBI taxonomy): Eukaryota > Viridiplantae > Streptophyta > Magnoliopsida > Poales > Poaceae > Poa > Poa pratensis. The sequence goes on along the minus strand of CAMZMU010000081.1, from coordinate 18,374,450 downwards.
GTCAACCGGATCGGTTGGCGTGATCAGCTCCTCGGGCATGCTATTGCCGGCATCTCCTTTGCCTGCTCCAGCACTTGGTCCGGTCATCATCACTTCCACACTACTCCCGGGGCGAGCGCTACGCCGTCCGAGAGCTGCGCGGAAAGAAGGAGGGTCCTCGGCCACGAGCACCTGCGCCGGGTACTCGCGAACAGCCTCGACAGCAACATAGGTGACGAAGCTACCAAGCATCATCAGGAAGCCATGCTCGGGGAAGGGCTTGCCGGCGAAACACCCTGCATTGTCGCTGACGAAGGTGAACTCGCCGATCTTGGCGATAAGCCCAGAAAGAACACGCTCGCCTGAGCCCGTCCGGATGTAAACTCCCTCCAACGCCTCAATCTGCCCCACGGTGGGCGCCAACTGTCGTGGTGGGATCACGGCAGATGCCATAGGTATGGCTAAGATGGGGCCGAAAGTGCGTTGGGGGAACCGGGGAGGGTTTATGCACTCAAGAAGTGCACAAGCAAGAACACGCAAGAAACCGCAAGAACATGAACCAAGAAACCAAGAACACAAAGCACACCACGATGTACCCTGCTTCGGGGCCCTCTTGTGGAGGTAACACCCCTACTGCAGCACTAGCCTAGTCTCTTTATATCTCAATGGTGACAAGTACAAAGCGCTCCTCGAGCTGTATGAAGCAACAATGGTGAGAGCTCACGATGAAGAAGAAGCTACCAAGGGGGGAAAATGAGCTCTAGGGTTCGTCCTACACAGGAGGTGGTGGTGCTGTATATAAAGGCTTGCCGAGTTACTTCTTTGCCCCTGGCTCCATGAGATAATGGCACTTCCAAGAGGAAGAGGACAAGCCTCTGCCCCCTGTCAGTCCAACGGCTGGACTGTCAGGCCCTAGCAGGCCTATCTTGCCACTTCGGGCAATGGCAGGTGTAGCCCACCGGGTCTAGGTCATAGCCCCTTTCCCGAATTGGCCGAGTCAGCTCCTAGGTTGCTGCGCTCCCAGGAATCCCGTGTCTCGACCTGGCTGTCTCTGAGCCTCGGGCAGGAGGCCTGCAGGACCCGTGAACTTACTGACATTACTCGGCCCTTGTGCATTATCCGACATTGCTGGTAAGCCGGATTCTTCCAGGCAACCCGGCTAGTTGAGCCGGATCTCTTCCAGGCAACCCGGCTAGTTGAGCCGGATCTCTTCCAGGCAACCCGGCTAGTTGAGCCGGATCTCTTCTTCTGATCCGGCTAGACTTTGCCTGTTCCCCTTTGGCGTCTCCCTGTACTTTAAACCAGATTGAGTACTAACCGACTTTCTCAACCGATCCGATCCAAGTGATCCGGCTTGAGTGACCCGGATTGACTTTCCTTTCTACTTTATAGCTCCCAACACCACCTCTTTGCCCTATCCGGGGGCAGCCCCCCGACAACTGCCACCTTCTTGTGTTCCGGCATAAGTGTTCGATCGTTGGAGACCGCTAGATCGGCGAGTGTTGCTTCCATGTCGAACATCTTAGAGATTTTGCTAAACTCTCGGTCGCAAGAATCGGACTTTTGGAAGTTTCCTTTGACTGTGATTACTCCTTTTTTCCAGGCATTTTCAGCTGAAGGTATGCGTAGTGTGGGACTGCCATGAATCGAGCGAACGTCGGGCGTCCAAGTATGGCGTGGTATTGTGACTTCCAGTCGACAACTTCGAACTCAATCGACTCTGTCCTGAAGTGTTTTTTGTCCCCGAACGTAACGTCGAGTTGTATGGTGCCTTCTGGGCTTATTGCTTTGCCTGGGACGATACCGTGAAAGGTATTTGAGGATTTTGGCAGGTTTTCGACTGACCTGTTCATTTTGCGGAGCGTATCTGCGAAGATGATGTTTATGCCGCTGCCACCATCCATGAAAACCTTGGACATGGCGTAACCTCCAATTTGGGCATCGAGTACCAGAGCAGTGTGCCTTGGACGAAGATGGTGGTCCTCTGTGCTGAAGCTTATTGCAGTTTTGGATCCCTTCAAGAATTCAGTTACGGCAGGAGGCGGCATGACCGCCATATTTACTTGTCGAGTGCGAAGTTTTTGCTCCCTGTTGGAAGGGCGACCTTTCTGTATCATGTACATCTGCCCTTGGGGCGGAGGGTACTGAGGTTCGTCCACCCGAGGTACGGGTTGTATGGCACCCGCGATATTTCCGTCTGCGGCAGGCTGTGGTGGTGGAGGTGGTGCCATCAGAATGGCACGTTGTTTGGCTGAGGCACAGGTGCAGGTGCGGGTGCGTGTGCGGCTGTTGCCTTTCTGAGTTGCATGTATTCAGATGCTAGTTGCTCGAATTCTCTGCAGTTTCTCATCGAGTGATTGGAGCGCAATTTTCCGTCTTCCCCCTTGTACAGGTGGAATCTGCAATCAGCATCCATCTTGTCATCGAATGATCGCTCGTTTTGTGCGCTAGAGCGTGACTTGCGCCAATCTTTCTTCTTGTAGCTGTCCTGGCGATCATCTCGACTATCCCGTCGATCTTCTGACCGTCGGTCGCTTCTGTCTTGGTCGTTGCGGGGTGTGGAGAATCCAGCCGCCATGAATTCGGGTCTGTCGTCGTCGTAATGACGTTTTGAACGTTTGCGCATCCGGTCGTCTCTGTACGAGTCCCTGCGGTTTCGACTGCCGCTATCATGATTGTCACGGGGCGAGGACCCGCGTGTGGTGCGCGCCATGTCTTCTCCGTCTTCCCACTCAGTCGCGATCTTTAGGAGGTTAGCCACAGAGGTTGGCTTTTGGCGACCAAGTTTTTCTTTGAAATCTCGCCTGGCGAGGCCCATGATGAAAGCATCCATGGCCATATCTTCTGAAATTACTCCAACTGAGTTGCGTATCTCAGTCCATCGTCGGATGTATGACCTCAACGTTTCGTCCGACCGTTGAATGCAGGCTCTCAGTTCTTCGAACGTTTTTTGTCGCTCACATAGAGGCTCGAAGTTTTTGATGAAGTCTGCGTGGAAGTGATCCCAGGAGTCGTATGTTGATGGAGGTAGAGCCTTGAGCCAGTCGCGGGCTGTGCCTTCGAGCATGAGTCGTATGTATTGCATGACTGTGGTATTTGTGCCTCGTTGGCACGAGACAGCCAGTCTATAGTCTTCCAGCCATCCTGAAGGTTCCTGTCGACCCGTGTATTTGGGCTGTTCAGATGTGAGTTTGAACCCTTTGGGCATCCGTGTCTCGCGGACGCGTCGAGTGAAGCACAGAGCTCCGCATGGCTCAGGCTCCTGATCAGAGTACGAGTCGCTACTGTAAGATCTACGTGATCTGCTCCTGGCCTTCGCCGACGTGAGCCGCTTCTTTCCTTCGAGTGGTGACTACGACCACTGCGATTATGTTCTTCACGACGCGGTTTTACTATGGCATGGTCTCGACTCCCTCCTAGAGTTTTTGGGATTTGGCGTATGGCTTTCACCGCTAAGGCGAGTGATTTGATCTGTTGGCGATGTAGTTTTGCATTGGGGTCATCTGCTGGAGGCTTGATTGCCTCTAGGTATGCTGCAGCAGTAAAAAGGGTGCCCGCAGCTGTTTTGGGTACTGGTACTCCCTCTTCGTCGAATGTCATGAAAGAGTGGCCTAAGTTGCGGGTGAGTGCTTCCCTCTCATCTTCCGCGAGGCGTGACAGCCTTGATCTGGGTCTTGCGTCTGCTCACTCGGTGGAGCTCATGGAGAGCTGTCTTCTCCGTGCACTCGACAAGCTAGCTTGCTTTTTACGTTCTTCGAGTGTTGATCTGATCAGCTGCAGTCGAAGTGATTCCTGCCAGTTGAAGTACTGGAAGGTCAACATCTCCTCTCGTGTTGCGTCCACTGGCATCATTGTGCACTCCTTGATGACTTTATCTGCTTTTGCTGCCATCTCAGCAGTAATTGTGAGATTTGTGACTCCATCCGGCATAGTAACTGTGCACGGGAATTCTGTAGGCCTGCGACTGGCCGCAATATCAGATGATTCTGCGGCAAAGGCAACGTAGACCTGCAGGGGTATCACCCGAGGGTATGTGTATATGTTTTCGAGTCCCGTCATGGACTCGACGTCTTCATCGAGACTCATATCGGAGTCAGTATGCCAGTCGAACAGCCCATCTGGGAGAAGCTCGCCGTCGACATGTTCATCGCCTATGCTCATCTCGGTGTCGGCGAAGTCGTTATGGATCTCGAAGTTGAGGTTGTTGTTGGTGCAGATCTCGGAGTCGACGTGGTTGTCGATATGAGTTTCGGGCTCATCGAAGTCGCTGAGTGAGATCCCGCAGTCGAAGCTATCCTCGAGTGGAAGATTGAGCTCGGGATCGTTTGTGCGGTATGCTTATTCAGCCTCCTCACCTTGGAGTTCTTTCGCAATGAACTCGTTGATCTCTCGAGTCGACATGGTTGTTGCAGACGAGTAGGCTTGGAGGATCGACGATGGTATGGACGCAGTTGATGGATCCGCAGTCGAAGGAGCCGCAATCGATGGAGCCTCGGGTTCGGAAGTCGCGAGTTGGCGTGGATCGGTCACGTCCTGCATACCAAGCTTGTTTACGAAAAAATTGAACGAACCAACGGTTAAACCCAAACCTGACTCGAGACCAGCGAACGTCCCTGGAGTTCTGGCGAGTGTGGCTCGAAGTTCATCAGAGGATCTGATGTGCTTTTTGCAGGTGAAGTTGGCGCGCTGCCGTTTGTTGAGTGAGTCGGCGAGTTGCCGTGTGCCGCCCGAGTCGGCGAGTTCTGGTTTGTTGATGCAGCCGGCGAGTTGCCGTTTGTAGATGCGATCGGCGAGTCGCCATTTTCCGATGGAACCGAAGAAACCGTGAGTCCAGCACTATTCTTTCCCACAGCCGGCGCCAATTGACGAGGGGTTAACTCATCAAATCCCATGGTTAAGGACCTAGGGTTGAGATTACGAGGGAGAGAACGTGGTAGAGCTGGTAGTTTCGTCGGCTGACAAGCAAAAGCAGGGATTTTACCCCGGTTCAGGCCTCCGGAGAGTAACACCCTACTTCCTGCTTGTCTGGTATTGATCGTGTGAGATTATGCGGGCTACAATGGGGTCCTGGCGAGATGTCGATCTCGCTAGGGTTTTGGTGATTCGAGTATTGCGTGTCCTGGATCGGCGGCCCTCCCAGCCTTTATATAATAGGCTGGGTCTCGGGAGTTCGCAACCGACCCTGTTTACATGTAAGGAAAGTCTAAACCGACTATGCCTATGTCTAATCTTGGAGGGTACTCCATCTATTGGGCCTTTCGTCATGGGCTTCATGTAGGCTCCTGATAGTTGGGCCTTAGTCGACACGTGCACCAGGTACCCGTATGTTAGGGTACCCGAGATGTATATCCTTGTCAAACGTCCTCACGGATGTAACGCTTTCGGTGTACACGGGTACTTATACCGATTCCCTCCGTATTTTATATCTGTATAGAAATAGATCTTGACTTTTTAGGTTATCGTTATTAGGATTTTTTTGTTTTCTGCATACGATCCCCTTATACGATCCCCTTCCTTCAGTATGTTCACTCATTTGGGTCCACGCCTAATCAACATATAAAACAACTAAAACATCTTATATTTAGGAATGGAGGCAGTAATAATTAAGTAATATTTGTGTTTCATTTCTTTTGCATTCAATTGACATTGAGATGAGTTTGATATTATTTGCTGAATATGTATGCAATATGGAGAAAAAAAGACATGCGTTGATGCCAAATTTTAGTATGTCTCATGTCTCTTGATTAGTTGGTGTTTATCCCATCAATATGGCACACAGAAAAACATCTTGTGCCCTATTTTAACCAAAAATAAATATTTTAGTGCCTTAAAAATTTCAGTGCCTATTTTGAGGCATCTGTTGCATATGCTCTTAGAGCATCTCTAGCAGTGCCCGCAAAGCGCGAACCCGCAAAACAATTTTAAGGGTCGGGTTTTTCGTGTTCTTGCGCGAGAAATCGTGCCGCGAAGAACAGAGCCCGCAAACGAAACTGCAAATCTGAATTTCAACATGCAGATTTTAGCGGGAACAAAGTACAGTTCATACTAGATAGATGTTCTTCGCTACACATAGATTTCATCGTTGTTTTTACACAAAATGCAAACCCTAGATTAGCCTAGAATTACACATCGCCGCCCAAACCCTAGACTGCAAAATTTGCTCCTCACCAGAGCCACGGCGCGGCGGCGACGCAGCGGCGGAGGAGCTTCACTCCTCGTCGGAGACGAGGTCGATGACGGGCGGGAGGCAGCTGATGACCAGCGTCTGCTGCAGGAGGACCTCCTTGAGCTCCTCGTCGCGGGCTGCCGTGGCGGCGTGCTCCGCCGCCTCGTGTTTGGACCGCAGCAACGTCGCCGCCAGCGCGCGGACGAGCTGCTCGTCGGGGATGAAATCCTCCGGCCCGAGTGTGACGCCGAATTGCTCGGGGTCGTAGCCCTCCGGCGGAGGAGCACCTGGTGCGGCGGAGGAGCTGCTGGCGCCGCGGAGGAGCTGCTCGCGACGGCGACGCTCGATCTCCCGCTCCCGCTCCCTCCGGAGCCGATCAAACTCCGGCACGTCGTGGCGGAAGTACGCATCCGGCACCGGCTCGCCGAGCTTGTACTTCTGTGCGGCTCGCTTCCGTGCGCCGTCGCTGCGGACGACCAGCGCCCGCTTCTCGTCGGAGTAGTCTCCGCCGAACCGGTCGTCGCCGGGGGCGGCGACTCTGGTTCCCTCTTCGGCGCCATGGCGGCTCGGCGTCGCCGGATCTGTAGAAGGGGAGGCGGGATTGCTCGTCGGAGACGGCGGAGTGCGAGAGGGATTGCTCGCCGGAGGAGGTGGGGAAATGGGGATTGAAATCCGCAAATGCGGTCGGAAGCCAAATAAATACGGGCTAGCGGTGCGGATTCACGGGCCTCCGCAAAACGTTGGCCGACACAAATTTGCAGGCGCTAGTCTGGCCGAAAAACGGCCACAAACCCGCAAACTCGGCTCTTACGAGGACCACGCAACTACTGCTGACCTGCGCGCAGTACATAATTTCCACGCACAATTTTTGTCCGGGCACAAATTATTCCAAAATCAGTCATCGAAATGCGAGTTATTTTTTACACACTGGAGTACAAGTACAGCGATACAAAGTTAATACGAACAATTCGTCTCGCGCGGCTCTAAAGAAGACTCTGAAACCGCTGGCCGCGATTGTGTCCCGGACTCCGGACTCCGCCATACATATGGACTCGTGCCCGTCGGTCTCAGATCAGTACCGGCGCGCTGCGTGTGCCGCCATCTTCCCTTTGCGGTGGCCGCGGACGCAGGAGAACACCCGGAGCGCGCGCGAGAGCGACCCGGTCTTGCTCTTCTTGGTCGTGGTCCTGGTCTTGCGGGCGCGCGGCGGCCCGACCACGCGCCGCCACAGCCCGCCGAGCGACGTCGGCATCCTCCTCCTGGTCGCCGGCCTCGCCGTCGCCACCTTCTTCTTCCTCATCCACATCTTGCAGTCGGACGAACTAGTATCAAACGCAAAGCTTTGTTTTCAAGGCGATGCGATAAGAACAGGCAGATAAGAGAGATGCTGTTAGCTTTCGCACATGGCGGCCATCTTTATACTGTGCCTCGCCGACCTGGTGGTTGCGTCGCCGACATCACGTACGTGGCCCCCGGATGGGATTGGGGCCCCAGTGTGCGAGCAGCTGATTCGCTGACGCGTGTGCGCTGGTTAGAGGCTTCTATCGGGGCACGCAGCATCGCCTCAGTGGGTGGATGTGCGTGTGGACGTGTTGTCGGCCGTGTGCCACCTAGGCTGGTTCACGTGGATGTCGACTGAACTAGACGTATTGGCTGGCCGACTGGCCGGTGAGGTGTCGCGTGTCATGTCATGCCTGCGGAATCAAAAGTAGATTTTGATCACATGCATGCATAGTCATTTTTATGTTTATATATCAGACAATCGATTTCTTGTTTATGTTGTGTTAACACGACAATATTTGGAAATAACAAATCCAATGGGAATTGAATACTCTCATAATATCCTAGTACTCATGCAAACGGGAGTATAATAAAGTGCGTCCTTTTTGTGATGTCACGATGATTTGATCACTTTTCATTGATTTTTAACGTTTACACTAGCCTAGCTGACCACTAGTGCAACCGAGATCGACAATCAGAGGCCATTATCGCTCGGTCTGAATTAGCTTGCTTAATTTAATAAGGTTTGAGTTTCTGTTATCATATGCCCTCAAAGATTCCACTCTAAATGAGGCTAATGTTGTTCGTAACAAGAAAATTGTTTGCATCCCTCGAGGGCACTGTCCCTTGGCGAATAATTAATCAACACACCGAAGATGGTAGTGAATATATCTGGAATAGGTGGAGTGAAAAAAGGATGTGGAACAAATCTTGTACTCACTCCGTTCATAAAAGGATGTCTCAATCTTTTCTAGATTTGTATGTATGTAAACATACTAGAATCTTCGGCTTGGCAATGTCAAAACTATTGGCCATGGTGTGCCTTATAATGATTAAATTCTAGTTGAGGTGAACTCATTACGTTTTCGTGTGAGGTTTTTAGTTGTTGTCTTTATCTTTTTAGCTTCTGTTGAACACGTGGATGTTGGTATCGTTTGTTTATCAGTTCCATTAATTTGATAATGGGACCCGGTTCCAAGAGGGAGGAGTATGAAAAAATATTTATACCATTCGAAACTTAGGTAATAAGAAAGTCATGCAGTAATCTGAAGGAAATGAACCCTTTTGATGACAATTTCATAGAAAACTTGAAATGTGATGTGAGGTCATTTTTCCCACGTAAGACCTGAGTGAGTCGATCTAGGCCTGGTGGTGACACTCAGCACGAGCGGCGAGTATAGGGCTAATTGATGTGTGGCACCACATGTGATGGTTGCATTCGAATAAACAATTGTCTAACAACGATTTTCATTTGTTTCTCCTGAGAGTAGCCAAATTAACAAGCTTGAAGACCTGTATGTTTTCTTGACTTTAGCTATACTCATTCAAACACAAGTTCCCATAGTTTTTCTGTGTTTTTCGAATTAGAGAATTTTGCACATACATTCCTTTTCTATTTCAAGACTTGATGTCACCAATGTTATGCAAAATAAAAGGTCATGGCCAAATCATGGGGTGGAGTTGTGGGAAGAGTATGAACTATCGGTTGTGCAATATGGAGGGTTATACCTGGAACCCGGAGGAAAGGGAAAAGGAAGTGGGGGGGGGGGGGAGTATTAACATATCAATCGAAAACATCACCGTCGCATGAAGAAGCATTGTCGAAATCAAGGGAGGGAGGATAAGTTGTCAGGGCAAAGAGACACCTTGCTTGGGTTTTTGTTCCACGAATCTAGCAGCCTCTACCAAAGACGCAAATGGGCACAAAACCAGACTAATGGTTCACATCCTGCAGTGTTAAGGTTACCCAAACATGCCTAACAAGGGCAAGGCGCCTCATGGTCGTGGTAAGCCCTACGCATGGATATCATCACCGCAAATTAGGCTAGAGTCCCTATGGGGTTTGAGGTAACAAGTTTCCCACGGGCAGCAGAGTGCTTGAATACACAAACAAAAATAACACGGCTTAGCCTCTTTATCCAGTTTGCCGCATCCTCTCCCTACCTTCTCTGTTAGCCTTACCGGCCGGCAGTTTGATGTCCACGACCGCACGCTCAAAGGTAGAGGCGCCAGGAGCCCCCGACATCATCATCAACCTACAGGTGCGGGTCGGGATGTAACTACCTACATGCATGCTCATTCTCATTCCTGCATTGTTCCAAGATTTATTTGAGGTAGGTTCATCCTTCTGATGCACTGTTTTGATTTGGCAATTAAATTGAGTTCATGTATGCGTCTGTATTAATAGTTCTGCAAGATCACAGATCAAAACCAGCAACCAATCGTTAGATGGACGCTGCAGCAACTTCTAAGGTCGAAATTGTACAGGCAGACCTCGCTTATGCAGACTAAATGTGTAACTTCAATATAACAGTTTGCTTATACATACTACAGAGAGACGGGAACTAAATGTCTTAATCCATAATAGGGCAAATCTAGCCCACTGGAATCTGCACTGCATGAATGATGTCATACTATCTGACCAAAAGAGGCTGCGCAAAAAGATAAGCTAGATGTAAATCCCAGAGACTAACTCCTGAACTAATATAGGTATACATTTTATGTGGCCAGTTCCATCACTTAGGTAGATAGACCAAAAAGAAAAGAAGAAAAAGGTAATCGAATGGAGAACAACCTCCTGTATAGTTTCCAAAAGTTAATTAGAATCTTAGAAGCATTACTTCACAGTGGACCCGCGACAACACATGATCTGCTAGCACTAATAGCCTACAGAACCGGAGAAACAATTTAGTCGCATTTGATGTTTCTGTAGATTCTCCTGACAAACAGGGTTGACCCCAGATAGCCAATAGCACCTAAACAGAAACAGAATGTCGATGTCAAATCAAGGTCAAAATGGACCAAATACTGATCTCAAACCAAATGACAATGGGTAAGTTTCGTAGCTCACCACAAAGTATCCCTAGTCCCAGACAGAACATCAAGGTGTAGCCGAAGTAGAAGCTAGTCTGGAAAAAGCCTGACATCTTTGTCTTCACGTGATAATAGTATATGGCGTATAGGTATACATACAAGGCGGTAGATGCAGCAGAGAAGAACGATGTCCATTGCCAATGATAGTTCTCAGCATTCAACAAGAAATAAGTGCCCACAATAGTGACACAAACCGTGACAATTAGGAGGATGACAAAGACTAGCAACATGAAGCCATAAACATAGTACACCTACGGAGGGCAAAAGAAACTGCGTTAATAATCCATCAAGTTAGACGAAAAGAACCTCAGATAAAAGTGCAGGCATATTTGTTTCACCGCAAAGTTCACCAACATATTGTTTTCCTTACCTTGTAGTTCCAGAATGAAGTGAACACGAAGTACATCTCAATGAAGATGCTGCCGAAGGGGAGAAGCCCACCCATCAATGAGATAACTGAAGGTGTTAGGTACCACTTCTTCTCAGGAATGGGACGTGGTATTGTCTTCACACGGCATGGGTTGTTTGGAGCACCACTCCAGTTTCTACCAACTACAGTTCCCAATAGCACCAACGGAAAGAGATAAACGCCCAGAGGACAAATATGACAACCATTGTGCCAAATGGTATAGCCGCTAATGAATGGTAGAAGATAGCAATGGTGTTCAACACTAATCCAATTGAAAAGCACAAGAATGGAAAAAGGGACGCGGTAAGGACCATAGACTTTATCCAATTTTTGCCTGCCAAATCAAGGAATCCAGAGTGACCTTAGATAAAGAACAAAGAAACTGGCAATTCTCAAACTCAGGATACCAGAATAAAGGCAGTCAGAAAATAAACACATGGGAGAACCATACCACCATTCCTTGAGTAGAGGCCGCCACTAACATATCCAGAAATGAAAGATGTAAGCGCGTAGCACACAATAAAGGTTGTGATGATAGCTCCTCGTCTGACAAAAAGTACAATGTTTCAGTTAGGGGGAAACACCAATGCAAACTCATACTAGCTGAACAAAAACAGAATGAAAGATGTTGGGGCATCAGAAGATGGCAAGGTTGTGATATTTGCTCTTTCTCTGGCAGATAGATTATTTGTGTTAGGGGAAAAGGCTAATGGAAACTGATAATAGCTGAACATTATCGTCAAAACCCAAGATCAGTTTCAGATATTCAGTTACTTCACATGACTAAAGAATTACACCTTGTTATCTTATTACTGATTTTTCATGTTTCTAAACTGAATAAATATGTGGTTTTTCTAAATCTTATCTGTAGGGAAATAAATCTGGTTCTCCTTTATTTAAAGGATTTTTCGGAGGATTGATCCTTCGGAATTCAAGGTTTTTTTATTTGTGGAATTGCAATCAATAAGAATGTTCCTATGGATTCATAATATAGGAAAATATAGGATTCCAATATTTTCCCTATGAGCAAGGGAACATCGTTTCCATCATGTAGATGCAAGATTAGCATGCACATATGCAGTTACAAACTTACAATTCTACATTTTTTCTCTTACTGAATTATGCTCATTTATCTTAACTGGCAGTCCTAGCTTCATGCTGCCCTGCGCATAGGTAAATCTGCATAATGACGATAATGACGTACCAAAACTACAAATTTACCATGTGTGTTCAACTGTCTATACCATATCCCTAATCTACAGCTTCATATGAATGCAGCATAGAAGACACTGTAAATGTTCATCCATCCATTTATAATATGTAATCTTCAGCTCCTTTAGAAATGTATATGTCCTAATTTACAGATGAACATATCCATGGATCAAAAACTACTTACAACTATGTGCCTACTACATTTTGAAAGCACAGCATAAGAAAAATGAGAATGAAAGCTGGATTTGAGCTTACCCAACATAAAGCATGCCAACAATAGCCAATACAATAACAAGCAGGATAAGAGCCGACATCTGAGTGCCAATACCAATAACAGCAGACAGGAACATTAGGTTACGTGGAGGTCGAAAGACATCTCCATGAACAAGCTTCCATCCAGATTCCTCACTAACATCCCTCTCCTGAAAGAAAAGACATTGAAATTGATGAGAGTCATGCAAAATGATTTGTTGCTAGCGTTCAAATATTTAACTCCGGATAAAAAAATGCCAGTATGGGAAATCAATCATACAGATTCACGTTCAACAGCAGCAGAACCACCTACAGGCAGGACAGCTGGCTGCCCAGGCCAGCTAGTTTGTCAATGAGGCTTACTAGGCATAGACCATACTATGCTTGCTGTTTGGCCAGGCTCCAAAACTCCCTGACTCCACTACCGGTTTAACTAATTACTTACTCAAGGATATTTAACCCCTTGCACGGAAATGATGTGTAGATTCATGTTTTCAATACTTTTGTAGCTTTTACAATTCACATGATGATATGATAAGACAAATAGTAAAACTTCCACTAGAGGTCGTGAAAGTGAAAAAGGCAAGTTTTGTCCAGAAGGAGAACATAATTAAACAGAAGTGCTAGGATTCGATACTTACAAGTGACTCAAGATCATCATCTTCACGAGCATATTTCGCATAATCATTTCTCAGGGTCCTCATCAATATCATTGATACTAAACCAGTTAAGAAAATAACCATCATAAAAGAATTGAAGATGGAGAACCAATGGATCTGAAAATGAAAAATTGGAACTTGGGTTAGTGTTCTTGTGATATCTTTAGACACAAAGCATAGCCTATCTCTAAGTTAGAATCAACATAACGTGAAGAAAATGTGACACCTCCAAAATCCTCCTGAAATAATTATATGCTGTCAACGACATGAATAAGAATTACCTGATGTTCGAAGAATGGATAATCCAAGTAAACTTCAAAACGCCGTGCAAATGCAACATTTGTTTGCACCCACTTCACTGAATATGTCATGTCCAATTTTCTACCAGCTTCAAGAAGCTTAGGTGACTCTTGAGTGAGATTGACATGAATTACCTATAAGGGAAATTTCATTAACTAGCATATATAGGTTTTAGCTAATTATTAAGATCATAAATAAGTGCAACACTTACCCTGTTTCCGTTGTATTTAACAATAATATTCTTGTGGGTGTAAAGATAGTGCTTATTTTCATTATTTTTGTCAGTCTCCCCAACAAAACCTGCTCAGAGGACAATGCACCCAATTATCAAGAGAATGAAGAGTCTAGAAAATGTTTATAGGAAGCTGGGCCATTTCAGTTTAGAAGTGCCTACCCCACAATGGCAGATCATCTAGGTGATTTCGCACAGCAGGCAAAGGAAGAAAGTTCCATACAAAGAATGTCAGAACCAGAAGTACCATCAAAAACAAGAAAAAAATGTGCAGCAACACAAAAATCATTAACGAAATACGAATCTTCATACCTATGAAAAGCTCAAACCAGTATGAGCTTTCAATGGCATCAATAAATTGCTGAACCTTTTGTCCATCAAGTTCAATTGTGCAAATGGGGCCCTTGTCCACATTTTCTAAAACAAATGAGAATAATCGATCACTTGGTAGAAAGGAACATGGATTTACGCAATTCACTACCAAAACTTTTTCCGAGGATGTGAAAAAAAGATGGACATACTTATAAACTTTATATCAATCTGACTATCAATCAGCTCATTTCCACCCAGAACCTCTCCTAGTCCACCCCATTTGTGTGCAGGGTTTTCAGCTGGTTGACAAAATGGAAGGCTGTAATAGTTGTATGTTTCTTGAGGATTATTGTACGGGCCAACCTTGTTTACCCAGAGCTTAACCGGTTCTTCAGCTTTGTACTGCACACAGAAATATAAGAAGCTGTAATACTTTAGTAATGAAAAAACATGTTCTCAATATGATTGCATATCAGCATCTAGAAAAAAAATTGGTGCTTCGACTAACTGCTGTCATCCCAATGAGGCAATGACAACTACTCTTAACAAGACATTAGAGAGTCAAAAGAGAAACATTGAAACCAAATATCCACAGCTGACATGTTGATTCTGAAGGCCATCCCACTGTTCAAAAAATATTTGGGATTGTCGACCACTTAAAATATTAACAAATAAAAGAAGCAACTTTCTCATGGCAATGTTTGTGAAACTGCACGTACTCTTAAATATATTAATAAAAAACTTAAGCAACCAAAAACCTTCCTATATCTTAGGGTAGAACGAATTTATCCTTAAAACTGACTCTCGCAACTAATTAGGAGTCCCAACATTTGTTATCACTAATAAGCACACACCTACATACTTTGATATTCGGGGGACATTAGAGCGAGTAAGCTTCAGCCAAACATCACGGTAAATATCGTATTCATTATGAGGCTCTGTTTGATTGTGAAGTGGATTCCAAAATATTGTCTCAGTATTCCAAAAGTAGCAGCTAACTTACTCAATAACTACCCTCGCAATTTTTTTAACTAGATAAAAAAATTATCACATAATTCAGTGCAAGCTGTGAAGCACAACAGAATGCAACCAAAGAGTTGGGCTATTGTGTTTTCGGATAACACGGCAAAAGATTAATCTATGTACATAGCTACTACCGCCACGACATGATTGCAAAAACCTCCACTATGGTAAATCCGACCCCCTATCAGACTCTAGCTAGTGATATGTGTAGGTGGTGCAATGTAGCCAGTGCAGACGCGATTTCTTCTGACAGAGATAGCGTGAATGTAACATGAACTGAATTTATTCGATAGTAAGTTAAGAAACTGGTGTAATACAGAAGGGGTTATAAATTTTTTCAAACTATCAAGTCATGACTTCCATGATACCACATCATTTTTTCAGCTAGTAACCTTCCCAATACTGGGCAGTGTGAATAGAATGATAAGAATGTTCGACAACGGGCAGTATAACTGGCACTTCGTAGCTCAGCATACTCTTAAATGTACGTCCACAACAATATTCAGGTGATGCATCCCATCGAAAACATGGCATGCGCTGTATCTCCGAGTTTAAATGTGTCGCCAAAGAAGATACAACTCTACGACTCAGACATAGGCTAGGATAAGTCTCCTACTGTCTAGAATCTTATTCAAGAGTCAAGATCTAGCCTGGCAACATCACTGGACAACAATACAGCAACAGCCACTCCCTGCCCAGAGCTTATTTCGAACGTTGATACACGCAAAGGCCCCAAAACCTCTTTTTGTCCTAATGCGGCTCTGTAATGTTCTCGTGCGCACTCTTTAAAGCAAAGGAGATCAAGTAGCATCCCAACGCAGGCCGGGGAACCCTCCTCTCGCAAGTAGCTACCAAACTCCTAAGCGTGAAACCCGTCGGCACCACAGAGCGCTAGATCACGCCGCCAACCTCGAACTAAGCATGCAACTCCCAGGCAACACCAACCCATAACAGCGTCCAGATCCGGCGCGGATCAAGACGTGGGAGGCTCGGATCTAGGGTACGGGAGTAGGAGGAGGGGCGAGGCGGTGGTAGCGCACCTTGTGGTCGGACTCGGAGGCGGAGGCGAGGGGCGGCCGCGCGACGGCGAGGAGCGCGGCAAGGAGGAGGCCGCGCAGGAGGAGCATCCCGTCGTCGGCGCCGGCGTCGGCGTCGGGATCTAGGCGGAGGGTGGACGCGGGTTGGGGGTTTGAGTTGCCCTGGCGAGCCTGCGCGGGTGGGTCTCGTTCTCGTCTCAGTCTTGCCCGAGCACGAGCTGCCTCCTCCCCTACACGGTTACGAACGAGAGTTCAGGGCTGCGGTTTTGCGGGGAGGCGCCTGCGGAATGCAGTATTTGCTGGTTTTTCTCCGGTTTGATACAGTAGTGACAGATATTGTCGATGGCCAAGTTTTTATCGACGTGGCAGAGAACTTGGAAGAGGAAAGCATTCAGGTCTCTGCTTGATTCAAATAGTTTCATAGAATATTTTGAGGATTTGGAAGATTTGGAGGACAGAATCCTTAGATGGTTTTCCAAAGGAATCATCTGCACCCTATTTTGAGGAAAATTTATGTCCTTAAGGTAAAAAAATGAGAAAATTGCACATAACACCAAAATTTTGTACCAAAATTATACAGAACACGGAATCAAACTATGTTTTGCAGCTGACTTCAACTTTGGCGTAATATGTTGCACCTAGCACAAATAGATGATGGTTAGGTTCTTAACAACTTATCTAACATGTGGGCCCGTATTTCTATATTGTATACCATAATTCTACGACGGTGAAAATATAGAGATTATGCACATATAAAATATTTTTATGTGTGCATGATCTCTATGTTTTCTATCTCCGTGATTTCTTTTTGAAAAATTGTCGCTTGTCAAATACGTTGTAAAGGCCATAAAATCGTCTATTTGGGCTACCTGCAACATATTGCCCCAAAAGTTGGGGTCGGCCGCAAAACATATTTTGAGTTTGTGTTCGCAACTTTGACACCAAACATTGGTGTTACGTGAAACCTTCTAAAAAGTCCACACTTCGAGCTTCTTACCGTAATTAATTTGTTTTCTTGTGGTAGCAAACACTTCTTGGTCCAACTTCATGTTGTTTTCTACTCTTATACTGCAAAAAAGCCTCGTAACTTCGGGATAAGGGGTGACCCCCTCACAAAGGGGGTCGCAGTGACCAGTTTTGGGAGACTGTTCACCAAAAACACAGGTCTCCGCAAAGACGTAAGGCCATGCATCTATGGGGTTTTACGCCTGCCAAGTGTCGCAAGGTCAAGTAATTTGTGAACTGATTACAGGGAAGCAGGCGGCCAATGCCTCGGTGACGTGGGGTGGCCACGGCAAGTCTCAGGGTCGAGTACCCCAGGTTGATTGAGAGGGAGAGAAGTTGGAGTGCTGGTAGTTACCACGGCTGACAAGCAAGGCGATTTACCCTGGTTCAGGCTCCCGGAGGATAATATCCTACTTCCAGCTTGTCTGTTGTTGATTATTGGGAGGTGTTGCAATGGCTATCCCGGCGAGATGTCGATCTCGCTATGGTTCTGGTGGCGGAATATGAGCGTGTCTGGCCAGATCGGCGGCCCTCACAGCCTTTATAAAGGAGGCTGGGTCTCGGGAGTTCGCAACCGACTAGGTTTACAGGTATGCTAGGTTCTACCGACTTAGGTTTCGCCTGCCTTGGGGTGTACTCATCTTCTTGGGTTCCCTTCGTGGGCCTTGATCATTGTTCTCTAATAGACCTCCGATTGGGCCCTTGTCCTTGTGTGCACCAGGTATCTTCATAGTGGGGCACCCCATAGGTAGGCCCACGTCAGTAGCCCCCGAGTGCTTGGTCGAGTCAAAGATTTGGGTAAGGACTCCTCTCCGGGTGCACGTCATCTTCTACCTGTTGCAAGGCATTTTGTTCTGAGTCGGTAGTGCATCGACTGTTGGATATGGTTATATTTTGCTGTCTTGTCGACAGTTTCTGGGGATGATGACATGGCTGGCCTGGCGCACTCGACGGATCGGGACCAGTTAGATGCTCTTGGGCAAAAACCTAGCCAGCCTATATCAAGCCCGAGTCCCCGGACTCGAACCTGGAAAGAGCTGATAAGTTTCGACTCATGCCGCGGAGGTCTTACAGAGGATTTTATGATGAATTGGGTACCCAACACGTCCGTCGGGATTTTCTTCATGCCTGCTGGCACGGAAATTACAGGGTGAACGCAGCGGGTGCGAGCCCTGGCCCACTCGAATGATCGGCGGGTCTTATCTTTGCACATTGGGTGCAGCATCCAAGGAACACATGCGGCGGACGCATCTCGGGAATCGAATGTTTTGCGACTGCTGTCGTGGTAAGCTTGTGTATGAAGCTGAGTAGCGTCAGTCGAACTGAAATGCGAGTGCTTGTTTTGGGACTCAGTAGTCTAGTAGTCTTGTGCTTTATCGGGGGCGCGACAGCGCTCCCGATGGGAGTAGCCCCGAGATTGAGCTGAATTGCTTGCAATTGAGGTTAATCTCAATTGACATCCAGTCGAAAGAATTTTTTTGTTACGCTCCTGATGGGAGTGGAGGGACTCGACAAATTACGGAGTCCCTGTTCAGCCTTGCGGCCTACTTATGGAAAGTTGTGGCTTCGCGGACTCGACAATGTAATGGAGTCCCATATCAGCCTTGCGGCCTACTGATTGACATGCTCAGATGGAATGTCCACCGGGGTCGGAAAAAGCTAGGGTCCATTGAGGGGACCCGATAGCCTGTTGGCTTTATCTTGTTGTTTGCATCCAGAGTCCGTCCCGAAAGATTCTCAGCTCGGAAAGCTGACGTCATGCATGACGATCATTGCTTGCGCGGGCCCGCTGATGGGACGCGTCCATGTTGGCCCCCTGTCTGTGTTGACCAAGGAGGATGCCGGTTTAGTTCCGATTTGACCGCACGGCGCGTGGTTTGCGGGACGTGATGATGGTTGCCTTGATTTTCGTGCGTAGTGGGCATCGTGGCCTACGACGGTTGCGTTCTGTGGCCGCCACGTGTAGGGTTGGATGCAGGCCGTTGCTGCCGATGCCGTTTGAGCGGTTGAGATTGGACGGCGCCGCCGTATATTAATGTTACCGCGAGGGGAAAGATTTACTTTCTTCCCCATTGTCGTCGTTCTCTGTCCTTGCTTCTTCTTCTTCCTCGCGCATGTTCTCCATTGCCACCGTACTCCAAACTCATCCCCTCGCCCACAACGAGGAATAGACCATGACGAAGATGGGCGCAAAGAAAGGCGCGACGGCGACGAGCTCGGCCGCCACCGGTGCGGCAGCGACGAAGAAGAGAGGAATTGCAGCGGCGAGCGCCGCCACCATTATTGACGCTGCGGGCGTTGATATGCTGAAGAAAGTTCCCGGCGACTGGGTCAAGTCATCCGTCAAGGCGCAGCACCTTGACGAGCTTCGGGATGATGGACTACTACCGCCGGCCGATCAACTGGTCGTGCGCGCGCCGGGGAAAGAGGTAACCACCCAACCTCGTGCCGACGAGCGCGTCTGCTTCGTCGATTTCCTGCATCGGGGCTTCTCTTTCCCTCTGCATGATTTCTTGCGCGGATTGCTATATGCGTACGGAATTCAGATGCACGATCTGACGCCGAACGGCGTCCTGCACATCGCTTGCTTTTTCGTCCTCTGCGAGTGCTTCCTGGGAGTGCACCCGCACTGGGGCCTGTGGAAGGCCATCTTCAACGTGAAGAGAAACGTGGGCGGAGGCGGAACCTACCCCATTGGCGGCTTCGGCATCCAAGTTCGCGGCGACACCAACTACTTCGCGCTGAAGCAGGCAGACTCTGTCCAAGGCTGGCGGAAGAAGTGGTTCTATGTCCGTGTGGAGTAGGAGGGCATCCCTGCCTTTGAGGCGAACAAGCCTCTGAGGAAGTCGAATGCCTGGGCGCACTCGCTGTCGAAAGCTGACAAGGTCGAGGTGGCTCCGCTGCTGGGTGCCGTCGCCGAGTTGCTGAAGTCGATGGGGAAGGAGGTGGGTGGCATCCACCTTATTGCCACGATGATGAGAAGGCGCGTGCAGCCGCTTCGCCGGCGGGTTCACCCGATGTGGGAGTATGAAGGCGAGGAAGACTCGACTCGCCTGACGAAGGAGAAACAGTCGAAGAGGGCAGTCGAAACCGCTGTGCGGTCTGTGACTAGCCTCAGGACTGCCGACCCTTGCAACGTCGACTGCCCCGTGAAGCCATACGGGGTCGAGAACCCACTGCCTGAGGTATATATCTAACTCTGTTTATTTGTCGACTCCTCTGTGTTGTTGTTGATGTAGTACTTCGCGTGTGCGCGTCTTATTTGTATTAATGTATGCTTGTCTTGCAGGGTCACCCGGCTCCCTCATGTCTTCCACCACTGCCCGAAGATGGGCCCACCTTTGAGGTGGAATTTCCTGAAGTGGAGCCGGTGGATGAAGACGACTCCCTTCCCTCGGCAACCACCTCTCCCAAAGAGGTGGTAGAGGAAACAGAGCTGGATGAAGAGGATGAGCAGCCGCTCAAGCGCCGACGCCGGGACAAGGCGAAAGCTGTTGTCGAGGAGTCGCCGTCCACGAGAATGGAGCTGCGTGATGACGGCGACTCAGGTTCATCATCACCCAGCCTGAAGGAGCCCGCAGTGGTTGAGCCGCTCAACATGGCACCTCCTGTTGGCGACGCGACTGACTTCGGCGGGCTGTTCGTTGATGACTTCGGCAGTGACGAAGAGAAGACAAGGTGAGCACATGTCTTCAGGGTAGACTTCTTTCTTCGATGTAGCCTTGTATTGACTTAGTCCCCTGTTTGTGCAGTGCTGGTCATGGCACGAGTGCGCCTCAATTACCTGCCCGAGAACGGGCGGCTACTCCGAGTGGCAGGGAGCCAGATTTGACCCCTCTGGAGGCTTCTGTTCTGGCGACCACTACAGCCGCGACGGAAGTTGAGAAAATGGCGGGCCCCTCCGCTCCAAAAATGCCTGTGCCGTCGGCTCCGCCTTCTTCGAGTGTGACGCAGCTCCAAGATCATGTAAGTCTTCTGTCTTGTTAATTTATCGGGTGCGCGACAGCGCTCCCGATGGGAGTAGCCCCCGAGGCTATGTGCAACTAGTATAGTTGGGCATAGGCTCAAAGTCATGTGTTGATTTACATTGTGCAGCCTTACTACCGCAACATGTTGGAGTCGGCGACTGCCTACGTCCAGCTGGAGCAGGAGAGGGATGACCTTCGCGCTGCTCTGGAGCAATCGAAGCGTAAGCGCCCTCTTGTTGGCAACTTGTCGTTGTTCATCTATCGCCACCAGTCGACACCTTCTGTCTTCATGCAGGCGATCAAGAATCTTCCGCAAAGCGAGTGCGCGAGCTCGAGAAGGAGCTCAAAGCTCAGCACGATGATGCCGAGCGGAAGTTGAAGGAGGCCAAGGATCGCGAGGATGCGACCCGCCAAGGCGAAAGAGTGCAAGTGGAGCGCCTGCTCACACTCGCCCACGTTGTAGGAGGTAATGCATCCTTGTTTGCCATGTGCTTCGAGCCTTGTTCTCCCAATTCAGCCGAATTGGTACTTAGCTTAGGAGATGTGCAGGTGCATTTGGCGCAACTCCTCCTTCGGAGCCGACGGGTGAGGACGTTCCATTGGAGCGCGCCGTCAGTATCTTCGACTCGATGTGTGCGTACGCCAAGGATGCCTTCACCAAGTCGACCGGCGCTCTTGCTGCGGTGCACAAGAATGTCTTTCCACTGCGCGCACCACCCGCCAGTGTTGATGGCTTGGCCGCGGTGCTTGGACCCGACTCCTCCACCATGGTGAACATCACGCGCGCCCAAACGGTACGTGGCTCAGAGCTTACATTCAAGCTGTTGCTGGGCCACGGTGTTACGGGTAACTTCAAGAAGGTTGTCGCGGATTTCCCGTGAAAGCCTGATGGAAGGACGATGTCGTTGAGCTCGGTGAAGGACGAAGCGGCGCGACTGGCCGAGGACATGGTGTCCATGGTGGAACGCCGCAGTGCCGAAGTCGCCGCCCGCGCTGTTAGGTCTAGGTCGGAGTCGGTGTCCTAGGGTGCAGCGCCGACTCCCTTTTGCTGTTTGTTTGCTTGTAATGAACCTTGAAGCAGTTGTAAATTTGATTTTGACTTCGCAGTCGACTTCTGTTCTATTTGCTCTATCGGGACCCAGCCCCTGAGTGTGTTGTCCTTTGGTGTGAAGTTCTTATGTTGGTCAACCTGTGTCATTGGACAGGCCGAGTCTTCTGGTGCATCCGAAGCTACTCCTTCCACGAATACACGACACCAAACTGTTGTCCGAAGCAGAAACGATAAGGCCGTTATGTCATGGATGAAGCGTAAGATCGCCAATCTGGAGCGGGAGCTGAAGGATGTTCGAGCTGAACTGGACACCGCAGAAGGCGAGGCCCGCTCCCACATCCGAGCGAGAGGATTATCTGATTGGGCAGCTGGATCTGATTAACCAGATGCTGGAATGTAAGCACATTCGACAACACCTCCGACTGCCAGTTGCTACTGCTTGGAGGGCTGCTAACTTTGCTTGTCTTCGTTGTGCAGGTGTAAACCTTGACAAAAAGGCTGAAGAGACTCGCATAGTCGAGCGACTGGACGAAATTGTTGATGGGATAGCTTCCGGCGCCCAATACTTCTGGTCTGACCGGTCGAAGGCGCGAGTGCTGGCCACCTTGCTGGATCGCGTTTGGCATGGTGTCCTACTATTGGAGTCGTGTCGAAGTACTCTGGCCAGAGTGCACCGTGCGATGTTCCCTCACAACGAGCAGCCGCAAGGCATAACTGCTCTATTGACGAGGTTCCGCGAGGGCAAG
Organism: Poa pratensis; assembly: GCA_947311845.1. Classification (NCBI taxonomy): domain Eukaryota; kingdom Viridiplantae; phylum Streptophyta; class Magnoliopsida; order Poales; family Poaceae; genus Poa; species Poa pratensis. The sequence goes on along the minus strand of CAMZMU010000081.1, from coordinate 18,351,725 downwards.
GCAATCCAAAAGATGCTGCGTGCTGAGCTTGTAGGCAGAGCAAATATCGCCTTCGCGTATTTGCGTCTCCACTGGTCGAATTTCAACTTTGAAGGTGCCACCGAAGGCTTGCCGGAGCGGAGTCATTATACGAGTACCCTTGGCTGGGCGCGCAAGGTCATCTCCCAGGTGCAGAAGCAGACGGAGGAGCTTGTAGGTCCGTTGGACGGGGGTCCCAAGGATGAGCCTGCAGATGGATAGACAAAAATTTGTATGCTTGTTGAGCTTGTATAGTGTAAATTCCTGGGGACAGCACCCGAGTGTATGTATGTAATGTGTGTCGCAGACAATTATTTGTACAGAAATGTTGAACGTAGCCCCCGAGCGTTCGGGTACGTTCTCCATGATGGTGTGATGACCTGTGCGGCGCAGCCCCCGAGTGTTCGAGTGCAGCCAAGACCTTGTTTGTTTGAACCTGTACGACGCAGCCCCAGAGTGTTCGAGTGCGGCCAAGGTTTTACTTGTTTCTTGAAGTTAACCTGTGCGGCGCAACCCCCGAGTGTTCGAGTGCGGCCAAGGCCTTGTTTGTTTGAACCTGTACGGCGCAGCCCCCGAGTGTTCGAGTGCGGCCAAGGTTTTACTTGTTTCTTGAAGTGAACTTGTGCGGCGCAGCCCCCGAGTGTTCGAGTGCGGCCAAGGTTTTACTTGTTTCTTGAAGTGAACCTGTGCGACGCAGCCCCCGAGTGTTCGAGTGCGGCCAAGGCCTTGTTTGTTTGAACCTGTACGGCGCAACCCCGAGTGTTCGAGTGCGGCCAAGGTTTGTCTTGCTTTTTTACTGTAAAAAGTAAAGGGAAAATGCTGTTGTATCTCAATCATTGTATATTAAGCTAGCAAGCCGACTCATTAAAAACCTTCCAGTCCCCTTAGGTACCCTGATAAGGAAAAGAGTGTGTCTGAAACTTGTTGCCCGTAGTCGTGTAGGCACAATTACATGGATGTGTATGCTAAGCGTAGAAACGGCGTAGTTGCGCAACGTTCCACGGATTGAGGGAAAGCTCCCCTGTCTTTGAGTCCTTCAATCGATAGGTGCCACCGTCGATAGCTTCTGCAATGATGAAGGGTCCCTCCCATGGGGAGGCGAGCTTGTGCACTTTCTTCTGTTTGAGTCGTAGCACCAAATCACCAGGGACGAAAGATCTCTCGCGCAGTCGGCGGCCGTGGTAGTTGTGAAGACTCTGTTGATAAACGGTCGTGCGGGAGAGCGCGATGTCCCGTGCCTCATCCAGCGTGTCGACGCCATCTTCGAGTGCTTCTTCTGCATCTGGCTCGTCGTATGCGACGATGCGAGATGCGTCAAATCGCAGATCATATGGCAGTACTGCTTCAGCGCCATAAACCATGAAGAAAGGAGTGTACTGCGTTGATCTGCTGGGCGTTGCCCGAAGACTCCAAAGGACAGAGGGTAGCTCCTCCACCCAGGCACCCGCGGCGCGCTTGAGTGGCACCAGTAGTCGTTTCTTGAGGCCGCTGCAGACCAGGCCGTTTGCTTTCTCGACTTGTCCGTTAGACTGAGGATGTGCGACTGAGGCATAATTGAGCTTGATGCCTTGCTCTGCGCAGAAGTCCTTGAACTCGTCGGCTGTGAAGTTTTTGCCGTTGTCCGTGATGATGCTATGGGGTATCCCAAATCTGAAGATGATGGATCTGATGAAGTTGATGGCAGATGTAGCAGTCGAGCTTGTTATGGGTACAGCTTCGATCCACTTTGTGAACTTGTCGACTGCCACCAACAGATGCGTGTGTCCACCGCGAGATGATTTCTTCAGTGGTCCCACCATGTCGAGTCCCCACTGGGCGAAGTGCCAGGCGAGTGGTATTGTTTTTAGCTCCGATGCTGGTGCGTGTGGCTTGGTGGCAAACTTCTGGCACCCGTAGCATTTTCTGACTATCTCTTCGGCTTCCTGCATTGCCGTGGGCCAGTAAAATACTGCTCGAAAGGATTTGGCCACCAAGGCTCGACTGCTGGCGTGATGACCGCAAGTTCCTGCATGGATGTCATAGAGTATTGCTCTGCCGTCTTCTGGGTCGATGCAGCGCTGCAGTACCCCAGAGATGCTGCGCTTGTAGAGTTCTCCATTGATGATCGTGAAGGCCTTCGAGCGGCGAGTGATACGCCGAGCTTCTGTCGTGTCCTCTGGCAGCTCCTGGCGCAGCATGTATGCGAGGAAGGGCTTTGTCCATGTTGGCTCGATGAGGAAGACTTCAATGCGTGGTTCCGCCTCCTCGGACACTACTGTACCCTTAGCCGGCTAATCCTTGGTTGTTGTTGTTGTAGAGGGTGCGATTGGTTGCTTGAGCTTGATGGACCACTGTTTGATGCACTCGACGAAGACTCCAGGTGGAACTTTTGCCTTGGTCGAGCCGAGGTTGGATAGCATGTATGCTTCTTCGTTGCTCTCGCGGCCTATGTGCCGCAGCTCGCAGCCGTCGAAGCTGCCCTCCATGATGTTGTACAGGTCTCGATATGCAATCATGTTCTCAGTCGTGGTTGCGCACTCCTTCATCGTTTGCTGGACAACGAGGTTCGAGTCCCCGTAGATCATGAGGCGAGTGGCTCCGCAATTCTTGGCCATCCGCATGCCGTGCAGTAGAGCTTCGTACTCAGCTTCGTTGTTCGAGGGCTTGTGGAAGTCCATATGTAATACGTACCAGAGTTTGTCACCTTTTGGTGATGTCAGGATGATGCCCGCGCCTGCACCCTCAAATTTCTTGGATCCGTCGAAGTACATAGTCCAGGCGTTGGACAGGTCGGGTAAGTTGGGCAGCTGAGCTTCGATCCACTCAGTTGTGAAGTCCGAAAGTACTTGTGCCTTGATCGCATTGGGGTGCGCATACTTCAGGTCCCACGGGTCCAGCTCGATGACCCACTTGGCGACTCGTCCTATCGCGTCGGGGTTGGTGAGGATGGCTGAGAGGCCCGAGACACTCACCACTGTGATCGGGTGCTCGCGAAATAGTGGACCACCTTGCGTGAACTCATGAAGACGCCGTAGGCTAACTTCTGATAATGCGGGTACCGCTGCTTTGATATCGATAACACCTCGCTGAGCTAGTATATGGGCCATTGCACTCGATGGGTGTGGCCTTCTTCTTGGCGTTCGACGACGAGACAGTACTGACCACCCTGTTGGTGGCTGCCACGTAGAGGTATAGAGGTTCCTTTTCCTGAGGTACGTCGAGCGCTGGTGGAGTCGCCAGGACCCGCCTGAGGTCCGCGAACGCTGCTTGGGATTCTGGCGTCCACTCGAATTTGTCAGATTTCTTCATCAGTTGGTAGAAAGGGAGTGCCTTTTCACCCAACTTACTAATGAACCGGCTGAGCGCTGCGACTCGGCCGGCTAGCCACTGGACCTCCCGAAGCTTGGTCGGGGCTAGCATCGTGAGGATTGCTTCTATCTTTTCGGGGTTTGCCTCGATGCCTCTGGCAGATACGAGGTACCCGAGTAGTTGCCCAGCTGGTACGCCGAAGACGCACTTAGTTGGGTTGAGCTTGATTTTGTACGCGTTGAGGGCGGCGAATGTCTCGCGCAGGTCGTCGAGGAGTGTGTCCTCTTGCCTTGTCTTGATGACTATGTCGTCGACATAAACTTGGACGTTGCGTCCTATTTGGTCCTTGAGGCAGGACTGCATCATGCGCTGGTAGGTGGCTCCAGCGTTTTTGAGCCCGAAGGGATGTTTTGTAGCAGTATACACCATGGGGTCTGATGAAGGCTGTCTTCTCCTCATCCTCCTCTCGCATCCTTATCTGGTTGTAGCCTGAGTAAGCATCCAGGAAGGACAGTCGCGCGCAGCCAGCCGTGGAGTCGACGATCTGGTCGATGCGCGGCAACGGGAAGTGATCCTTCGGGCAGTACTTGTTGAGGGAGGTGAAGTCGACGCACATGCGGAGAATTTTTGTCTTCTTCTTCTCGACGAGGACTGGGTTGGCGACCCAATCGGACTTCTTGATCTCGCGGATGAACTGGGCGTGAGTAATCTGTCGACTTCTTGCCCTATGGCGACTCGCTTCGGCTCGGAGAAGCGGCGCATTGTTTGCTTGACAGGTTTTGCATCTGGATAGATTTGAAGGGCGTGCTCAGCGAATTCCCTGGGTACACCTGGCATGTCGGCTGGACACCAGCGAAGATTTCCCAGTTCTCACGGAGGAACTCAACGAGCGCACCTTCCAATGTGGGAGACAAACTCGAAGACACGAGCACTGTCTTGGAAGCGTCAGTCGGATGGACTTGGTGTGCCCTTGTGTCGTCGGTTGTGCTGAACGAGGCGTCGGGTGCCGGCTTCTTGCTTGCAGGGAAGAGGGTCCTGTCATTGCCGAGTGAAAGGTCCTCGAGCTGTTGCTGCATGCCGAAGGACTCGGAGATCCTGCTGAACTCGCGGTCGCAATTGTCTGAACGCCGGAAGTCGCCCCGCACGGTGATGATTCCCTTCGGTCCTGGCATCTTGAGCATGAGATAGGCGTAGTGTGGAACCGCCATGAAGCGAGCGAACGTCGGGCGCCCAAGTATAGCGTGATACTGCGATTTCCAGTCCACCACCTCGAAGTCGATCATCTCCTTTCGAAAGTGGTCGGGTGTGCCGAAGATTACTTCGAGTGCGATGACGCCTTCAGGATAGACTGCTTTCCCTGGTACGATGCCGTGAAAGGTGTTGTCCGACCTTGCTAGGCTTTCCAGAGACCTGCCCATCTTCCGGAGAGTGTCAGCGAAGATGATGTTGATGCCGCTGCTGCCGTCCATGAAGACCTTGGTCATGTGGAATTGCCCAATCTGTGCTTCGAGTACCAGCGCGGCGTGGCCTGGGCGCGTACCTGTGGAGGGTGGTCCTCTCGCGAGAAGGTGATGCTGGTTTCCGAGCCGTTGAGGTACTCGGGTACGGCTGATGGCATCGCCACGGCCTGGTAGACTTGGCGGGTGATCAATTTCTGGCACCTGTTTGATGGCCGCCACTTCTGTATCATGTTCATTTGCCCTCGAGCCTGAGGGTATTGTTCTCCCAGCGCGGGAGGCACGTCCTGTCTCGGCTGGTACTGGACTGCTCCTGCGATGTGTGCAGGGTTTGCTGCGGGTAGTCCTGGGAGGGCCAACTGTGGTGCTGGTTGCTGTGCTGCGGCTGGAGCCAAGATTTTGGCGAATGCTCTGTTAATGCGCTGCATTTTCCGGCATGCCTTCAACAGGTGAGTGGAGACCAACTTGCTGGTTTCGTCGCTTCTGAATAGATGGAACTTGCATGGTTCCTCGAGCTCCTGCTCGGGTGCAAGCTCCGGTCGCGAGGTGTCGCGAGATCTGCGTCGCCCGTCGCGTCTCTTGTTTCCATCGTTCATGTACTCCTCTCGACTTTGACTGCTCTGGCGATTGTTATCGCGGCTCCGGTCGTCCCGGGTGTCGGTGAATCCGGCTGCCACTAGCTCGGTGGGCTCTCCTTCATCGAATCGAGTCTTGCGCTTGTGGCGGCGATCGCTGCCGCGGTTGTTTCTGCGGTTCCAGTTGCTTGGTTCTCCTTCCTCGTCCAGGAACTCGTTGCGCATAGAGTCCTCACCATCGGCCCACTCGTTGGCGATCTTCACGAGCTCGACTATGGACTGCGGCCGGAGGCGACCGAAGGCCTCCCGAAGGTCGTGCCGAGTGACACCACGAATGAATGCGTCCATGGCTCTGTCCTCGGAGACGACTCCGACGGAATTGCGCATGAGTGTCCAGCGCTGGATGTAGGATCGCAGTGACTCGTTTTTTGCGCTGCTTGCAGGCTTGCAGTTCCACGAACGTCGCAGGCCTTGAGTATGTGCCGAGGAAGTTCTTGACGAAAGTATCTTTGAACTGGTCCCAAGAAGTGAAGGAGTTCCGGGGCAGGTTCTGGAGCCACGTACGTGCTGACCCTACGAGCATCAACTGGACGTACTGCATGGCTGTTGTCGTGGTACCTCCTTGACAGTTGACTGCGATAATGTAATCATCGAGCCAAAGTTTGGGATCCTGCGTGCCGTCGAACTTGACTGACTCTGACGTGAGCTTGAAGCCTCGCGGTATTCGTGTGGCGCGGATGCGGTAGTGGAAGCAGGGAAGACCGCAAGGCTCGTTGTCGCCGTCCGAGTAAAGTTCTTCAGTCGGGGTATTGACGGGTCGAAGGGAGCGACTGCGGTTGACTGTTCGTTGCGTGATGACGTTGCGCAAGTCTTCCCCTTCTGCAGGTGGCGAACGGGTCGGTCTCCGCGTGCTGCTCTTTCGCGGTCGCGTCTGTCACGATCTCCTCGTGCTTGAGTTGTTGCTGCGGGTGTGGCTCCTGTGATCAGCACCTCCTCCGCTAGGCGAAGCGCCTGGATTTGCTGTCGATGTAGAGCTGCGCGGGGGTCACCTTCTGGAGGTTGAGTTGCTCGTAAGTACGTGGATAATGACATGAGAGCACCCGATGCTGTTTTGGGGATGGGTATCCGTCTGCGTCTTCTGTCATGAATGATGAATCGAGGTTGCGAGTGGCCGCAGTCCTCTCGGCATTTGTCATAAGGTGGAGACGCGGTCTGGAGCGCCTGTTGTCTTGCGTAACGGTTGGTCCTGAGGAGGAGAAGGAGTAAGCTGCTCGGCGAGCACTTGACGCGTCGGCGAGTTCCTTCCGTCTGGCTAGATCAGCTTTCTCGTGCAACAGCTTCTCGTTCTCCTTCCACACAAAGTATTGGTAAGCCATCATCTCGTCTCTAGTCGCCTCCGCTGGGGGGAAGGTGCACTCTTGGACGTGCTTCATTGCCTGGACCCCCATCTCTTGAGTGATCATCAGTTTTGTTACGTTGTCCGGCATGGTGACTTCAATTGGGAACGTCGGTTCCTCGCGGCGGGGACCGGTGTCGGGTGTCCTGTTGTTTCTTGCGTCCACCATGAAGACTTGGACAGGGTAAGACTGCGCCGTCGAGTACGCGTTGCTACTGCTGCTTTCGCCGCCGGAGCTGTCTTCGGAGCTGAAGATATTGGCGACGTGGTAGATGCCGCAGTCGGTGCAGAACTCGGCGGGCGAAGCAGCAGTCGATGGTGTCGCGGGCGTCGGAGTCGAAAAAGACGCGAGTGTAGCTGAGGAAGATGCGATCTCCGCGGTCGATGAAGGCTCGGATCCCGCGGTCAGAGCAGATGCACTTTCTGGAGTCGATGAAAACGCAGGCGACGTAGTCGAAGCAGGCGCGATCTCCGTAGTCGACGAAGATGCGGGCGACGTAGTCGAAGCAGGCGCGATCTCCGTAGTCGACGAAGATGCGGGTGACATAGTCGAAGCAGGCGCGATCTCCATAGTCGACGAAGATGCGGGCGACGTAGTCGAAGTATAGATGCGGGTGACGTAGTCGAAGCAGGCGCGATCTCCGTAGTCGACGAAGATGCGGGCGGCGTAGTCGAAGGAGGCGCGATCTCCGTAGTCGACGAAGATGCGGGCGGCGTAGTCGAAGCAGGCGCGATCTCCGTAGTCGACAAAGATGCGGGTGCGCGATCGGAGAGTCGAAGCGTCCCCCACTTGTTCACATGGAATTTGATGCTACCGAAAGTAAGGCACATACCTCCATAGAGATCGGCGTATACCAATCGATGGGCTGGCGGGTGGGGGACGAACTTGAAGGAGCCAAAGCAGATCGGCTCCGTGATCGTTGTCGAGTCGATGATCGTTGCGGATGGGGCCGGTGCAACCATGATTCCAGCACTCTTCTTTCCCACAGACGGCGCCAGTTAACGTGGGGTGGCCACGGCAAGTCCCAGGGTCGAGTACCCCAGGTTGATTGAGAGGGAGAGAAGTTGGAGTGCTGGTAGTTACCACGGCTGACAAGCAAGGCGATTTACCCTGGTTCAGGCTCCCGGAGGATAATACCCTACTTCCAGCTTGTCTGTTGTTGATTATTGGGAGGTGTTACAATGGCGATCCCGGCGAGATGTCGATCTCGCTAGGGTTCTGGTGGCGGAATATGAGCGTGTCTGGCCAGATCGGCGGCCCTCCCAGCCTTTATAAAGGAGGCTGGGTCTCGGGAGTTCGCAACCGACTAGGTTTACAGGTATGGTAGGTTCTACCGACTTAGGTTTCGCCTGCCTTGGGGTGTACTCATCTTCTTGGGTTCCCTTCGTGGGCCTTGATCATTGTTCTCTAGTAGACCTCCGATTGGGCCCTTGTCCTTGCGTGCACCAGGTATCTTCATAGTGTGGCACCCGATAGGTAGGCCCACGTCACTCGGTGAACGGTGTACCTATAATGGTCGTACGGTAGTGAAATTCCTTGTCGGGTAAGTTCCAACCTGAACAAAAGGCGTAACGATGTGGGCACTGTCTCTAGGGACGGAGCCAGAAAGTAAGGTTAGGGGGGGCAATTAGTGTGTGTCATTTGTATGGGGGTGGCACAGCTAGCTAAAAGAGGCTAAACAAGGGAGTGAAATGCTAATATTTCTAAAGGAAACAACGATCATAGGGGGGGCGTAGCCCCTGCTCGTCCCCCCTTGAATCCGTCCCTGACTGTCTCGAAGAGAGGCTCAGTCAGTAAGATTTAAAAGGACATGTCACTTCAAACATTCCTTTTTTTAAGAGTAAAGAGAGGATTTCATTAATCATCAAAATAGGGTTACATTATTGCCTTATGATTACAGAAGGGCATGAGGGCCATGAAAAATTCACCCCTCGCCCAATGATGCACGCATACACGGTTGAGCTAGGTCATGTGCTACCCTCTTATTTTCTCTCTTTATCTTTATCTTGTGTCATTGCACTTCTAGAAGTATACCTTGAACGTTGTTTATCTCCATGGGAAGCGGTTGCCACGGCGATCTATTTATTGTTTTTGTTGTGATGCTTTTGTTTACCTGTCAAATGTCATGACCACCGGTATTGTAGTTCTTTCTGGAGCAATCTTTATGCCTTCTAAACATGCATATGTATCCACTTAGAGCATCTCCAAGCGAGGGCCCCAAATCCGCCCTCTAAACGTCCGGTCATGTGTCCGCGGACCACCCCAAAAAGTGAGCTCCTACAACCATGGCCCTCAAATATCACCCCCAAATTGTCCGGTCCTTGCATGTGATTGGTGGAGTAGGAGAGAGAATAATCAAAGAAGGACAAAAAAAGAAAAGGTAGACAAAAGAAAGAAAAAGTAGGCATGTGATTGGTCCACAGTGGGCATGCGGACACGCCCGGACGCGTCCGGCACACCTCAAACTCACCCCATATGTGGGGAGAGTTTGGGGTGTGCCGGACACGCCCGGACGCGCCCGGACACAAATAAACCATAATAAATCGGTTTGGGGACAGTTTGAGGGGTGTGGTTGGAGATGCTCTTATGTCGCATAAATGCAATCGGAGACTGTCTTGCATGTGATACGTCTATGGGAGGATCCACCATCCTTCCAGCCCGGGCGGCCACCCACACTTGTCGGCAGCACGACGCCTTGTATCACACAATTTTCTATAGCAAATTGTCTTTATAAAATGGCATGAGAGACACGTTTGCTCGAGCTTCTAAATGTTTATAGGTTTGTCACTTGATACAACTTCGTAGTTTATCATATATTTATCTCGTATATTTTCATCATATCATGAGTTTTAATCATGATTTTTAATGATTTTAGGACTTCCCATAAAATAACACTATATCTGTATTTAACTCTTGAAGACAAAAAAAATCTTTTGCTACTGTTTTTGACTTTCAAAGGGCCACGAGACTCAAAAATGGCAAGGTAAAAAATATAGAGAAAAGGAAGAGACCGGAGAACTGAGCTCTCCTTTCCCCTCCCCTCCTTCTACAGTGCCGGAAGAGAGGCGACAGGGCGAAAGTCAAGTTTCCCCTTCTCACCGGCGGAGCCGGAGCAGATCCGCGCCTCCCCTCGTCGCCGCGGCGGCGGCGGGGGGGGGGGGGGGGTGTGGGGTCTCGCTCCTGGTCTCTGGCCTTGTAGATAGGGTAGTTAGAGGCTCCTGTCGCATCGATTTGGTGAGGAATCGGTCGCGGCATAGGAGAGATAAGTTCACCTGCCTCCCTCTCCCTCGCCGGCGACGGCGGGTGGTTGGCGCGTTCGGTCCACCGGCCTCCGGGTCGTGTGTTTTTGGTGCTCCCGGATCTACGGACCTGTGGAGAAGCTGTTCCCCCTCGGTGGCCGGTGGAGCGATGCCGTCGGTCCCAAGCTCTGGGGTCTCTGTCCTCTGGTCCTTTCGTCGCGGCGCCGTCGATCCCTCCTCCGACGGTGTTGGACCTGAGTGGTGGTGTGCTGGAGGTTGCGGGTGCAGATGGTGGTGCTCGGGGAGATCCCTGCCGGCGTTGATGTCGAAGGAGGCCGATGGAAGGTGGAGGAGAAGGTCCAACTGGGCGCTGGCCGTGCCCGTTCATCGACTCAAGCTTCGTCACAGAGTGGCGGACGGCTTTTGCGGCTTTCTTCATGTGAGGAGGTGCCCTCCGGTGGTGGTAAGGTGGTGGTCGGTCTTCGTCTTCTTCGACGACGATGGTGATGTCGCTATGTTTCACTGCTTTGTACTCGGGCTGCGAGATGGTCTTCTGGGATCTTCGTGGTGGCCGCTGGGTTTCGGCGTGGTGCTCTGCCCTCTTCTGCGAGCCATGGTGGCGTGGGGAGGTGGGCTTCCGGCATCGTGCTCTACTCTGACTTGGTTATTCTCCTTCTCCGGCCGGCCGTGGTGGCGAGGAGAGTTGGCGTGGTCAAGTTGTGCTTCTGGCGGCGACTCCGGCGAGCTGTGTTCGTGCTCAGTGCAGGGTTCTTTGGATGTGAGGTGGCTGCGGGGAGGTGGCGCCATGGTCGTGCACGTTAAGCGTTCTTCAGTCCCGTCGCTTGCGGCGGGCGGCATATGCAGCTGTCTACAAGAGTGGGGTGGTGCTCCCCTTCCCGGGTTCGCGGCGGCCTGGCGCCTTCCTCTCCGGCGTTGCTCGGCGTTGGAGGTTGTCTGCAGGCGTTGTGGAGGTTCAGCGGCTTATTCTCCTTCTCCGGCCGGCCGTGGTGGCGAGGAGAGTTGGCGTGGTCAAGTTGTGCTTCTGGCGGCGACTCCGGCGAGCTGTGTTCGTGCTCAGTGCAGGGTTCTTTGGATGTGAGGTGGCTGCGGGGAGGTGGCGCCATGGTCGTGCGCGTTAAGCGTTCTTCAGTCCCGTCGCTTGCGGCGGGCGGCATATGCGGCTGTCTACAAGAGTGGGGTGGTGCTCCCCTTCCCGGGTTCGCGGCGGCCTGGCGCCTTCCTCTCCGGCGTTGCTCGGCGTTGGAGGTTGTCTGCAGGCGTTGTGGAGGTTCAGCGGCTTCCTCGACTGCTGCTGTTGCGCTGGGTGTCGACGGCTTGTACATATGCGTTTTCCTGGTCTTTGTTTGTAATCTTTGGTGAATTCGCAGTGTAGATCCTTTCAAAAAAAAAAAAGCTAAAATTGGAACCAGGGGGGCACAAGGGGATGCAAATGAGGCCCCTTTGCGCGGCCACCCTAGCTAGGTGCATTGAGTGTGCTCTTTTTTGCCTCGGTTGTCTGATCACCTTCGTTATGGTGCCCATCCTTTCGTATTGATCTAAAAATGCATATAAAGTCCTTATTTTCGCGACTTTCAAATGGGCTGGCGCCAAGACAGAAACATCAAACAGAGACCAAACTTTTCCACCGACGGAGAATTTGAGGGAGAACCGCTGCCGAATCGAAAAAACTTTCGAGATTTTTTTTGCATATGAGAAAACATTTATGAACAAAATCATTTCACTTCGATTGAACAAGTGATTAGGGGTTCTCGGCGATTAGAGTTTTTTTTTCATCTTTCTATATTTCGGTACCCCAAACGGTCACTTTTTTGTTTCCTCGCATGATCTCAAACGAGCATGTTTGTCCATAACACAATGTTTGGTGGGCTTGATAAAATTTGGCAAACATTTAGTTTAATGTTAAAGGATTTATAGGTTATGTTTTATTTGGCTTTCCTATTTATTCTATAAGTAGTTTGGACACGGAAGAAACAATCTAGGTGTGCTTTTATAGATGGAGCCACCTAGTTATTTGGTCAAAGATAATTAAAAAAATGGATTGTTCTCGTAAAAGTACATTAAAAACAACTCAAATCCTAGTGTGCATCAAATACAATGAAAATATGATAAGAAACTTATATTCGCAATCTTACATAGATGACTCATATACTTCAATTGTGGCAATGCCTTTCAGGGCGTGCTAACACTCTAGCATTGCTATGTGCCTATGTCTCTAGGGCTATACAGGAAATTTGAAACTCTTTGAGCTGCTCGGTTTGTTACAAATTTGACATGATTAGCTCGAACTCGATTCGTTAACGAGACAAGCCGAGGAGCTGAGTAAGGATCGTTTTTTTAGAAAAGGGAATTTTATTAATCCCAGCCTCTGCATCGATTGATGCACACTGCCAATTATTACATAGTTCAAAAGTATCTTATTGTGCTACCATCTCCCAAAAGAGAAAAAGTCGAGACATGCCTCAACCGACCAAAGACACATAAAAAGAAAGACTACGAAAGCCTACTAATATGTTGCCACGTATGCCGGGAGAAAAAATCTTGTGCCACGCGTAGCAGTCTCGTGCACCCAGCCACCATAAGGTCCCGCTGGTCCGAAGGCAGCAGGAAAGCCCATAACTGTATCCAGTGTACCGCCCTGTGAATAACCTGTAAGACATGAAAATTATCCTTTCTGTTAAACACAATATCATTTCGACAATTCCAAATAGACCAACAAATAGCGGAGATGCCGATACGAATCCTATCCTTGGTCTTTTTGTCTATCCCCCTCAACCAATTCTCAAACATATTTGTGACATTAGTAGGGGGAGGGATATATGTACAAAAGACAACACGCCATACAAGTTTTGCAAAAGGGCAAGCAATAAAAAGGTGATCAATACTCTCATCTCAAAAAGAACAATGTGAGCTACCTTTCCAATTCTTCTTAGCCAGATTATCCTTAGTTAACAAGACTTTGCGATGAAGGAACCACATAAATATTTTAATCTTTTGCGGTATTTTTAATTTCCAAAGATACTTCTGTAAATATGTTGTATGACCATTCATAAGGTCCTCATACATTGATTTAACCGTAAATTGCCCATTTTGGTTCAGATTCCATTTAAAATAGTCAGGAATATTATTCAGTGTTACTTGCATCAATCTAAGGCACAAATGAGACCACATGTCCCATTTGTTCCCCACTAAGGCTCTTCGAAATCCTATATTCAGTGGGGGTGCATTGTGCATCACCTCATGAACCGAAACATTCTGGTGTTGCACAATATTGTACAATAACGTATATTGGTTCATCAATGGAGATTTACCTAACCAAGTGTCCTCCCAAAACCTTGTGGTTTCTCCATTACCAACAACAAATGATCCTCTACTAAAGAAGTCATCTTTGACTCTCATCAATCCCTTCCAAAAGGGGGAGTCAGTAGGTTGAGCCTCTACTTGAGCTAAAGTTTTACTTTGGAGGTATTTGTTTTGTAGCAGCTCCTGCCACACACCCTCCTCATTCAAAAGTTTGAAAAGCCATTTGCTAAGCAAACATTTGTTCTTCAATTCAAGTACTTCGACTCCTAAACCTCCCTGATCCTTTGGTCTACATATAATGTTCCATTTTGTCAATCTATATTTCCTCTTATTCTCGTCACTTTGCCAGAAAAATCGAGATCGATAGAAGTCCAACCTTTTCCTCACCCCTTTAGGTAGTTCTAAAAAGGATAGCATGAACATCGGCAGGCTTGTTAAAACCGATTTCACAAGTACTAGCCGATCCCCATAGGACAACATCTTCCCTTTCCAGCAACCGAGTTTGCCTTCGAAACGACATTCCACCGGTTGCCATTCATCATTGCGGAGTCTCCGATAGTGAATCGGAACCACCAAATATTTAAAAGGTAGAGACCCCGACTCACATCCGAAGATTTGTCGGTATTGATCTTCTACCTCTTTCGCCTTCCCAAAACAAAAGATCTCACTTTTGTGAAAATTTATTTTCAGCCCCGAAAGCTGTTCGAAAATGCATAAGATCAGTTTTAGATTTACCGCCTTCTCAAGATTATGGTCCAAAAATAAGATAGTGTCATCCGCATATTGTAGAATAGATAACCCTCCCTCAACTAAATGAGGTATGAGTCCATCAATTTGACCATCTTCCTTCGCCCGTGCGATTAAGATGGCGAGCATATCTGCCACTATATTAAACAACATAGGAGACAACGGATCCCCCTGTCGTAAGCCTTTTTTGGTTTGGAAATAATGACCGATGTCATCATTCACCCGAACGCCGACACTTCCCCCTGAACAAATTGCATAATCCAATTACACCATTCTTGTGCAAAACCTTTCATACGCAATGCTTGTTGGAGAAAGGGCCACTTTACTTTCTCATATGCTTTCTCAAAATCAATTTTAAAGATAACCCTATCCATTTTCTTCCTATGAAGCTCATGAATGGTTTCATGTAGAACGACTACACCTTCTAAAATGTGTCGCCCTGGCATGAAAGCCGACTGCGTCGGCCTAATTATCTTTTGTGCAATTTCGGTAATACGATTAGTACCTACTTTTGTGAAAATTTTGAAGCTAACATTAAGCAAACAAATCGGTCTATATTGTTGAATCTGAACCGCATTCTCTTTTTTCGGTAACAGCGTGATGACACCAAAGTTTAATTTAAACAAAGACAAATTTCCTTGCTTCACACTATGATAATACATAGTTATATAGTGATATATTATAGATGTTATCATGTTGCTCATAGTACATGATAATTTTTTTTTCTAATTTTATTACCTTTTAAAATCCAAATTACTGAATTATACAATTTATACACGATAACACATATTAGCTAGTGAAATGGGATAAGTAAGTCAAACTCAGGCTTTTAATGAGCCCAGATTAGCTGAACTCCTTGCTTGTAGCTTTACGAGTTCAAGTCAAGCAAGCCGAGTTAGCTTGTTATCCATCTCTCTGTCTCAAGCTAGCGAGCCTTACCAAACATTCCGCAAATTCTTTTCAATCGTTATGTATTTTGGTATACACTTGATCATTATTTTTTCCACGCGACAGATAAAAGACTACAACTTTTATACGTTAGCTTCAAATTTTCTAAAGACTGATTATATGCATTTCAAATGACATTATAAGGAATTCTAACAAAGTGATCTCATGACATGAGCAAATTAGTTTTTCTACGAGACGAGGTGTCTTCAGGATTTCTTCTACAACCCAAGCCTTGGGGGACTAGTATTTTTTTTGACAATCAGTAGCATGATATATTTATGGTAACAAATAATACATGGTATAAATAGTACATGGTATAGATACATGAGCTGACTACATCGATTACAAAATAAAGTCTAAAAGAAATTAGCATATCTTTAAAATCTTTCTTCTTTCATGACATAAAAGCAGCCGTAGAAAATTGACAAAGATATCAAACCACAGAGATCATCACAAATACCAACTTGTCGTTAGTGAAAAGGTGAAAAGCGAGTCGACCTTCAAGTAGGGCCCACGTACCAGTGTTACGCCGCATGAGCAATCCCATCGTCCGCGGCGTTCCCGCTAAACCGTCACCCCGAATCCAGAACAGAAAAAAAAAATCCAGAACAGAAAATGAAGGAAATGGAAAGGCCGAAGCCCCGCAGAATCTCTCTCGCATGCTCCCATTTGAAAATCTCTCTAGGCCCGCATGACTCGACGACGGCCGCCGCAGGTGGGATCCGATCGCCGGTTTGCCGCTGGCGGAGGCGGCGGAACCGCGACGAGAAGTCGGTGCAAGGAGCTTCCGGTGAGCCCCTCGAGCGCATCTCCTGGTCCGATGGGTTGCCTGCAGTTGGCTCCGTTGTGTTTCCTTTGCGTGTCTAGGGTTTGCTCGTGTTAATGCGCGTTGCTAGCTACTCCCCGCCGACCGCCGCTAAGGTGATCGGGTGCGGTTCCGAGGAGGAAGGCTTGTCCAGTTCGGGGGTTCCGGCTATTGAACTCGGGCTGTGTTGTAACACGCCCACCACCTGCTCGATGTATTGACTGATCGGTACCTTCTCGGCGTGCGCCGCCTAGCGCAATGTCTGTGCGTATGCGTGCGCATCAGCACATGTGCAACATGTGGATAGCTCTGCTTAGTGTTGCTGGTTGTTGGATTTAGCACTTGAGGAATGGAACACCAAAATGAAGGAAAGAAACATGATCAGTGGATCAGTTTGTGCGTTGTTGTTCAGAGGGATTTGGATCAGTTGCATGCTTTCAGCCACTCAGTGGGTGCTCTCAGCAATGGCCGTTCTGGTTCTTGAATCAGTGATTGGCATTCTGAGTTGGTCGGGCATGATCTCAGCCACCTGATTTGTGACGAATTTGGTTAGTGACGAATTTGCTCTGGGCATGACCTCAGCCACCTGATTCTGTGATAAGACGATTCGCTCTGGGACCACATGTTGTCCTCGGTCATGAAAGGTTTGTACCTGTGAGACAGGCTCTGTTCTTAGAGGCATTTACATGCTGCTATTTCATTCTGAGCCAGCGTGTGCATTTGGCCACTAACCAATGTTCACCTTTTGACTTTAGTCCATCTTTTTATATATTACATGATTAAATACATTTCAAACCATGTTGACAATATAATCTTCTCTGATCTGTGAGGGGTGGACATCTTTGAGTCCTCAAGCTGGAAGAGACAATTTGATGCCCCTGTTGCTAACATAAGACAATGAACATCCTGCTGGTCTGAAGTCTGAACAAAGGCATCTTTATGATCCAACATGATTGTTAAAGCTTTTTTTTAAGGTATGTTGTCCATTGCCTATCACAGTGTACAGACCTATTTATTTTTTAACATAGCAAATACTTCATTCTATACCAGTTTCGTTTAATCATTTACAGTCCTGGTAATAGGCCATTCTAGCCCACGTTGGCCCACTTGTTTTATGGAACTCCAAGCGCATGTCATGTAATAAGCCCACTTAGGCTCAGATAAACTACTTGATGGTGTTAGGAATAAGAATAGATATAGAGGCAAACCAAGAAAAAAACAGTTCAAAGCAAATTAAACCCCAATCTCCATACTTTATTAAGCTCTAAAGTGATAATGTATCTTTTCTTCTATTACTGTTTGTCTTCCGAAAAAAGTAGGATACGTTTTTATCGTTTTCTTGATTAGTATAGGCAGGGCATCTGAAATTTGGTTTAATTGTGGTCTTAATTCAGGTTCATGACCCGACACTGTCATGTTTAATACTTGCTTCCTTCTAGATACTAAAGCATCATGAATTGGCCACGCTATTCAACTTATTTTCTCCCGAACATCTTGCTAGATGCTTGGCAGACCCACGATGTCAGGCCAGGGTGGGCCAACAGTGAACCTTCATCAGAATGTTGGGCTAATTTAGAACTTATATTTTTTCCTATGATATATGGGCTATATAGAAATCTCAGGTTCCACGGACCACCGTGCCACCCCCTAGATCTGCCCAGTGTTCAACCAAAATGTAAATAACGTTTTGTTTGCCTATGCTGTAAGATTTATCACCACATGACTGCTCTTAGGATGATTCTTGAGAAAGCATTGCATTTCTAGAAATCTCTCAAGTTTTTACCTAGTCTTTTGTCTTCACCATACATTTGGAACATGTTGTGCTCACATGGTATTTTTTTTCTTGTAACTGATTGTTTTTTGGATTGTTCCTTTAGACACAAACATATCATCTTTGCGAAAGAAAAAACTAAGCTTCCAGCTCATTAAACAATTACCTATGAGATAATTTTGCTCTAATAAGGAAACTCCTTTATTTTAATGATCGAAAAGGCCCAACTTCAACTTTTACGCAGAGGCTCCTCTTGCCCAATGTCCGTAATGTCATACAAATTAGGTGCCTCGCTGGTTCAAGTCAGGTTATTATGTACATGATTTAGATATTTACCTTATTCTTGAGCTATCATGAGAAGGTGAGAGTGACATTAATCACTATATTAAGTACTGTAGTTGGTATTGCTTGAAAGTGGAACAGTAGAAACGCAACAACTATGTTTCTTTATTCCTCTGTAACATCAGCTGGAAATAGGAGCTAGAAAGAAACAGTGCCGCAGTTAATTACAAAAAAGTTCCAGTCATGATGTTACATCTCAAATTCTGAAGGAAAAACCCCTCTTTTTATCTGCATGTTAGGTAGCCAGGATGATGAAATGACAAAGATCCATAGAAGCTTCGAATTGATTGAGCTCACCATATCTTCATGCTTTTTGTCATACCAAAGTGGCCTGGTGGGTGCACTGGAGGTTATAATAGTATCTTTTTTGACCTCTCTTGTTGGGTGCTGGTTGTGATGCAATGACAAAGATCTTAAGTGTTTTTTTTGCACCTGACCTACCTCATTCTAGAAGGGGTTAATGCACTCCTCATCATTGATGTTACAGATACATCATATACCCATCTTTCAGTTGCTCAGACCGTGGTGTTAGGTAAAGCTATACTGGGCTTTGCATCATATCCGCATGCCTCCACAATATCCCACCTACTTTTTGGTTTGTACGGGGTCCTTCTCAAGGGTAGAAATAGAACCTTCGATAGACCTAACTCATCCTATGTAGTATGAATTTTTCAAAGCATGTTTCATCCCTTTAGCTTCAGTGAGTAAATCTATCCAAAAAGTTTGTGCGACTGCAACTTTCAGAGGCAAAAAAAAAAAAAAGCTACGCACCTGTCTGCCCACTCATGTCATTTTTGCAGCATGTCGGAACAGATTCAGAATAATTTAACAGGCAGTCAAACCAGTTGGGCATTTCGCCTTGTTGGTAGGGACCAATTGTTCTACTGTCCATAATGGAGTACCTATGCCATGTCTGTGAGTGCGAGCTCGCAGCCATGATTGTGTCTTTGAGTACCTACTCCAATCTTAAGAACAATACCAGGTAATATGTGCCTATAACTGGTCTGATCTTTCCAGATTATGTTACTTCTTTTTCTTGAACAACAGATTCTGTTAGTTACTGAAGTATGCGTTCTTTGTGCTGACTCTGCTATAGGAATGCTACCATTACTCGAAACAGGCTTTCGCCCCGCTTTATAAATAAAGCAACATGCCAAGCAAGTCCATACAAAGTTGCCAACATCGGCGAGAAGCTAGAATAAAATGCTACCATTACTACCATCTCAAAAACTTACTCATAGTATTCATTTGTTTAGGAAAGTTGAATTGGTAAGTGTAACACCGGAACTAAGGTTTGTTCTTGGTTACATGCAGCATTAACAAGATAGTTAAACTTTCTAAGTATAACATTGCTCCATCCGATTATCAATGAGAAGCTCGTCAATAATGGATCCACAACAACGAAAAACTGAAACACGAAAACAGGCTAAGGCAACATGCTGGGCTGCATGCTAATACAATGTAAAGACATCGGAATTGAACCCTAAACTTAGCTTGCAGTAATCTACCCACTTATTTCCAGCCGTTGTCTATTTTCGGTGGTCACTATTCCTCCTTAATTACAAGGAGGAATATCAAACTAAGTTGTACGAGTCTTACCAGCTGCTATACTTTTTGACTATAGCGCGTACTATTTGCATCAGTTAACACTCTCAAGATGGTTGCACATCTTTATCTCAGAGACTACAAAAGGAAAAAGGTATAAGACTAAGCTCAATCGCAAGCAACCCGTTCTGGGTATGGAGACAGGGACCTGTATAGGCCAGATATGGCTAATCTTAGCATAAGTTTTCAAACGACTATAAATGCATTTCTGCCACTTTTCTGTTGCACTATCCAACATATTCATCAAGTGTGCACAGTTCTTTCTTGTTGTGATCTGGATAAATATGCAGAAGCTGTTTTCGACGTATCGTTTTAGCATTTCAGTTGGACTTTCCTGCATCTGCAGGATACATGTCTGTGCTGTCTTGTGGCTGACGGGATTACTTTTGAAGAAGATCAATCTGTAATCAATAGCTTGGTGCCTCGATTAAGGAACTATTGACTTCTGAATCTGAAAGAGTAAGTAGCTACAACTTCAAAGAGCGCCGTAGAGCGTACCCTTAGAAGCTGCTGCATAGTACCTTTTCCTCTCAAATAATTATCCGGTGGTAGCTCGAAAAAGAGTCGACACCGACTGGACATGGTTGCTTGGAGCGCGATTGACGTATGGCTTGCATATTGTTTTCGTAGGTTACAAATGTGCATTCATGTGGCTGGGCTGCCTATCCATACTCCGAGCATGCTCCGTGTCTCCTACATAACCAGGTATGTATAGTACAGAATATATACACCCACGATACATGGGCAAGAGGATGAGCATATGAATGTGATGTTGGTATGGTTAGGCAGAAGGATAAAGAAGCTTACCTTTTGCATTCTCTTCATACTCGCCACCAGTAGTCACCGCTCACTAGTGATTACACAATGTGGGTGAAAAGATTTTAGACACTGGTAAAAGTTTACCCACCTCGATCTTGACCGTTCACTGAACAGTGTGCGGTTAGAGTGATCTGACACAAACCACCCAGTAAAAAGTGGAAAGTTGCATACCCGAGCTGGTGCTATGTTGGATTGGAGTTTTTTTTTGACAGTAATAAAAACTTTATTAATCAACAATTGTCAAATCGTGTACAAGTTTAGGCACTAAAAAATCTGGGGGTTCATCAAGCCAGGACCCCGGTGCATCGCTACAAGCTTGCCTAGCTAACTCATCTGCCGCTTCATTTGATTCCCGGGGGCAATGGGCTATGGTTGCTACTACAAACTCTCTGATTAACTGTCTACAGGTATTCAGAATAGCAGCAGCTGTGCTGAAGGAATCCCTCTCTTCATTCAACGCTTCCACTACAAACATGCTATCCGAATTTATCATAATTCGGTTGCATCCCAATTCCTGTGCAAGTTGTAGTCCATGCAATAGGGCAAGTGATTCTGCATCTCCACATCCATGATCTGAAGGATAATCTGATTAGTAGCTCCAATGAAGAAACCATTAGAATCTCTAATAAGGGCACCTGTCGCTCCACTTCTTGTTTCTTCACGGAAGGATGCATCTACGTTAAGTTTGACCACACCCTTTAGTGGTCTCTGCCACCCATGTCTCCTGATACCCTCTTTCTTCTTTGAATTATATGCCGCTGAAAAATTTGCTGCAATCACAGTGATCGCCATGGCTGATCGCTGCGGGATTGAAGCTTTTCTGCTTGCAAGAACTGCCGACGTTCCCACCAAATATACCATGCCCCAACAGTAAACATAGTCTGCAGATCCACCTGACCAAGTACCGGTGATTTCTTTGTTTTATAACATATTAAATACTCCAAACTGGCCTGACCTGCACGATCATAGGCTAATGCCTCCTGAATGTATGCTTCTAGTCCCAATGACTTCCAAACTGCACCTGCCCTTTCGCATTTGAACAGAGCATGGCGGATATCTTCCACTCCTTTACAACATATAGGGCATTGTGCACTTACTTTTATATGCCTGTTGGCAAGAGTCGCGCGGCATGGCAGTGTCCGTGCAATGCCTTCCAGTTGAAAATCTGCACCTTCACTGGGATTTTAAGTTTCCAAAGAGTACTCCAAACCGAATTAACCTGCATCGGCCCCATCCCTGATGTTCTCAACAACTTGCGCCCATGTTGATGATCCCATTCAACATGATAGGCTGATCGAACAGTAAAAATGCCCAACTTTGAGTGCTGCCAAGCCAAGAAATCTTCCATACCATCAGATAATGGAATCTGAATCCGGTTCACATCTATAGGCCAGAAATTCTCCCTTATCAACACTTCATCCCATAGTCCAGTAATAGGGTCAATCAATTCATTCACCCGTTTCAATAGGATCTGTCCCTTTGGAGTTAATATTTTCCTTGAGTTGCTACTTGGAATCCATGGGTCTTCCCATATGTTAACCATGTTGCCATCTCCAATTCTACATATACACCCTTTTTTTAGACACTGAGCTCCTTGCTCTGACATCCACCGCGGTATTGGGACTAAAGAAAATGCATGATTTTGCTTCACTGACTATGCTGTTCATAGGCGGAGCGTAGTGGAGGCGAAAGTGGGCTACGACCCCCCCTTGCAAAGTGAAAATTTATGTTTACTAGGTATGCTCACCACAGATGGCCTAGCCCGTCAGCAGATCCCAACCTACTTTCTTTCTTTTTTGCTCAGTTCAACCACGGAAGCGAACATGATTGGTAGCTGCTCTTGTGCCACTGCTTTGTCGCTCTTTTCTCGCCGTGATGCTGCTACCCTTCCACTGTACACTATGCTCCTACCAGGTTTAGGTTCTAAATAGTTCAAAGGATTGAGATATAATTGATGCCCCTCAGCCCTACCCAGATTATGTAATTCAGAGTTGTAGATGTATTGATGCAGATTTTAATGAAGAAGAGCGATAACCAAAGGAACCTATAAACCTAATTGATTTGAAAACAAGGTAAGAAAATATAATTTCTAGTGTGAAAGATTAAAACTAGAAAGAAACGAAGATAATTTCTCTAAGTAGTTATTGGTCATATTTAGTTGTATTTTGGCCATTAGCAAATCTTATTTTCTTTGGAGCATTAAAAAAATCTGCTATTTTTTTGCATGAACAAAAAAAAATCTCATCAAAACATTGCCGTCAGTATCCTTTATATTTGTTCTATGACTTGGCCTTTTTTTTCATGCACAACAACTTACGTTTCTCTATGTAATTTGCCCCCTCTTATGTTTTCTTCACGCTCCGCCACTGATGCTGTTGAACTTTTGCTCCGGCTAAGACTAGGAATGGCCGGCTTGTTATCATTTTCAACTTTCCATTAGAGCATATACAGGACCAGATGTAATACCTTTCTTTCTGGAGGAGAAAAAAAAGTAGGCGATTGGGCACTATTGCTGTTGACCAGGCTACGAGATCAGTCACAGACAGACAGTTTGCAAACGGACGCTGCATCCACTGACCATTCGTGTGGAAGTCATTGGGGGTGGGGAGTGGTCATCTGGGCTTCTAGAAGCCACAAAAGCCAACGCTTTTCCCAAAAGCCATCAAAAGCTCACCCGGGCTAATGGAAAATGACGTTTGAAAAGGAAATGCAGGAGATGAGACGAGACGGGGAGCAATTTGGAGGGTGGACACTGCCTCCTCCACGCTGATGTCTTTTTGGGGGTGACGTCATGCGAGCTACCAACCACCAGCTACCACCGCCCAATGTATCCCCCAAAACCTCCTCTCCCTGTCCATCCGTTACCACCATGATCTTCTCCCGAGTTGGTGCTAGTGGAAGAGACCACTCTCCGAAGATTCAGATTTCTTGCGAATGTGGGTGGACAGTTGCAGGAGATAATACTGTGTGGAACTGTTTTGTCATCCGTGGAGCTTTTGGTAGACTGTTGAGGAGGGGTTAGCATAGATTTGCCCCACTCTGTGATTCAGGTGGTCAAATGAGAATAGAGTAGATCTTTAGCAACCAGAGATGCCTCTTAGCATAAAAGTAGATTTGTCCCCACACCACTTACACGATGTTTATGCTTAAGTCCAGCCCCATGCAAAACAATTCCTCACACTGGCAGTACATTACAAGGCTTATGGTTAGAATTTGGCATTTCCACGGATGAACAGGAACATCGGGTGGAAGGTTCCATTCATGTCATTTACGTAGTTGTTCTTTCCAGCAAGAAACTTAAACTAACTGCGGCTCTGGGAATGAGCATAACTGGTTGAGCCACCTGCCTCAGATTGTAAAGAATTTTGTCGCTACTGTCTATTTATAAGGTACTCGCTGCATAGCAAGTCAATTAAATTGGAACGGAGGAGTACAAGTTTTCACAGCCGCGTTTCAACCAACCAACCTCCCAAGATTTTTGTGGGTTTACGCATGCATATCTCAACAAACCAATCTCAAAGATTCTGAGCTCTTAATTATTGCCGTATGTTGCTACTCAGCTCAGCTTTGTGTGGGGGCCATAAGCTCGTGCGATTTGACAAGACACAACAAGACAAGACAACAAGACAGATGTTCGTCGGTTAAGCAAAGGGCTGGCTTTGTCATCTTCAGGAAACTTGACTAAGCATCCCAATTTTAAAATGATTGCACTAGATATCCGATCTGTGAGGTCTTGGAAACATTTGCTCTCATGTGACTGAACTTCCACGAAGGAAAATTAGTTGAGATCTCAAGTAAGAACGTCAACAAAGTGGTGAGGGGTCCTATGAGTGCAGGTGCCACATGTACATGTTTTTTGGTATACACATGTGATGAGATGCGTATGCTGCTGATACTAACTGCTTCTGCATAATTTAATTTTATCTGGTTATAGATGGAGACTTAATTCTGCAATTCCTTGTTTCAGCTTAGTTCTTTTGGCATACCACATCTGCATAGGAGGGCTTACATCTGGCCAAATGAGGTATGCATCCGACAAGCCCACCATGTATTTATAGACTACTGTACCTAACTTTCTCTATATTTAGCTAGTGATGTGGATGAGAAGCTATAACAACTTATTATTAATGTCCAGAACGTTTTTGTGGGGAAGTTTATATTTCAGAACATTTTTGGGCGTGCAGCCATTTGATTGCTCTACTATTAGTCTTCAGAGTACTGTCTTTACAAGATTATTAAGAACATACAACTACTTTTTGATCGCGAACAAATTCAGAGGTGGTGAATCCTAAAAGATGGGTAGCGTGACATATGGCAACAAAGGAAGAATCAACACCATTTTTAGCTGGTGCTTTGCTTTCGTTTCAAGATTAGCATAAATGTAGAGAAACAAACTGATAATCAGCAATTGCATTAGAGCTTTGGCATTTTAACTTTGAGGTGGCATCGGTAATTTAGTAGTGCCACTAACCTTTCCTTTCCCCGGAAAACATGAGGATTAAGAATAAAATCTGCAACTTTTGATTATATCATGATGGATTAGAATAATACTATCGCGTTTCAACTCTTTTGTAACACAATACCAAGAGTACGGTAATTGTGCATTACCTGCATCCGACAGAAAAGGGAACAATTATACCTTCTTTATGTTTAGCAAAACATTTCTTGAAGGGAAGTGCTTCTACGGAGGAATTTCTAAATATACAACTTCAAAGTGATTTTTTTCCATGAAAACTTCATCAAACAAACGTCCTGCTGAAGTTACACCTACTTTATTAATTACCAACTGCCTAGTTAAATTGACTTCTAACGCTCAACATCGATGTTCCGGCAGAATACACACAATTAATTACTTGCTGGGATTTCACCAACACAGTTTTGCACAACAATGAGGATCTCCCCGGCTTATCATGACCGTCAACTTTACATCCAGCGAACGATATTATTCCTACTAATTGATGTATTGATAAAACAAAAAAATGTTAATGTGTGGTTTTAATTTTTCTTGTTAATGCATGTACAGAAATTTCTTGTTAGTACACGATTCTAAAAAATAAATTACATAAATCCAGAAATTATTGATATATTTGAAAATTTATTAATAATCTGTGCACGGATCGTAAAGCATTTGGACGTCTCGAGATAAGCAGGGGAGATCCTCATAGTTGCGGAGTTGCATTTTCCGAGATTTCATGACTAGAATGAAACTAATATGACCTGCTTCTGTCTGTTGTCGATTGTTTACTTGGCCTAGAAATTGTGGGGGAAGAACGTCCGAGAAGGCCAGTCAGTACCATTGGTCCATTGGTATAAACAGCTGATTCCTGGATAAAATTGCAAAGGACACTAGTACTGTCCCTGGACTACTTCACAGAAAAAATCGAAAAAATTACAAGTAATTCATAAATGGTTCGTTTTGTATAATCTGAAAGTTCCATCCTATTTCGATGGATGGTTTGCGAATAAATCGCGTTTTTATGTTTTAATCTTGAAAAACTATATATTCACAAATCATTGGTCCAAATCAGACAATATTTTCACAGAATAACTAGCAAAGTATTTATGAATTACTGGAATTTTTTCGAATTTTTCTGAGAAGTTTTATTTTTGAGTTTTAGATCTGGACAAATATTATCTGTCAGATCTGAAACGGAGGGACGAGATTAGCTCAAGTCTCTCGGTGACTTGTGCGTTACAAGTCACTGAAGCTGAGTCCACTGTCCCTATGTGTTTAGGTTGAAAACACTTCCACAGATTCAGATTGCTCAAGGCATGTGTTGTTGGAATTTGAATGCCTTGTCATGTGACCAGAAGGAACAGATACTAGGAGTAAGATAGATCTGACAGGCTACTGAAAACCTGTTTGTGCTTTAACCTCTGGAGATCACTCTGACTAATCCCACTCTGTTACCTCAACACTCAGAAGCTGGCTTAGATTAACCATAGTACTGATCCATGAATAAACTACTAACTAGCCTACCAACAACCACCATCCACCCTCCAAGACGGCCAGACACACCACACGCCGAGCTCTCACCATCAAGTCATTAACTAACCAAAAGGCTCCTCAATCCATGCCCCTCCTCCATGGCACTTTATCCCCTTATTAACACCTCTCCCATACCTTCTACCTACCTACCTAACCAGGAAAAAAGGGCATCTCACATGCTCCCCACTCTCCCCCTCCACAAGACAAACTGTTTTCATGTATAAAAAACGCATCCTCACTGTCACTGGATGCATGTCATGTCAGACATTCAAGAGCCTAACTTCCCATAACCACCAGCAGCACTCACTCTCACTATCATCAGTGTGCACCGCTCACTCCCTAAATGATGAACCTAGCTTCCCAAAATTAAGGGTATGCGTAATTAGCTCTAGTGGAAGATGATGGAACTTTCCTACGGTACTACTCATGGAAAGAGAAGTAGCCAGGAGTATAATCCAAGTCATGAACTACATATATATGTCATCTAGCTAGATGATGAGGCATGCATGGTAGCTTTGGCCGATGCTAGGTGCAAATTAACAGGAAAAA
The DNA here is from genome assembly GCA_947311845.1 of Poa pratensis. Lineage (NCBI taxonomy): Eukaryota > Viridiplantae > Streptophyta > Magnoliopsida > Poales > Poaceae > Poa > Poa pratensis. The sequence goes on along the minus strand of CAMZMU010000081.1, from coordinate 18,324,855 downwards.
AGAGTAGATTTAACTTCCTCAAGAGCATGCATGTCACAGAGAGCTAGCTAGCTGGTTAAATAATTAAGCATGTGTGGCTTTAGTTAAAAAGAAGTAGTATATGTTCCGATGTCATTGTTACTGTTATTCTACTGCCTACTATTGGCCTCCCTCTAGTGGTGCGATGAATCTAAACATGCGCTGCGTGCTCGCCTGCTGCTGCTTCTGGTGCTGCATGGAGGAGGAGGCCGCGGCGGCGCCGCAGCGGCACCCCTCGCCGGTTCCCTGGAACCCGAGGTGGTTCAAGCACAGGCACACCGGCCCTGACGTCGACGCATTGTGGCTCCCCGCTTCCTGCTTCACCGCTGTCTCTTCCGTCTGGTACGGCCCGAGGCTGATGGAGAGGTTGAGGTCGATGCCGAGGTGCCGTCCAGTCGGCGGCGGCGTGGCGGACCCAGACGGCTCGTCGTCGCTGTTGTGGCTGCAGGCTGGCTCCGCCGAGCTGGAGAAGTGATCCTGCTGCTGCTGCTGCTGCTGCTGCGGGAGGTGGTGGCCGCCGCCTGGAGCAGCCACGAAGTGCAGTTCGTGCGCGGTCCGGAGCAGCTGCTGCTGGGCCGGCATGGCGATGGCATTGAGCGGGCGGTGGGTGTGCGGGTCCATGCCGCGGGCCAGGAGCTTCCGCTTGATGTGCGTGTTCCAGTAGTTCTTGATCTCGTTGTCCGTCCTCCCCGGTAGCCTCCCGGCAATCAGCGACCACCTGAAAGTGCACGTACGACACGATAAGAAACCACTCCGTCGGTCGATCCAACCATCCAGGAGATAAAGAAGGTAAGAAAGAAGAAGCAAATCTTACTTGTTGCCGAGCAGCTCGTGGAGCTTGATGATGAGCTCGTCCTCCTCCTCGGTGAAGTTGCCCCGCTTGAGGTCCGGCCTCAGGTAGTTGATCCACCGCAGCCTGCAGCTCTTCCCGCACCGCAGCAGCCCTGCACAATATTCATACATGTCACTCTCACTCGTCACCGTTGCCGCCATAGCCGGCCGGCCGGCCGTTGAGGTTGAGCACAGGTGGGCACGTTCTCTCTATAACAACAATATACCTGCTGCTTTGGGGAGGGATCTCCAGCAGCCCTCGCCATGGGCCTTGATGTAGGCGATGAGGCGCTGGTCCTCCTCCTTGGTCCAGGCGCCCTTGTTGGTGTGCGCCTTCTCGCAGCACGGGGACCTCCCCATGCCGCCGCCGGCACGTAGACGGAGCGCCGCCGCGCGCACAGGAGTAACCAACCGCGCGATATATGTTGTTGTTGTTGTGGAGGAAAAGGAGGAGCGGTGTGTTGTTGTTGGTGGTGTGTGTGGCTGCGTGCGAGCTTTTTGTGAACAAGAGAGATCGAGGAGACGATGGGTAGTTGGTTTTATATATACTCCGAGTAGGAGGAGGAGAGGTAGCGGGAGGGGCCCCATTGACGCGGATCCCTCTGGGCCATTTGACCGAGTTGGTGCGATGAGGGGAGGAGGGAGGTGGGGCGAGTGGTTGCAAAGCCCTAGGCCTGGATTTGGTAGGTAGGTATGCTGCTTCTTCTACTCGAGTGCCGCTTGTCCTATTCCCTCACCTCCACTCCGTCTCTTTTTTGTTTACTCCTTTTCTCATTATTTTTGTTTTGTTTTGTTCGAGTTGTTTTTTTCCCTTTGGAGAGGGGATGCTTGGTAGGTGTACCCGGCGAGCCTACACGAGCGGAGTTGGTTAGTAGGTGCATCCTAATGTTAATGCCCCCTTGGGTTTTAGGGGAGGTATCTTGGTTATTGGATGGAGGTTAGTTAAACATCAAATTACTAGCTTCTTTATGTGGAAATCTACACTTTTGGAAATCGATCTCCTACTTAGTTAGAGAAATGCAACCATACACTCATTTTGTCAGCTTCTGTAACTGGTTGCTTACCTTTTTGACGCGTAGTTGTACGACCTCCAAGTTTTATGTTTCATGGTGATGCACTAGCTAGAGATAGGAAGGTGTCCGACAGAACACCGATGATGACAAGTGTGGAGGTGCATAGGAATCGAGAGCAAGGAAGGTAGGTATCTTCAAATGAGATATCAGTGGCATTGACTTTACATGGCATAGATTTATTAGTTCTAAAATAATGTGCCTTGTCAACAGTCAAAATTGTTGGTCATGGCATGCCTCACAAGAGTTTTCCAAAATAGAGGGTTTCAAGCTGACGGTGCAACCATGCATGTCGTAGATATAAATCAATCTTTTTAAACGATATTGTGTGTTATATTTACAATTTGACCTGTGCATATATAGGCAATGCCATAAACTTTCTCTACTGTAGCAACATCTGAACTCAAATCTAACATGCCTTCGATCTAAGTAGCGGTGAACCAAAATTTCAAAATATTTCAAGTCAGAAACACAAATACATGGTTTATTTGTTCCAAAAGTGTTCATGAAACCAAAACATCGTGATGGAAACAAGCTTTCATGCCTCCACAACCACACCTACACATTAGTAGCTTTTTGGGACACTAAATCATCAGCATACACTATGAGATATATTCCCTTCGTCCCTCAATACCTTTATTAATATGTATATATTTCTGGAATTACTTCACCGACATTTTTCTGGCATCCCACGCTAGCTCCTCCTTTCTAAGATTCTAGAAAAACCAACCCATCCCGAGCAGCATGTCTTTGTGTGTGCGATTGTGCATGAAAGGAAGCAAAGAAAGGAAAAGAAGCAAGGAAAGGAAAGGGAAGGGAAGGAGAATCTTGTCCATCGGTTTGGTGAGCTACCCGGCTCTCATCCTCCCTCCCTCCCTCTTGACATGCACCGAGCAACTTGTATGCTAGCGCTTGTTTTGATTAATGGGATCCACTACTTTATCTCTCATTGCTGCGTGGTTGGTGTGCATGCTGCGGGTAGGGAGAGGTTCCGTACAACGGCCAAGCTTGCATCGGAAGTAGCACTCGATTCCAGGCATTAGTGCAACATTTAGAGTCGGTTAGTTAATTCATACAATTGTTTTCCGAAACGAAAGGTGCGCGGTTCAAATTTACGTACTAGCTGTTGTGATAAGTGGGAGCATGTAAGAATCTAAGATGGTGCCCCCGCAAAAAAAAAAAATCTAAGATGGTGATTGTAGACTTGTGTTTAGACGATCTTCTTTCTGGAGAAGGCAGGCTAAACCTTTCGTCCTCAGCTCAGATACACACGATAATAATTTTTGCTAAACAAGATGCAAGACAACGATGCCCGAGTATCAACTTACAACTAGAGTGCATGAATTATACAACAACTGAATAACTATATGAGACAAAACACTAAAGACTAAGTCGTTTTTTAGTGAGAACACCTACAAGGAGGTAGAACGACCTCAAACTAATGTTGTTGGGTCTTACAGATAAGGATGACAATTTTATCCATGGGTACAGGTACCGCGGGTATCCGCCCTGTATGGGCATGGTATGAGCATATTTTTATACCCATGGGTAATTAATACAAATACCCTACCCGTCAAGTCGTGGATAGGGCATGGTATTGTCCTGTACCTGTGGGTATACCATACCATAGCATACCCGTCAAGTTGTTATCAATTGTCAATCTGTCATGTGACTCGTCTACTGTTGTTGACTTATGAGTTTTGAGTATGAGATGTTGTTATTTTTAATTTTTGATAATTGTTGTGTACTCATATATCTGTTATTGAGTTGAGATATGCTATCGATAAATGTAAAAATTGTGAATAATTTGTGTACTATTTAATCTATCCGTTGGGTACCCAATGGGTATGGTACCCGCCGTGTATGGGTATGGGTAGAGTTTCATACCCGTGGGTACGTGTATGGGTAGAGTTTTCTACCCGCTGACTATACGGTTATGGTATTACTCTACCCGCCCTATACACCCTACCTATTGCCATCCTTAGGTCTAGCTTGTGAAGCAAGTATACAAATATTCATCCTAAAAACCAGATTCAACCAATCAAGGCTAGGGCAAAGAGAACACATTTAACGAGGATACGACACGAGTGTGTCGTTGCCGGGTTCGACCAGTGAATTCTAGATTATTAGTTTTCATCTTGTACGTGAAGTAATGTTCGAGTCAGCATCTAGAGACGAGTCTTCCGAGAGCTACGCCGCCCATGACTTAGCTTGAATCTGAAGCTAGGCTATGGTAGGGCACAACTGAAAATAGTCTTCTCAAATATCAATCTTAGACTAAGCCAATAGTCCTCCATAAGACCATACTGGCCACGGAGCCACTGATCTAACCGTCTCCCATGGAGAAGAGCCTCGCCGCCACTAGCGGCTACGAAGATTATTTTTTGCAACATTTTAATGGCTGGAGAGAAATGGACTATTTTTATGTATTGAAACCATATTTGTGACCTCTATATCGTATTTGCAAACTTTGGATGGTTGGACAAAAATGGAGCATTTTACGTATTGAAACCATGATTGTGTTGATCTCTAGACATAAATGGATAGCACGCAGGGGCGAAGCTAAAGAAGTGGTCATCATGGTTCACACGGGCGTGACAACTGCTATTTTAGGGGTGGCACTTATGGTGAAAATTCACCATTTTACAAAGAAAACAAAATTTACCCGATGTCAGGTTGCACACAAGTGGAGCAGCTATAAGTGGGCTGATTGTGTTGACCAATTTCATGTCCACTATGATGCTATGATTTTCGGTTGACCTTGTGACTAGTGGTACTATACCTTCAAATGGATTCCAGAGTGTGCATCATAACCAATGTGCTCAGGTTTTGAATGACCATTCCAAGCTATCCGTAGCCGGAGATCATTGTAGCTACCACCCTAAGAAGTGGAGGGAGGAAGATTTGAGTGGATGAAAGTCATTCCATCCCACATTTTTAGTCCCAACCAAACACAGACGAAACCATTCCATTCCACTTCTTTTTGGTCCCAAGTAAACATGAGAATAGAACCGACCCACCCAGTGGAATGGAACCATGACATTATGTTCCACTTCGTTTCCCAAACCAAACAAACCATTAATTTGGTGTTAGGAAACCTCAGTGGTTCAGTTTGAGTGCTAAATGATCAATGGCAATAAAAAAACTTTTCAACAACTAAAAGTGCTTAGCTAACTCTGCCACAAACAGGATCTACATATCCCTAGAAAACAATCAATTAGTAGTATTTTCCAAAAACTCTAGAATTTCTTTTGAGGGACCTAAAAACACTTCTAAAGATGTATGGTATTTTCTCATCTTGCAGGAGATCGAGCAGCGCTTTGACTCCTATATGAACAGTATTTTTTAAAAAAATATCTGACTTTTACGTTATTGTCTCCCTTTTGCTTGAATAAAAAACATGTGTAGTCTGGAAAAAAAACCTGGTGCTCCAATTTTTTTGGGCACTCGGAACACATGAGATTATTTATGTACACATGTAGCATGGACATTTTATAACGAAAACTCCTTTTAGTTCCGAGCTATTGGAGCTCTTTAAAGAAAATAGAAAACATGATTTTCAGGTCTCCAAAAATCTGAAAATAAGTATACAACTACATATACTCATCTAGTACGTACGACACACATGTTCTCGAAATATGTTATCATCCGTGAGCTACGCAGGGAAAAACAAATTTTGGGAGGAAAAAACGAGTCTTTTTCCTATTTTCTGCAGCTACAAACTTTTTTTTTAGCTCAAAATATAATGTTTTTGTATGAACCCTTGCAGATACATAGACAATGTATTATGTATGCATCTATCCAAGGAAATATCTTTGGATCTTTCTGAAACTCCAAAATATCATTTTCAATTTTTCAATATGCCGAGCTCGATGAAGCTCTATAATTCTAAATCATTTCAGATATTTTAACATTGGGGCCTCGTTCTTTTTCACCGAGAAGTATATGCTCCTGAGAGCCTTTTTGAATATCTAGCTCTTGGACCATGTTTCTCCAGTTAGGGTGCCCATAAGCATGCTCCATTTAAGCAGAGGGGGATCTACCGAGAAGAAGAACAGGATAAGAAGAGACCAGATTCCTGGCCTCTCATGTGAAATGGGGTAGGTATGGAATTGATTGGTGAGAAATAACTCCCAGAGGTTAGGTTAGTTTTCTCCTCCTTGTTGGTTGCAGCTGTGTGGCCAGTCTCCCCATCGCAACAAAGATCTGGTGGTAGTATCTCTGTCCAAGGAAAGGCACCTTGAATGCATCCATCACCTACCTCTCTCTCACTCTCTGTATTCTCTTCTTACACCAACACCGCCCATACACGAGCGACCAGCACAGTCGAGTAGGAGGAAGCAGGGGCCTCCACCTTAGTAATGGCACCATCCTCCTCCCTCTGCGTGTGCATGGACCAAGTTCTCATGAACTACCGTCTAGCCTGTGTGACAGTAGCTGGAGTACCACTGGTAGTGCTAGTCTGGTAGCACCACTGCACCAGCAGTACGTATGACCAAAGTCCTCACCGGCGACGTACCATGAACGATTCAAGGATCCATGAAGGTGCTTGTTCTTTTTTCCATCAACTTACGATTGGACTTTGGAGGCATGTATGGAGCTTTTCACGTAGACACAGTCCATCCTGACGAGAGACGACCAGACCCATGCATTCCTAGGAGAAAGGAAAGAGAAGATAATTGAAGCAGGCGGCAGGAGCAGCTAGCGCAGCTGGTAGTGTAAGCAAAGGTGGTGCTAATGAATGTGAGCTACTACCCTTGGCCAAATCCAACAGGTCGGTAGATAAGTTTCGAAAAAACAGGAGGTAGGTAGTGTGGGCTTCATTCAATTGGCTCGCGTGGAGGACTGGTACTGCCTTGCTGCTGTCTCAACGGTTCTATCTCTCTCATTCAAATCTGTCAAAGATGAGAAAATGGCAGCATGAGCGGATTAATTCAAAACGGACCAATTCTTATCCCAAGGGATCTGTTTTTTTAAATTTTGTCTAGCAAAGTGCCCATTGTCTGAAAATAGCCATACTTAGCTTCTAGTGACGGTGATATGTTAAGACCACACACAAATCAGACAACCGACCGCTCGACACTCAGGACGGCAAGACCGTTGTTGAATTTACAAGCATCAGCCAGTCGCGGCCAATACAATATTATATTAAGGTGTCTGAGCATCTTAGTATGTTTTAGCAGTTGCTACACTACTTTTGAAGCAATGTCCTCAAAAGTTTTTCCCGGCTCTTCTTTTCAGCAAGAAAATGTCAGTCTCTAGGTGAGGTGGTGACCTTGTGGGACAAGAGATGGACTACATGTGGAAATGACAAGGAAAGTATATGCATCGATATGGAGGTTAAGTAAGTGACGCAACTAATTTAAGTCCATGGAGACTTCTTGCAATGTAATTAGCATATCACTTTCATTGGTGACATCATTAATTCTAGCAATGCGAAACTGAACAAGCCCCCACTGGTGGGAGAAGAGCTGCGTTTGTACTACACTAATCAAATTTGGACAAAATTTATATCAAATACAGCTGTTGGAGTAAAGTTTTTTGGTCTCAAATGTCCTAAAAAGTAGTTAAACCCTAAAATATGGAAGCTATTAGAGATGGTTTAAGAGAAGAGCGGTTCGTAGATTCGTCTACGATAGTTAAAACATTCATCGCTAAATTTTGTCTAGCTGAACCAACGAATATTAATATTCTATAACTTTGGACAAAATTTACATCAAATACAGTTGTTGGAGTAAGGTTTTTTGGACTCAAATGTCCTAAAAAGTAGTTAAACCCTAAAATATGTAAGCTATTAGAGATAGTTTAATAGAAGAGCGGTTCGTAGATTCATTTGCGATTTGCGATGGTCAAAAAATTCATCGCTAAATTTTATGTCTAGCTAAACCAACAAATATTATTATTCTAACCTTAATCTGATGTACACCAATGTATTTAGCGGGAACCAATGAGAGGCTGCCACGTGGTTCAACCTCCAAGCTCCAATCTTAGGGAGGTTAGATATTAAATATTATTATTCTAACCTTAATCTGATGTACACCAACGTATTTAGCGGGAACCAATAAGAGGCTGCCACGTGGTTCAACCTCCAAGCTCCAATCCTAGGGAGTTTAGATATTGTAGAGATTATGCATGTAAATAAATCACATGCATAATGACCATCCACGAGACACTAGGGAATTATAGACGATTTTACCACTTTTTTTCTAAGTTGTGGCAAGAGGTGTGGACGAAAATATAGTTGACATAACTACAATAAAGTTTGAAAACACTACGAGTTTATGGCAAATCGGACAAAGAGCAACATGTGAAATGCTAAAGTTATGACAGTGAGATAAACTAAACAGTAATCATAAAGCCTGTTGGCAAAAGATTTCAAAGGGTAACTATAGACCAAAAGTGCTTATATATGGTTTCTTTGAATGACAGCGCTAAGCATTCGATCCTATTGGAAGCTCTTTTGTGTTGGTTCGTCAAATAGAAGCTTTTGTTTTGTCACATGGAAGCTTTGAGGAAACTGATCATCTTAAATAGCAGCTAATCAGACCAAACGACGTTGGTGTACGGTCATCTCGTCAGAAAATGGGTGGTAGGAGGATGACAGCTTTGACTTCGACAAATCAAAATTGAATCGAACCTTCAGTTCGTGTTTTGTACATGCGGGGAGTTTCAGTTTGGTCACTTGGTTTATCGGAGCAACAGTGTGCATAGCATCTGTCTCTCGAGTAGAGACTTTTGTCTCCCGAGTTCCAGTGCTCCTTTCACTTGGAAATTTAAAATTTATATTTGTGAGTTTCAAAAACTTCTGAAAAAATCATGGGTATAGGCAATGATGTATCCCATGAACGTGCAAAATATCAGCTTCAAATACTTTGTATTTCGAACTACACAAAAAAGACAAATTGTGGATCTAAATATGCCTATTTTCAAATCTCCCAAGTTTTACCAGCTTTTGTTATTTTTGTGCAGTTCAAAATACAAAGTATTTTAAGTTGATATTTTGCACGTTCATGGGATACATCATTGGCCACATCTGTGATTTCTTTCAAAAAAAATTGAAACTCACAAATATATTTTTTATAAAATTTAGGTGGAGGGAGCACTGGAGCTCGGGAGTAAAGAACAGTTTCCATTGTCTCTATCTCTATTCTTGAGAACAGGTGTTACTTGCCTAATCTTTCTAAATCTAACTATGGTACGTGCTCCAGTTAGTGTTTTCGGCGGCAGGTTCTTCGGTGAAATCCCCTTAGACCAGCCACGGGTGTATAAAAAGCGGTTCCTAGCATGCTATGAATCGATTCAATACAGTGCTGAGCGTCGCTTGCTGTTGTGAGAGAAAATAGGCGACATGAGTTGTTGATTCTGCTCAAACCATTAAAATACAGTTTCTAGTCTAAGAGCATCTCTAGCAGACACCGCATTTTCTCTGGAACTGTAAAATAACCGCCATTTTGCCGTTTCGGGGCCAAAACGATGCCAGACCAGACCCCGCAAAAGAGACCGGCCTGCAAAAAAAATTGAGGGGCGCGGGAATTCCCCCCCCCCCCCCCCCCCCCCCCCTCGGAACTGTGAAAATCCCGTTTGCGCGGTCGACCCGGCGGCGCCCTCTATCCCTAGATCGATTTGGCGGGAGGGACATTTCACCGTGGCAGTTCCAGCTTTCCCCCTCCCCCGCCGCCGCTGATCTCCACCTCCCGCTCCGGCCGACCTCACCGAGGCCGTCCAGCGAGGCCATGGACACCTCCGACCCCGCGCTCGCCACTGTGGAAGTAGGGTTAGCCAAATCGACGGCGGGCGGCGCCGCGGTGGATCTCCCCACCGGCCATGTCGGGTCCGCGGCGGATGCTTCCTTCAGCGTCGTTCCTCGCAGGCGGCTCGGCAACATCATCGTGCAGGGAGGCGCGCCCGCTCCCGGCGCCACCGTAGCCGCCGCCAAGGGGCCCGCTCGACCTAAAGCTCGCCCGCCCGCTCGCCCTACCGCCGCCGGTAATCTTGGTGATACCGAGCCGGCGCAGCCTGTGCAGAAACGCAAGCGGGCGCCTCCAGCCAAGAAGGCCTCGGCGAGTTCTACGCCCGCCACCGCCGCCGTCCCTGAGGTGTTTGACGGAATGCCCGCAAGGTACGTCCGATCATCTTGGGATTTTTAGCTCAATAATTTCGCCGTTTTGATTGCCGCCGTTGGGGTTATAGCTCAATAATTTCGCGTCCCTCTTTGTAGCTCCGAATATGCGGCTCTCCTCGAGGAAAACACGGTGAACATCGAGGATGCACCGCTCGAGGACTATGAATACAACGAAATGGACGGCGGGGTACACGGTGGCGGCGAAGAAGAGGACGACATGCAAGAGATTGAAGGGGAGGTCTTTGAGGCAACGTATAGCAAGAGGTAGAAGGGCTATACCCAATTGGAGGAAACGGTGTTGATCAAATCTTGGGAGGCCGTGTCCCTCGATGCCATCCACGGCACCAACCATACCGGGAAGAGGTATTGGCAAAGGATAGAAGAAGTTCTTCCGGTTGATGCCAACCAATGTTGAGAGGACACCACGCAGCTACAGATCACTCCAAGGTCGTTGGGATGTGATCAAGCCGGCGGTTAGCCGGTGGAGTGGATGTTTAGAGCAAGTGTACAATGCACCTCCAAGTGGCACTAATGAAGCCGATTGGGTGAGTGTTCTTTGACATAGTTGCTTTGGTTGTATGAAAAAATGATAGTGCTTTGACATAGTTGCTTTGATTGTAGGAAAAAATTGAAGCCGCAAGGTATAGGGACATGCCGGCATCCAAGGGCAAGTCCTTTGCATTCGGGCATTGTTGGGCATTGCTTAAAAATAGCGAGAAATGGAAGATGAGGGACAAAGAAGCACCACCGAAGAGAGGTGCCTTCACCGTGTTGGACGATGATGAAGATGATGAAGGAGGGAGGAACAATGGTAGGCCGGATGGCACCAAAAGGGCCAAGGAGAATATCAAGATGGCATCGGAGGCATCAAGTTTGAGAGACAAGATAGATCATATGGTGAAGTCAAATGAGTTGATGGTTACCATGACTATAGAAGCAAAAAAAGAGTTGGCAACGAAGAGGTCTCAAGAGAAAGAGTAGAAGTGGCAGCTAATCAAGGAGGAGAAGTTGCGCAAGGCCGCAATTGAGAAGGAAAAAGCCCAAGCCGAGGAGACCAAGGCTCTTGCCAGCTCATTGCCGAGGAGAACAAGATCATGATCATGAACCGTAATGAGATGGATGAGCTAACCTTGGAGTGGCATGATTTGATGAGAAAGGGGATCTTGGACCGAAGGAGGATGGCTGCCATCGGTGGTGGGGGGGGGGGGGGGGGTGGTGGTGCTGTTGGTGGTGGTGGTGGTGGTGATTGATGGTGGTGGTGGTGGTGGTGGTGTTGGTGGTGGTGGTGGTGATTGATGGTTGTTCATCATGGTTTCGCCACTTTTGATGTGGTTCTTTTGATGCAAAAAAGATCTATTCGGTTGTCTAGATGATTGAAACCATGTTATTTGCTATTTATGTGTGGGAACTATGTTAAATTCTGAACTATTGGTGTTAATTGTTGGAATTTCTTTTGAATTGTGCAATTATGTTTTTGCGGATTGCGGTTTGCGGGTCCATTTTTGTCTGCGGCAGAACAGACACCGCATTGCCGAACTGCAAAACAGAAATATTCTGCCGTAGACAAAAATGGACCCGCAAACCCGTTTTCTGCGCCCTGCATCGTGGTTTTGCGGGCTGGCGGAATGCGGTGTCTGCTAGAGATGCTCTAACACATTCAAAAGAGTGAGAAACAAGAAGTCTGGATACCATGGGCTGCGAGATAGGGACAAGTGAAAAAAAAATCCATAGGACTTAGGCCTCATGTTCAATCTTTCAGCAATGTGTCGATTCGATGTTTTCTTTGAATCAAATCAGCAGTGTGGCTGGTCTTATACACATAGCACATACATGTTTGACATCAGCAAGGACATCACCACATTAAATGCTAAGTCTATATTTAAAAATGATATATCTACCAACCTTTAATTTGATTAGGCACATGTTTTCACCGGTGAGTTTGTATCGAGGAGTGGTTCAAAACTAAGTCTCATGTTCCTATTTTTCGACTTTTTTCTTCACCGCAGCAATTGTCATTTTCGTGTACCACGATTGCTAAATTATCAATGATTAATTGTCAACATAATAATACTACATAGTTGCAAGATTTTTGTACATGTTTTTTATGCATTGCAATGTTTATGTAAAATTAAAGAGTAGATATTCTAGTTTACCAACAACTAAGAGATTGTAGCATATATTCTATTATATATTAAAAGTAAATTAGGGGCTACCAGAATTAAGAGAAATAGCCTACAAAATCCCACAAAAAAACAGATATATCCGGCCATTAATTTGATTAAGAGGCTAATGACAGCCGGTGGGTGAAGTTAAAAAAAATTACCCACCAATGCTAAATATATTTTCACGCAGCATGCAGACTCCTGTGCCCGCACAAAATCTATGCCCTAAATATCTTTTCACGTATTGCATCCTCTTTCTTTTCCTCTCGCTCTCCGCTTCTGCTCCTTGAGAGTCCACCGCCGAGCGCCGCCAGATCCGGCCGCTCCCGCCGCCGGCACTTTCGCTGGTTGGTGTGGAGATGCTTTAGGGTGCCGGCCCCCTCTGTACAGCAGTAGTCTAGGTTGTAGTTGTAGGTTGCTTTGGCTCTATGCCGTGTCTTGGCTTTATGCCGTAGCGTCTGAGGGTCGGACGGTGGATCTCGGCGGCCAGATCTGCCGCGCCGTGAGCTTCCTCTGCCTCGCTGTGCTCCGTTCGTGGCAAGCGGTGTCGCATGGGGGACTGATGAGCTTACGCATCCCTCTAAATAAGGTGTGCACGGGAGTTCTGGAGTGGAGCTGCTCTGGCCAGGCTCGACTCGGCATGGTGTTGCTGCTTCTTGTTGTGGTGCTTCCATGGAGGAAGCCGAAGGCGGCGGCGACGCAGGCACTAGACTCTCTGAATAAGGCTTGTTCTTCTGCTTTCTGCTTTTGCAATACTCTCTTGAATCCGTCTCCTCCGGCTCGTCGCGGGAGCGCGGAGTTCGACGGCGGATCTGCTACACAGGTGCGGCGGCGGGAGGCTGGCAGCTGGAGCTGGCTGATGGAAGAGGTAATTGTGTTTTTCTCTGCTCACAACGGATGTGTTGGGAGGAAGCAATATGCCGGGTGCGATGTTGATAATCAGCTGCTATGGAGTAGCGATACTGCAAATTGGAGTACAATCTCGGCGGCCGTTTGCAGCTGTCTGACTATGGTGGCCAACTGGTGGCTAGATTCGTCGAAATTTCTCGGCGATTGTTCAACATACAAGCGGAGGCCCTCTGCAGAGCTCGCTGTGGTGTTCATCGTCTCCTTGGTGTCAAGCGGCGCTGAGGACGGTGGCCGTGGCTGGAGCTCTCTCTTCTTCGTCGACGGCGGAGGACCCAATTGTATTCCTCTTTTTCTTTGTAGGGTCTTTTATGTAAGAGCTAGGGACCTGGTTGTTATTGTTGTTTCTTTTTTGGGCCCTATTGTAATTTGTACCCGTCGCTCTGAATAGAAAGGTATCCAGGCCCTTCTGGGCCGCTCCTTGTTCAAAAAAAAAAAACGTATTGCATCCTCACTTACTGTGCCGGCGCTGCCGCCGCTGATGTATTCACCTTGGTAACCCGGCCAGCCGACCTCCTCCTCAAGTGCACGCATATGCACAAGCTGTAAGCAATCAATCACGTTCCATTAATCCACGTTCTGAAATACAGTCTGACTTTTCCCTCCCGGGTCGCCTCCCTCTAGGCGGCTCTGGAGGCGACTGCCCCCAAACCCTAGCAGCCACCCACCATCCCAGCCCCCTGCCGCCGCTGCTGCCGGCCCTGGCGGCGGTGGCGGCGCCCATCCCGTCCTTGACGGTGGGCAGAAGAGGTGTCTCGTGGCGACGGCTCACGGAGGCGGTGAGGCGCAGGCGGCGGGCACAGGGCGGCGCGGTCGTCCGGCCGGCGCCTGAGTTCTCTTGGCGGCGCGGCGGCGTCGAGGCGGTGGGGCGCTGCCGGTGCCTCTCCTCCGTCTTGGCGGAAGGGATCGGGCGTTCTGATCTTGGTCCCAGATCCAATCTGGGCTGCGGGATCCAACTCGGGCCGGCGATCTGGCGGTGGCTTTGCCCACGCCGATTAGCTGTGCGTTGGTTGACTTCCTCCGTTGCTGCCATTTCTGCTGGGAGTGGCCTTGCGGCGTCGGGGCTTGCGAGACTGAAGAATAATGGCGGTGGTCCTTGGTTCTTATTCGCGGCGAGATGATGATCTACCGGATGTTGGTCCCCATCGATCTGGCTGGACGGTCGTGTTTCGGAAGGCTCCGCCGGCGAACTCCACTGGGCGACTCATGCCTGGAGATTGCTGGATCGGATGGTATTCGATCGTGCGCACCCGTGTTTTTTCTCTGACCGTTTGGTTTCAGAGGGAGCGCTTCGAAGCTCTGCTGGCTGTTAATATCATGGAGCACGCTTTCTCGTTCCATGGTGCTGGCGGAGAATGACATGGAAGGCGAGATATGAGGACTGGCAATGGTGGTTCGAATCTTTCTGGCGATGAGGAATTGGCTTGGTGTTTCATGACTTGGAGCAGCGGCATGTAAGTGGGGGCGACAACATACGTGAAGACCAAAGTCCTACCTTTCAGGGTGAAAATCTAAGGTCTAGCCTTAATTGGTTGTGCCTGACAGTGGTCTTGTTGGAGACATTGTTTTGAGAGCGAGGACTATCTTCAGGGTGAAAACCCAAGGTCTGGCCTTAATTGGTTGTGCCTGGCACTGTTCTTCTTGAAGGCGTTGCTTTTGAAGAATTGGACATCAGGTGTTGTTTTGGTGGTGGTTGTGCGGCTGCCGCAAGGACTGTAACTCCGTAGCGGGACTTTTCTTTTTATTTCTTCTTCTTATAGTCTTTCGGCTGTGTGCATCCGTAATGGCTCTGGTTATTGCGTTGTTGCAGAGGCTGGGTGTAATTTGTATCTCCGCGATATTAATATACTCTTTATCTAAAAAAATTAATCCACGTTCCCTTACGTATTTCTCTCCCTGATGCATACTTATAGCTATTCTAGTCTGAATGGAAGTTCTCCGACGTCGCCGATGCCGTATTCGGCTGGGTGCCCAGGACAGCCGACCTCCTCCTAAAGTGCATGCGCATGTATATGCACATCAGGTGCGAGCACGTTCAATTCATCCATGTTTCTTTACTTATTTCTTTATTTATTTAGTCGATGCATAGTTATAAGTAGTCTGAACTGATTGGATTGAAAGAAACGATCATGCATGGAAATTTTCCGGTGACTGAAGGCACGCAACGTCCATAGCTGACAATAGACGAGATCGGCAAGCTCGACAACGATATCTTGTTTTCTCAATTCGTTGGGCAATAATGCTATCAGGAAATTGTTGTGTACGTGTACAAGCCAGAGAAGTTTTTTTTTTCATGAAGCCGATCTTTCTCCATCCTATTTTATCTGCTGAACTATCTCATAAATTATGCTAGGCTCCAGATGGTGGAGCGCTAGAGAATGAAGATGAAGACATCTAATGAAACACATGCTGTAAGCTAGCTCGTATTCTCAACAACTTTTAATACGTGAATTAAGGATTCAACTTTTGCTGTCAAACCATGTACAAGACTGACTAATGCATGAATATATAAATGGCTCTAGCTCCATTACCAACTTCTCACATGTCCAGATCGTCGACAGTAAATAGCTTAACTTGCTGATCACTTTGTTGGTACAGTCGTGTTAACTGAAACATCATGGATGCAACCATAGTACCGTAAAATTTCAAGTAAGTAAAACTTCAGTTCCCACGTTTTTATGGCGAATTTCACATTTCTTAAGCATTATTTCTTCTCTTTCATAGCAGACTGATTCCATAATATTATTTATAGATCTACATTATGTTAGCTTTGTCTAACTATTGCAACAATGACATTGACCAATTTTATATATTAAGAGTAAATTAGAGGCTACCAGAATTAAGAGAAATAGCCTAGAAAGTCCCACAAAAAATTAAAACTAAAAACATCATGGATGCAGCCATATTACCGTAAAATTTCAAGTAAGTAAAACTTCAGTTCCCAAGTTTTATGGCGAATTTCACATTTTTGAAGCGTTCTTTCTTCTCTTTCATAGCAGACGGATTCCATAATATTTTTTCTAGATCTACATTATGTTAGCTTTGTCTAACTATTGCAATAATGACATTGAGCAGGTTTAATCCAGTGGAGAAAATAAGTGTGTTCATGTGTGCGGAGGTTTTATGTGATTCTTTGAAATTATGGATTTATCGGTGCAATTTACTTTCTTTTTTAACTTAGTTTCTCCCCCTCTAACTAAAGATCGCCACTTTCCGGAGAACCTATCTACATGATAGCATACATGATCGATAAGCAAAAGCAAGGATATGTATTATGAAGGTACGCCATATGTATCTTATATTGATTTTTAAATTGTTAATTGCCATCGTGCTCCAGAATTTTTTGTTGTCAGATGAGGCATTAATGCATATATATGGATACTACTGTTATATTATTACCAACTTCTCTCACATGTGCAGATGACCGGCAATATAGAGATTATCTTGTCGATCCAAAAGAGCATTGCCTTCTTTCTTTCTGAACATTGGCATTGTAACAAGTATGCATTTGGTTGGCTCCTTTCAACTTCATTTCGCTTCTCACATTATTTATTGTTTAATCGAACATTTAGGTTAGCATCTTCTATCCCAAATATAAGCAAACATTTAGTAGAGGACATTAATGTATATGAAGACGAGAACTTGAAACTTTTTGGAATTATCTATGTGTGTTAAAGCACGCATTAACAGATTGCAGGTAATGATTTATAGTTTCTTCATCATGGACTTTTCAAGCAAACAAAAGCTAATGCATCTTGGCTAGGTCATGCCATATAGTAGGTCCATTAGTTTGAGTTATAAGCATCCGAGACATGCATGCGGATTAACTACCTCAAGTATGTGATTAGCTAACATACTTTTGTGGTATATTAATCCGTTCTTAAATGAACTTTAACTTTCCTTATTACTCAAACGATGTTAGTCGCGAGTTAGGAGGGGAGCTAGCCATTATTTTATCAAACAAAGCATATATGTTTCTTTAGGTGTGCTAATGAATATATAATTCTTATGTACTAAAATGTTTCATGTATTTCAAATTTCAATATGGACTTTACAAAATTCTAATATATACTATGTATTCAACGTCGCACAATATATTAGAATACAAAAGATTATGTGTTTAGTAGTTGAAATAGTTTAACAATGTGTTTAGAAAAAAGAAATAAAAAATTCCCGGAAAAAAGTGGAGGGGCATTAGAAAGAACTTTGTTTTGTGACTAACAAGAACAATCTTACAATATATGATTCATCACTAAGTTAGATCGCAAATGGATTGAAATGACCAATTGCTGAAATTTAAAATGTACCATGGTTTATACTACACAACTGCATAGCAACACCAACTGCAGAACTAAAGTATTCAATATCAGATTATTACGTAACATCCTTCGTTTCTTTGGAAATTTACACAGTGGTAGATCTCAACATTATCTACACCTAAATTTTTTTGTTTCCAATTTTTCAAAAGACAGAAATGCATATCAATTTCTTTAGAAAACCAGCCTACATATAGCTCGAGCTACATTTTGACTTTCCGCTTGTCCACTTCACTATTTAAGGACCTTTAATGGCCTGCAACCTCCACAAACTTTTCCCAGAAATAACCCCCAAACTTGGAAGCTTTGGGATGACCCTAGCCAGCTAGGATTTCTTAACAAACTCAAGGGTAACAAGCAACACAATTAACTCAAGGAAGATTTGGAATTGCATATCTATGTATCCTCTTTATTCACCTTAAAGATTTTTGTGTAAAAGCAGGCGCTACGCCATCCGATTTTTTTAGGTAAAAGGCAGGCGCTCTGCCATCGTTCATACATTGTTGAGTATGTCCTTTCAGTTCCATTAATTGCACGTGTACTCTATTTCACTTAATGCTAAATCAGGTGTAACTCTCAAAACAAACATAAAAGATGAACCAAAAAGTCTCTCTAATCAAGGACTTCTCGAGAACATTGTTCGTACCAACTGAACCGTACGGCTTTGAAAAGAACCATGTTTTTCTTTCTACTTTTCGTTCGTTTTGTACGGCACGTTTTTGTTTGATAGAAACGACGGATGATCATTCGATGCGAGTGTTAGGTTCCGGTCCAAAAATTAAACGACACAGCCATATCGAACACCAACCCCGAATCCCGGATCGATCGCTATAGGACGTATATGGGCGGATGGATGGCATATTAACTGGTGTCGGATCCTATTCCTACATAGTGCACGACGGCTCACCTCACCAAAAGTATGCTTCATATGTGCGTACACTTGTATGTCCCAAAATATCAATATGTTTCGTTGGATTATTTTCGCACTAATTTTTGTGACTCAAAACGTAAAAAGCATTTTATTTTGATGCATACATAGAATGAATGTTTATGTACACGCCCAAAACTAGACCAACATCACAACATACAACTCAGCACAAACTAATCTAGACGAGCAACTGGCGAAGACCTCCGGTATCAGTTGTGAACATGATCACCGATGAGGTGCTCTTAAGCAGCGATCGAGGGCTGAAACGTTGTGATGCTTTCGGTATCAGTTGTACTCGTGATACTTTCATCTTTTACAAACACTTAATATAACATAAACACACGTCACGACATGCATATACATAATGCATGGTCGATGAAGTCACCATTGACACATCAAAACCAGAGGTTTGATCTCTAGGGAGGTGAGTATACCACACCGACGGTGCCTTTATTAATTTAAAGATGGGCTCTGCTCAAGCCTTTCATCTAAAAGTACACCATACCGTTATGTTTTCATACCACTTTGACTGAGGCGGGACCAAAATTTTCTGATTTTAATAGTTTAGTATCACAAATATGCGGGGTTGACGTTCTTTTATCGTATCTAGAACTGACTAGTCGGACGAGAAACAAATATTTTTTTAATCTTTTATTCAAACTGTGAAAGTGCAAATTGTTTGGTTGAATTTCACGTCCTGAAGGCAACTACATTTGCTAATCACGTAGAGTTAGGCCGTCGGCTACGACCCACATCGAATAGGGCAACAAATTTCAGCCAAAAATATGTAAGTTTGCACTTTGTAAGAAAAAGGAAGCAGACAAGAGTGTCTAAAACGGACTGCCAAATTAAGAAATGTACTTAGTTTTTTTTCGTGGAGCAGGTAAATGGACCTTTTTTTTATATGCAGGTAAATGGACATATGATTAGACGGAAATTTCCCAGGTTCTCAGTTCATGAGATAGTTAACTTAACACAAATTATAGTACATAGGTCTGGAAAAGTTTCATGCATGAATCTATACATGGCAACAATTCCAACCGAAATGGACAAGCAAAGAGTAGTTTTCATGAGACATTATAGGACAAATCGCCTGCATCCTAACAATGATGGCTCACCTAATAGTGCACTACACAATCCAATCTACTAAATTACACTGGAGATGCTTTTGTTTCTTCTGACACTTGCACGTCCAAGGGCGGTCCTGTTGGTTTTGTTGGCTTCTAGAAGGCCTGCCTACCTACCTACACCACCCTATTTGGAACCTAAACTAACTTACACACACTATTAGTAGGATTATAGAGTAGATTGGAGTAAAGTTTTGGGCATCTTCCATTTGGCAACCTATGCTACTAGTTGACCTGATTTGCACCAAATTTATATATATGCATGAGTGTTTTTTATCAATTACTAGCTAGTGTTGTTCTTTAAGTTTACATGTGCCAAACAAATTGTTCAAGTTAATCTTATATAAGCTACTCCCTCCGATCCAAAATAAGTGTCGCGGTTTTGGACTGAGGTTAATTCAAAACTGTTACACTTATTATGGATCACAGATTCACGGGTAGTATAATCTTTTATCGTATCTTAAGGCAACAAGAAAACACATGCACATTGATCTGTTCAAACCTCAAAAATATGAAAGGGGACCAAAAAGTAACGCCTGATGTGTCTGTTTCTTGCAGACGCTGCATTGCATTTACGTAATGTAGATACACTGGAAAGAGCTTTCTCCAGAGTACGCCATCAAAAATATGTTTTTTCTTCACCTGCTGTGCCCTAGAATCTTTGTGTTCATACTACTACTACCACTTTATCTATGTTTGTTCTGCATGCATGTCCAGTGTTTCTTAAGGTCTACGCTTGAATGTGCAAGTGACTGATTACTTAACAGAGTGTTCTATTTTATAATTTTCATCAAGCTAGTGTTTGTTATCAGCTGGATGGCCTGAAATATGCTATTTTGGAAGCTGTAATCATCTTGATGAGGCAATGTGGTGGATAATATCATTTTTTATATGCCACAAATGTAAAACAGCATGTCAAACTGTCGATTGACAGTTATGAAAATATTATTATCAAAATTATCTTGCAAAAATTTCCTAATACCCATGGTAATGCAAAATAAAGGTATTGTATTAGAGACAGCTAAGGGGGAAGGGATGTCTTAGCTTGTGGACATAGTGCCAAGCTTTACTTTTGCACATTTACTCCTCAGAGATTGTAAGTTCACTTACTGCACATCAGATCACATCGCACGCAATGGGTGGAAAAGAAACACTGGAATGTACATAGACCGCACTTATCCATGCCATATGTTTCCCTTGAGAGCGAGATGTTCAGGAGAATGCGAGTCCAGAATTAATACATGTGCCGGGCATCTCCGAGTTCACACTGGCACCTGAGGCGAGCACACTATCTACTGAACAGATGAATAGACAGGTTTGGAATAATTTCCTTGCTTGGAGAAAGCAACCGGGCACCAATCAAGCAGCCACTCACACTATTTGTCAACTGACCTAATGGGCATTGGGCTGGTGCTGCGTTGCAACCATGCTTCCATCCATGCAGATCACTTGGTATATCACGAGCTAACCTTTGCTGCATGATTAACCTTTCAAGAAACTGCAAAACTGGCGTCTGTACACTATTTACAGCTAGGGGCTGTTGACCTGTTGTTATACAAGGTGTATAATCATGTACGGAATGGTAAATAGCTGACACCCATCTCTTGACACAGTCTCCTCATCTTCTGGGCTTGCTCGCAAAAGCAGCCATGGGCTCAGCTGACACCCATCTCTTGACACCGTCTCCTCATCTTCTGGGCTTGCTCGCAAAAGCAGCCATGGGCTCATGGCAGCAACATGCCAGGGTTCATCTGAACATCTTGAACCCACCTATCATCTACGGCCAAAGGTCGAACCGTGGGCGGATGGCGGTCATTAATAACAGACTGATAGGCCAGGATGTTGCCATAGCACATTTCTGAACCGTGATCCCAGATAATCTAGTGGCACAGCACAAGCATATTCTGGACGGCGATTCGCCAACATGGGTTATCAGATCCCGAGATCCCTTCAAACAAACATGGGTTATCAGATCCCGAGATCAAACGATGGAGGCGTGAAGCTCACATCAGATGCTCGCTTAGTTTCCGCTGGTTTCTGTGATAATTGTGCTTTTGTAGTCTCAATTGCTCGGTTGCTTGTGCTTCAATTGCATCAAGATCGAGGCCCTCAAAGAAAGCATCATCCCAGTATATGTCATTACCGACTTCAGTAGCAAGGTGAGAGGAAGGTGGTGCTGGTTCCGGTTCAAGGTTTATGATAGATTGAGGCAGCTTGCTGGAAGCTTAGCTTCCTCTTTATGCCATCGGTTTGCTGGTTGATTCGCAATTGACTACACTTGCTTGACGATGTTCCTTTATTGAAGTGGCTCTCTCCAGGGAGCTTTGCTGGAGACCTAGAGGGCTTGGGCCAGCGGTACCATGTCTTTGAAACATCCCTTGTGGAGTCTCGATAGGATAGTGCGAGTTTCCTGATGAACAGCTCGCACTTGCAGCTCTAGAGACAGAATTGTCAGAGATGTCTTGGTACCTTGGGGGAAGAACTACTGTGGACTGAGTAAGTAGTGACCGCCTGCAAAACATCATGTGAATATTCAGTTCCACGGTTTCTTTCTATAACTTTTACCAAGAAACAAAAACACGGACATGGTTGTCATTCTTCAAATGCTTCTGCTCAGAACTAAGCTACTCATGAACACAAAAAGCAGAATGCTGATGGCAAACATGCTTCTTATGCAAAGAAAAAACATGAGTCAGAATAGTAGTCAGCTTCTCATAATCCATCCCATGTACAAAATTGACATTAAACTCTCAACTGGACTCACAAACTCAGAACTGCGAATGTAAAGCGTTTACACATAATGTTCTAGTTATTCACATTATGTATACACTATCTTAATCAAGATAAAGTAACACGCACACGTCCAGTTGTACAGCCATTCAGTTGTACACTGCGAGTTAAAATTAGAACCGTGTTATATTCAGTCTAAAAGCAACACTACAATTCAGACTGTAAGAGCAGATGTGCTCAGTTGTGCTGATTGATGGCAAAGAAATGACAGAAAATAGGAATGTCCAAAAAAATAGTGTAGTCGGGAACATCATTAAACACTAGAGTAAAGAGTTCCATAATCATCTTGTAATACCTGTAGAAAGCCATCATGTCGCCAGTGTGTTCGCCAGTGTGTTCACCACCTTGTTCACTCTGAGTAAATTGGCCAGTAAGAGTTGTCTGGTCATCAATAAAGCTATCTTCATATTTGTCGTCACTCTGATCATCATCCTCATCAGCTGAAATATCAGCATCTTCAGACACCCTAAAGCAATAACGTAAGGTAGCTATAATCAATAAATAGTATGTTTTATTAGAATAAGCTATTACATTGATATGCATTGACAGGCTATCATAGTAGCAAAAAGATTTATCATTAGTTGGTATGCTAATATCAGGTTCTTAACACAAAGGTTGTATTACTCTTACTCGGCTTGCTCATCAATATATATATCCAGACGCCTCTTGGCTTTCCCTTTGTTTCCTACATCATCACAAATCAAGGTACAAAACATTGTGTAAAGCATTGAGGTTGTGATGCAACAAACTTATATAACATTAAGATTAAAGACAGTTTCAGAATCAAACTGTTAGGAAGAGAAAAAGGCTAACTCACCCCTAGCATGCCCCATTTGGTTCGGCATACTTTTATTTGCAACATCACATTGTCTTCCGCCATATCCATCATATCTGTCATTCAAAGACATTGAGGGAACTCTCTTGATCTTTTCACCGTATTTGCAGAGTCTTCTATACTTGGATGCTTGCTGTACTGACCCTGATGTATCCCCTGCTACTGACTTAACCTGCCAATCATCAGACAAGCTATCGCAGAGCAGATTTCCTGTAGGAGTACAAGCAGCAGGACTACATATTTTCACATTTGAAGGCTCTTCTGCCTCTGCTCGAGTCTGATCTAATACATTATCTCTGGGTAAACCAAGAGGTTCAGCAGGAAATTGGCCCTTTTCCCTGAAGCTCAATAATCCGTCATGGCATCCTGGCCCATTGCCCTGTGTGTGCGCTTTTGAAGAACCAACCTTAGGAATAAAACAAACATCAGCAGTTCTGTCTGTTTCAAATTTCTGGTGGCTAACTTCAAGGACTGGAGACTCAGGAACAATTCCTTCTTCAATATAATGTGTTAGCCTGGGACTAAGTTCCATATCTTCCTGAACTGACAAAGCTGGGCTCGCTAATTTAGCATTGCATGGTGTGTCCCATTTTTCTGTTGGGCTTGAAAATGATTTAGATGGAGATGCAGGGAAACATACATCCCTGCCAGGGTCATATTGTTCAGAATAATCTGGGGAACGGGGATTCAGAGTTGATGCATTATCTGCAAAGATCGGTTTGCTTGAATAAGCACCATCTGTTCTTGGACCACTGACATTTGGAGTTGCCTTGTTCTGGACTTTATATTGCCAATTTACATTCTGTGTGTCCTTATGGAATTCAGATGTCCTCGGCAAGGCAGGCACGAAGGTGATTGAAACATAGCCTCTAACATCCACATCTACATAATCTCCACAGAAGAAAGAGTGTAGAGGATATTTTTTTACTGGAGAACTTGGCACGCAGACACTTTTACTCCATGCCACTTGTCCAGATGGATAGTAATGACCTTCCACTGCCTGATCCTTCAGAGCTGCTACCTCGCAGGTTCTTGTAAGGGGGTCCCACACTGAGCAAGTGTTCAGGATCAGCATTAGAACTTCTAGTTCATTCCTAAAATTTAAAAGGGAAAGGAAACTCTGCAGATGTACAATAAATCTACCTTTGTCCTCGAGAAAGAAAGATCTTGAAGTCGTTGCATAGCATCAATTAGCATATCTGTTGTTCGGAAAGAATGAGGTACTTTATAGATATCACACGGAGACACCTGGAAACTAGGAAATGCAACAAGAGATGGCTTCCAAATATCCTCTTTGCGTGCACTAAAGTACCGAGCAATCAGTTGACTATCCTCCACTGACATCTTGTTCAAAATTGGAGATGTGCAACTAACATCAACTTTTCTTTTCTTTAAACAATGAACATACTTCTCTATTGACAATTTGACTTTTTTAAGTTCTGGCTGATAGATAAACGGAACCTGTTTAAATGGATAGCACAATTAGAACCTCCAGAGTGACGAAACTGTTATATCAACAAACCGATCAAACGGAATTACCATCCTAGGACTAGCATGGTAATCAAAGATATCCTGTTTGCGCAATAGATTTTTCATTGTCCGAGTATTTCCTTGTTTCTTTTTGTACCCTTGCAACTCCTGTCCTTCACAAGCCAACACCAGTTTGGGCAGTTAAGGTAACCAATGACTAAGAGAGAAAAAACGTATTTTGTGAAAAACAAGTGCAACACTTTTCTGGGCACGAAATTTTTATCTTTATTGAACATGATAAGTTTTCATCATCACAAAAGGATATCAACTCGCCCTTCATGCTTCCTCCCAGTTCTCCCCATTCGTTGAATCATTCTTAATGGAGAGACATTGGCATCAAAACAGATCACAAGATCAACCTCCACAATATCTAGCCCTTCCTCACCAATTGATGTCGCCACTAGAATGTTGTATTCCCCAGATCGAAATTTCTGTAAGCAGTTTACATGATGAGTTGAGGAAACCCACCATATGGTGGGGATGAGAGACGCTAGTTAAGGTATTTTTCAATACCTGCAAAATAGCTTGTTGCATTTTCTGTGTCTGCCCCTTAAGCCTGTCACCTGTAAAGTACAAAAGAATTTAACTGAACCATGTGATTGCAGAAACCCACCATATGGGTTCTATCTTTTAATGCGCCATATTTTCCAGACTAATATACTAAACATACTGAAACAAATCATACACCCTTGGAGCGTATCATCACAAATTCACAATCCATCATCATACCTGCAGAGCTCTGACCGATGAATTGAGCAGGTCTGAAATTTTTGGCACAACTGTCTCCTAATGCACCTACTATTTCTCTGCGATTCAAAGCAACCAATACAATGTTCAGACTTCTAATATGGTATACAATCAAGCAAAACACAAACACTCCACTATAAATATTGTGTTCTCTAAGAAAAAAATAGACCACTGATTACCAGCCAAGAAAAAAAGGAACAACTTCTCTGGGTGTA
Source organism: Poa pratensis (assembly GCA_947311845.1). Taxonomy (NCBI): domain Eukaryota; kingdom Viridiplantae; phylum Streptophyta; class Magnoliopsida; order Poales; family Poaceae; genus Poa; species Poa pratensis. The sequence continues at coordinate 18,299,258 of CAMZMU010000081.1, read as the reverse complement.
AAGAGAAACAAAACAGTGAAGTCCAACAAGAAGAGTCCATCCTACATAAATTAGTAAGCCGTACATGTTCCGCATGGCGCTAAACCTGTTTAATCCATGCTTGCTAACTTTTACTTTAATTTGCAAAATTAAGACATGATTGAGCGATGAAATATCAGTCGCATACAATGAGAGGGAGTGACTAAAAGTAAAAACAGAACCCTAGGTTTGATTCTTGGGCACGCACCCACACACAAACTCTGCACCGAATCATGGATCAATTTTACAATTTAGAACAAAGGATATCCCGAGTGCTAAAAGCTACGCAATAGCTGTAAAGATTCCTACAGGGTTTGATTCTTGGCACTTTTCAGAAGTTTGAGCAGATAATGGTGACAAATAAAATTTCTTTTTTTTATCATAGCACACACAACGACAAAAAAAATGTATAGAGATTAACTTTTCAATCCAGAAATAGATACGTTAACTGTAAGGTGCTACTCCCTCTGTCCACAAATACATCGCGCACACGTTTTTCAAGGTTCAACTTTGACCATCATTTTGGTCAACAATACATGGGTATGGGATGTAAAAATATACCGTTATATTCATATTCGAATAAGGCTCCAAATGATATAACATATGAAATTTTCTCATAGATTAAGGGCCAAATTGATGGTCAAAGTTGAATCACGCAAAACAAGGACGTCGCTTAATTTTGGACGAATAGAGTACATAATAGCTACAGCTAGTACAAGGTTAGGTTCTTACTTGACACTTTCCCGGTAATGTGAAAAGATAATCACCCTCGAGTCCTTTGGATTGTTTTTGTCTGCACAAAAAATACCAGTAACGGAAACATCAGAGTAAAGTTTGCTTTGTTTTAGTTAATAAGAGCGTAAACTGTGGAAGCCAATTAATACAGAAGGCTCTTCCCGGGAGACATGCACATATAAATTGTGATAAAGTCATGTGTAACTACTAAAAGCATATTACAATAGTAACACATTTGCCCGCATAGTGGTGTGAGTAGTATCAAGTGTTCTGATAACAACCAATAACTGGACAGCCAAGTTTCACACTTAATGTTACTCACTACTATGCGACAAAGAGCTATTATTCTTATAAATTACACGAGAACAGAAGAGTGCCATTGTCAGATATAATGTTGAGTGAGAGGCTGAGAGCCAGGTCCAGCGTGGGATTACAGATTTATGATGATAAATAGAGTAAATATTTGCCCTATTGAATCAGTAAATTTTACTACACTGAAATGTGTGCATTAGAATATAGATAGACAAGTTGACTGGACAAATTACATGCCATACTACATAAGTACTCCCTCCGCAATATTATAAGATGTTTCTGGTATTTCAATGTGGACTAGATAGGGACCAAAATGGGTGAACTTACACACTAAAACACGTCTAGATAGATGTATTTTCAAAAAAAAAAAATCTTATAATAGTGAACGGAGGGAGTAGAAAGTTGCTCACGGAAGTGATCGACTAGCACTTCTACCAATTTCTGCACTTTTGGACTGGCCACGCCCTTGTTTAAGAAGCTCCACATCATTTCCTTCGCTCTGGCGAAGGTCTCATTCTTTGAGAACATGTTCCACGCCCTTCAATAAAAAACCATGGTGCGAGGCACAAAAGGGTTACTCGCAAAACTAGGTAGAGGGTACATAAAATCAAGAAAACAAAGTTCTATAAAATCCCAAAGTATTGTTCTATTGGTATGATATAATCACAGAACGATATAAAGCTACAAACTCTAATCCTAGTCAACTCCAGTGCTGTTAAAAAAATCTGCACTCCAGTTCATTATAAAGACATGTCATTGTCAAGATTGCAACTAACTGTTACATTTACATAATCTTGGAGAAATCTAACTGGAATTTCCATAGACTTCTTAGTCCAGTTGGTTCATAAAGGATGGAAATAGGATGGTGCAGATAATTTAGAAGTGAATATAACAGCTCAAACACTACTAAGCTCCACTGACCCATCTTGAATTCTTAATATATCGAGATATTACTACATGTAAGTTGTCAACAGTTGAGATTACTTCTGCTAAGGAACAAAGACCAGGAAAGGATATTGTTACATGGCAAAGAGAATGTTGCCCACAAAATCTTTAGGGGCTTAATCATGCATTACTATTCACATACAAGTGAAATCATGTAGTGAAAATGGGTGTAAACAATACCCATCATTCAAAGTAGCTTCAATCGCCTGATATGCTGGCTTGATTCCATGGCCCAAAAGCAATTTACTTATGCGACAAAGTGAGCTGGCAGCTGCAAAAGATCGGCGAATTTCACGTTTCTTTTCAATAGGAAGATCTGGTGGGGGTGCCTGATTGAATTTCTCCTTCAAGAGGAGCAGTTGATGTGTGCTCCACTGGCAACAACAGGTAACCAATTAATAATGTACATGTGTAGCAAATTAGAAATGAGTGAATGAGCAGAAATCATAGTCAAGATGATGTTTGAAGTATTTTAAGAATTAGAAATATACGTTTCCAGCATCCCTATGGTCAATCACCCCAGCAGCACGCAATTGGACAATGTGTGGATGTATAATTTCCAAAAGCTTCTCGTTAACTTGAGATGTATCACTGCCAAGAGGAACCTGCGCTGAAACGAGTAAATTCCAGAGCACAGAAAAATGGCATATTACAAACTTAGGACAGTACATCCACACCTTTACAAGGTCAACTGTGCGTGTGTTAACATATTCTTGGACATCAGGATCATTTTCATCACGATGAACCAACTCTGAAATGCATAAATTGTTGATAACACCTTGGATTTCTGGATGCTTTGCTGAATGAAAATCAAGACAAGAATAAGATTGATAAATTATAAAGCATTTCATTATTGAGCAAGTATTCAATCATAATGTATAGAGACTTACATCCTGGTGTAGCAGTCAAAGCTAAAATTCTTAATGGTACACGTGATGCCACCAACTGTCAACATAGCAGAAAACAAAGAATGACCATGCAGAAATATAGCACTCATAATTCTAACTAACTTTACTGATATCATCACTTAATGGGCTTAATAATGGAAGAACACAAGATGATATACTAACACAAGACATGTGCAATGTAAAATTCAGATGATATTAAGATGGATAAAGTACTTGAGCATCAAACATGCCTTACGAACAGCAGTGCAGTAAGCATAATTTCCTGAAGCTCTATGAGCTTCATCTATCACCAAGCAAACTAGCTGTTTCATCACGCATATACCTGTTAAAAGCAAACATTATAACATCAAACCAGAGAAGAACTGGGGATACAGTAACAGCAAAGTTGACAACACACAGTAAAAGGCATAATGTAGATAGTCTAGTATTGAAGTGGTCAATCCAAACATGTGTACCACATGAGAAGGTGGCAGCGAATGAATATAGTTGATTTGGAATGAGTAAATTATATAGTTACGACCTAGTTTTCTGTGTACACATTTGTATAAATTATCTAGTTATGAGTTATGGCATGGTTTTTCATGTGTAGACATCTGTATATGTTTTCATCTGCACACTCCAGCTCGTGCCTGGTTCAAATTTTGACGGAGGCCCTAATGCAACTGCATTCCATTATACAAAATAATAGGAAAAAAATACACGGTTGCTTTTCTCTGAATTTAGTCCATCTTCGTGTATTCATTCTAAATCTAAATAAACAAACGAATCCTAAAATGACAAAGTAAATAAATACAAATAATACCAATAAAGATTAATAAGAAATACCAGAAACATTCAGGGAAATCACCAGATTGTATATCATTTTCAAGAATCTGTGGAGTGACAAAAAATACTCTTTTAGACTTCCAAAAACTTGATCGCTTCTCAGGGCTTAGATTCCCTTTCATATCAATCGTCCATTCCTGCAAACAAGTAAATCCCATTAATTTCCAGCTGGCAGAGACAATACGCTAATCTTTATGGACACCAGACAAGAATGAATATGTACAACATAAATTTTAATACCTGTGGTATACCCACTGTATTATGGCATGCCTCAATTTGCTGCGTAACAAGTGGACGCGAAGGGGCAGTAAATACTATTTTTCCTGAAGTGTGCAAATGTATCAGATGAGGGGAGTAATTTGTTAATCAGTACCTTTGGTATCAATTTGGCACCAGGCATTACCTTCAGGAAACCATCTAAAATAGTTATACATCACTACTGCAGCGATAAAAGTTTTGCCAAGCCCAGTTGGCAAAGCCACTAGTGTATTTGTAAACAAGGCCTTCTGGACAATATATAGCTGGTACTGACGGACTTCTATATTAGCTGCAACATGTGAAAAAAGGCAAAGAAGTTACAAAGATCATAATTAAAAGTGTGAGCCCTGGAAATATTTACATTTCCCCAAAAAAATGCAAACATGTTTATAGCAGCATAGAACCATTTAACAAAATGAAATCTTCAACAGATGTTTAACATAGTGTTTGAGGAGGTAGCATGCTGATTAGTGCCCAGCGAACATCCGCGAGCAGAAGCCAAGGTCCACAAGGCCTCGAGCAGGCAAGCCAGGGAAGAATAAAAACTGAAAAAAGGAAGAAGAGGAGAGCAAACATTAGGCTGACTGTGGCTCACTGTGCTAGTCTGTGGAAAGAGCAACCCTAAGCCTACCGCACAAGGAAGAGATTCTCGCCAACGCCACACTACCGTTGCCTTCCTTCTTCCCTGCCATCTTCCTTATCCACCTTAGCACCAGGCAGGCTCCACATCACCAGAGGTTCCAATCTCCCCTTCCACCGCCGCCTCTCTTTCCCTCCAATCCAGTGCCATCTTGCTGGTCGTTTCTGGCGAGCAAGAAAACTAGATTCGGTGGCGGGGGTGGCGGATATAGTGGTGAGGAAAGAAATTCAACTGGGAACGGCAGATTGAACTTCACAGTACCACGTTACTGTGCTGCTTCTGGCCTCCTAGAAGGCTATTTTGATCACCTTTGAGCCAGCTTTGACCCTCAGCACCCGGCTCATCAATAGGAAGGACCACCACAAACAGCCAATGCACCATCGACGCTGCTTTTTACAACACTGGTTTCATAGGCTATTTTCTGATTTGTTTAATGGTTTTCCTTACCATTTATATATCTGAGGAATGAAACACTGCACATCTAGGGATGAAAATGGTATGGGTATTTTTGAACGACAGACCGTCCGACCGAAGGCTTTCGAGTAACACTTTTAGATTCAGTGGGATTGTTGCCAGACACGTAAGTGGATCCAGGGTTCTCCCCATACTGATATACGGACATGGTTTCCCTATCCGGTAACTAGCCGGTCAATTATCCTGCAACTGGGAAGAATCAAGCAGTTGTCCACACCACCCGTTTGTCCATATGGCCAAAGGTAGCCTTCTCTGGCATCACTGCAGCCATGTCCGTTGGTAGCCAGCCGTCAATCCTCCTGTCTCATGTGTGATGGTTGCCGGAGCAGGCTCCAACGTATCTGCCACTATGACTGAAGGGGGCAAACACAGACACATCGGCTGCCATGACTGGTGTAAACTAGCTGAAGCATACACTGCCGCGACGCATGGTTTGCGCTGTTGCGGTGATGCTGGGAACTGCCTGCTCTTGTAGCCATTGCCTCCTTGCTATTCAGGTGCTTGACCAAACCAGTGCTTTCTCCACCTGACAAAGCGCATCCATGGCAGCCACTTTAGGTCGTGAGCTCTAGGGATGAGAGAGAGAGAGAGAGGTTTGGCTCTTCACCACTTGGTTGGGGATGGATGGATTTGGTTCAACGTGGATGAAGAAAGAACTTCATTTTTTTCCTCAATTTTCTTTGCGTATTTGATGGATGTGGACTGTTGTCTGTGGAGTCCTTTACGCGCTAAACTTACTCTAACACGGGACCAGGCCCAGGACACCAACCAACCAAAATCTTATACATCAGGCAAGTATAAATTTCTATGTATCGTACAACTATGAATTTGTCTAACCGGTAATTCATCGAGATTCGACTCGTCGAGCACATACTATTGTAATTATGTACATATTGTTGATTGCTGGTAAGCTGGTATACATTATGTGTGTTATATATAACTCCTAATTTCAACAGACATCTGAAAAAATATCCACGGGGAGTCCTATTCATGACCAATCACCGATGCTTTTGATGCCGTGTTTGTCTCCAGCAATATCCGCTCTAATTCCACCCCTATGCATATCCATGTCCAAGCGCGGATCTGCTGGAGGGTAGATGTGAAGCTAGTGGATATCTAACTACTAAAAGTTTATGGAATATCCCAATTCCCAAGGTTCAGATGGGCGAGTAAAATACTTCACAGCAGGAATTCACAACTCATGCACCATATTTTACAATGCATATACCTAATCCAGACTATACTAGAATAGTGTTATGATCATACCGCCACAAAATTATTGGTAGGAAAGGAAACTAAAGATATACGGCTTATAAGCCCGGTGCATAAGCAAAATCAAGCAAAAATAATAATGTTTAAATGCATTAGCCTTTATTTTTCAGCTCCATAAGCAAGTAACCGGACTAAATATCAAAAACATATCTCAACTTGAACAGGTTCGCAAATTAGCCCACCTTGGGAGTCTAGGGCAGTCAAGAATATGATAATCAAAATGCACATGATATCCACTACCACTACTAAAACCTGTAAAAGCAAAACAACTGAACTATTTGACTTATGGACTCTAAACCCCACATAATTCGTACAAATCATCCAGGAATCCTCTTGATGGCAGATCAAAAACTAAGCCTACGCAGCCTTAAGATCTTTGAACAAGTCAGTAGTCCTCAGCACCACCAAAAACGACAATTTTTAGTAGTCCTCAATAACACATTGCCAGGGTGTGTTCCACAAAAACGCTCACATGCCCACAAGCTATGCTAAAACAATAATATAACACAGCAGAACTCAAGTCACTGGCGAAAATGATATACAGAAATTCAACACAGTTATAACTCACTTGGATAGATCCATGTCTGCGCCGCCTCGTGGTCCAGCGCCACGGCGCAGGCCACCTCCGCGTTCTCCTCCTCCCTGCCCTCCGCGAGCATCCCTCGTCGCGCGAACCCCAGAGCGCCCCCCTCGGCTAGCAGGTGCCACCACCGGTGCAGCCGGCGCAGGGGTCGGCTTATCCTTCTGGGCCACTCTTTGTGTAGCATTCAACGAAACGGTCGAGCGTCGCCTGCCGTGCGCCGCCCGCGGACGGGCCGTGGAAGAAGGGCGCGGCGGCCGCCGAGGGTTGTGGGGGCGGCGGCGACGAGTTCGAAACGGCGGCCCTGGAGTTCGGGGCGCGGGCGCAGGCGCTGTCGATCTCGCGCACGGCCGCCTCCCAATCGAAGCCCTGCGGTTAGGGTTTGGAGAAAGGGGCATGAGCACATAACGCGAGGAGGGGGGAACGGGAGAGCTGTGCACTTACGTCTTCGTCGTCGTCGACGGCGACGGCAGGGGCGTAGGTCGGCGGGGGCGCCGCCATCGGGCTGCTCCGAGAAGGTTCGCCGAGGCTGGGGAATTGGGAATTTCGGGGGGAATTGGGATTTGGGCGGGGAAATGGGGAGTTTCGGACAAAGAGAGAGAGATGGAGCAAATTATGGGCTACGGACTACGGTCAAGTGTTAATCTTTGATGAGCAATAGCCCGGCCCAGCTTCTCATTTTTCTTTGATGAGCAAAAAGCTAAAGAAAACAGAAAATAAAAATGAGTTGCCTCCCATAAGCGCTTCTCTTTAAAAACTTTTAGCTAGACATAAGCAAGAATCAAGTATTATCAATATGTAAGAGTCATCAAACTTTTCAGCTGGATCATTTTTCTTAATAGGAAAGAAAAATCTACGATTAATAGAAGCATTAAGTTTCATAAATCCACACTTAACATTAATAAAGCATCCAGCGTCTTTTAGGAAGTATCTACCAAGAACTATGTTACTGGGAGATTTTGCTAAAATCATAAAGTCTATAGGGATAGTTTTATTTTGCATAGTGACTTGAAAATTATTAATTCTCCCTGGACTCTTTGAGATGGTGCCATCAGCATGGAAGTGGAAAACAGGAAATCCATCATCTATACTACTATTAAAAGAGTAAACATGTTGGAATATATTAAATCTAAAACGTTCAATTGTCAATCAGCAAACAACTTTGACCGGTCGAACCGTTTTTAACCTTTCGATCCGTATACGTACATGGGAAAAGAAAAAAGAAACGCAAGGATCCTTTCGATGCCGTTCTCCTCTACCCGTTGTCGCCCCCGCCGTCACGCCTGTCCTCAACTCGTCAAGATTGCACCGTCGCCGACGCCGCAGTCACTTCGTCCTCCTCTCCCCTTCAGTCGCCGCGGCCAGCAGCACACCCGCTGCGATCTCAGAGGTCATGGCCAAAGCATTCAATCAGACGGATCCCCATCGCCACCTTAACCGCCCTGCCACCGCAGCCCTCCCGCCGTCGAGGCCTGCGATGACCTGCACGGGAGGGTCCTGCTCCACTCCGGCCACCTGGCCACGCGCCTCCTGGTCGACGGCGACCTCGACCGCTCGCGGTAGGCGTGGATCTGGCCGCGATTCCTCCATGAAGCTCCCTCCACTGCGTTTCCCCCACGTCCCAGAGGCCGCCCCTGTCCATATCCGCTGCTGGAGCACAAGCCACTGCGTGGAGAAAAAGGTATGGCTGGGTGTTGGCGACTTCTATGCTGCATCACTCACATGTGAAATAATTTCAAGTTGGGTCTTGATCCGTGCACTGGAACGCGACTCTAGAGGCCGACGCATGAGGTGGAACGAGGCCTACCCTTCCCGTCTGTCATTAGTCTAAGACTAGATATCTTAGCGCGGCAATGCCGCGCCCGTTTGGTGGAATTCAAATTTAAGAGTGTTGTTATGTAAAAGTTGTGAAGTTTTGAAATTGTTTAGAACGTGAAGAAAGTTTATGTATAAAAATCGTGAAGTTTTCGAAATTTAATCGAGCTGGGAAGTTGTTTAGATTTGTATTGTATATTTTTATGCTATTCTAAGAGTGTAACAATTTTATTGAAATGCTCAAGTGCTTAAATTAGAAATTTATATTAAAATGTTCCAAATATGGTTGTAATTAAAGTTTGCAAATGTTTTTTATTTGAAAATTGTCCAAGGTTGAATTTTTTTGGAATGCAGATTTTGAATTGTCTACATTGGAAAAATTGTGTAAGTTTAAAAATTGTTGGAATTCAAAAGAAGTTCGCATTTTGGGAATGTTAATATTTCAAAAATTGTTGAAGTTGGAAATTTATTAGGATTTTAATTGTTTCAACGTTTGTAAAATGACCAGCTCTGACGGACTTTCAAAATCTTGAAGTGTTTAAATTTGTAATTTGAATTAAAATGTTCAAGTATTGTTGTTTTTTAAGTTCGACAATGTCCACATCCTAAAATTGTTCAAATTTGGAAATTGTTGCAATTAAAAAAAAGTTTATGTTTTAAAAATGTTCAGGCAATTATTGGATTGGCTTTGAGTTTATGCTTTTAAAAAAAGTTTTGAATTTTTTATATTTTAAAAAAGGGCTTTGGGTTTTTTTTATTTTTGTTTTTTTGGAGAAGTTTGTGTTTTAAAAATGTTTAAATCTGAGCACGTCAAATGGTGTGTTTGTGTTTTTAAATTTGAATTTGAAGATCTTGTTGAAATGTGGTGAGAAATGGGAAAGAAATACTGACATAATCCTAGTTGAACAACTGTCATAAAGGCTAGTGGACGTGTTGTAGAATTGTTGTCTAGTAGTTAAGAAGAAGAGTTCGATGACATCCCGCACCCTTAGTGATAATTTAGTTAGATTAGCCGTTAATTTGAAGGGAAAAGTTAGATTAATATTAAGGAAAGCAAATAAGAAAAGAAATAGAAAAAAGGAGCTAAATGGAGGTGGAATGTTATTTTTGTATTTTTAATATTTGATATTGCAATTATTTTAATTAAGCAATAATTATAGTTGTTTAATGATGAATGGGAATATGTTAAATGTAAAGATTTTAATTTTCTTTTTTTATAATTATGGTGTGGGTAAAAAATGTGAAGTTTTGGAAATTTAATCAAATTAGGGGGTTATTCAGTTTTGGATTTTTTTGTTTGCATTTGTAAAGTGGGTAGATTTGAAAGGTTTTTTTTTTGAATGATTCAAATTTATGTGCCATGCTCTTGTTTGGTGAAATTTAAATTTAGAAACATCGATATGCAAATATGGTGGTTAGAACTTGTAGAGTTTTTATAAAGACAGATCAATCGTTTTGCTGGTTGAACAAAATTGTAAGTGTTATTTACAAATCTATTACAGTAGATTCAAATTGGGAAAAACGGGATTACAATTATTCTGCAAAATAAAAATGCTTTGCATTTATTTGTTCTTCTTTTTTATCATTATTGCAATGTTGTTTTATTGCAAATGGGAAAAAAAGAGGGATTTTTTCTTCTTTTTTATCATTATTTCAATGTTGTTTTGTTGCAAATGAAAAAAAAAGAGAGGAAAAATATGAAGGTTGAATTTAAATGTTTTGACAATTTTATTTGAACGAACTCAAATTTGGAAAGCATTTTTCTTCTCTTTGATTATTACTTCCAATGTTGTTTGATTGTAAAATAAAAGTAAAACAAATAAGAAAAGAAAAGAAAAGAAATAGAAAGTAATTCCAATGTTGTTTGATTGTGAAACAAAAGGAAAGCAAATAAGAAAAGAAATAGAAAAATGGAGCTAAATGGAGGTGGAATGTTATTTTCGTGTTTTTAATATTTGGTATTGCAATTATTTTAATTACGCAATAATTATAGTTGTTTAATGATGAATGGAAATATGTTAAATGTAAAGATTTAAATTTTTTGTTTTTTTATAATTATGGTGTGGGTAAAAAATGTGAAGTTTTCGAAATTTAATCAAATTAGGGGGTTATTCAGTTTTGGTTTTTTTTTGTTCGCATTTGTAAAGTGGGTAGATTTGAAAGGTATTTTTTTTGAATTATTCAAATTTATGTGCCATGCTCTTGTTTTGTGAAATTTAAATTTAGAAACATCGATATGCAAATATGGTGGTTAGAACTTGTAGAGTTTTTATAAAGACAGATCAATCGTTTTGCTGGTTGAACAAAATTGTAAGTGTTATTTACAAATCTATTACAGTAGATTCAAATTGGGGAAAACGGGATTACAATTATTCTGCAAAATAAAAATGCTTTGCATTTATTTGTTCTTCTTTTTTATCATTATTGCAATGTTGTTTTATTGCAAATGGGAAAAAAAGAGGGATTTTTTCTTCTTTTTTATCATTATTTCAATGTTGTTTTGTTGCAAATGAAAAAAAAGAGGGGAAAATATGAAGGTTGAATTTAAATGTTTTGACAATTTTATTTGAACGAACTCAAATTTGGAAAGCATTTTTCTTCTCTTTGATTATTACTTCCAATGTTGTTTGATTGTAAAATAAAAGTAAAACAAATAAGAAAAGAAAAGAAATAGAAAGTAATTCCAATGTTGTTTGATTGTGAAACAAAAGGAAATCAAATAAGAAAAGAAATAGAAAAATGGAGCTAAATGGAGGTGGAATGTTATTTTTGTATTTTTAATATTTGGTATTGCAATTATTTTAATTAAGCAATAATTATAGTTGTTTAATGATGAATGGGAATATGTTAAATGTAAAGATTTTATTTTATTTTTTTATAATTATGGTGTGAAATTGAAAGTTATAAATTGTGGTTTGGAAGATATTAATTTGAAAGTTTGGATGCATGTAAATGTGTTAGTTGTAAAGTTTGTAATTTTCTGAAAATTTTGGTTTTTTTTTTCATTTTTTTGAATTACGGTTTGCAATTTTCGAATTTTACAATTTCTGGCATTTTTTTTTAGTGAGAGAGCGGCTGACAGGTGGGGCCGCGCTGACGTCGGGAGTGACGTCAGCGGGCGACGGAAGCGCAGCGCACGGCGGCGCGGTGGAGCTCGCGCCCGCGTGGCGGCGCACGCGCGCGGGGCCGGAGTCGCGCGGATCTGCTGCCAGGCGCCGCGGGAGGTGAACGGGCGGCGCGGCTGGACATATTGTCGCCGGAGCCGCCGGCGGCGGCCATTTCGGTGGCGGCGGACTGCGGAGGCGGCGGCGACGATTCCAGCGCCGCCGCGGCGTCCCGGCCGGATTCCGTCGGCGAGGAAGCGGAGGGCGGCCCGGCGGAGCTCCCCGTGGTTGTGGAGCTGGCCGGGGAGGCGCGGACCGGCGGCGATGCGCCACGGCGCCGGCGGCGGCCTTCAGCGGCGCGGGGAGAGAAGGAGAGGGAGAGGGTTATGACGTTTTTGCACGGCAGCCCCTGAGGTTCGACGAATTTGCATCTAAGTCCTCTGCGGGAGGGCTGTTATGCAAATATTTTGCGCCAAAATCCGTGCGGGCGGGTGACCGGGTGGGCACCGGGGCGACCGGCCGCTAACCGGGCGACGTGGCGAGCTGCTATTGGTAGAAAATAGCACTGTACTGTAGCACGCGCTGGGGATCGACGTGGAGGCTTCTGGACCGTCGGATGGCGCGGATCGGACGGCTGAGAAATGTCGGTGACGTGGCTCTGCGGATCGGGGGTGAATCTTGTCAACTTTTATATATGGATCTATGAGATACTATACGTTTGTATCTGAAATGACACAACTAGGTGGATGAGGAGAAGATGGTTTGATATGAAACAACAAATTGGGTAGCTTGAGTGCTTTCTTCGTGGGCATTAACGATGAACATAAGAAAGAGATGAAGTTTACAAGTCTACTGATGTTCTGAATTAATATTGCTGTTTTCAAATCATGGTACAACCCAAATTTTAATGCCTTCCTTTTTTATATTTTCATCTCATTGGTGATTGACAGACGGCAATGTTCTTTATCTCTTGTATACTAAATACTGATGTTTTAAGTGTGTAGATATCCTGATTTACTAGAAGTACAAATTAGAACAGCAGCCCTTCAAATGTTGAGCAGCTAGCTACTGCCTACGTATCTCTACCAACCATTCCAAGTGATTGAGGTTATTCTTGAATGTTGTCAATTTAAGCTTGTATTCGCCGCCCTTCACTTTTGTTGAATTGAATTAGATCATTTTACGAGTCACAAAAATAGTCAGTTCATGTAATTGTCGATCTCTCACAACAATGGCATAGTACATACTGTAGTTTCAAAATCACACTTTCAAACTAAGTGCAACATTATCATGGAGACAATTCATATCTTAGAAAAGCATTCAACGCACAACCACACGCACAACAACAAGCCAATACGGAGAGAGGTCGGGACACATAGTCACAAGACCGCTTCATGACCGAAGCAAACAACTCGAAGCACGACCCAAACTCCAGGCAAGCACGTGTCAACGTACAACCCACTCTTGATGCCGAGAAGAAAAGAGTGGCGAGTGGACAGCAGGACCTGGCTGGACCTTAGGAGAGCGTCATCGAAGAGATGCCGCATCAGTGTACATTGCGCCCCAAGGTCCCATGCTCCAAGTGGAGGCCAACCCTGGCACCAAGCGTTGTCGTAGGACTCCTCGAGCAACCTGAACAACGCCTCCAAGGAGGTAACAACGCCGTAGCGCCGCCACTGCCCGAACCAGCAAGCTGGATCTAGGGTTTTCCCTGTTGCATAGGAGGGTGATGAAAAGGGTCTAGACGGCGCCTTCAAGAAGGTGACAGCGTCCGGAAGCATCGCCTTCGTCCACAACAGCACGAGATTTCTCCCAGCCCAACATCATCCCCATAGTCCACACACATGCCATTGAGTTCCTGGTGCCCCAGCCCCTCCTCCTCGCCCTGCTCTTCTTGCCGACGTCGCCCCACCGCTCCTAGGGCCCCGCCGGCAGGCGCAGCTCCGTTCCACGCGACCGGCGACTGAGACGAGCGTCCCTGCCCCGTTGGTCCACCCACAGCCCTCCATCTTTGACGGGCAGGGTGCCGCCGCCGCCGGCCTCGAGCTTTTGGGTGCTTTTTGGCTAGGGATCGGGAGGCCTCCGGAGCCGCTCGCGCGGAGTGACCCGGGAGGGGAAGGGGAGGTGGGCGGCGGCGGCGCTGGGTGGGAATCCTAGGACTCTTTAGTGAGATGGGCGCGCTTAGTTCTTTTTGCGTCTCGAAATCTGTTTTGTCAAGCAGACAACCAACATTGTTGCTCATGAGTGTGCGCACATCGCGTTATGTGTGCCAGAGTGTTGTAGATTGAGAGTGGTTATTTGTCCGCTTGGTGTACGATTGGTTTTGAATTAACAAAGCTGATTGTATGATTGGTTTTAATGTAATAAATCTCGCCACATACATAAAAAAACAAGGCAGACCCAGACTTTCGTATAATTGAAAATTTAATGCAAAAATTTCAGGACATGTACATGCCAAAAATTCAAACAAAAATGCAAGGATAGATAGACTAAAGATACATGGCAAACACTTAGAGACTGAGAAAGATATTACATAATCAATTTTCTTGAAGTTTTAGATGGAGTCACTCTTACCCAAATGTCAAATGCATTGAAATTTTTTATGAGACGTGCGTTGCACGTGCATGTTCACTAGTATTATTAAACATTAGAGCCTCATACACCATTTTGGGCATAATAGACATAGTAGAACCCATGTCACAATAAGCAAGAAACTTTTGATTACCAATCTCAACTTCAATAAAAGGTTCCCAATCATTTTTTTTAGCACAACAAGGGGTTGATCATTTTTCAAGTTGTGGTCTCCCCTATCCAAACTTAAATTACTTAGGGATTTCTCTATCTTATCCAACCTATCAATAACTTCATCAGTTTTATCTATCATGGGAAAAATAGCCAGTCCATTTATAATTCTAAATGCTTTTATTGCATCATAATCCGCAAAGTGTTCACCTACCATGACATATAGAGCATGCTGGTATAAAGACGAAAGAACGAAGTAGAAAAAATTTATAAGAACACCTAATTCCATCCTGGGTTGCATCCTTTTATACGGCTCTGAAATTCTTTCCCAAGCATTCTTAAAACTGTCTCCAACTTTTTGTTCAAACATAATAATTTCACCCAAGGGTGGTATAACATTAGAAGTAGAGCTACCCATGATAACTAAACAGGAGATAAAGCTAGGCAAAACAGGAAAAGGACTAAAAGCTGATTTTTTTTTTTTTTGTAGTTTTTAATTTTTAAAGCAAATAAGACTAAACAAAAATAAACTAAGCAAGACAAAAACAAAGTAAAGAGAATAGTGGCTTGTAACTCCCCTTGCTGGAGCATCCAACTCCCCGGCAACGGCACCAGAAAAGTGCTTGATGACGTGGAACACACGTTTGTTGGGAAACCCCAAGAGGAAAGTATGAAGTAGCTCAGCAGCAATTTTCCCTTTTAAACAAAACCAAGGTTATCAATCCAGTAGGAGTTGGAAAAGCTTCAACATGGTGTCAACCAACCCCGTTGCTTAGAAGGTTGATGTGGACCTGCACACAACACAATCAAACTATTTTGCCCCAACGAAACATGAAGGTTGTCAATCTCCCTGCCTTGCTGAATACAAAGGGTTAAACGTAGGGTGTGGAGAATAAATGCAAATGCAAAAATGAACAACGAGCAAATGATTGTGGGAAACAGTGCAAACAGTGTTTTTATCAATGTAAAAGAATGGACCGGGGTCCACAGTTCACTAGTGGTGTCTCTCCATAAGACAGATAAACAAACATGTTGGGTAAACAAATTACTGCTGGGCAATTAACAAATTGTAAGGGCATGACAATGCTATTATGACAAGATAAAGTTCACTGTAGTATTTAATTGGGCATTACAACAAAATACATAAACCGCTTGCTAGCTGCTTCTATGACTAATAATCTACCCCCATGATAACATCTGTGTCTCCTGAAACTATTAAGTTGTAAGAAACAGATAATTGTAATAAGCAAAGTGTGTAATATAAACAATGCAAATGACACGTAGACATAGCATCATTGTTTTCTCCCTAGAGGTAACAACACATCTAGAGACTTAGTCGTTTCTGTCATCTAGAGCCCAGGCTACCAAAGACATGAACCCACTATTTAGCATAAATACCCCCTCTTGGAGACACTAGCAACTACTTGGCCAAAGCAACCACTAGCATCGGAGAGCATGCAAGATCATAAAATAAAACATATAGATATATAGATGAACAAACTTGATCATAACTTAACAACTCATCAGATCCCAGCAAACACAACATGTAGCATTACATAAAGATGATCTTGAAAATGTTAGGCAGCTCACAAGATCTAAACATGGTAGAACAATGAGAAAAGACAACCATCTAGCTACTGCTATGGACCTATAGTCCAATGGATAACTACTCACACATCACTCCGGAGGCAGGCATGGCGGTGTAAAGCCCTCCGGTGATTATCTCCTCCTCCGGCAGAGTGTCGGGAAGAGTTTCAGAACCCTCCCGACCTAGGTTGGCGACGACGGCGGTGACGAGCTTTTCGTGGAATTGTGTTCGGGTATTTAGGGTTTCAGGACGGAGTGAATATATAGGCGAAGAGATGGCGTGAGGGGACACCTGAGGCAGCCAGACCCCCCCCCCCCCCGCGCGCGGCCCCACCTTTCGGCGCGCCGAGGTGGCGTCTGGGTCGCCTCCTCGACTGCTCTTTGGACTCCGCCTTCGTATCTTCATAAAACTGGGCTCCGTCAATTTTCGTCCAATTCCGGGAATATTTCCTTACTAGATTTTCTGAAACAAAAGGACAACAGAAAATAGGAACTGGCACTGTGGCATCTTGTTAATAGGTTAGTCTCAGAAAATGCATAAAAATGATATAAATAAAACATGTAGCATTTGTTATAAAATAAGCATGAAACATTAAAAATTATAGATACGTTTGAGACGTATCACTGAGCTTAAAGGAAATCATTAGTAGCAATGGGTGATGGCGTGGAATAGCACGTTCGTTGGAAGACCCCAAGTGTAAGGTTTGATGTAATTTAGCAGCAAGTTTTCCCTTGATTATAAAACCAAGGTTATCAATCCAGTAGGATTTGGAGAAGGCTTTAAAAAGGCGTCAACGACACCGTTTACGATAATTGACGTGGATCTGCGCGCACACGAACAAACTACTTTGTCCCAATGAAACAGAGAGGTTGTCAATCTCTCCGTCTTGCTGAACACAAAGAATTAAATGTATGTGTGTAAAATATTATAAGAGCAAAAATGACCAGCGAGCAAAATGACTTAGAAAGGCTATTAGAACGGTTGTAAACAATATAGAAAAATAGGACCGGGATCCACAGTTCACTAGTGGCGTCTCTCCAAAAGATAAGCATGTTGGGTAAACAAATTACAGCGAGGCAATTGACAAACATGGGCGCAACACAATACTATCATGACACAAAGTTCACCGTTTCATTTAATATGGACATTACGACAAAATACATAGACCGTTATCCAACTGCATCTATGACTAATCATCCACCCCGGGATCGCTATCCAGCCTGTCACCCGAAAGTATTAAGTTGCAAGCAACAGATAATTGCAATAAGCATGGTGCGTAATGTAAGCAATGTAAACAACATAAAGCAATAAACACCGTTGTTTTATCCCTAGTAGCAACAGCACATCTCAAGTCTTAATCGTTTCTGTCAACTCGAGCTCAGACAAGAGAGGCATGAACCCACTGTCTAGCATAAATACCCTCTCCGAGATACTAGCAATTACTTCGGCCAAAGCATCCACAAGCATCGGAGAGCATGCAAGATCATAAATAAAACATATGAATAAACAATCTGAACAGCAATGTCATGACTCCATAATTCATCGGATCCCCGCAAACATAACATATAGCATTACATAAAGATGATCTTAATCATGTAGTCAGTTCATAAGATCTAAACAATGGAGCACAAAGGAGAAGAGACAACCATCTAGCTACTGCCATGGACCAGTAGTCCCGTGGTGGACTACTCACGCATCACTCCGGAGGCAGGCATGGTGGTGTAGATGCCTCCGGTGACGATCTCCCCCTTCGGCAGGGTGCCACGAAGAGCTTCAGAACCCTCCCGATCTAGGGTTGGCGACGGCGGCGGCCTCGAAACTTTTCTGGAAAATATGATCAGGTCCCGAGGGTTTTCGGGAGGAATAGAATTTATAGGCGAAATGGCAACTCGGGGAGACGCCCGAGGGCGCCAGGTGGGCCCCAGGCGCGGTCAACCCTCTGGGGGCTGTGGGGGCCCCTGCAGCTCCCCTCCTGGCTCCGTCTTTGTTTTTTCGTAAAAATAATTATATTAAATTTTTAGCCAATTCCGAGAAAATTCCCTGACTAGCTTTTCTGAAACAAAAAGACAGCAGAAAACAGGAACTGACACTAGGCATCTTGTTAATAGGTTAGTTCCATAAAATATGCCAAAACGATATAAAAACATTGTAAAAACATGTGGCAATGTTATATAACAAGCATGGAGCAATCGAAAATTATAGATACGTTTGAGACATATCAGTGGGCACCTATTTGAGGTCGGTCATTCCTTACCCAGAATTTCACTCCTAGTGAGAACCGTAGTAGAAGTACATGAAGAACTTGTTAGGTGGCGTAACCGGTAGAACATAGTGATTATGCTCAAACATATTGAGGCGGGCCTTCGTAACTTGCCTATTTTGTCTGAGTCGAGAGAAATAACATTTCTCCTCCGAGAATATGCATATCATTTTCAGGTAATTCAGCTGAAAAGCAATACTCTGATAGAATGTAATTTCGTGTTTTCTACTCCCTCCGTCCCCAACTAAGTGGTGTCCTTATTTTGCGTGTACCAAGTTTGATCATCATTTTGACCAATAAATTTTGTGTTCTATGTTTTGGAAATTATACCGTTGGATTCGTATTCAAATAAAGTTTCTAATGGTATAATTTTTATGGCATAATTATCATATTGTTGGTCAAACTTCATGCACGCAAAACTAAGGCGTTACCTCCATTGGGAAGGACGAAAGTCTATTGATCTGGGCAGAAGATAGGGTTTCACGTAAAGGTAGAGCCGATTAGCCTCTTTCGGCCCTACTCCGTGTGGCGCCCCGACCGCTTAACTATACAGTGATGCTGTGTGTCACTGGTTAAGCGATACAACCGGAGGTTACGGGTTTACCAATCCCCGGCCAAAACCTTTGGCAGGCGTTGCTCGGAATGGATCATCGGCAACGCAACACCCCGATTGATGCCTTAACGCAGGCACAACTATCAATGCATAATAGAGAGATCAAGACTTGTGAAACAGCTGGCACATCACAGACTCTACGACTCAAAGGATTATAGTTCAACTCTTATAATAGAGAAAGATAGCAAATATTACAACCAGAGGTCACAGACCCAACAGTACATCATGCGGAAGCGAATTAAGTTGTTCTAAACAACAAGCTCCAAATTATGGCCTAAGAGGCCTATAGATAAACATTCCAGCACCAGCTGTTCCGGGATGTCCCAAGCTGCCACCTAGGAGCCCCAGACTACTCGTCGACGTCCACATAGAACACACCTTCAGTGTTGGTGAAGTCCTCCACTGAAATTAACAAAGCAACGTTGAGTTCGACGAACTCTGCAAGATTACTAGAGCTACTAGCTCAATGATTGGCTTACAAAGGTTTTATGGTTGTTTTGCATAAAGCTGGTTTTCTTTATAAAAGACATCTGGCATCGACTAATCAGAATATTTTCAAAGGGGGTAAGAAGTAAACTCTTTTATTTTGATCATCTCCATCAACAACCACCGTCAACCACTGCACCTATCTACAGAGGCGCCTCCCCGAATCAGCCTCGAGGAAGCTCACCTCGCATTCTTGTAGTACCTTTAGTACTCAGGTTTTAATCATTCCGTTCAAGTTCTCTATGGTCTCTGAATCCGGCACCAAGTCGTCCATAACCGCGGACACGGCTTTTCGAAAAGATTTAACCCTGCAGGGGTGTACAATGTTTGCCACGCGTACCATCCGGTCCATTGCCTAGCTATTAGCTCTCTTCCATGGAAAGCCAGCTGAGTGGGAGCGGTTACGACTTCTCGCTCGCATGAAACTAACCCAAGGATCATCAGTGTGCGGAAGGACAGGTTCAGTGCCTCCAACACCCTGCCCCGCGGCCACAGTCCTAAACACCACCATCCTCGTCCCAGTCATTGTCACCATCATCACGCACGCGCAACTGGAAAGCTCAAACTAGAGGACCCTTGGCTAGTCCCTCACAAGCTACCTCGTCGATGGGGGTTCCTGCTATTGCATAGGCCCACGCATGGGCGCACGCTCGATCTTGGCTCGAAGGGGAGAACTCGCAACTAGTCGGCGAGAACGAGACAACACACCACAACCCCGTGGCCTCTCATCCCCGCCTTTAAGCAATTTGTTATATGTCACCACAATTTTCCACCACATCCGGACATTCCATCAACAGTTCCAACAATGAAATATCCGCCAGACGACTAAGCAATTAACTAAGCATGGCTAAGCATATACATAGCATAGTTAAGTAACTCAGGCCAACAATACAGTCCTATGGATATTAGGAGGGGAACAGGTAATGGCATCGGAAACTTAATGCAACTAATAGGATACTCTAATCCAACCAAATTGACATTTGGAATCGCATGCAATATTATAGTGAAGAAAATATTTGCGGAAACATAGGAGGAGACATGCTCAGAGGGGGGATTACGCTTGCCTTGTTTAGGGGGCTGGTAATACGGGTCGTCAGGGTATTGCGGTGGAACCCCGACTGCTTGATCTATCGATGCATAAAAACACCGGAAAGAACACAATCAATAATCACTCATGCATAACAAATGCAATGCTCAAACACATGATGGTATGACATTTTAATGCACTGAATTTAGCCAACAAGTTAAGTGGGGTGCAAGGAATGAATTTTAACACCGATATAATTAAATCCCCACATTTAACTTAATGCTTTTGTTACTCCTACAAAACATACAGTACTGGTATTTTGTTCACTTATGCGTGCAAATGATGTTAATGGTTAGTTCATAAATTTCTGAGCATTTTGATATATTAAACACATTTTTCTGATAAACCAATAAAAAGTTATTGAATTTACCAAATCCATTTTAAACCTGTCATTTTAGCCAAATTATTTTAAACCACATTAAACTAAGTATCCATGTTGGAAAACAAGGTGAAACATGAATTACATTAGTTGCTGAACATTTTGGTATATCAAACTCAATTTTTGGATCATTATTCATCAAGTTATTGATTTTCCAAAATCATTTCTTTTTCTGCCATTTTCATTATTTTAATAAAACAGCAAATAAACTAACTTAGTTGGATGTGTGATTTGTACCAACAGACAGATCTTAATTTTCTTAACATTTTGATATATTATTTGTAATTTTTGGAGCAGTATTTTAAAAGATATGACTTTTTGAAGTTTAACCAACATTTCTGCCTTTTCTTTTATTCACAGGAAAATTGGTCTGAAACTTTCTTACTCAGCCCCAGGCTACCCAGTGCCACTGACGGGTGGGACCCGTGCGCAGGAATCCATATCTGGATCTGGATCTGTAACTTTTGTCACCAAGGCAGAGCTAGCCCGAGCCACTGCCATGCGGGCCCGGGCGCCACGCTGGCGCTGACTGAACGTGGGTGGGCTGTTCTGGCCACCACGGTCACTGGCCGGTGGGGCCCGGCTGTCAGCATCTAGAAAAATAAAACCCATAAACTGGGGTGCATCTGCCGGGCTGGGATTCGATCCCTCGCCGCGCGTTGTGAAGCAGCATGGCGGGTGCCACTGGGCTGCTGTGGTGTTGGCTTTAGACTATAGATCTGCTTATTTTTAAGGTGATAAATTCGCCCTTTTAACTGACGAAACTGTAACTGAGTGTCGTTCGGCCGGAGCGGGCGTGCACGCGGTGACCACGGCGGACGGTGGCGAGCTACAACAAATCGCTGATTTACAGAGGGAGGAGAAGAACGGGGATGTCCCTCGGGACCTGGAGCTTACCCAGAACACGCAGGAGTGGACGGCGAGGTCGGAGAAGGACGGCGACGAGCCAATCGACGCGGCGGAGCTCCGGTCGGTGACGGTGAAGAAGAGCTCGATTCGCCCGGTACACGGCCTCCCAGCAAGCGTGCGTCGACGAGGACGGAGAGGAGGAAGAGGCAGAGCTAGGGGGCCTGTTTGATCTGCTCTGCGTGCTCTCAAACGGCGGCGAAGCGCGACGGCGAGCTCGGCTTCGGCTCGGCCATGGTGGAAGAAAAGAGGGAGAGAGAGGAGAGGGGCGAAAATATCTGGGGAAGGGGATGAAGTTTTTACAGAAAACCCCCTGCCCTTTTCTCATTTCTTGTTTTCCTTTTATTTCCAGTACTTTCAGTGGTTTAATTGAGGCATTTAAACATTTTCTAAAATTCTGAAAATATTTGTGTAGCCTCCCCATAACATGCAGAAGCTCCACAAAAATTAGGGTTTCAACATAAAATGTTTTGAGCAACATTTGTTCATAGGGTTTGAATATGGCATTTTTGCTAATTTTAAAAATGTTGCTCTTTTAGTATTTAAAAGCAAGTGCAAAAATATTGTTTGCAACCCTTGGAACTTCCTCGACAAATATGGTATAGTATTTGTATTTGTGTTTGTCAAAAACAAACACATTTGAATTGTAAGGATTGAATTTAATTGGTGCTTTTGTTTCCATTTGTTTTAATTTGTTTTCATTTCTTTGTTTCAACTTGAACATTAAAACAAAAATGCCATGATGCATAAATGAAGTGCAAAAGTGAAAATTTGGTTCACATTTTAGGTTCACAAACTTTGGGCTGTTACACTCCGGCAGAACCATGTATATTTTGCAATTTTGTCCACCCTTTTGGCTTTTTATCGTTCCCGCCATGTATCTCCCGCCCTTTTCTACCCACCATTTCTCTCCTCTGACTCATCCTATAAAACCCACCCCCTCTCACAATGTTTTTAATTCATCGTATTCGAGCATTTCTTTCTTAGTGTAATATCTGACCATGTCCGATGTTTATCCCTTCTTCTCCCCATATAATCGTGATTTCCACCCAAGAATGTCTCATAGTATTCTCGTATATCAGCAGCACAGATGAGTATGGGTGATCCGAGTGAGGGTAGGGTAGGGTGAGCTTTAAAGAAATAATTAGTAGCAGTAGGCACCTATTTGAGGTGGGTCATTCCTTACCCAGAATTTCACTCCTAGTGAGAACCGTAGTAAAAGTACGTACTTGTTAGGTGGCGTAACCAGTAGAACAAAGTGATTATGCTCAAACATATTGAGGCGGGCTTCGTAACTTGCCTATTTCGTCTGAGTCGAGAGAAATGACATTTCTCCCCAAGAATATGTGTATCATATTAAGGTAATTCAGCTGAAAAGTAATACTCTGTTAGAATGTAATTTCGTGTTTTCTAATATTTTGTGTATGTACTTTTCTTTATGCTCAGAGACAACCCCATGATGCAGAACAAAGTCATCCCTCACTTTGTGTAGATGGAGAAACTGTTTGGTGCAGCACCGACGGGTCCTCCGTCGACAACTAGGTACCTTATTCAAATAAGAAAAGGCTATGTGTTATGAGGACGGTGATGATAACTTCATGCCTCCTAAACGAGCACGTGTCAGGACCAAGGGGAAGAGAGCTGGATCCTTGAAGCCAGTCGTTGACGAGAACTGTGATAACGACTTTATGCCTCCTAAGCGAGCACCTGTCAGGACCAAAGGGGAAGAGAACTAGATCCTCGAAGGCAGTCGTTGATGAGAACATTGATGAGAACAGTGATGACGACTTCATGTGAAAGGATGGTCGTTGATTAGAAATAGTGTTGGATGAACGAGTACTATATCTTAATTCCAATTGTAGTAGTTAATTTCAGAATGTGGATATATCTTAATTTCAGTTGTACTATTTAGTAGTAATCTTAATAAATGTCTCAAGTAACTATAGATACAAATATGTCTCATACATAGTATTATGTCGAATGGTACATATATGTCTCGTACATAGAAATTTTATATGGGGATGCCCCAACCCTACTCTTTTGTATTGCTTTAAATCTGTGAACTCTTAAGTATTTTTTTTTTGGCAAGAATCGGTGATGGTCTTCGTCCAAACGGAAGAACAGAGAGAGGAGAGCGACAGGAAGACGAGGCTGCCTCGAGCGCTTGTTCATTTTCTTTTGACATTTCGAGCGCTTGTTCTTATCCCAAAGGTTTTGGCGCAGACCGAGCCAAAAGACGCTTTCGACAGCACTACGGCCGAAAGAGTGGGGTTGGGCTGGTCGACGCGTCCAGGAAAATGCAGGTCGGCGTGGACCTGTACGAAAGCAGGATTTCGGCACTAGCCGAGCCGAAACGAGGAGATTGACGCACGTTAGATTTGAAATTGACTCAAATCACGTGCCACTACTGAAATATGAAATATGTATCGATACATGTATTTTTTTTTTAATCTTTTGCTTGCTCGGAGAAGTGAAGTGAACACTGCCAGTGCCCAGTGCCATGCCGGGCTGGGCATAACCGCGCGCCTTCCGAAGTTCCGAGGCGTCTACTCCTCCATCGCCGGCCGGTGCGGCTGGAGCTTCCGGCAGCTGAGGTGGCGCGGTGAAAATCGTTTCGTCTCTTCCTCGTCCGGTCCCCTCTCACAGTCGCTCATTTCTAGCGTCTTTCTGGCACGCAGCTCCATCTGACGCCGGCCCGACGCCTGTTCGACGAAATGCCCGAGGGGCTTAAAGAGACCACAGCCAGCGGGGAGAAACCATCGGCGCTCTCCCGGACGAGATCCTCCAGCACTTGCTGTCGTTCCTGCCCTCGTGCCAGGCCGTGCGGACGTGCGTGCTCGCCCGGCGTTGGCGCCACCAGTGGAGGTCCGTGCCCGCCCTGCGCATCTATTCCGACCAGTTCGAGACCGACCAGCAGCTATTCAAGTTTGCCAACCATCTTCTGCTCCACCGTGGCCATGTTCCGGTACATGAGTGTGAAATTGTTTTCAGCGAAGAAGGTGACGTCTGGCCTTGGATCCGGTATGCTCTATCATGTTAGGCTCGCGCCCTTCGAGTTGATCTCGTCGATGGTATCGAGCCCTGGCAGCTGTCCGATGAGCGTTTCATCTCCGACCAACTGGTTAGGCTAGAACTTGATGCTGTGGAGCTGGAGGCACGCTCCCTTGATTTCTCGAGCTGTCCAAAGTTAGAGGTGATAAAGATGAACTATTGGGTAGTCAACGCAAAGAAGATCGTGTCCCAGTCATTGCGAGATCTGAGCATCACATTCTGCACTTTCGATCTGAAGTCCCGCACTCAAATTTCTGCCCCAACACTTGTTTCGTTGGAACTTGCTGACTCTTTTGGCCGGACTCCTGTGCTTGAGTGCATGCCATCATTGGTAACAGCTTTTGTCAGGCTTGGTGACGACTGCGAAGATTTTTGCTTTGACAGTTATTATGGGAATTGCAGTGGGTTTTCTGATCAATGCGAGTGTCGTGTATCAGTTCACAGCGATGACCCTGTGATTGTTCATGGTTTGTCACATGCCACAAATTTAGAGTTGATAACTTATCCTGAAGTGGTATGCTTGCACCTCTATGATAACTCCCATTCAAATAGTTGTTTTGTCATCTATGATATCTCTATCCATCAGCATCAATAGAAACATATAAAGTCATAATAACAGGCCTCATCACTGCAGTGTCTGTTTGCCATCAAATAACCCATTTAACTTATTATGTTTCTACGCAGTATCCCCATAGGTGATTCATGGGAACGTCAGTACTGCATTGTGCATATATGTTTTCAATACTTTGGGCAGTTGGTACTGTTATAAACATGATAATGTGATTAATTGGCGAGCTATATTGATGCATGAGTTTAGGTTGTTTGGCTGATGTATACTTTCAGTAAACCATAAACATGTAAATCCTAGTATGTGATATAAACCTATGTATCTGCTAACATATAGTTTACTTGTAAGAGATAAAGACTGTTGAAAGCTCATATTGAATCTAGTACTTCTGAAGTTAGATCTTAGATTGTTCTTACTCCTTTGTGCTGCTTTCTCCAGTTCATTTTCAGAAAGGATTTAAAGAGAAGACCATCGTTTAGCAAGCTAAAAACATTGTTGCTCAATGAATGGTGCGCAGCTGCTAATTTTTGTGCACTGGTTTACTTTCTCCAACACTCACCTATTCTGGAAAAGCTTACTCTGGAATTGTATAAGGTAGAAATATGTATTTCTTAATATGACATCTTCTAGTTTACAATTTTTATAAAATTATCTTGTGTAGCTGATTGAATACTGTAGTCTGTAGAGAAATAATACTCTATTTGCTACAGACACCAGAATCTTTGTTTGAAACAGATGGAAACTGCAACCTGGGGCAACAACCCATAGCATCTAAACACCTTCAGTTGGTTGAAGTAAAATACCATGAGGATGAGGTGCTTGCACTCCAGAAATTTTTGAAGATTCTGATTACTTGTGGTGTACCTTCTAAGAAAATTGTCATTGAACGTATGATCATATGGACTTCTGGAAGTAAGTTAACTATTGGCATTCTTCATGGGTTCTTATATCTATGTCGTCTCTTTGTATCTTGTAAAATCTAGGAATGTAAAACTTCTCAAATGTTCAGACAACGGGAAGGCTGGAAATTTCATGTTAGTTTAAATAGAAAACTAGACGTTCTTAATGAAGAAAGGAACAAAACCCAGACAATTGCATTACATTGACCTAACTTGTTCCAATACAAATGTGAAGCCTAGCAGCATTGCTTACTTATGCACCATGTTCAGGACGAACAGTTGATATGTTGTGCCGCATAATGTCTTAAAAGCTAGTTTTAAATGAGAAACTTTTCAGATTTTCCATCACCAATCAACTGAACCTTCTCATTTCTTGTAGTCTGGCTTCTTGGTGTGCTTACTCTGTCTTTTCTTGTTTATAACAGGCTTCAGATTCGAGCGGAGGGCGGAGTAGCTCAGCTGTTGATGTGTCTACCGTGAGCTTGCTGCTGATTATCTACCAGGGCTGTATGTCTGCTCCATTCGTCATAACTAGCTAGTCTGAAATTCTTCAATTGGTACCATGTGTGACTTCTTTTGTCGACAATTAATGTGTAATACTTGCATGGACGCAGCAGTATGGAGTTTGCCTAAACCTTTCCTAGTCCTGTTACACTTGTGCTTTTTAGCATAAGTGCATGGGTACTATCAAGTCTGAACTGACCTGCTTAAGGCCTATAAATGTTACATTTAAGTGATTTAGGAATTTATCTGTCATAACAATTCTGAATATCTTATGGCACATGTTTCATCCAGTATATGATATGTATATATGAAAGATTACTAAGTTGTGATACGGATATTCAAATCGGCTCATAAGAGCATATGCTCCCTGTAAAACAAATGATGTTTTTAATGTCATGAGTGTACATGTAAATCTTCATAGGAAAAACATAAGTTTTGTGGCCTCTGTCAAAACAGCAAATTTGATGCTTCAATTTTTTTTAATACCGGTTTTCTTTTCAGGACACAACATATGTCTCTTTTCGTGAAACTGCATGCACCTAAGAGGCACGAACATGTATGTTGTCAGATTTCCTTTTAGCCTTTCATATGTTTGTTATCTGTGTCGGTGAAGTGATCTCCGGAGAATGCATCCTAATATCATGCTGGACGTGCTTAGCAGAACAAAGTATGCTTGGGCAAGAACTGCAGTAGAGATATCATGGAAAATATCTTTACCAAGTACCAAATTACCAATACAGACGTTGTTTTCTAAAAGTATTTGTTTTGTAATACAAACTAATTTTAATGTTCAACCTGGTTCACTGAAATATAAAGTCTCCCTGTCATGTGCAGATGCACAGAGGAATGAAAGTCTCAAATTGGTGAGTCGAACAGACATATACATGGCGTTTCAGACACAAACATGGTGTCCAATATTTGATGGTGTTTTCGACAATAACATGGCCTCTATGTGTATATGTTAATAGAAAACAATTATGAAACTGAACTTTTATGCAGTACTGTGAAAAAGATTTCATGATAATTTTTTGGATGATTTGTTGCACCCATGGTGTTTTGTTGCATACATAGAATTCCTTGCCACAGTGATGTTTTGCAATGTTGCGACAATTTTATGATTTTGACACAACGCAAGAAGAAAATATTGTGATGATGTTGTAATTTTTTTTTTGTATTGGTGGGCGTTATGTTGCTCCAAATCTCACATTTCGATGAGATCAGACTATGAGGGAGGCGGCCAATCGGGAGCAACCTCTACCTGACCAAGACCTCGAACTCCCAAAATTTAAACACCATAGTCAGTCTTATATGATTTAAGACTGTTCAAAATCCATTTTGTAATTGTATCTTGTATAATACGTTGAACCCGAAGTTGAGTAAATTACTCGCAACAATTGAGACAAACACAATATCTAACAAAATTTTGGAAACACACACACACACGTTAGCTATGTACTCCATGCAAACTAAAAGCATGACAAGAATTTTGGAACGAAGGTGATATATTACGTGATACCTAACATGTGGAGCCCATGGTCACTCACGCTTCAAAGGGGAGAGCCTTATGTGGATAAGGATGGCAATTTTACCCATGGGTACGGGTACCGGGTACCCGTACCCGCATAGGTAGGGTATGGGTACAATTTTATACCCATGGGTAGTACCCGTACCCTACCCGTTTAAGTCGTGGGTAGGGTACGGGTATAACCTCGTACCCGTGGGTATACCATACCTTGCCCGTTTATATACTTTACCCGTGGAGGTCCAACATTTATTCTCGTGAGTTTGTGAATCTATATGAAGTTGTCATCAA
This sequence comes from Poa pratensis, assembly GCA_947311845.1. Classification (NCBI taxonomy): domain Eukaryota; kingdom Viridiplantae; phylum Streptophyta; class Magnoliopsida; order Poales; family Poaceae; genus Poa; species Poa pratensis. The sequence goes on along the minus strand of CAMZMU010000081.1, from coordinate 18,270,476 downwards.
TTGTCAATTTGAGTTGACATAATTGTCACGTACTCAAACATATGTTTTTGAGTTGAGATAAATATTTTTCTTTTATCAAAAAATTTGGCGATGAATGCAAAATTATAAGTAACTTGTGAACTATTTGATATACCCGTTGGGTACCCAATGGGTATGGGTATCCGTCGGGTATGGGTGCGGGTAAAGTTTCATACCTACGGGTACGGGTATGGGTAGAATTTTGAACCCATTGACTATACGGGTATGGGTATGGTATTGGTCTACCCGCCCCATACCCGACCCATCGCCATCCTTATATGTGGAACATGGACACCACGTAAGCACGATAACGTCACACACTGATCCACGCAGCTAGGATGTGTGCATCACTCGATGCAGAGGCCGGGGATCTCCCCATTTCTTAAAAAAACGCAGCTAGGATGTGCGCAAGACGGAAGTCTTTATTTCATCTCTTAGAGAAACTCTAGAAGATAGTTAGAAATCCCTAGTAAAAAAGCGCAAAAACTCATACTCAAAACCGTTTTCCTCTCTCAAAATCGAACATATCTTTCCCGCTATTTCTCATCACAGCTATATGCATACGTGATCATAGAAACACCTATAATTCAAACAACACATACAGTATGTTTGTTTCTTTTATATGTTTGTTATTGATGACGTGGAACACATGTTCGTGGGGAATCCCAAAAGGAAGGTATGAAGCAGTACGGTAGCAGTTTTCCCTTGAGAATAAACCAAGGTTATCAATCCAGTAGGAGTTGGAAGAGCTTCAACATGGTGTCAACCTGGTCACGCGGCTGCAGATCGACGTGGACCTGCACACAACACAATCAAACTATTTTGCCCCAACGAAACAGGAAGGATGTCAATCTCACTGGCTTGCTGAAAACAAAGGATTAAACATATGGTGTGGAAAATAAATGTAAATGCAAAAATGAACAGCGAGCAAATGATGGTGGGAAATAGTGGAAACGGTGTTTTTATCAGTGTAAAAGAATGGACCGGGGTCCACAGTTCATAGTGGTGTCTCTCCATAAAACAGATAAACATACATGTTGGGTAAACAAACTACAGCTGGCAATTAACAAATTGCAAGGGCATGGCAATGCTATCATGACAAGCTATAGTTCACTGTAGTATTTAATTGGGCATTACAACAAAATACATAGACCGCTTGCTAGCTGCATCTATGACTAATAATCCACCCCATGATAACATATGTGTCTCCTGAAAGTATTAAGTTGCAAGCAACAGATAATTGCAACAAGCAAAGTGTGTAATGTAAACAATGCATATGACACGTAGACATAGCACTATTGTTTTCTCCCTAGTGGCAATAGCACATCCAAAGCCTTAGTCGTTTCTGTCATCTCGGGCCCAGACAACCGGAGGCATGGCGAGACACTAGCAACTACTTGGCCAAAGCAACCACTAGCATCGAAGAGCATGCAAGATCATAAATAAAACATATAGATAGATAGATGAACAAACTTGATCATAACTTCACAATTCATCGGATCCCAGCAAACACAACATGTAGCATTACATAAAGATGATCTTGATCATGTTAGGCAGCTCACAAGATCTAAACATGGTAGCACAAGGAGAAGAGACAACCATCTTGCTACTGCTATGGACCCGTAGTCCAATGGAGAACTACTCACGCATCACATCGGAGGCAGACATGGTGATGTAGAGCCCTCCGGTGATGATCTCCCCCTCCGACAGGGTGCCGGGAAGAGCTTCAGAACCCTCCCGAACTAGGGTTGGCGACGACGGTGGCGACGGAACTTTTCGTGAAATTGTGTTCGAGTATCAAGGGTTTTCGGGGACGAGGCAATTTATGGGCGAAGAGGCGGTGTCGGAGGAGCACCAGGGGGCCCACACGGCCTTGGGCGCGGGCTACCTCCTGGCCGCGCCGTGGGGCCGCCTCGGAGCCCTGGTGGGTCCCTCGGCTGATCTTTGGTCGATGCCTTCGTTCCTTCGCAAAAATAAATCCCGTAAATTTTCAGGACTTTTGGAGAATATTTCCTGACTAGGATTTCTGAAACAAACGACAGCAGAAAATAGGAACTAGCACTGAGCATCTTGTTAATAGGTTAGTCCTAAAAAATGCATAAAAATGATATAAAACTATTATAAGAACATGCAACATTTATTACAAAATAAGCATGGAACATAAAAAATTATAGATACGTTTGAGACGTATCAGTTATCTCTGTCAGTGAAGTGATCTCCGGAGAAAGCATCCTAATATCCTGTCTGGACGTGCTTAACAGAACAAAGTATGCTTGGGCAAGAACTGCAGTAGAGATATCATGGAAATATCTCTATGATCATGTCCATACATGATATTAGGATGCTTTCTCCGGAGATCACTTCACTGACACAAATAACAAACATATAAAAGTATCAAACATACTTTATGTGTTGTTTGAATTATAGGTGTTTCTATGATCACGTATTCTTATAGCTATGATGAGAAATAGCGGGAAAGGTAAGTTTGATTTTGAGAGAGAAAAACGCTTTTGAGTATGAGTTTTTGCGATCTTTACTAAGGGATTTCTAACTATCTCCTAGAGTTTCTCTAAGAGAGCAAATAAAGACTTCCATCTTGCGCACATCCTAGCTACATGGATCAATGTGTGACGTTACTGTGCTTACGTGGCGTCCATGGGCTCCCTCCTTTGACGCGTGATTGACCATGGGCTCCACATGTTAGGTATCATGTAATATATCACCTTCGTTCCATAATTTTTGTCGTGGTTTTAGTTTGCATGGAGTACATAGCTAACTACTACGGAACTAATGTTTGGGCCAAACATATTATGATTACCTTGAAAGAGACAGTTGTGTGTGTGTGTGTTTCCAAAATTTTGTTAGATATTGTATTTGTCTCAATTGTTGCGAATAATTTACTCAACTTCGGGTTCAGTGTATTATGCAAGATACAATTACAAAATGGATTCTGAACAGTTTTAATCATATTAGACTGACTATATATGGTGTTTACTTTTTGGGAGTTTCAGGTGTTGGTCAGGTAGAGTGTCGGGGGCTGCCCCCGGGTAGGGCAAAGATGTGGTGTTGAGAACTCTAAAAGGCTGGCCGGATCAATATTCAGCCGGATCACCTGGGCCGAATCTCTTGTGAATTCGGTTAGCTCTCTATCGAGCTAAAGTGTGGGAAGAAACAAAGGGGATCCAGTAAAGCCAAACCGGATCAGATTAAGAAGTGTCGGCTAAGTTAGCCGAGTTGGTCAGGAAGGACCCGGATAAGGTAATCCGGATATTGCACAAGGGCCAAGTAATGTCAGTAAGGTCACGGGTCCTGCAGTTCTACTGACCGGGGCTCAGAAGACAGGAAGGTCGAGCCGCGGTTTTCCGGATCGCAAGGCCCTAGGCGCTGACTCGGCTAATTCGGGAAAGGGCAGTGGCCTAGGCTCCTGTGGGCTACTCTGCCTTAAGCTCAAAGAGGAAAGATAGGCCTGCTGGGACTTGACAGCCAGGTCAAGCCACGGGATTCCTGGGAGCGCAGCGACCTAGGAGCTGACTCGGCCAATTCGGGAAAGAGGATGTGACCTAGACCCGATGGGCTACAGCTGCCATTGCCCGAAGGGGCAAGATAGGCCTGACAGTCCGGCCGTTGGATTGACAGGGGGCAGAGGCTTGTCCTGTTCCTCTTGTCCATGCCATTATCACTTCCAGCCAGGGGCAAAATGGTAATTCGGTTAGTGTATAAGTAAGCTACCACATCCTCCAGTGCAGGGACGGGCGATACAAGAGGTGAGAGAACGAGCATCATTTCCCCCCAAGCTCCATCTTCTTCCTAGAGCTTTCACCATTGTTCTTCATACAGCTCAAGGAGCGCTCTGTACTTGTAAACACTTGAGATATAAAGAGAGTAGGCTAGTGCTGCAGTAGGGGTGTTACCTCCACAAGAGGGCCCCGAAGCAGGGTACATCGTGGTGTTCTTTGCTTCTTCTTGGTTCTGCTTGTTCTTGTTTGTTCTTGCGAGTTCTTGGTTGTTCTTCATGCGTGCTTCGTGAGCGCGCAAACCCTCCCCGGATCCCCCAACGTCCTAGCGAGCCCACAACTTAAGCCATCCTATGGCATCTGCCGTGACACCACCACGACAGTTGGCGCCCACCGTGGGGCAAGCAGTGGCGTTGGCTGGGGTTTCCTTCCGGACGGGCTCCGTCACTGGCTCCGGCGAGCGGGTCCTCTCTGGGCTCGTTTGCAAGATCGGCAAGTTCAACTTCATCAGCGACAACGCGGGGTGCTTCGCCAACAAGCCCTTCCCCGCTGACGGCTTCCTCATGACGCTCGGCAGCTTCGTCACCTACGTCGCCACCGAGCCTGTCCGCGAGTACCCGGCGCAGGTGCTCGTGGCTGAGGATCCTCCCTCTTTCCGCGCAGCTCTCGGACGGCGTAGCGCTCGCCCCGGGAGTAGCGTGGAGGTAATGGTGGTTGGAACAAGTGCTGCGGCTGGCAAAGGAGATGCCAGCAAGAGCATGCCCGAGGAGCTGGCCACGCCAGTTGATCTGGTTGACAAGCCGACTCGGACGGCCAAGTTCCCAAAGGAGAAACCGGATCCGGTTGGCCCGCTTGGCATGTCAAGTAGGGAGGCTCCCTTAGAGGATGTCCTGGAGAAGTTATCTCGGCCAGTGGCACCTGGGGCAAATGTAGAGCTTACTGTAGCTCAGCTAGAGGCAGAGCGCCTGAGGTTGCAAAAAGAAGCCCGGTTAGTGGTGGAGTCTAGGCAAGCCTTTGATAGAGATATGAGAGAGTACAATGCTGCCAATGGTATCACTGATGGCTTTACTCCTGTAGTGCATCGCTCGCGCAAGAAAGCCGAGTTGCGTAACCGGGGTAAGGACCTCAATGACGAGTTAGCTAGAGCTGCAGGATCGAGCTCAGTAAGGCTACTAGTCATAGATCTGGCACAGGCAAGCCGGTGTATAGCTCCCCGGCTAAGAATCTTAGGGCTGCAGCGGCAGCGCGAGCCGAGTTGAGTACACTAACCGGGGACGCTTGGCGAAGGCAGGCAGAGAGAGTCAATGAGCTAGTAGATGTGTGTAACCGGCAGAATGAGGCTTACCGGAAAGCTAATCCGGATGCAGGTGTTTCTCGGGTAGTAGTGTCGGTTAAGGCTGTTAGCCAGAGATCCAAGGGGCAGGCGTCATCCCCGCACGTCGGAGTTGACCGGGCCCAGAGCGTGAACTCGGGTAAGAGCAAGCAGCTGCAGACCTATGATGCTGAATATGCCGGCAAGCAGCTAGCCGCTCAAGGAAGAGGTGGCCAAAGCAGAAACAGTGGTGGACAAGGCTACCCGGGAGCTGGAAGGGGCAATTCGGCTGGCCGAGGTCAACCACCTCGTCCTCCGGGGCAGCAAGTGATTGTGCGAGCGCAACAGCAAGATGGTGGCCAGGCGGGCTACCGCTATGATGACGGAAATTCGGCTATGGCGCGAGCCGGATACCAGACGTATGATAATGCACTTGCATCAAGACTGGGACCTCGGGCATTGGATCCGGATGATCAGCGTCTCAAGTTGGATAGAATTTACCAGTCCGAGAAGCTAGAAGAGCAAGGCCCACCGGGTCCTCCATGCTTTGGACCTCGGATCATGAACGAGCCGAGCGTGCCGTTGTTTCAGCTTGGCCGAAGCACAAAGCCGTATAATGGCAGCACAAAGCCACAGGATTGGCTGATAGACTATGTATCATCAGTGCACATTGCGGGGGGCAATCGCCGATGGGCGGTCCGGTATCTCCCGCACATGTTGGAAGGGCCAGCCCGGATTTGGCTGAATAACTTACCGCCGGGTAGTATCAACTCTTGGGTGGACTTGGAGGAGGCATTTTACAGTAATTTCTCCAGCACACAAGAGGCCTAACCGACCTCAGCTCCTGGCTGCGTGCAAGCAGGAAGAACGGGAAACAGACCGAGAATTCTTGACTCGGTGGAGCAACATTCGCAACTCTTGCGAAGGTGTCGTGGAGGAGCAGGCAATTTCTTGGTTCGCGCAGGGTTGCCGACATGGCACCCCGCTCTGGCAGAAGCTCCAGAGGGATATGCCCAAGACACTGGCGGAAACGATCCGGATAGCAGATACGTATGCTCTTGGTGATCCGACACAGCCAGCATTGGATGCAGTGGGAACAAGCAGGAGGCAACCGGTTAACAACCGAGTAGGACCATTGAGGCCCAGTGACCGACATGAATTCGGTTACAAAAGAAGAGATCCGGATTATAGATACGGTTCAGATCAGGTTGCTGCAGTGAATATGGACCATCCTGGAGCAGGAGATGGTCAGAGACAAAAGACAGAGGGTCCAGCTTGGAGGCCGAATCAAGGTGCTTGGCCGAAGAAAGTATGGGAGGATCAAGTCCTCCTCTAACTTTTGAGTCAAGATTAGACGGGCCTTGCTGTTATCACACACAGACCCACGCAAGCCGGCCAATCATTCAACTCGGAATTGTAGCTGGCATCATCGCATTCAGGCGGAGGGTCAGAGAGGACCACCTCAGAGAGGTGCTCCTAGACCGAATTTCAGGCCGAATATGCCTTTAACCGGAGCCAATACAATCCCGGTGAACGCAGGAGCTCCAAGACCGGCAGCCACAAAGCCGGTTAACCTGGTAAACATGGGAGGCAACGACAATGGTGCTGGTCCGAGTCGGCAAGGTGGATACCCCGGTAATGAGTACAAGGAGGCTCATCAAAGTTATGTGGTTTTTGTGACCGAGCCAACTGACAAGAAAAGTCAGCTGCGAAGGGCGAAGGAGGTGAATGCAGTCATGCCAGCAGTCCCAAAATACCTGAATTGGTCCGAGCAGGAGATCACTTGGAGCAGGGCTGATAACCCCAGAATTATGCCAAGTCCAGGAAACTATGCACTGGTGGTGGATCCGACTTTGGTTGGACCCAAGCTTAACGTGAGGTTTAGCCGAGTCTTGATTGACAATGGCAGTGCCATAAACATCATGTATCGGGACACAATGGTCAAGTTGGGTATTTCGCCGAATCAGTTGCAGCAGAGCAGTTGTACCTTCCATGGTATAGTACCCGGGGTGTCTTGTTCCCCAATGGGTAAGATCTGGGTAGATGTGCTGTTTGGTACCAAGGACAATCACCGGCTTGAGAGTCTCGATTCGAGGTGGTAGATTTGGAGAGCCCATACCATGCTTGCTGGCGGCCTGCGTTAGCCAAGTTCATGATATCCACTCATGTGGCCTACCTCAAGATAAAGATGCCTGGCCCGAATGGTATTATCACTGTTGCGGGAGATTACAAAAAGCCATACAGTGTGCCACGATCGGTTCCACCTTAGCCGAATCATTGGTGATCCAAGCTGAGAAGAGCAAGATGCATGAGGTGGTGGCAATGGCGAAGTCAGCTCAGCTCGGTGTGCTGGCTATGACCAATCCGGATGGAGGTGCAACATTTGAGATGCCCAAGGAAACAAAGAAGATCCCATTGACCCGGAGAACCCGGAGCGCATGGCCATCATTGGTGCCGGCTGGATGAGAAATAGGAAAGCGCGCTCTGTCACTTCCTCCGTGAGAATCGGGATATCTTTGCATGGTCGGCTAAGGACCTGCCTGGTGTTCCGAGGGAGTTGGCAGAGCACTCTTTATTTGTCAGGCCGGATGTAAAACCGGTGAGGCAACCGACTCGGCGTCTCTCAGATGATCGAAGAAAAGTGGTGCTGGATGAGCTGGCTAAGTTGCTTGCAGCCGGATTCATTATGGAGGTGTTGCATCCAGACTGGATATCCAATCCGGTTCTGGTAGAGAAGAAGAAGGACGAACCAGCGGTGGTCAAGGTGTGGCGCATGTGCATCGATTTCACCAACCTAAACAAGGCGTGCCCGAAGGATCCATTTCCTTTACCTCGGATTGATCAAGTGATCGATTCTACTGCTGGGTGTGAGTTGTTTTTATTGATCGTACTCTTTTATTGAACCCTAAAGATCAAATAAAGACTGCTTTTATTACCCCGTACGGGGCGTATTGCTATCGTGTCATGTGTTTCGGTTTGAGAAATGCCGGTGCAACTTATCAGAGATGTATGCAGAAATGCTTACACTCCCAAATGGGCAAGAATGTGCAGGTGTATGTCGATGATATCGTCATCAAAACTAAAGAAAAACACACTCTCCTCGAGGATCTCGAGGAAACATTTGTGAACTTGAGAAAATATCGGTTGAAATTGAATCCGGATAAATGCACCTTTGGTGTCCCGGCTGGAAAGTTGCTCGGTTTCCTTGTATCGAGCCGAGGTATTGAGGTGAATCCGGCTAAGATCCGAGCCATAGAAAGAATGAAATTGCCTAAATGTCTAAAAGATGTACAAAAATTCACCGGGTGTTTAGCCTCGTTGAGTCGGTTTGTGAGTCGGCTAGGAGAAAAAGCCTTGCCCTTGTATCAGTTGATGAAAAAGAGCACCGGGTTCACGTGGACCCCGCAGGCAGATTCGGCTTTCAACGAATTAAAAAAGATGTTGTCCACTGCACCAATTCTGGCGTCACCTTTGCCGAATGAGCCAATGCTACTTTACATTGCGGCCACTAACCGGGTCGTAAGTGTGGTCATAGTGGTAGAGCGAGAAGAGGAGGGTAAATCCGTGCAGAGACCGGTGTACTATTTAAGTGAGGTGATCTCAACCTCAAAGCAAAATTATCCTCACTACCAGAAGATGACATACGGTGTATACCTGGCGGCCAAAAAGTTGAAACATTATTTCCAAGAACACCCGATTACCGTGGTATGTGAAGCTCCAATCGCGGAGATCATTGGGTGCAAAGATGCGACTGGCCGGGTTGCCAAGTGGGCAATAGAAGTATCTCCTTACACCCCGCATTATGAGAGAAGGGATGCTATCAAGTCTCAGGCTTTACCGATTTCCTTTGTGACTGGGCCGAGATGCAGTATGAGCCACCCAAGCCGGATTACAATTACTGGAAGTTGCACTTTGATGGCTCCAAAACCAAAATCGGATTAGGTGCTGGGGTGGTACTCACGTCACCAAAGCAAGATCAGTTGCGATATGTGTTGCAGATTCATTTCTCAGCCTCAAACAATGTGGCCGAATATGAGGCACTGATCCATGGGCTTAATGTGGCTAGGGATATCGGCATCCGCCGAATAGAATGTTTTGGTGATTCGGATTTAGTGGTGCAGCATCTTCTGGAAATTGGGATGCTCTTGATGCCAATATGGCACTGTATCGGTTTCATGTCCAGAAAATTTCAGGATTTTTTGAAGGCTGCGAGTACAAGCACATACCTCGGTTGGAGAACGAAGCTGCTGATGTCCTGTCAAAACTCGGGTCGTCTAGGGATGCAATTCCACCCGGAATATCCTTGAATCACCTAAGGGTCCCTTCAATCAAACCTTCGCCTGATTCCGAGTCAATTTTTATCCCAAAGCAAGAATCTGAGGCTGTCCCTATGAATGTTGATGTCGGGTACATTGGGGAAGACCCGGGGACTGCTAACCGGATCTTAGGAAAGAGGAGCAGAGAAGAAGGTGGTGCTAACCGAATCTTAGGGAATGGGCAGAAGCTGATAGAAGAAATAATGGCGGCCGAACCAGTGGAGATAGATGAGCACTTATTCCCTTTGCATCCAGTACCGGAATGGGCTGAAGAAATCATGAAGTTCATGTCGGAGGGGAGTTTGCCAAATGATGAAACCGAAGCTAGGCGAGTGCAGAGGAGGTCCAAGGCTTACACCATCATCAACAAGGAGTTATACAAGAGGAGTGCAACCGAGGTGCTACAGCGTTGTGTGGAGCCAGCCGAGGGCAAGGAGATGCTCCTGGAGATACATCAAGGAGAATGTGGACATCATTGCAGCACGAGAGCCCTGGTGGCTAAGGTGTTCCGGCATGGATTTTACTGGCCCACTGCTCACGCGGATGCAGAGGACATAGTCCGAAAATGTGAAGGATGCCAAAGGTTTGCCAAGCAGACACACTTACCCGCATCGGCGCTCAAAACAATTCCTATCACTTGGCCGTTTGCTGTGTGGTGTTTAGATATGGTGGGAGATTTCAAGCCGGCTAGGGGTAACATGACACATATGCTGGTGATGGTGGATAAGTTCACCAAGTGGATAGAGGTGAAACCAATCCGGAAGGTAGATGGTCGTTCGGCTGTGACTTTCCTGAAAGAAATTATTTTGAGATACGGTACCCTCATAGCATCATCTCGGATAACGGCACAAACTTTGCTGTCGGAGAGTTTGCTCGGTTTTGCATGGATAAGGGAATCCGGCTAGATATAGCCTCGGTGGCACATCCGGAGTCTAATGGGCAAGTGGAAAGATCAAATGCCCTGGTGTTGGCCGGCATCAAGGCTCGTCTCATTGAACCATTGCTGAAAACTCCGGGATGCTGGATAGACGAGATACCATCAGTACTGTGGGGTCTAAGGACCACGCCGAATCGGTCAACTGGCTATACGCCATTTTTTCTGGTTTATGGGGCAGAAGCTGTGCTACCCACTGACATAGAACATGATGCACCAAGGGTGGCAATGTATACTGAAACCGAGGCAAAAGAGGCCCGGGAAGATGCAGTGGATCTGCTAGAGGAAGCAAGAGAATTGGCCTATCTCGGACAGCAATATACCAGCAGAATCTCCGACGATATCATAGTCGAAAGATCAGCCCTCGAGTGTTTCATGAGGGAGATCTTGTACTAAGGCTGGTGCAGCGCAGCAAAGGCCGACACAAGTTGTCACCTCCATGGGAGGGACCATTCATTGTGAGCAGGGCTATGCACAATGACTCGTACTACCTTGTAGATGCACAGGAACCAAGGAGGATGGCCTGGATAGACCCGGACAAGAAACTAAGAGACCCTGGAATGTAGCTCTGCTTCGACCCTTTTACTCCTAAGGGGCGCAATGTATGTATTTCAGTTTATCATAAATGAAATTGCAGCAATCCGAGTCTGGACTCGGGGACTGCTTCGTCCTTATGCATGTGTTTCTTATTACTGTTTTGTCCATACGTTCATGTGTCGAATTGCTTTGAACCTCGTCCCAAAATTCAAGTAATGTATGCTGTGTTGTTGATCTCGTGACTCGACTGACAAACACCAAAATGGTAGTCAAGAGCAGAGATGAGGAATATGGGAAACATGAAAATGGACTCGGGGACTCGGTCCAAAACCGATTCGGCAGATGTCGTTTACTAACCCCTGTTATTTATTTTTTGTTTATGTTAGATGATTCTAAACCATAACTCGCATGTTTCAAGTATTGTATGCTATGATTCCTATCTTGTGACTCGACTGTCAAACACCTAAAAGGTAGACAAGAGCAAAGATTCGGCAAAAATAGTAAACAAGAAAACAGACTCGGGGACTCGGTTTAAAATGATCCAACATAAACCTCGTCCGGATCACATTAAGCTAAATAAGAGTAGTCTCGGAAGAACTTAAAATTGTTTATTACATCTGCTCCCGGCATACCGGGGATTTAACGTTTTTTCACTGAGTCACTTCAGGAAGCAGCAGACTTGGTTGTAGCGGGTTCGGTTACATCAGCTTCGGTTGCAGGAGCCTCGGGCGCGCGAGCTTCGGTTACAGGAGTTTCGGTTGGAGTAGATTCGGTTGCAGGGGGTTCCGTCGCTGGAATGGACTCAGAAGATGGAGGAACTTCAGGAGTAACCTTGCGTGGAGAGCTTGAAGGCTGGGCAGATTCGGAAGTATCCGGATCAGCTGAAGCTTGTTTGGTAATCTCTGCCAATCAGTTGCTGGTATCTCCGAAGTCTGGGCCAGTTGCTTCGGTATTCTTAGCCGAGTCAGAGGCTGGGATCTGATGGACTTGATAGGAGCAGGTTCGGCAGAGTTAGCCGAATCATCAGACTCGCCCTCAGAATCGGCATATTCTTCAGCGGAGGCATCGTCCGATTCCTCTTCTTCAGTCTCTTCCCCGTCAGTGTAGACCGGAGCCTCCAGATCAAGATGTTTGGTGTTTGCAAATTCCGCCATAAAGTTGGCAGCCTCCTCGCGGATCTTGATCCGGTCAGGATCTTAGCCCATGAAGAACCCTCGCGAAGGGAGCGCACTCTGGCGAGATCGATTAGTTCATACCAAGACATGATGAGGATCAAGGCGGCATCAGCACCGGCACGGGCAGATGAAGATCTCCATTGCTGTAACCGGCTCTTCGTTTGATCCAGATCTTTGATTAGCTCCTCCGCAGACCGGACTTGCCGAGATTCAGGAAATAAGATTCGGTGAGCCTTGAGGCTTGCATTGAGCAGATCAATGTGGGAATCCTTCAAAGGGGCAATCCGAGCCTTGAGTGCAGTAATGTGATCTTCAATGTCCCATGTCTCTGGTAAGGGAGCACCGGTTAATTTGGCTCTCTCAGCTCGGGCGTCTCTCACAGCTTTGGCGGCTTGAAGCCGGATGCTGGTAAACTCTCCTACAACAAATAAGCTAATACCGAGTTAAGCGAGAAGGAACACAAAAATATATGTCGGATAAGAGCAGAAGGAAAAGAAGAGATTCGGCAAAACTTACGGTCCATGTCATCATTGAGGCTTGCAAGTCCGGACAGCCATTTCGCACTGGCTGCTTTGTGAGCACTCAATTCTTCTTTCGCCGCTTTGACTTCGGCTTCAGATTCGGCAATGGACGTTTGAATTTGCTTGTCCAGTTTGGCCCGCTCCGCAAGTCCGGCTTTGCAAACATCTCGCTCCTTCTGGATAGTGTCTTTTTCAGTCCGCAGCGCATCCCGCTCTCCTTTGACCTTCTCCTTCACTTTTCAACCCGGTTAAGCTCTCGCTGAAGCCGAGCCACCTCTGACTTTTGCTCCTCTAAAGCGCGCTTCTGCTCTTCTTCTTTATTGTCCATTTCAAGACAGAGCCCATCAAAGGAAGTTTGGAGCTTCTGGTGCTGATGGGCGAGCTGCTTAAAGAGCTTGCTGCGAGCGGTCATGGTTTCCTGAAAGAAAACATGCAAATGGCGTCAAAAGAATCTCGGGGACTGGCCCGAGATTAACCGAATCAGTTGGAAAAGAGACTCGGGGACTGGAAGTCCCACGATTTCCTTGGTTAAGACAACATTCATGATCAAGTTTTATAGATTCAAGCCGAATGACTTTCTTACTCGGAGGAGTATCAGTCGTTCGACCCGAATCTCGGGGACTGGGAATAGTGCAGATTGATTAAGTAAAAGCAAGATTCGGTAAAGTTACCTCAAAGACCCGGTTAGCTTCAGTAACCGAGGTCTGCACGGAGTGTAGAGATTGAAACATCCGACTAGGCCCAGCCGGATGTGGCGCTGAAGTAGAAAGTCTTTGGCGAGGTCAGCATCATTCCAAGCTTCAATGAATTGCTTGGCGGACTCGAGCTTATCGTTGCCGGAGGGCGGGGATTCGACAGGGCCTGGCCGAATCGAATCGCTGATGGGGCGGCAGGAATTTTCTTGCTACAGCCACCTGCTTATCCGAGGTGGTTGGAGTTGTGCCAGAGGCACCTTGAGTCGGCTTGGGTTGAGGTGACGCACCCGGGTCTGCTTCGGATGTTGCTCCTTGTGCTGCTTCTCGGAAATTTGTTGTTGCTGTTGCTGCTTCTGCTTTTTCTTCTTCTGCTGCTCTTGATTCAGCAGGGCTTGAGCTACGGGTGTAGGGCGAGAATCCGGCTTAGGCAAGGGCTTAGCCGGTGTCTTAGCCTTTTCCTTCTCCAGCTCCTTCAAAGGGCGTGGCCAAGTTGAATCTCGGACAGGAACCAGGGTTTCCTCACTCTCCAAGTCAATAACCGGCTCTGATGTAGAAGTCGGTTGGGGAATATTGGCAGTTGTAGTACGTGCTGGAGAAGTAACAACCCTTTCAGGAGACTGGTTCTCCGTAGCCGTATCCAGTGGAGGAATGGGAGAAGAAATGGATGAGTGAGTTTGCTCGGTGACGATGACGTCACTACATAAAACAAAGTAAACAGTTAATCCGGATGAAGATGACTCGGTTAGTAAAGGAAGAAAGCAAATGAAGCTAAGTACGCATTACCCCTTCGTGGTAGGCATGGGCTTGAGCCGATTCGGCTTGGAGCCAGCCTTCTTGATTCTTTTGGCTTTAGGGGCATCAGATCCGGGCGCATCAGCGCGTTTCCGAGATGTCCCTTCAGCATCTGGTTTGGCTGGAACACAAGGTGGTGACCATGAAATCGGAATAGCGTCGATGGGATCTAAGATCTGGCAATCATCATCTTCCTCGTCGGAAAGGTCGTAAATAGTTGGTTGCTTACCCTTGCGGATTGGCTTGGCGCGCGGAATCGGCAGATAGTCATCCGTATCCGCATCCTCTTCGCCATCGCGCAACGGGCTGCGATCCGCTCCCCATACTTTGGTGGAGAGATCTCCATCTTCAGTAGCTTGGCGGTCAAACAGCTACATAAGAGTCAAGGTAAATCCGGGTTAGTCCGATGGCATTCTGATGAAGTATGGATGAATTCGGAAGGTGGTGAACGAACCTGTGGTGGAAGTGCATTCCGGTGAAACGGCTTTACGCCCCACCGCCACTTATCCGACATCTCCGTATAGGCAATCGCATTTACTCGTCTCCTGATGGAAGCTCGGTTAAGGTCATGCTTGCTGATCCGGGTAGGATCTAGCAGACCACTCATGTGGCATATCTTGTGTTCACGTCTTTGAAGAGGATTGACCCGGCGGGAGATAAAGGTCCGGAGGAGATCGTCCGAATCCAGGCCCTTCTTCAGAAAGCCTCCAGAGTTTCATGTATTGTCTGGAGCTCTGCAATAGTTTCAGCCGGATTATATCCGAAGTTTAATTCGGCTGTGGGTGGCTCGATCTGGAACTCGGGCAGATTGAGGGCATCATGGCCTTCAGCACTCTTCACATAAAGGAAAGTCCTTTGCCACTTCCTGACAGTGTCTAGGCCAGTGATACGGGGAAAGATGGATCCCGTCCTCGGCGTAATGCTAACCGAACCACAAGCAGTCATCAGCTTCGGCTTGGTGCCTGGAATAGTCTGCTTGCGGAGGTGAAAATACTTTGCCCATATATCGACAGTCGGCCAGACACCGAGATAGCCCTCGCAAAAGGAAGTAAAGGCCGATAGAGAAACGAAGGCATTAGCCGGGAGGTGATGAGGCTGTAAGCCAAAGAAATCTAGGAAAGCCCGGAAGAAATCACTCGCCGGCAATCCGAATCCGCGCTCAAAGTGCGCTAGAAACACCACACGTTCACCAGGTTCGGTGACCGGTGCGAGTTCCTTCCCCGGTTTGCGGCATATGACTTGAGAGGTTATACGCCGGGTGCTTAATAGCCATTCCAGATCGTCCGTTGTCACATCAGAACCCTCCCATCTGCCGGGAGGAAGCTTCGCCATATCCGGATCGATCCTGCAAGAGTCGGATAGGGCCGAGTCAAAATGAATCGGATAATGGTATAATCGAACCAGATCTAAAGTGATTCGGCTAAGATTATCCCGGATGAAACTAGCCGGGTTCGGCAGAGAAGGTGATTCGGAGGGCAATCACAAACACCTTCCGCAAAAGTCTAGGGTTACAGAAGATCTACCACAGCGGTAAAAAAGAAAAAGAATTCAAGTGAAAAGGCCAGTAGAACTGTTCAAACGATGACAAGCTAATCTAAGGCAATCTAGTAGGAAACCTAGAAAAGGGATCTACGGAATGTGCTAAGGCATAACCATGGATTTATATGGGAATGAATCTACAGAAAGAAACAGGCGTAAGTTCCTCGTGGGTATGAACTTGGTCGCGGTGGCCATGGCCGGAGGAAGAAGAACTTACGGGTATGGCGCGGCGAGGAAGGAGCCCAGTGGAGAAACGGCGGTGCAGGGCGCAGTGCGCGGCTCCGGCGAGTCTTCTCAGGCGTTGAGGACGTCTCCGGCGCGGCAAGGTTGCGAGGGCGAGATTGCGGCGGCGGCAATGGCGCAGATGAGGTTTTCGGAGTGGGGAACGAGCGGAGAAGAAGAGAAACCCCCTGCGCCCCTATTTATAGCTGCTCACCAGTAACTGGCGCACTACCGCACGGTTTCCGGAGCGTGGCCAGATCAACTATACCAGAAACTCTGTGATCGCTGCTGTGGCGGTGTATTCCAAACACATGTTGGGCCACAGAATTGGAAGCGGTCGTGCGGATCGGGTGTGCAGGTCAACGAAGAAATCGAGGAGACGCGGTCGTTTGGTCAAACTCACTTGAGTACCCGGTGGATCCGGATAAAGTGCTGACAGTGACATGTCAAATCAGAGACCCGGATTACGCGGCTTTGCGCAGAGATTTCCTGCCAAGCGTCCCGGGAAATTCGGAGATGAGTTAATGCAATTCGGTTAATGGTGTTGGTTTTGAACCTGCTACGGCCCTTCAGCCGAGGCTGTAGGACCGCACCAGCTTCGGGGACTACTGTCGGGGGGCTGCCCCCGGGTAGGGCAAAGATGTGGTGTTGAGAACTCTAAAAGGCTGGCCGGATCAATATTCAGCCGGATCACCTGGGCCGAATCTCTTGTGAATTCGGTTAGCTCTCTATCGAGCTAAAGTGTGGGAAGAAACAAAGGGGATCCAGTAAAGCCAAACCGGATCAGATTAAGAAGTGTCGGCTAAGTTAGCCGAGTTGGTCAGGAAGGACCCGGATAAGGTAATCCGGATATTGCACAAGGGCCAAGTAATGTCAGTAAGGTCACGGGTCCTGCAGTTCTACTGACCGGGGCTCAGAAGACAGGAAGGTCGAGCCGCGGGTTTTCCGGATCGCAAGGCCCTAGGCGCTGACTCGGCTAATTCGGGAAAGGGCAGTGGCCTAGGCTCCTGTGGGCTACTCTGCCTTAAGCTCAAAGAGGAAAGATAGGCCTGCTGGGACTTGACAGCCAGGTCAAGCCACGGGATTCCTGGGAGCGCAGCGACCTAGGAGCTGACTCGGCCAATTCGGGAAAGAGGATGTGACCTAGACCCGATGGGCTACAGCTGCCATTGCCCGAAGGGGCAAAATAGGCCTGACAGTCCGGCCGTTGGATTGACAGGGGGCAGAGGCTTGTCCTGTTCCTCTTGTCCATGCCATTATCACTTCCAGCCAGGGGCAAAATGGTAATTCGGTTAGTGTATAAGTAAGCAACCACATCCTCCAGTGCAAGGGACGGGCGATACAACGAGAGACGGTGAAGAGAACGAGCATCATTTCCCCCCAAGCTCCATCTTCTTCCTAGAGCTTTCACCATTGTTCTTCATACAGCTCAAGGAGCGCTCTGTACTTGTAAACACTTGAGATATAAAGAGAGTAGGCTAGTGCTGCAGTAGGGGTGTTACCTCCACAAGAGGGCCCCGAAGCAGGGTACATCGTGGTGTTCTTTGCTTCTTCTTGGTCCTGCTTGTTCTTGTTTGTTCTTGCGAGTTCTTGGTTGTTCTTCATGCGTGCTTCGTGAGCACGCAAACCCTCCCCGGATCCCCCAACGTCCTAGCGAGCCCACAACTTAAGCCATCCTATGGCATCTGCCGTGACACCACCACGACATAGAGGTTCCTCCCGATTGGCCGCCTCCCTCACAGTTTAATTTCATCGAAATGTGAGATTTGGAGCGTCCAATCGTTTGACCATAACCCCACCAATACAACAAAAAAAGATACGTTTACAACATCATCACAACATTTTCTTCTCGTGTTTTGTCAAACATAAAATTGTTGCAACATTTCAAACATCGTTGTGGCAAGGAATTCTATGTCTGCAACAAAACACCATGGTCGCAACAAATTATCCAAAAATACATTACCGTGACACTTAAAACACCACTAACAAATATAACAACATAATTCATTCGTCATCGTAGCATGTCTCTCGTGCGACAGAACACACACAACCTTGTTTGTAGCATGACAAAAAGAACATATGCAACACCACAAAATCACCAACCTTCTTTTTAAAGCTCTGATCTCACTGTCACACGCTTATCGATGAAGAATAAGACTCGTCAGAGTCCCGCTGGAGCCGGATTGGGTGGCTTGAGATGCATCCCTTGCAATTTCCATTTCTCCCTCGAGATTGTGTGGTACCAAATCAATCTCCACTTGAGTTCAATCATCCATGCGAATACCTAGAACAGAGGATGAATGCCAAACAAGAAGAAAGGTTGAACAAGAGCAAGATCTAGTAGTGCGAGAGAATACCCTCAAGTGGATAGAGAGACGACCCTATCTGCTTGATCGGCCGGTTAGGTGGGATCATTATGCATCAAATTTGCGTAGGTTCACATAACAATACATTCTTCTCTATTAACACATCTGTTTTTTATAATATATCCTTTACATCTCATGGGTGGACTCGTGCAAATTCCTCTTTCCAAGATGGAAATGTGTGTGTTTTTAGGTTGAAATGTGTGTTTTTTGGGGAAGCTAAAAAAAGGAAGCTACTAAAGATCTTTTTGAAGCCGGATTTTGAAATATGGAAATAGCAAAAAGATGGACTTGTCTGATCGGGAAGAAAAGTAGTGGTCGATCCCAAAGGCCAAAGTGTGTTCCTGTGGAGTAATAACCCAAACAACATGGTAGTAGAATAGAAGAACTGAAAAACATTCGAACCAAAGAGATACTGAATCTGAGATAGGAGTAAATCAATTTCAGAATTTCAATTTCTTCCCCACCCTCTTCCCAGCGAACCTACCACCACCGCCGGCTTCCCGGACCACCGCCTCCGCCATTTCCTCCTCCACAAAACCGTCCCTTTTCCCAGAACAACCGACCGAGTCATTATCTTCTCCCACTGTCACCGTCGCGGCATCAGCATTCTCTCCTCCACAAGCCAAGTCTTCTCACAAAATTCCCAATCCAACCACCCCTCGAGCGAAACTCAACTCCTTCATTTATATATATGGACCTGGCCGCCCAGTCTACGACGGCGACCCCGACCCCGACGACTTCTCCCGCGTCCCCCTCCCCGTCCCCACCGCTCGCTCCGAGCTCCAAGCGTCGCCGGAAGATCGGTCTTGACCCTGCCCCTGCCATGGGGAACTCTCCGGTGCGCGGTTGCCGGGGAGGCCGCGCGTCGGCCTTATCCGCTCCGCCTCTGCCGCATAAAGGCTTTGACCCACTCGACCCCGAGGCAAATCCGCCGCCCAAGACACTCGAGTCGCACCAGCTGAAGCACTGCAAGAAGGCGCTCAAGGAGTTCGACAAAAAGCTCAAGAAGACGGCCACGATCTCCAAGGAGTTTAGAGACCTTCAGGTATAAAGTCATCCTGTTCATCCTCCTATTTGAGCTAGTCCCGCGGTGCATGGGGAAATTATCACCAACCTTTTCTTTCCTTGGCGAAATTAAGAACACCGTCTTTTTTGGGCGAACATAAAAAAATTTACCTTAGCTAGAACCTTTAGGTAGTAACATACAAGTTAGAGCTGCGAATGGTGTATGAGGTGTTTTTTTAGTAAAAGGTTAGTGCTGGATGATCTTCACAACCTTGCTTCCAAGTGAAGCGTGAGGGTGGACGATAGGTTTACAACCAGAAATGGATGTGCTGGATATGATTAAGTGAAAATATAGATTATTTCTAAAGCTACATCTAACATGTGGGTTTGCTGGGCAACCGGGATTAAATTCAATTTGGACTGCCAAAATTACACTTTGAGGTATTATGCTGCTTGCTCCAGAATACCGTGTCAACATTAGCACTCAGCAAACATAACTAGAACTTTGAATAATCTGCTCCTCTTGTGACATTGTCTCTTCCTTGGAATGAACCTACCCATGAACTTTGCATTTTCCTCATGTGCTTACACCTAACTAGCTTACTCTTTGTTTCGAATTCCAAAGATGATTAATTACATGCTGTAATTTAGACATCACAACTTTCCTCTTCTTTATGAGAACAGATCGATATGCTGACACTGACTAAAAGGCGATGTATTGTCAAATGGGAATGTCATCATATCAAATGCTTTATGAACAATGAATAACTGAGGAGATGTTTTCTCTAATGGACCTGTCCCCATATCAAATGCTCTATGAACTATGAAACTGTTATAAGAATTAAGAAATGTTTATTGTGAAGGATCATGCAACTATTGATTTAATCTAATTATTCAGGCCATAAAAACATTACCCCAGTCGTCTC
The DNA here is from genome assembly GCA_947311845.1 of Poa pratensis. Lineage (NCBI taxonomy): Eukaryota > Viridiplantae > Streptophyta > Magnoliopsida > Poales > Poaceae > Poa > Poa pratensis. The sequence goes on along the minus strand of CAMZMU010000081.1, from coordinate 18,250,384 downwards.
AGAAGGTGGCTCGAAATCCTGCTAATAGGGGAAGGAACCGTTACACTGATGTTTTGCCATGTGAGCATCATTAACTTGTGAAGGCTCAAGGCTGTCATGCACAGTCTGCAAGACCATCATGCGGAATAAAACTTGACATTTTTTTTGTTTTGGTTTAGTTGATGAAACCAGGATACCGCTACAGTCCTCAACAGGCAATCAGACTTCAAGTAATGATTACATCAATGCAAGCCTTATACAGGTAAAAAAAGGGGCACATTTCTTGGTAGTTAGTATTTCCTTGCCCTTTTCTCTCTTTCTGGTCGTGGTTACAATTGTTGCATATAAAATCTGCAGTATGATGTCAGAGATCAAAGAAAGTTCATTTCTACTCAAGGTCCGCTACACGATACATTCGAAGATTTCTGGCAGATGGTCTTCGAGAACAGCTGTCCTGTAATTGTTATGCTCACCAAGTTTGACATTGCTAAGGTACATGACGAATGCTCTTGACTTGTAGTTTCATTGAGTTGACCTAATGTTCAGTTTACCCTGCCTCCCATAATTTTAGCAAAACCTTACTCCACATGTTTTCCTACAGTATTGGATTATGTTATTACAGTATCACTTAGTTTTTCCATTTGTAATGTGACCTCTCTATGGACATGCCTTTTTTTTTGAACACCATTACCGTAGGGAAAATCCCTACGGTTAGAATTTTATATTAAATGATGGGGTCGCCCAAAAGAGGGACAAGATTGCATCAGGGTGGGCGAAACAACAACAAAGCCTTTTTTCCCACACAAGTTGGGGTAGGCTAGAGTTGAAACCCATAAGATCTCGAAACCAGGTCATGGTTCTGGCACATGGATAGCTAACTTCCACGCAGCCCTATCCATGGCTAGTTCTTTGGTGATATTCCAATCCTTCAGATCTCTCTTAACAAACTCCTCCCATGTCAAGTTTGACCTACCACGACCCCTCTTAACATTCTCATCCCGCTTTATCCGTCCGGTATGCAAAGGCGCTTCCGGAGGCCTACGTTCTATATGACCAAACCATCTTAGACGGTGTTGGACAACCTTCTCTTCAATTGGTGCTACCCCAACTCTCTCACGTATATCATCATTCCTAACCCGGTCCTTTCTTGTGTGACCACATATCCATCTCAACATGCGCATCTCCGCTACACCTAACTGTTGGATATGTCGTCTCTTGGTCGGCCAACATTCTGCGCCATACAACATCGCAGGTCGAATCGCCGTCCTATAGAACTTGCCTTTTAGAAGAGTGGCTGGGTTTTTTCCGTTGGCTTGCCAAGCCTATCACAACCCTCCTCCTTTATCCGGGCTTGGGACCGGCTATGTTGAGACAACATAGGCTGAGTTAAATGATGGGGTCGCCCAAAAGAGGGACAAGATTGCATCAGGGTGGGCGAAACAGGATGGAAGAAAACATGGTAAAATTCTAGGCTGGTGTTAAAAAATTATGGGGCAAGGTTTCTGAGCCACAGGATCAGAGACTGAGCTAAGGAGTCCTTAAGACGATACTGATGGAGCAGAGTATCAGAATGGAATTTGACTTTCCATCTCCCGAAGTCGGGAGTCCTTAAGTTCGGCTGTATAGCTTGGAATATTTTTTCATTCCCGACTTTCCACAGGTTTCAGGCCACGCAGGCAAAGACCTCAACAAAGCAGGGTCCAGTGTAGGCAGCCCTAGCAAGAGCCAAACGAACCATAATCAGTCTAGCAATGTGCCACTGAATACCAACATAATTCCAACATCTGACGGCAAATGGACAGTCAAAAAATAAGTGGTCACGAGTTTCAGCACTTCCATTGGAGCAAAGAACACAGTCAGGCCCTCCTTCTACATGCTAATGCTTACGCGCCATCAGGTCTTTTGTATTAAGTCTGTCATTGTACAGGAGCCATAGAACACCTTCAATTTGGGCAGGCACTTCGAGGTCCAAATCCCTTTAATGCCCTGATCACAGTCCACTCGAGAAAAAATGAATTTGTAGAAGCTGGATGCTGAATAAGTGTCTCTTCCCCAGGCAAAAGACCTCACATCAGGTCCCGGTTCAACAGGGTTGAGGTTCTGAAGAGTTTCAGATATGTGCTCGAATTCACCAAAAGCTTGGACAGAAATGGAAGAGCTAGGGCATCACCAAGGTAGTTTAGTTGCATCATACCAGCTACCGAAATATCCTCATCAAGTACATAGGAGTATAAGTGTGGCAGATCATCACATAAGAGTCTGTCCCCATTCCAAAAATCTTTCCAAAACAAGGTGTCCTCACCATTATTTACACTAGATCTGGTTATGCTTCTATATAGCTCAATGAGACTGAAAACGTCCTTCCACCAGAAAGAGCCACGTGGGGCTTGAGCATGAGGGGGCCCTGGACCATACAAAGACCAAACAAGCTTCACCCAAGGCATGTCTGCACGACAGAAGAATTTGTGCAAAGTGTTTCAGCAGAAGGGCTTTATTCTGAATTTCAATATTGACAACTCCAAGTCCACCATTCTTTTTCGGACATGTCTTTTTTGCTTTGTATAGTTGAAGGACTCTAGATGCCCAACATTTGTTGCATGAATGTGATTGCATGCACACTTCTCAGCCTGTCATATGTAATTCAGTTGTTCGGAACACGAAAACGGAATGGACATGATGAAAGCATGATGAAACATATTTATGAAGGAGGCTGCACATATATACTTCTCAGGTCGCCCTAGGGAATTTTTCGAACTCAACTAGATAAAGAAATAATGTCTCCTTATTTTTGAGCCTGCCACAGTGTCACATATACTTCCCTAGTTCTCCTATGTAGTTCAAACGGATGCAATCACGTACCTAGTTTCTCGCTTCTTAGGAAGAAAGAACAAGGAGTGTCTGCCCCTCTGATCTCTTCACAAACTCAAAACATGTATTTACTTATTTAAAAAAATGGGCTTCTATCTTTTCTTCCTAAATAATGCATCCATGATTCCCCTAGCGAGAGAGCTGGATGGGTGGGGGAGAGATTTGTTCCTTTTTATCCGATCATTTACCATTTTGAGGTTATGAATTCGGTTACATATTTCAGTTCATACATTGATATGTGAGCACGTGATTCCTGAAGGAACACTTGCAGCTTTTTTATCATGGTGATTTTCTCAGATCCTTAATCTTGTAGACACGCAGTTTGAACTTTTAATTATTTCCTTCGGTATAATCCTATCAAATATGATTTAGTGATTTCCATTTTAAAAATGGCAGTGTGATCAGTATCTTCCACCGAACGAGGGGCAACAAGATTACGGAAGATTTAACATTAAGATCACGAAGAAAATAGAAGATGGCGAATTATTGTTGCGCAGCGTGGAGGTGCAACATAATGAGGTAAAGATGTGTAAAGCTAGTATATATTTGTTGCTTTTGTGTCTAGATAAATTTTGAAGATATCTTGCACAATTGTACAAGGGACTATTTTATTCCGTGTTTTTAAAAATATACTCTATTTTGTTCCATTTCTCTTGTTCCTGATGCATAGACTTAAGTTCTAGTACCTTCTAAAAAGTAGGCAATGCTTTTCTTTAGAATAAGCTTTATATATTTCGCATTTGAGGAAAAGGTCCTCTCATACCTTTTGAATTATATGCCACGAATGGTATCTTTCATCATTTATATTATCACCGTACCTTTTCTTTTATGATGTTCATGCTTATACTTTAGTGCTAGTGAAGATTTCAGTTCAGATTTTAAGTCATTAATCTATCAGTCTATCACGAAGTGTCCTGATGGCAGTGTGATGAATGAATTCCTCTTTTACCCCTACTTGATGTATCATTTTTTAGTATACGTTAGCATACACCATTGGTGAATATGTTAGAGTACGTGATGGGCCTGGGCCCGTTAGTCTTAGGGTTTGCTTAGGGGTCAAGTAAGCCTTGCTTGGGAGTCAAGTAAACCTCTCTATATAAGGAGAGGAGATGTATCAATCTAATCAAGCAAGAATTAAGAAGGAAAACCCTTCCCTCTTGCCCGGCCGTCCCCACGGCCGGCTCTCTCGCGCCCTCACAGCTCTCTCTCTCTCGCTCAAACTCTAGCAGCCATAACATCGAGTACGTGATGGGCCTGGGCCCGTTAGTCTTAGGGTTTGCTTAGGGGTCAAGTAAGCCTTGCTTGGGAGTCAAGTAAACCTCTCTATATAAGGAGAGGAGATGTATCAATCTAATCAAGCAAGAATTAAGAAGGAAAACCCTTCCCTCTTGCCCGGCCGTCCCCACGGCCGGCTCTCTCGCGCCCTCGCAGCTCTCTCTCTCGCTCAAACTGTAGCAGCCATAACATCTGGTATCAGATTGCTCAGGCTCGATCATGTTCACCCCATCGCCGCCGCTTCCCGTCGCCCTCACCCCGGAGGAGATCGCCGGAGCAATCCGCGATCTCACCACCGCCGTCCAAGGGATCTGCCTCTTCATGGCCGGTCCCTACGGACCGCCGCCGGCCGCGCCATCAGTCGCCGCCTACGGGCCGGCGCTGCTGCCGTGGCAGCCGCCGCACCAGGCGGCCTCCGCCGCGATCGCCGAGCCGCGGCAGCCGACGCTGCTGCTGTCGTCACCGCCACTCGACGCCAAGCTGCTGCAGCCGCCGCTGCCGCTGTCCATCTCCGGGCCGATCTATACGGCGGCCTGGGCGCCGCCGCACATCCAGTCGCCACCGGCGCCATCCCAACAGTACGGCGGGCCCTCCCGCTTCGCCGGTCCTTACGCCGGTCCCGACGGTGCGCCGTTCCACGGGGGTCCTCCATGGTCACAGCACCGGCGCCGACCCCCGCACGGCCGCCGCCGCCGCCCTCGGCCGCGACCACGACGCCGGTCATCACGTTCCAGCATGGGATGCCCTACGACGGGACTGCGACGACCTCGTTCCCAGCAGCGCCACCGCCGTCCCAGGGCGATCCCATCCAGCAGATCAAGTTCCAGCCGTCGCCGTCACCGCTTCCGGCTTGGATCGCTCCCCACCACGTGTCGGCGGCGGTGCGGCTGCAGGCTGCTGCGCGCGGCCTCCTAGCGCGTCGGCATGTGCGGGAGATGTGTGATTTGCAGCTGCAGCTCCTCCAAGTTGCGCTTCGCGGCGCAACGGACCTCGATCTCGTCCGCTGCGTCGGGGATCTTGGGCATGCTGTTTTTCCCGTGGGCAGCGACCTCCAAGTCTGCGACATCGACAGTCAACTGGCGGGGAGAAGACATGGCGTCACCAACAGGAGCGCACCGCGTGGCACCACTGCATTCCGCCGCCGGCCGCCGCGAGGGCTCCTTTGGTCCCGATGGTGTCCATGGGATCCAGGGGGCTGCAAACGCAAAAGTTCGGCGCGCGGAGGATTCTCGCCTTATCGTTCGGAGTCAAAAATAAAGAGTCGGAGTCTAATTCGGGTTAGCTTATTTCAGGTCAATACAATAGGCCGAGATGTAAAAGGCTTGTTTTTAGGCGTTAGGTTTGTGTGGAGTCGAGTCGTCGTTAGGTCGCAGCTCGAGGACGAGCTGCATGTCCAGGTGGGGTGTAGTGTTAGAGTACGTGATGGGCCTGGGCCCGTTAGTCTTAGGGTTTGCTTAGGGGTCAAGTAAGCCTTGCTTGGGAGTCAAGTAAACCTCTCTATATAAGGAGAGGAGATGTATCAATCTAATCAAGCAAGAATTAAGAAGGAAAACCCTTCCCTCTTGCCCGGCCGTCCCCACGGCCGGCTCTCTCGCGCCCTCGCAGCTCTCTCTCTCGCTCAAACTCTAGCAGCCATAACAGAATATTTATCGAATTGCTATAAATGCTGCACATTCTGTATTTTGCAAGATGTACTTATTTTTTTCCATGAATTATTTTTTATGCATCACACATTGTCCCCTAATCTTTGTCTCTCCATCCATGTTAACTTCTGGTTTTCCTAGACATAATCGTGTAAGTAATACCTTGCAACTTATACTTCTTTATTTTACAGTTACATACAGTGCATACTGTTCTCCACATCCAGCACTCTGCATGGCCTGACCATGGCGTGCCAAATGACAGCAGTACTGTACGGAGAATTCTAAAAAGATTATATGACATCCCAAAAGAGCACCCAATAGTTGCGCATTGCAGGTTCGCTTCTTAATGCCATGATTTCTTTTTCACCCTTACTCACTCTCAAATAATATCGCATACCTTTTCTGGTCTCTGCAGTGCAGGCATTGGGCGAACTGGTGCTTACATCACCATCCATAGTACAATAGAGAGGGTATTACTTGGTGAAAAAACTGCTACGGATCTTGCTGCAACTGTCAAGAGGTTCAGATCCCAGCGTCCTGGGATGGTGCAGACAGAGGTATGTTTCTTTTTCTTACTTATTTCTGTTTGTGAGTCAGTTACAGGATTCTCAAGTCTCATCTCAAGTTGGAAATTTTAGACCAGATGCCACACTTTGACACAAATGGCCTACCTTAGTTTCATGAAAAGTGGCCTCAGACCCCATGTCACACTGATACATGGATGTGGCGTTTTGTCAAAGCCAAACTAAAACGTGGCGTTCTGTCAAAGCCAAACTAAAACGTGCTCACCAAAGCCTTGAGAGTTTACGTTACCCACAGAAGAATGATTACTGTGTCCATCACTAGAGTTGGAGATAACTGCATTTAATTGTTGGTTTGGTGATAAATGCGCTTAAAATTTGAAATTTAGGTATATGTTAACCATTTAATTAGCGTCGTATTACTCAATTGATATACAGGTAGCTCATGTACACGATAGATTACTAAAGTGTTCTAGGCATGATATTATCGATTGATTAAACAGTGTCCTAGAATACTGCAAAGTACATTGCTTTTTTTTTGCAGGTTGCAAAGTACTAGTTAACAGTGTGCAAAGTAGATTGCTGCTGGCAATCCACCCTAATAACATCTTGTGCTTCGCAGGAGCAATACAAGTTTTGCTATCATGCCATTGTGGAGGAGCTGAAAGATCTGACTAAACATTCACACCACTGAACCTTTTTTTGCGAGAAATTTCATGCAGAAACATTTATGGATTCCTCAATTTGCCAAGCTTAGCTTACAGCATTGATGCACATCATGATGTAAAGACTGGAATTCGGATTTCAGCAAGAAGCTGTTGGAATTTTTCTCTGTTCAGTATTTCACCAATTTGATAATATATCTTACTGTTTGCAAATATGGCTGGCACACATCCAGAAACACTTGCGTCCCTTGCTACGTATTCACATGTATTACTTTCCTTCCTGAATTATTATCTGCTGAGGCCGGCCAGAAGGTTGGCATATCAACTGGTGCACTACTGCCACCTAGCAGCTTGCATGAACTCAGATTGTTCAAGAGAAGTTTTACATATCAAGAAACTGACATGATCTATCTCCGTTTCTTTGATGCGCCGCCCTCGCTTGTTTTTCTTTTCTTCTGTCGGGCAATCCTTGAATGCTGCGTGTGAGCGAAAAAGACAATTACAAGGCCATATGGCGCCAGGATGAAATCTAGACCGTCCGTTTCTGGGCCGTCGGATGGCCAAAACGGACAGCCCAGATTTCACCCTGGCGCCATATGGGATCTGCGTGTATAAGGAACGCATGGCTGTAGGCCTGTAGTCGGTCAACTCTACCACGAATCCCTCCCACCCATATCTCGCCGTCTTGGCATAACCACTGGCTTGCACACTCTTGTGGCAACTCACCTGATCTACTCACACTCTTGCTCACTCTTGGCATAACCACTCGCTCTTTTATAAAAGAAGAAGATCTGATCAAACGTTCTGCCAGTACTCGCGAAGAGACCCATGCACGCTAGACGCGCGGCCGTCTCCTCCGTTGTACTCGCCCTCCTCGCGCTCTCCATCATCGTGCTGGTGCCGCGCGCGATACCTTCGCCCCGCCCCTTCTTCCGATCTCGTACGCCTCTCCTGATCGACGGCAGTAAAGTTCACGCTAGCGGTGGCTGCGACTACTCCGACGGGGCATGGGTGAGGGACGCCGACGCCCCGACGGTCTACGGCGAGGATTGCCCGTTCCTGGACCCTGGTTTCCAGTGCGTACGCAACGGCCGGAGCAACTCCTCGTTCCGACATTGGCGATGGCAACCTCGCGGCTGCAACCTCCCTAAGTAGGTACCACCGCGCGATCTTCAGTTATTACAGATTTTTCTTGAGCATCTTGTGTTATAATGGTAGTTTTGTTGGCACATTCATGGTAGTTTTTGAAATGGTTTAATTATTATTTTGAGGTTTAACGCGAGCGAGATGCTGGAGAGGAGCCGGAACGGCCGGATCGTGTTCGCCGGGGACTCGATCGGCCGCAACCAGTGGGAGTCCATGGTGTGCATGCTCGCCGCTAGCGCCGGCGGTTCGAGGATATACGAGCAGTCCGGGAAGCCCATCGGCAGGCACAAGGGGTACCTCTCCATGGTCTTCGCGGACTACAACCTCTCCGTGGAGTACTACCGCGCGCCGATGCTCGTCATGGTCGACCGCTTCCCCTTCCCGGCGAGCGGCAACGGCGTGGCCAGGGGAGCGGTCCGGCTGGACGTGCTGCCGCGGCACGCCGACCGATGGGCGGGCGCCGACGTGCTCGTCCTCAACACCGGGCACTGGTGGAACGAGCACAAGACCATCAAGGCGTAAGTTAGTTCCTCGCGTCGCAGCGAACATGTGACTGAATTGTTTGGCCGCCATTGAACTAGAGCTCCACGTAGGGTTGCAGAGGAAACTACTTCATGGTCGGCAAGAGGTTGAACGTGACCATGGACATCAAGGAGGCGTTCCGGTTGTCGCTTCAGACGGTGAAACGTTGGGAGCTCAGTAGCGCACGGCTTTCTAACAGCTATTTGTTCTTCAGGAGCTATTCTCCTTCCCATTACAGGTACTCTACATTTTGTAATCTCGGCAGACAGCAGTATGAACTATGATAAGCATGCAGAGATTACTGTGAACAAAAAATATGCATGTCGAGTATAGTCCAGATTTTGACAGATTATCGTCCATCACACAGAACTCTACTAATTGGCATGCAGCAATGGCACGTGGGACACCGGCGGCTCTTGTGCAGCCCAGCAGGAGCCACTAACAGCCACAAGCGGTGGTGACCAGTTCAGCGAGGAGTACTCGTGGATGAACGCGGCGATCTCGAGAGCGATCCGAGGCGTGAGGAGCAGCGGGAGAAACGCCCGGTTCTTGAACATAACGTCCATGACGGAGCTGAGGAGGGACGGCCACCCGTCGCGGCACCGAGAGCCTGGGACGCCGCCGGACGCACCGGAAGACTGCAGCCACTGGTGCCTGCCGGGCGTGCCGGACACGTGGAACCAGGTCCTCTACGCTCACCTCCTGTCTATGGGCTACGCGACGAGCACAAACCACTCATGACATACAGATTGCTTGCTTGCGTACGTACATGTCTCGTGTATTATCGGTTTGAAGGGAAGGACATATTTGGATTTGGAGATATACAGGATTCGCACAAACAATATTGGTTGTAGATCCTACATATCTTAGCATCCAGATAGAGCAAATGCTCTTCTTGTAAGACTGTTGGCAAACTTGTTTAGTGTATTGAACCTCGGAGCTCGGATGGAGATCCTATGTATGATGTATCGTCAATTTCTCAAACGCAAAATCTATTCCGTGCCTAGGCACTCTCATCCTTACACGGTGCTCCCTCGCGCGTGTCGTTCAATCGCCATCGCGCGGTCAACTTTTACCGGCCGAAGCGGCGCAAGCGACAAAAAAAGGGGACGCAGCCGTCTCGCAACACCCACACCTCCCTCGCGTCCTCGACTCCTCCTCCTCCCCCAAATCCGCCACCTACGCACAGCCATGGCCCATGGAGCTCCACTGCCTCCACAACCACGCCTCCGCCCTCCTCTCCAGCACCCGATCTCCTCCTCCTCGCACGTGCCCAGGTATAGGCCTTCAAGCATCCCTCCTCCCGTCGTCCTCCGGACGCAGCCGCATCGGCCGTGCGCCTAGGGTCCATCGCCCCCGCAGAAGCGCAGCATCACCGTTCAGCGTAGCGCCGCGGCCGCCGTCGGTGTGAAGGACGGCGCGAAGAAGCTGCGGCGCCTCCCACACGTACGTATTATCCAAGGTACTCGAGCTCCCCTTCGCCGCCGACGCTGACGTCGCGGTCAAGGAGGCGGAGGAGCCGCTCTTCGTCGCCGCCCCGGACGGATTCTTCCCAGGAGGCGCACGTTCCCATGTGAGTGTGTCTCTCACCTCTCCTCCGCTTTGCGTATTAGGTGTTTGAGGAAATGCTTGCGTTGCTGCGTTCAAACCGCAGCGCAGTTCTGTTGACTTTTGAGCTGGTGAGTGCTTCAATCTCGGTTGTTCCCCCGTTGTTGCTTCGCTGCTGCCGTTTTTTGCTCGACGCCCGTTTGATTTACCCTCCATTTGGTCACGGTGGTGCTTCTAGTAGTCACGGAGGTGTTGATAGGGTTCAGTTTATGTGTTTAGAATAGACAGTAGTAATCCATGTAGTTTTGGCTGAATACTTACATACATGTGATCGGAACCAGACTATCTATGATGCAATTCTTTGTGTGGAGATACACAGTAGAGTTTCTGAATATTTTTGTTCAAACAATTAGTAGTTTTATGTTGAAAATTTGGGAAACCATCATGCTTACCAATGATATGGATGTACATTTTTTGGGTACTCAAACGATGTATTTTATGCTCGAAATTTTGCTGTAAGAACATGATGTATTTCTATAAGTAAAATATGCCTATGGGAAGCATTTTTATACTCATAGGATGTATTTATTCTTATATGTTTTGTCGGACTAGATTGTAGGTATTTCCTGAATTTTCTTTGATGCTCATAGGATGTATTTCCTATATTTTCATAAGTAAAGTGTGCATATCTCTCTTTGAAATCTTGCTGCAAACTATTCTAACACTATGTTCATTAACGTGTTTTTTGATCTTTTTCTGTTGTGAGTACTGCTACCTGTATTTGGGGATCTTCCCCGGTTTCCCTCCATCTGTTTGCTTTTTTCCTAGAATCTATTGTTGGAGTATGTAGCTTCGACCTGAAACTTCCATTTTTTGTAGCTATCCTCTCGTCCACCTCGTCCCCATCCCCACCCCACGGACTCCAGCTCGAGAGATGAATTGTGTCCCCATCGAGAGGATTTAAGGTGGGTGACATTGGCTGAATCGAGTGCCAACGTTTTACATGGCCGTGGCATGCCTTCTCCTCAAGGATTTGCTTGTATAGATGCTCAGTTAGTATGTATTTGTTTATATAAACATGACAGGGCTATGTAGTTTTAGTTCAACTATAATTGGTTTATTACATCCATTGCATGTACAACTGCAGTTCATGATGTATTTTCCCAAGTTAGTATGTTTTTTGTTCACGTAAACCTGACACGTGGATGTATTTTTTGTTCAACTATAATTGTTTTATTACATCCATTCCATATAAGCTTCAGTACATAAATGTAATTTCCCCAGTCAGTGTGTATTTGTCGTCACCATAAACATGTGTCATGTGGATGTAGTTTTTGTTAAAATGGAGCTATATTTGTTACACCTAGCATGTACCTTTTTATATCTAATATGTAACTTCTTGTGTACGAACTGTCACTTCTTATTCTAGCTTGTAACTTCTTATATATGGACTCTATCTCTTTTTGCGTATATCGATGTAACTTTTTGAATTCATAGCATGTGTTAGGATTTCATACACACCGTATATTGTTTCTCCTTTTTTTTGCCATATGCATGTAACTTTAATCAATATGAATTGTATTATAGTCATCCACAAGTTTAATACTGTAGTGTCAGTTATATTGTTGTGTTTTTTGCATAGACATCTTTCTTTTTTCAACAGAACCAGTAACAAAAGCTAACTGTTTCCTTTTTCTTTTCTTTTGTTACATGTAGATTTCTCCTATATATGTTTAAGATTACATCAGATGGGACAAAGGCTAAAGCATTGGTGAGAGTATTGATGCTTTCAGCCAAACTTTGTAGATTTTATTGCTGGCATCTTCAACACTATCTCACATAGCATGGACGTCAAAGTGTGAGTTTTGTTGGGATATGTAGGCTGGGAAGAAGCTGCATATATTGTTGGTTTCGAATAAAAGTTACATTATGTTATTTTTTCTCTTTTGTTCATTTGTGGAATACAGAACCAAACACACAAGTATTACTCTGAAACATGATACGTTATTCGTATCTCTGTAAAATTGCAATGAGCGTGTCCGGAATTCATGTTCCTATACCTAGTTACAGTGTGCATATTGCTAGATTCATGTGAACATTAAAAAGACTTGCATATTCTCAGGTCTAAACATCAGAATGTTGCATGTTAGGCACATGTTCTTGGATCTCTTTTTTCCATGTATATCTGTCACAATTTTTCATGTAAACTATCTCTTTTAGGTTGACATGTGGTTGCTTTAGGAAATTACATGCTAGGTCATGAACAAGTACATGTCTGCATGTAAAAATTAGACGAATTTAAATCCTGTTTTAACAAAATTTACATGTACCAGGGGTATCTATATGCATCCTACCAGGTAGTGGGGATGGAACATGAAGTTACATGCTACTCCCTCCGTCCAAAAATAAGTGTCTTAGATTTGTCAAAAGGTGGAAGTATCTAGATATGAAACATGTATAGATACATGCACTTTTGTGCAAACGTGAGACACTTCTTTTGGGACGGAGGGAGTACATATTGGGATCATTGGGGACGCATCAGGAAATTATATACAAGTGCTATTTTCCATCTGTATTGTGTTTCTCCGTGTGCTTTGCATCAGAAGTTACATGGTGGGCATGTTAATGAGATTCGGTAGTATATCGGAAGGAGCTGTAGCAGTCAGCAATTCCAGGTGATTAGTGATCTTGTTTTGTTCTGCTAGATGTAGCAATCAACAGTCGGCATGCAGTTTTGTAGTAGGTGCGGCTGCATATGGGTGGGGTCAGATGTCGATGAACAATAGCTTTGGGCCTTTGAGATCCGGGTCCACGGTGTTCAGATAGAGCAAAGTTTTCCTAAAAAAAAAGATGGAGCGAAGTATGTGCGCGCTTGTTTCCATCCCTCGCCGCGATCTGCGTGCTCGTTCTGGACGTTTCCATGTGGGCGCGCAACACGACAAAAAGAGCATGTGGGCCCTGATGCTGTCGGGTACGGACGGGGGGGGGGGGGGGGGGGGGGGGGGGGCACCGTGGAGCGCAAAACAGTGCCCGCGCACTGACTAGTCGCGTCCTCAAACTTTCTCAAAACTCTTGTTTTATAGAAGTGTAAATTGAACAAACATACACCTACTGGGTTTGGAGTAATGAAGCTCCAACTATCGAGCATACTTGCAACAAATACCCCAAATCCATATAGATTAGCCCTTTAAAATAGATCGCCGGGGCCTAGGGCCCACTTGTCAGGGCCACGTGAGATGCTAGCCTGGAATATGCCAAAAAAATCGAAGTCTCGAAGAAAATTGAAACAATTCTTTAAATGAACCGTAATGCGCTGAATAAACTGTGAAAATTTGAGCTCACTTTGAGCAATCATAGCACTCAATATTTATTATTATTTTTTCTTGAACATAAGCCAAAAAATACAAGACTAAAAATTAAATAAAATATTGAAAAATGGATCTTAATGCGTGAGTAAATCGAAAAAATTTGTTGATGGATAAGCCCTAGATTTTTTCTTAAAAATAATAATAGGCAAAGTACAACAATGTACTCTAACCCAAAAAAAATCAGAGAGAAACTTTAGAGTATGTGACATATACAAAAATAACAGGTGGTAGCAAAATATATGTGAATATAAAATTCATTCCAATTTTTTATTCTCAAATGGCACAACATATTAACCTCAATCTTTATGGGTCATTATAGCTTTTGTCATACAATGTGTAGATATTTTATTTTTCAAGTTTCGGTACACCGAAATTCCCTAAAAGCTTTGAGTGTCTAGGTATACCCCTGCTTACAAAAACCACTCTCGACGCATATGTGCTTTTTTGGGGCTCCATAAATGCAGTTTACTCTTTAGAACTAGGCCAAAGAAATTGGTGTTTTGATTACAAAAGCTTAAAACTTGGAATTGTTTGTTACTCCGACCCCAACACTTGGAATTGGCTAAGGTAGGATGCGGCTTAGGTTTAAATAAGGTGTGGAACCATGTATTTCCGGATTGTATTGAGAACGCGCTGAGCGCTGATCGTGTGGGTATTGAATAAAAGGCCGCAACTTTAAATTAAAAAAAAACACTTATATCCTTTTACAGTTTAATCTTTATAAAACACTAGTAAATGGGCACGTGCAATGCACGTATAATTGAGCCAAAAAATAGAAAAATATTTCATTTCTAAATTTTTGTTTTTATTAATAAGTCAAGGGTATTGGAAATAATCTCAATTTGCCTATGAAAGTGATTTGTGTAAATCGATGATTGTAACATATGCTCATTTTACTTTTTTATAGGAATCAATAACAATAATATAACTAATCAAAATTACACAAAGCCTGGTATATTAATCATAAGAAAAAAGACAATTTCTGAAAATAAACATTGTTTCACACATGTGACACTTGAAGACTGACCACTCAGTTTTTAATTTATTATTCTGCGCTCCCACATCTAATTTAACTCATCCATCTTGATCGCTCGTTTCATGCCCCCAATTACATAATTGAACAGACTGTTCACGAACCTTCTGCGTGGGGCTAGGTCTAGTTTCGAACTTTGTCTAAGGAGGGATCGAGGTGATTTACTCCTCATTGACAATTTGGCATAAGGTAGAACCATTGAGCAGCTGAGCAATTGCTCTGCAATGGCAGTAAGGAATGGTCAGTTATCTTTCAGTGCCACATAATACACGCAGTAGCCAATGATCAACATGAGTCTTCAGCTTGCTCTCGCGTCATATACAGATGAAAATTACAGCATGTCTCACGATGAATAAAATTTGGGAGCTGAGCATCTGATAAATGTATGTAGCATGATCCATGAAACAATTCCTTGATATGGTTTGCAGGCTTGCAGCTGAGGTGAAATGATGGACATAATTTCAAACAGGCAACAGAAGCATGGAAGCACACAAAGGCCCTCCCTGTCAACAGATCGACCAATGTTACAAGGAGATCGTTGCTGGCTTGATATATAATAAAAAGTTATTTTCATAGGTAGAAAAAATACAACAGTTTGCAAGAAAAAATATAAACCATGTTTGCTAGTATGGATTCTTCCTTGGCGTTCAGCTTAATCTCCAGGACTTAACCAAATGCAATTGACCCATAGAGAGAAATAGACTCTGATGACCACAGGGTACATAAATCCCGAGGAAAATAATACTCAAGTTGGCTACTTAAATCAAATATAATCCTCAACTGGCATACTGATGTTTATGCATATACCGCAGGCTGCGGCTAACTAACATAACATGCTAATTGCTGAATAATGCACAAATGTTTCTGAGGGTTGCAAGTACAATATATCTTTCACAAAATACATACCAGCTCTTAGTTCAGAATATATTGATATCAGGGCAACGCCAATGAGAAAGCTTTGCAAAATCAAGGCCACTAATACAGGGAATTCTATTTCTACCAGGTAGTGCAAGATGAGAAGTATGTGACGGGACCCTGTCGTCGAGCCGAGGACGGCCGGCCGCCGGCTGCAGGGGACATGAAGTCTGACGGCGAACAGCGATGCAGCGCAGCTCCGCAGGAGAACGCCCAGGCCCTGGATTTTGGTCGTTTGGCACCGGAAGACTGGCCTGCCTGAGCTTGTCCAACGACAGGCTCACGCGGCGCCGGCTGGAGGAGGCGCACGGCGGCGAGCCAAAGCAAGGGGAAATGAAGAAAGAAGAAGGTTGCACTGCACGAGCACCACAAGCTCACCAGGAGCGAGGAGGAGCGGTCGGGGAGGCGAGGCAAGGCCGGGAGCGAGCTAATTGACGACGGCCGTAGTTGGGGAGGAAGCGGACGGCCAGTTCGATTGACGGTTTTCCAGCAAGCACGGCTACTTGAGGATGATGCGGAGCTCCTGACCTTGTCATCGCAGCTCGAGGTGGACGTAATCGACGGCGAACGGCACAGGAGAGAGGATCTGGCCTGGCACTCGCGTGAAAAGGCGATGGTGGCGTCGCCGCCGGCGCTCGTGACACTCTGCGGACACGGCGTCGTGGATCTCCCCGAACAGCGCCATGAACTCATCTCTTCTCTACTATATAATATGCCTAAAGGTGGTGATGGTCATGATACGTTTTTCAATTTCCGATTCTACCCTTGTGTTAATAGGTTAATAACGGAGTATGCCACCGCCAAGTTATAATTAAGCAGATCCAATCGTTTTTCTGTGACGGCCCCTCGCACCCCGGAGTCCCCTTGAAGACATCAAGCGCAGCCTCGAATCCTTCCGCGCCGGCTCCCCCAACGCGCCGACGCCGCCACCGCCGTCAACGCCGCTCTTCTCCGGCGGCTTCCAGGACCTGCTCAGGAAGAGCGCCGGCAAGCCGTTTAGCTTCGCGTTCGACTCTATCCGCGACAGCATCTGGAAGATCGACCCGCAGCAGAGGCAACAGCGCCAGCGGCCCGGGCAGTTCCTGTCCTCCTTGTTGCCGGAGAAGGTCTTCGGGAAGGAGCTGCGGTCGGAGATTGAAGGGGTGGACGCCGGCGCCGTGCTCCTCAAGGATTACAGCCACGAGGAACTCGGAAAGAGGCTCGTGGAGCTGCGGCCCTCGGCCGCGGGGAAGGACGGCAAGGAGTGGTCTCTCTCGAGGAGCTGCAAGGGCGGATCGCGAATCTGGCCAGGATGGAGATGGAGAGTGACCAGCGGCTCAATGGGTCCTCGCCGGCGGCGGGGGCCAGCACATCGACCGCCGCGTAGAGCAGTTCATCTGCCTTGCCGGCGTGCTGCGCGTCCGCCCGCACCCTTGCGTGCCTGGCGGGAGAAGCTCCATGCTCCGCGCCCGTCCTCGACGTCCTCTGCCCTGCCGGCGTGCTGCGCGTCCGCCCGCACCCTTGCGTGCCTGGCGGGAGAAGCTCCATGCTCCGCGCCCGTCTCGACGTCCTCTGCCCTGCCGGCGTGCTGCGCGTCCGCCCGCTATCTCCCCCTGGAAGCTCGCGTGCTCGCGCCCGAGAGGTGCTCGACGAAATGGAATGCTGAGATGCGCGCGGTGCTCGCAGGTGAGGAAGCTGGAGTCGCAGGGCGTCCCGACCAAGCACGCGGAGGCCATCACCGAGGTCCTCAACGACAGCCTCGAGAGCATCTCCGAGTCCTTCGTCTCCAAGGCCGAGATGCAGAAGGTCTGTAACGCCCCTAACCGCCTTCTCACTCCGTTTTTTCTCTTTGTTTTGCTTCGGATGGATGGATCATGGATAATAGGTTGCTCATCTGAGTTCCTCGTTTTGCAGAGTGAGATGCTGCAGGAGGCCAACATCTCCAAGTTCAAGGCGCAAGTGCACAGCTCGCAGGTGTTTTGTTGCAACCAAGCTACTCTGACTCAGGGCAATGTGGATTGGATGGTCACTGGCGTTAGGAGAATTCTTTGCAGCTAGATGGGGAGGAAGCGCTGGAGCAGCTCGACAACATCCACAAAAAGTTCTGTGTCTTCAGGAACGAGCAGTCGGGTGTTTTTCTAACTTGAATTTCTCAGCTGTACAACGCATTTGTTTTCTGTATGCTTCTTGCGGTCTGAAACGTGTTATCTTTTGATACCATTGAAAAATATGGAGACACAAAAATTGTTATTTCACTATGTGCATTTTACATATCAGAAATTTAATAGCCCTATCGTGCAAGTGGCAATCATTTCACTATTTCACTTGCAAATCAGACATACACCTGGTCATCATCTAGCATGATAAATAAGGGCCACTTCATAGAGCCGATAAAGTTTAAACAAGATGCTTAATCAATTGTAAGACCAGATAAGACTTTTAAAACGATGCCAATGCTAGAGAAAGATGGATAAAGAAACCGGAATCGGAAGGAAAGAGGGTGAGATAAATATAAAGCTCTGTCTTCTTACAAGGTGAGGTAGGCTAACGAGACAACAGTACTATGGATGTGGATATTTGTCAAAGGTTCACACAATTTTCAATTTTTGTCTAACTTTCACTCAGCCCGTACCAACGCACGGGCATGTTTGCTAGTCCTCTATAGTATCGCCACTGAGTGCGGACACCTCGAGCCTCGTCGGCCTCCACCCTCTGGCGCCCCGTACACGGCATAACCGCCTCCGCACCCCACCGTGGACCGCCTGTGATTTTCTTCAAAAGCATGTGAATAGGAATCATGTCCCGATCGGCGTTGCCACCCAGACTCCCTTCTTCAGCCAGCGTCCAGCGCCTGCCCCTCCCGGTGGTCCCTTGGCCGGCGCGACACGAGCTCACTCCCGGTGCCCTGGAGGAACTTGCGACGGCGCGGAGCAGGTCGTTGTAGCCGCCCATCGGGGAGCTGTATGTATGACACGTACGGGGCCGCGGTCAGAGCATGTCTCGGTAACACCTGTGCAAGGCTGGAGAATGCTGTCTTGGAAGCGCCTTACCTCGAGGGCTCCGGAGAGAGACGGGGCCAGCCGCGCCGTCGTCGCCGCGTGGCTGCGCTCGGCGTGGCTTGGACAGAGGTGACGCCTCGTGCTTTTCCTATGAGACAAGGCAGCAGCATTGGAAACTCAGTTTTAATTGGAGAGGTTTCTCGTCTATAATAGTCAGAAATGGCTGATCAGCCGGACAAGCAAACAAGGATTGTCTTCTGACATGCGTCCGAGCAGAAAGCCAGAAACACGCACGAGTTGGATCTATTAACAATGGCAACTCCTGTAATTACTACAAAGTTGAAATAAAACGAACCGGTACGATGGCATTAGCAGTATTATGTGATTTGGTGGGAGGGTAAAACGGGCAAAAGTGGATTTGTGTTGAGTTGTCAAACATTGGAGCGATCTGGACCGTTGACCAAATATTGAAGGGCTCAGATTCAATGTATCAACACAAGTTTGCTCTTTTAATAGTAGTATAGATTCACACAACATGGGTTGGAGATCCTATATGTCGTAAATTTCACGGATCCTGAATTCCAGTAAGGCCTGAACCATCTCAATGTAATGAGGCATTCTAGAGGCGGCTTTTGGGAGAAGCAAAAGGTGCAAACGTGATTCTGTGAGGAACTACAGCTGCAGAGCGATCAAATCTAGCATGCCGATTCTGACCTTGCTACTAACCTAAGCCCAAACGTCATTGAGCAAGTTAAAGTTTAGTTAGAACTGATCCGAGCCAGAAAAAAAAGGGTAAGCTAATTAAATCGACTGTCAATTGCTCCAACGGCCGAGAAATGATCAATGGTACTAGTTGCAAGAAGCAAAACTAGACTTAGGAGTAGAGAAGGATTTGAAACCAAATATGCAAGAGGAAAAGCTATTGAAATAGTTGGCTTTGGCTTATGTACTGAGCATGCAGTCTAGGAAACACAGATTTCAGATTTAGTCAATTAAACACTTTTTAATGGACATCAGAAATGTGTCAGTCCAGATAATTAACAATAACGCAAGACTAGCCTTAAAAAAAACTTAAGACTATTGACTATGGAAGGACATGGGAATATTTCCCTTGGATCCTCACGCAGTTTATTTCCCCGATATAATAAATCATATCTAAGCTAGCACAGCCTGGACAAGGTGCTCTTGTGATAACCAAGATCACCTCCACATGACAGGATAATAAGAATTGCATGTGTCTCCATGTTACTACGAATATAAATGTGCAGAAGTCATAGGGTTCCATGGTTTGGAATAAAGGAACAAACCTTGGATACCTGTTTTTTTTTTTTTTTTTTTTTTGCGAAGATACAGCCAAAGCTTACAGCAAGTTTACAGAAAGGACCTCCTCGAAGCAGAAAATTACAAACCAGTCCTTCTCCTGCAACGCAAAGCTACCGACGAACCGCAGAACGCACCGACGGCGCACCGCCGCCGCATCGCCACACTGACCTTGGTTCGGCAGATGTCCCCAGGCGGACGGGAAGTCGTCGGAACTCGAAATCCGGAGATCCTCCATCCTGCGCCATCGGTCGCGTCGCCAACTTGCTCGAGCTCGAGCTGCACCAAGAACTTCAAAAGCCGAGACCTTCGTCTTCGATCTCCGGCACGGGGACGTCGCCCACGACAGCACCAAGCTGCGAGGGTGACGGAGGCAGCAGATCCACGCCAGAACTCCACCGGAGCGCCGTCGTCGGAGGAAAGATCCCCACCTGCAAAACAACCACACGCCACGACGACGCCAACGCCCTCCCAGCGCCGCTGGCAGAAACCCTAGCTAACCCTACACTATATACACACTGGGATCCGGCGTTCCCCCACCCTCCCGCTGCCGGAGCAGCGGCGGAGGGGAGGAAACGGCCGGATCCGCGGCGGCGAGGTGGGTTGACCGGGGAGGGTTCAGAAAATCGCCTCATACTGTAGACGAGAGGGAGGGGACGGCCAAGGTTCCGTCTTGTATATCGTGTGCTTGATACCTGTTTTGTTTTCTCTGCTTATTTGATAATTCGTAGAGTTTAACCATTTCAACCACTTGTGGAATAGCATGATTAGGTGTATTTTGTAGCTGTAGCATATACCCAGGGATATGTCGATTTGAGTCAACTACTGCTCTGAACCCACGCAAGCTATGTGATCCAGGGATGTGATGTAATGTATCAAAGTCGTACAACTTTTTTTTCATACCTATAGATATATGAGTATTAGTATTTGGAGAGTTATCGCATATATCATGGCATATTCGTTTACGGGTCCCTCAAGAAATAATTATTTTACTAATGGATAGGAGTAAACCCATATTTAATGCATAGGATAAGTACGGAGGAGTGTCCAAACTTGTCATCCAAGTTGTATTGTAGTAGTGACATAAAAAAGAGATTAAATCTTCTGTAAAAAAAGGAGATCAGATCTGATTTTTTTTGTTGGGTTTGAGACCGTCTCTCTTTCCCCACCTGGATACACAAGTCAACCATTAAATTAAGGAAAACAAATGCGTACCAAACCTGGATTCTCTTTAACTAATGAGTAGACTTCCTACCCCCACTTGCTGATTGCTATACATTAACGTCGTTATTTGGTTGTCTCCTCCATTTCCTGGCAATCTCCTTGTAGATGTCATTGTGTGGATCCCGTTCTTGATTTCTCCCGTTATTGCAATCAGGGTCCTCCTAGTCCCAGGATCATTGCAATTGGCGAATTAGATCTCCCCCAAAGACCGCAACTTGTCGTTATGTTTTGAGTTTTCTCTGATCAGATTGAGGAGGAAGATGGGTTGGCTCTGCTGTTCGCAAGGGCTTGCGCTGGGATCCTTTTCGTCTTCCAATCAAGAAACCTTTTCTTGCCATGAGGAGGAGAAGAAGCAGCAGCCGCCCAAGGTGCAATCTACCGGGATGGGAAATAAGCGGAGCAGGAAGACGGCGCCGGAGATTGCCGGTGAAGGTGGGAAGGATGATAGACCGCCGCCGCCGGCCCTCAAAGAGACTGCATTGTCTGACAAGGGCAAATCAAAGGCAAGTGCCCCTACATATTCTTACCCTTCTTGATGCTTGGTTCTGTGAGCTCCTGCTTGGATACAATTCTTGTTTGATCAGATTGGTAATTCTCATAGCAATGGATTTTTTTACAAGTATCGCTGTTTCAGGGATAATTTTTTCATCTAGGAATTCCATGTAGTTGATGAATTTGTTAGCCTGAAATCATGTGCAAATGTATATCCTGTCTATCTTGTTTGTGGTTGAAATTACGTTTCAAGCAGTTTTTAGCCTAGTATTGTTCGTGAAAATCGTAGATTTCCTGGAAAAACATAAATACTTTATATGATTAATCATGCAATGTGCATCAATACAACTATCCTTTTAGAAGAGCCTCCTCTGATGTTGTATCTTTGATCTCACAGGCATCGGAAACTGACAAATCTTCCAACAAAATAAATAAATCAGAATCAGCAAAGTCACCAGAGACTTCGAATACCCCCAGAACGGCTATTTCCCGTATCAGGTCCTATATTGCTGCCAAAAAAACTAGGACAGTAGAGATCCTGGCTTTTGAGATTGCCAACACAATTGCAAAGGGCTCCAATCTAATGAAATTTCTATCTGAACAAAGTTTGAGGCACCTGAAATCTGCGGTGTTTCAGTCCCAAGGCGTCCAATGCTTGGTGTCAGATGATTGCACCAAGTTGCTTGCTCTTGTCGAAGCCGAAAAAAGGTAAGCGATGAAATCTTCAGGCAATTTAATTTAACTAGCAGTGCTTCTCTTTTTTTTTTGCTTATCAATTCAACAGTGCTCATATAAATTTCCTTATATGCATTTTTTGGTCCAATTGTATGTGCAGGGAGGAGTTGATGGAGTTTACTGAAGATGTTGCTCGGTTCGGAAACCTGTGCAGAGATCCCAAATGGCATAACTTGGATCAGCATTTTTCGAAGTTGGAGTCTGAACTCACACATCAGAAATACTATGAAGATTCAGCAATATCTAGTATGCAGTATCTGATGGGACTTGCGCAGCAGACTGTGGTCAGTGACACATTCATTGTTCATTTGGTTATAGATAATTCATAGTTCATATGCTTATGTCCTCGCTAAATTTCCCTCTTCCGAAACCATTGGAATTTTGATGCTGTTGCTGTTTTATATCTTCTGTCATGCAGCAACTGTACCATGGGATGCGTCGATTCAACATCTCTGAGGATATGTACAAGAAAAGCTACCAAGAGTACATGGAAGGAAAGGAGGACAAATTCTCTTCAATTCAGTCTCTTTCGAATGCAGTGGAGATTGAAAAGAAGTTCATCCAGGATTTGAAGAAGAAAACACTTTGGAACAAGAAGATGGAACATGTAATGTTATATACCATGTTGGTGTGTTTGACTCTCACTCTGTCTAGTATTGATTTATGACAAAATATTCCATGCTGTTCTACTGCAGGTTGTGGAGAAACTAGTTTGTGTTGTACGTTTCTTGTCGTTAGAGATCAACGGTGTCTTCTTCACAAAAAAAGATGAATCTACGAAGGCAAAAGAGACGATTCCGCAAACTTTAGGGTCTGCCGATCTTGCGCTGCATTATGCAAACATCATTTTCAAGATTAAGAGTTTGGTATGTTACTTTTCTTCTTCTTGTGTTCATCAGGCAATTAACTATCATGTATGTACTGCTTAGTAGCGATTCTTGAGGACAATGATCAAATCTAGTCGTAAACGTTTGTCTAATCTGTTCCTCTCCATGTCTTACTCAATGTCAGGCATCATTAGTACCATCAATTCCGAAAAGCGGCGTTGATTCATTGTACCGATCATTGCCTCCTTTTATTAGATCAGCCCTACAAACCGAGTTGAAATGTCACCGGCCTAAAGAAAAGGTAGACACTGTTTTCTGCCAATTTGATAGGTTTTATCATCATTTTCTGATCTTGGCATGTGCTTTCTTCAGAGGACAGTAGAACAGCTCACAGAAGACATGAGCAAGACACTAAAATGGCTCTTGCCAATGGCAGAATCCACGATAAGGTGCCGCATATGTGCATACTATTTTAACATATACACCGCATTTATTCTACAATCTCAACTATATTTTGTAATGAATTGCTGAATGAATGATGTGCTAACTTGATCATTTTACTTTCTCCATTCTGAACATCAGGGTGGGGAGTCGAATGCTTGGCGAATGGCAGGACAAAAGGTATAACCAATGATCCTCATATCTACTTCGGCGTGCACCAGTTGTGCGACAAATATTGGATTGCTTGTTCTGATGATAATTCTCATGAATTCTTAATAGAGTGTCAAGCGAAACTGATGGCGGCAGGGCGCTCAAGATTCAGGGATTGTACCATGCTGACAAAGAGAAGACTGAACACTACATTCTGGAAATGGTGCTGGCCCTACATCATCTCGTATGCGCAACCCGTGTCAGGCTCGACAAGATCTTCGACAACAGTTCTGATTGGTCAGAGAGGGAGGGGGCGACCGATTCAGGTAGCACTAGCGATGATGGGTCGGCGAGTCCTAGTTTCCCTCGGACGGATATTCCCCATGTCCTATCACAACGATACAGAACAATACAAGACATTAGGTCCAGTACAGAAAAATAAATGGTGGGTTGGTCATTTGATGATCATAACCAATTAGAATTGTGGCGAATGCACCAATCGATGCAGAGCCCTTAGGAACAGCTTTCTTTTTTGGAAAAAAAAAGAGCGACCGGTCAGAATTATATAAGCGTCACTGCAATTTTTTGGTGCAGGGACTGAGTGTTTACAGTTGCAGTTTCTGTCTTCGGATGGATTCTTTGGCTGAAATTGCTAGTGGTTCAGATAAAACTTACTGAAAAGTAAAAGGAAATTAGGCAAAAAAAAAAACATTAGTTCAGAAATCAGGGACTTTAGCAGCATTGTCAGGTCTATGTTGGTGCAATGCATCAGATTTTGTCTTCTTAGGAACTCAATTTATATGTGTGTATATGGTCAGAAGAAAAGGAACATGGGTGGAATATTTTGGTCCCATATTGGAAGGTTCTCTTGTCTCATCAGTGATTGCTTTGGTAAAGCAGGGACATCTTTTTGTGCCACTCCTTTGATAAAAAAATAGTGGGGCTGACAGAGCACACCTACAGAACAAAGTGGATGACAATAGTCAATGTTTGTTGGGGGCAAAAACATTATCTTGATTTGATTTTTGAACTTTATCATCGATATTCAGATCGTGCATACTGATTATAGTGGGGCTATCCAGCTGTGAGAGGATCACACACATGGATATGATCTAGTGCCTCGTTTTCTCTATTTCGAAAATGTATCATGATCTTGATTAGATTTCTGAACCTTCTAATGGACCCAGACTCTGAATGCTTGTTATGTACTTTTGACAAAGCACTACTAACTACTCCCTCCATCCCAAAATACAAGGCGTCCTTTAATTTCGCTGGTCAACAACGTTCAACTTTGATCATGATTTATACTTATAAAATGACCATAAAATTATTATAAAAATATATGGAATGAAAGAATTGTGCAAGACGAATCCAACGGTACCATTTATACATTCTAGATCCACATAACTTATTATATATTAACGGTCAAAGTTGAACACCGAAGACCAGCACAAAAATAGAGTGCCTTATATTTTGAGATGGAGGGAGTACTAACTCCATTCGTCTTCGCTTAGTAACCTGAATATCGGCCATCGGTCTTTCATCCGGCAATGAGTTTATCCTATCAAGATTTCCTTTATAAAAATTACTGTTAGAATGCCTTCACGTATTAAACTTTACTAGTACATCTTAATACAAAAGTGTAAACTGTAATACTGAAAGTAGCAACTCGAATACTTAAAACAGACAAGAAAGAACATACTGACCCTTTGTCTCCTACTCCCTCCGTTTCTCAATATAAGAGAATTTACATGTATCTAGAAATGTGATCTTTGGCATGGAGTCCTTTTACGTGTATTGCTTGTCAGGAAAAATGATAACAAGGATTTTGACATCTTTTGAAGTAAAAAAGATCCTTCACAAAATGGCCTATCATCTATGAACATTCGTGCATTTGTAACCAACTGACAAAGGACGTGGCCATATCCATGGCATAGTTCGTGATAATGTTATCATTTTTGGCTAATAGTTGCATCTTTTCATGAAAAACAATAGTACCACAAGAAATCTTCCAACTTTTGCTATATTATTGTTTGATTTTTAAATGTAAAAAATAACAGGGTTGAAAAATACACCTCTCAAATTTTCACACAAAGTAGATTATGTTGGACGGTCAATTCACAAATATCAAGAAATTTTTTTCCAGCTACTTTTGCCAATTTTAATGGATTTTGGCAAAAAATTCAAAAGTTATTCAAATTTGACTTGCAAGTGTATTTTGTTATAATTCTAGAATTGCTAAAAGTTATTTTTATGATAGACAAGTAGGATTTAATGCCATATATCCAAATAGGGTATTAAAATATTCAGCCCCTTGTTATAAATAGTTGTGTTGCCAATTTTGATCCCCTTTTACAAAAATATATTTGAAAAAAGCCATTTAAATACTTTGGTATGAATTTTTTTTATGTGTACTTATTACCCTGAAAAAAGATAAACATATATTTTTACGTCTCTTAAAAAACTTCACTAAATGCCTATCATGTGTGAACATCCATAACTTTCAAGCTAAATGATTAAGGTCGTGGCCGTGTTTATGGCATAGTTGATGATAAGGTGACCATTTGTTTTTGTACACAAGTGCATTTTGACATGATAAAAAATAGAGAAAATGAGTTTCCAACTTTTTTTTTACCATTTTTTCATTTTCTAAATTACAAAAGCGGTCCCATGTGCAATAGATATGCAACAAAATATGACACATTTCCACTTTTCACACAAAGTAGATCATTTTGGAAGGAAAATTCCTAAATATTAAAATTGTATCGCTTTCTAGCTAGTTCTGCCGTTTAAATAAACTGTGGCTAATTTTTCAAAAGTAATTCAAATTTGAACTCTACATATGTTCTAGTTTGATAATAAAAATTGTCAAAAGTAATTTTAAGCTACCCAGGTAGGATTTTATGGAATCGCCATAGAGGGAACTGAAAGATTCAGTCCCTAGCTATGGAAAGATGTGCAAATGATTTTCATCCCATTTTGGAAAAAATCAAACAATGTGAAATAATATCTAAAGCTTTTTTTTTCAAAATTAAAATATTTTGGCATGGCATGAAGTAATATTATTGTTATATTAGTTTTGGGTACATACAAACCACGGAAAAGAAAAAGAAAACATGTTTGTCAAAGTCTTATTTTACGGCACTCAGCAAAATTTACCAAGTGTTTGGAGAAATACACTCGACAAAAAATGGGCATGCAGACAAAAATTCTAACTCTATAAGCTTGCTCCTAGGAAAATTTTCCTCACACTCCCTTATCTTGCACGTGTCTCTACCACCTCACAAATCTCCCCCACACTTTTCACCGTCTTCCTCGGGACTAGTAAAATCGAGCTTAATGGCTAGGACTGGAGTCATCGGCCAGCAGACCCTTCCCCTTATGGATAAATTGGAGGATACGCCAGGGCACTCTGCTCTGGTACTCGACGCAAAAATTGGAGGATACGCCATGTCCAAGGTGTTCATGGATGGTGGCAGCGGCATAAACATCATCTTCGCAGATACGCTCCGCAAAATGAACAGGTCAGTCGAAAACCTGCCAAGATCTTCAAATACCTTTCACGGTATCGTCCCAGGCAAAGCAATAAGCCCAGAAGGCACCATACAACTCGACGTAACGTTTGGGGACAAGAACCACTTCAGGACAGAATCGATTGAGTTCGAAGTTGTCGACTGGAAGTCACAATACCATGCTATACTTGGACGCCCGACGTTCGCTCGATTCATGGCGGTGCCACATTACGCATACCTCCAGCTGAAGATGCCTGGACCAAAAGGAGTAATCACAGTCAAGGGAACTTCCAAAAGTCTGACTCTTGCGACCGAGAGTTTAGCAAAATCTCTGAGATGTTTGGCATGGAAGCAACACTCGCTGATCTAGCGGTCTCCAACGATCGAACACTTATGCCGGAGCACAAAAGGTGGCAGTCGACAGAGCATTCAATGCCACCAATGACACAAGATCGCATCAGGTGCACCCGACTGACCCGACCAAGACAGTCAATGTCTCGTCGAGTCTGCCTATCGCATAGGAAAGCGCGCTCGTCGAATTCCTCCGTGAGAACTGGGATATATTTGCATGGTGTCCAGCCGACATGCCAGGTATTCCCAGGGAATTCGCCGAGCACTCTCTCCAATTATTTCCAGATGCTAAACCAGTCAAGCAAACAATGCGCCGCATATCCGGCCCAAAAAGAACCGCAGTCGAAGCCGAAGTCGACAGGCTACTCGCAGCAGGTTTCATCAGAGAATCAAGAAATCACAATGGGTGGCCAACCCCGTACTCGTAGAGAAGAAGCACACAGATATCCTTCGGATGTGCGTAGATTTACAGCACTCAATAAATGTGTCCAAAGGATCACTTTCCACTACCTCGAATCGACCAGATCGTCGACTCCACCGCCGGGTGCGCTCGCTTGTCCTTCCTGGATGCTTACTCGGGTTACCACCAGATAAGGATGAAGGAAGAGGATGAAGAGAAAACGGCGTTCATAACCCCACTCGGGGTCTACTGCTACACCACAATGCCTTTCGGGCTCAAGAACGCAGGCGCAACCTACCAGCGCATGATGCAAGACTGCCTCAAGAAGCAAATTGGGCGAAACGTCCAGGTCTACGTCGATGACATCGTCATCACAACAAGGGAAGAAAACACACTACTCGATGATTTGCGAGAGACGTTCGCAAACCTCAAACGCTTCCACATCAAGCTCAACCCGAAGAAGTGCACGTTCGGCGTGCCAGCCGGGCAACTCCTCGGGTATCTAGTCTCAGCTCGAGGAATCGAGGCAGACCCGGAGAAAATACAGGCCATCTTGACGATGCAAAGGCCTTCAAAGCTCCATGACGTGCAAAAGTTGGCGGGTCGAGTAGCAGCACTCAGTCGATTCATCAGCAAGCTGGGTGAAAAAGCACTCCCGTTCTATCGACTGATGAAGAAAGCAGACAAATTCGAGTGGACGCAAGAAGCCGAAGCAGCCTTCACGGACCTCAAGCGAGTCCTCACAAGCCCTCCAATCCTCGTCGCACCAAGGGAACGCGAGCCACTGTACCTATATGTCTCTGCAACTAACAGGGTGGTGAGCACCGTACTGGTAGTCGAACGAAGGGAGGAGGGACACACCCAAAGCATACAACGTCCAGTCTATTACTTGAGTGAAGTGCTCTCCATATCAAAGCAGCGGTACCCGCACTATCAAAAGCTGGCCTACGCCGTGTTCATGTCCTCAAGGAAGCTGACGCATTACTTCTCCGAGCACCCGATCACTGTAATCAGCACCTCAGGGATCGGGGACATCCTCACAAACCCCAACGCAACTGGGCGAGTCGCAAAATGGCTCATCGAGCTAGCACCGCGAGACATCAAGTATGATTACCCGAAGGCCATCAAAGCACAAGTCTTACCTGACTTCCACACCGAGTGGATCGAAGCTCAGCTGCCAGGAGCGCCAGATGTGTCCAACTCATGGACTATGTACTTTGACGGCTCGAAGAAAAACGAAGGCGCAGGCGCAGGTGTCATCCTCATATCACCAAAAGGCGACAAGCTTCGCTATATCCTGCAGATGGGATTCGAGTTCCCATCAAATAACGAAGCGAGTACGAGGCCCTGATCCATGGCATGAGGATGGCCAAAGCCCTCGGGTGCACTCGACTGATGATCTACGGTGACTCGAATCTTGTGGTACAGCAAACAATGAAGGCCTGCGATGCAATCGCAGATAACATGATCGCTACCGTGACCTGTACAACATCATGGAGGGCAGCTTCGAAGGCTGCGAGTTGCGGCACATAGGGCGTGAAGCAATGAAGAAGCAGATAAGTTAGCCAACATTGGCGCGACTAAAGCACCAGTTCCACCTGGTGTCTTCTTCGAGCGCATCGAGCACAGATCCATCAAAAAGAAGCGAGCATCTCCTACATCAGCCGCACCAGCCAAGAGCAAAGCACCTAGCACAGAGGACCCGCCAGTCGAGGTACTCCTCATCGAGCCAACTTGGACTCAACCTTTCCTCGCATACATACTCCGCGGCGAGGTACCCGAAGACATAACAGAGTCAAGACGCGTCACTCGACGATCTAAAGCATACACTGTCATCAACGGTGAACTATACAAACGCAGCATATCAGGTATGTTCCAACGTTGCATAGCATTTGAAGATGGCCAAGCCATCCTTCGTGATATTCATGCAGGTACCTGCGGGCATCACGCCAGCAGTCGATCACTCGTAGCCAAAGCCTTTCGCGCAGGCTTCTACTGGCCCACAGCACTCAAAGACGCGGAGGACATAGTCAAAAGGTGCATCGGCTGTCAAAAATTCGCCACAAAGCCGCACGCACCCGCATCGGCGTTGAAGACAATACCATTGGCCTGGCCCTTCGCCCAGTGGGGGCTCGATATGGTTGGGCCACTCAAAAAATCCTCCCATGGAGGGCATACTCACCTTCTGGTGGCAGTCGACAAGTTCACCAAGTGGATTGAAGCAGTCCCTATCACAAGTTCGACTGCCACTACAGCAGTCAATTTCATAAAATCCATCATATACCGCTTTGGTGTGCCAAGTAGCATCATCACTGATAACGGTACAAACTTCACGGCTGAGAATTCCGAACTTTCTGCAAAGAGCAAGATATCACGCTCAACTATGCATCGTGGCACACCCGCAATCAATGGCCAAGTCGAAAAGGCCAATGGACTTGTGACGAGTGGAATCAAGAAACGCCTCCTGGTCCCACTCAAAAGGGCAGCGGGTGCTTGGGTCGAAGAACTTCCATCTGTGCTATGGAGCCTACGCACAACTCCCAATGCCTCAACACAATTTACCCCATTCTTCATGGTCTACGGCGCAGAGGCAATCCTGCCATCAGACGTAAGGTTCAATGCACCAAGAGTCGAAGCATACAACGAAGAAGATGCAGATGAAGCACTCGAAGATGCAGTCGACTTGCTCGAAGAAGCACGCAACACGGCGCTAGCACGCACAGCTGTCTACCAGCAAGATCTACGCAACTATCACAGCCGTCGACTGCGTACCAGGTCCTTCGAGGTTGGCGATTTGGTACTTCGACTGAAGCAAAAGAAGGTGCATAAACTTGCGTCTCCATGGGAAGGACCCTTCATCATCACCGAGGTCATTGGAGGTGGAGCATACAGACTGAAGCACGCGAAGACAGGCGAACTCTCGCATAATCCTTGGAACGTTGCGCAGCTGCGCCGTTTCTATGCTTAGATTGCTCAGTCGCATAATGTAATAGGCACATATGTCGGATGGCTGCAGGTTTCAGACGCGCTCTTTTCCTTACCAGGGTACCTAAGGGGACTGGAAGGTTTTTAATGAGGCGGCCTGCAGCCTAACATTCATAAATGGAATATAGTCAATAAATTCCTCATATTTCTCCCTGTTTACTACTCGCACAACCTTAGCCTCACCCGAGTACTCGGGGGCTGCGCTACTTCAAAACGTGAGCTCTCGCTCCTTCAAACATAATACCCAGGCGCACTCGAATACTCGGGGGCTGGGTCGTACAAAATCATACATAAACCAAAAAGTTGCTCAATAACATGAGTTGAAGCTTCAAACATCGTAAAAATTCACAGCCTCACTCGAGCACTCGGGGGCTGTAGAATGCATGTTCTATACAAAGTGTTTTTCATAAACCCCACTCGATACACTCGGGGGCTGCATACATACAAGTGAACAAATATGTACTAAGTGGCAAAATTTACACTCGGGGGCTGTCCCCTATACAGAAAAACCCTAATCTTCCGGTTCGTCCTTTGCTGGAAGAACAGGGCCCATAAGTTGAGCATGATAGCACTCAACCAACACCCTCGCATGATCGACTGTATCGTCAAGATGCGACTGGGACAAAGACGATCCAGGCACGGGTGGACGTAGCTGCATATTTGGACGTTGACTTCGGATATATGCCATTGTTGCGTTGGCTCCATCCACAAGCTTCTGGGTGATAAAGTCTCGAATGGAACCTGTAGTCCGGAAAAGCCCGAGCAACGCGTGGATTCCTTGAGGTTGCGGCCCAGTCGGAAAAAGCGTCTGGTTGATTCGACTGAAGGCCGACCTGCATAACTCAAGAAGCATAGTGCTCCGCCACACTCGATCCTGCAGAGTCGCGAGTATGCGTGCTCGGTGCTTATCCAAGCGAAAGTGCTGGCGGCCAGTCGTGGGTTCGTTAGTCGCATTGTTCAACTGCTCTTCTACACGAGCTTGCTCCGCCTGGAAATCTGGAACAAAACCTACAACAACACAAGTTGGGTGAACAAAAAGGACAGATTGTGAACTCATGAGATCAAGGCAGTCATGCTTACACTCGAGCTGTCTGTTCACGATCTCCATCTCGCCAAGCACATACTCCTCCCGTTGAGTGGGTAAAGCAGGCCTCGCCCTCATCCTATCCAGCTCACCGCGGGTATTCTCCAGCTCTTGCTCCAGTTTTGCGACTCGAGCCTTCATATAACGCATTACTGCGGCATCGTTTGCCACCTGAGCTCGAGATCGAGTGGGGGCACGATGCCGCGACGAACTGGATGAAGTGGCGGCTGGCTGTTTCTGTTCCAAATATCATAAAAGTTTCGTGAGAAACTCATCACAAAGCTTACGCGAGTAACAGCACACAGCCTTACAGGCAGAAGCATAACGAGTAAATTAATACAAAGGTAGCAAAAGCACATGCATACTCGCATGGTCATAAGTTTAATTACAAGGCATAAAAGGCGCGGCTGCCCTACTTCTCCGACACCGACTCAGACCTAGCCCTACTCGCACGGGCGGCGACCTCTGTTGCCCGACGTTCCATGGTGTTCATAAAAAGGTTGGCCAGCCGGGTGGCTCGCTCGCTAACATGCTTCAAAGATATTAGCTTCCCGCCGGCCTTCCGAGGGAAGTCAGACATCGCCGCCTCGAAGTTACCCTCTATCCCATGACCTAGTATCAGCTTGAGGGTGGACTCCGAGCCGCGTACCGTAAGGGCGCGAGCAAAGTTCGCCATGGTCGAAGTTCCTGGACCAAGCACATCAGCGAAGCCGTCAGCAGTCGACGGCACCTCCGTCGTTGGGAGTACGTTCTTGTGCACGGCGCTGAGGGTGCTGGCAGACTTGGCAAGGGCATCCTTCGCCTGGACAAATTGAGCGCCAAGGTCACCTATAACCTGGTCGAGTGATAACTTATCACTCACCATGTCAGTAGGTGTTGGCACACCAATCGCCTCTGCAACAAATACCAGAAAGAGCAAATATTAGTACATAATACCCAACAGGGTACACACGAAGCATGCAAAGGAAAGTTGCTAACCTCCCACGTCCCGAGCAAGGCCAGCCAGTCGTTCAGCAAACCCTCTCTCGCGCACGGCGGCTGTGTCCTTGGCGGCATCCAAAGTCTTCTTCGACTCAGCGCGCTGGGAGGCGATTGCTTCCTCCAGTTCCTTCACCCGGGATTCAGCATATGCCTTGTCACCTGAGTTAGATGGCCAGATGTCATTCACAATCGACAAAGCAAAGACAGAGCAAAAGGAACTTCGAATTCAGAAGTCAAACACACTTACGGCTGAGTTGCTCCATGGCAGCGCGCAGATTGTCCCTGTCCTGTTCAACCTGGACAAAAGCTTTGCCTGCTTCCACCAGGTTGAGGTAGAAGGGCTGCATGCACATGGAACGAGCATAAGTTATACACAAATAGTCCCAGGATGAAGGCTCAGCAAACGACACTTACGTGTTCAACCCAAGGTGCAGGCTTGGCAGCAGAAGTCCCAATTTCTGGAGTCGACGCACTCGCAATCTTGGCGGCCTCAATGGTAGTGGCCGTGGCTACTGTTTTCACGACCTCAGTCGCAACAGGAGAAGCTTCTGGCTGATCTGGAGTCGAAGCTCTCTCGGCTGGAGGAGTCGGAGGGCGCACAGTCTCGGCACTACGAGTGACCGAAGACATACAACATAAGCAAAAGAACTCAACAAGCGAAAACTTTAGTACAAAAAGCTCAGGAGCAAACCTGTGCTCTTCTTCCTCCTCACTGTCGAGGTCTTCAAAGTTTGGGCCTCCAAAAAGCAGCTCCCCACCTGACTTGGGAGGAGGAGCTGAGCACAATGGGCTCACATCCAGGGGAGCAGCCTTGGCAGAATGTGAGGAGATCGAGTCTTCATCATCCCTCAAATCCTCCTCCTTTGCGGGTGAGCTCATAGAGGAAGACACAACTTGGGCCGCCCGACGGCGCTTGCGAGTAGGGACCTCGCTCACATCATCAGTCGTGGCAAGCTCCTTGTCCTGTGCTTCTTCAACCCCTTCCTCTTCAACCTCTTCTGTGGGAGATGTAGTAGCCGAAGGTAGAGGCGATTCATCTCCTCCCTTCGCTTCTACCGTCACCTCTGTTTCATGAGTTGGGCCATCTTCGGGAAGAGGAGGAAGGGTTGAGGCGGTCGAGTGGCCCTGCATACAAAATACAGCAGTCGAAAGTCACAAAGATGCATAGCAGAATAACAAAAGCAGGAGATCATAAACTCGATAGATTCACTAACCTCTGGCAAAGGCTTTTCAGCCCCATAAGGAGCGACAGGGCAGTCGACGTTGCAGGGCTCGCTGGATTTTGTGCTGGTGATGGACCGCACATGTGACACCAGCTCGCTCTAGACAGCTCCTCCTTGTTCATCGAGTGGAGTCGAGAGGACCTTCATACTGCCACATAGGGTGAGCTCGCGCGCGGAGCGGCCACACCCGCATCTTCACAAAGGTGGCAATTAGATGCACACCAGTGACGCTGTTAAGCAGTCCTCCAATCGTCTCCAGCAGAGGCGCCGCTTCCGCCATTTCTTCAGTCGAAAGCTCATGGTCCCAGGCCTTCGTCCTAGCGGCTATACCAGCAGTCGAAAATGCTGGGACCCCTTCCTGGTCGACGAGCACATAAAACCACCTTTTCCTCCACCCTTGCGCCGAGTCGACTGGCTTCAGGGCAAAGTATCGGGTGTCGCTGCGCACTTGGATCTGAAGGCCTCCAACTGGATAGGTTCGGCCGCCTCGGTTGTTGGGCCGGACCATGAAGATAGATTCCAAAGAGCCCAGCTGGGAGCAACTCCCAGGAAGCACTCGCACAATACCATAAAACAGGCAATGTGCATAATGCCGTTCGGGGTGAGATCATGGATCTGCACCCCATAGGCGAACAGCAAACCACGAACGAAGTCGTGGAGGGGAAAAGATAGACCCCTAGGCAAAAACTCCGCAAAACATACGCGCTCATTTGCGCGAGGCTCGGGGAGTACCTCTTTCGATGGCGCGCGGACGGTAAGCTGGTCCGCCGGCGGCAGCAGTCCGTCCTCGCGGAACTTCTCGAGATGTGCCGCTTTGATCGTGGACTTCATCCAGTCGCCGTCGCTTTTCTTGAGGTCGACGGCGGCCGCAGATGCGCTTGCCGCGGTTTTCTTCCCCTTCAGAGCGGCCGCGTCAGTCGCGGGCGCGTCGTGGCAGAAGCTTTCCTCTTTGGCGCCATGGCGGTGGTGGCTAAGGAGAACAGCAAGAGCTTGGGCACAAGAGCAATGGAGCAGGGCGCAAGGAAGAAGATGGAACAGGGGCGGCGCGCAGAGCAAATGGCTAGTAAAAAACAATGCCAGCGCCGTTCCCCTATTTACCACAAATCAAAGGCAATCACAGCCATTCAGATCCTAACCGTGCGCTACGCACGCAATCTCACCGTACACGTGGCAAACGCGGAGGGCAACCGTCGCCGGCCACTCCGCCCACTACGCACGCAAAAAGAGGAGCCATAATCACCTCTCCGTAAAAAGTGGGCCAGAGTGGTCAAATCAAGTCCAAACTGCACCGTCGTTCGGTCAGCTCTGCACAAATGGGCCCACTTATGTGTCACGTCCCATCCATCGCAGCATCACGCACGCCACGCGTGTCAGGCAGCGCAGTCGCTAAAAAACGTCATCCCTGACGTCATCTCAACGCTTTGATCAGAAATACATTCGAGTCCGCTCAACGCATATTGGTCACTCGATTGCCTTGTTTGGTTCGGGTGTGAAAAAGCAATGATAAGGCAAAATTGGTCACTCGACCGTTCCTTCGGCTGAGGCATATTACTCCCATCGGGAGCGTATCAAAAATTTCTTCGACTAAAGATGCTCAAGACAAAATGATTTTGAGATTATCCTCCATTGCAAGCAATAAAGCACAATCTCGGGGGCTACTCCCATCGGGAGCGCTGTCGCGCACCCGATAGAATAATGTCAAATGGTCAGTCGACAAATGAATCGACTTAGTTCATATACAAAATCATACTCGAAACATTCCCGAGTTGCGTCCGTCGCAAATACCTCGGATGCTGCACGCATAGTGCAAAGGTAAGACCCGCCGAACTTTCGAGCTGGGCTAAGGACCGTTCCAGCAACGTCAATCCTTATCTTTCCGTGTCAGCAGACATGATGAAAAATCCCGACGGACGCGTTGGGTAAAATTCAAAGTTATACTGCAGATCGACTCAGTAAGACCTCAAGCGGCCTAGTCGAATCTGACCAGTTTGTTCCAGATTCGAGTCCGGGGACTCGAGTTTGATTGAAAGCTAGTAAGGTTTTGCCCGAATGTGTAGTTAACCAGTCCCGATCCGTCGAGTGTACTGGGCCTACTAAGCTATTATCCCTTGATCTTCATAAGCAAAAACCACAGTCGATGAAATACTCGACATAGCCAACATGTGCTATTCATACAGGAATTCCAATTATAATATACAGAATACAAAGCATATGACGTGCACTTACGAACGAGTCCATGCCCGATTCTTCGAGTCAGACAAGTACTCGGGGGCTACTGACAAGGGTATACATCTCGGGTACCCTACCGTAAGGGTACCTGGTGCACGTGACGACTAAGGCCCAATAGCGAAGAGCCTACTCGAAGCCCAAGACAAGAGGCCCAAGAAGATGGAATACCCTCCAAGATTAGACATAGGCATAGTCGGTTTAGACTTTCCTTACGTGTAAACTAGGTCGGTTACGAACTCCCGAGACCCAGCCTATTTAAAGGCTGGGAGGGGTGCCGATCTAGGGCCAAGCCATACTCAAACCACCAAAGCTCTAGCGAGATCGACATCTCGCCGGCCACCTTCTAACCTCATAATCTCACGCGATCAATAACAGACAAGCAGGAAGTAGGGTCTTTACCTCCACCGAGGGGCCTGAACCTGGGTAAATCTTTGCCTCTGCTTGTCAGCCGACGAAACTACCAGTACTACCACGTTCTCTTCCCATAATCTCAACCCTAGGTCCTTAACCATGGGATTTGATGAGTGTACCCCTCGTCAGGTGTGGTACCAAATCAGTCTCCACTTGCGTTCAACCATCCATGCGAATACCTAAAACAGAGGATGAATGCCAAACAAGAAGAAAGGTTGAACAAGAGCAAGATCTAGCAGTGGGAGAGAATACACTCAAGTGGACAGAGAGACGACCCTATATCTGCTCGATCGTCCGGTTAGGTGGGATCATTATGCATCAAATTTGCGTAGGTTCACTTAACAATACATTCTTCTCTATTAACACATGTGTTTTTTTATAATATATATTCTTTACATCTCATGGGTGGACTCGTGCAAATTCCTCTTTTCCAAGTTGGAAATGTGTGTTTGTGTTTTAGCCTTTTAGGTTGAAATGTGTGTTTTTGGGGAAGCTAAAAAAAGGAAGCTACTAAAGATCTTTTGAAGCCGGATTTTGAAATATGGACATAGCAGAAGATGGACTTGTCTGATCGGTAAGAAAAGTAGTGGCTGATCCCCAAAGGCCAAAGTGTGTTCCTGTGGTGTAAGAACATCTCCAGCGGCGCCCCCAATAGAATCCCAAAAGGTCCAATGGGGGTTCGGACGCAAAAATCGTCCACAACATCACCCCCAAGTGTCCATGCCAAGCTGAATTGTGTTCGGCACCCCCGAAAGGGCCCAAGTTTGGAGGCCCTACAGGGGTGCCTGACACTGGTCGAACACGCCCTCTGACAGGGGTGGCTTGCCCGTCATGGACACATGGCCGAGTGCCCATGTTAATGAGGATGTGCAGGAGGCCTTTCCGTCCGAGTAATGGCGAGGCGACGAGACGAAGCCAC
The DNA here is from genome assembly GCA_947311845.1 of Poa pratensis. NCBI lineage: Eukaryota > Viridiplantae > Streptophyta > Magnoliopsida > Poales > Poaceae > Poa > Poa pratensis. The sequence continues at coordinate 18,212,639 of CAMZMU010000081.1, read as the reverse complement.
GCCTGTCAGCACGCCTCGCATTATCATCGCTCCCGTTCCCCTGGCGGGCGCAGAACGAAGTGACGCGTCGAACTGCGCCGTCCACGTGTTCATGTCGCTGCGGCTCCCCCCGGCGGTTCCTTGCACACGCGTTGTCGACGTCAATGCGTGTCATGCGAACCGGTGCTCGCCATTAATGCGCGCCACCTAACCATGCTCCTACGTCCGTCTTTAAAACGCGGCATGGCGCACCTCTCCTCTCCCCACACATCCTTCCTTCTCCCTCTCCCAAGTCCCTCTCACCGCTAGCATGGTGGGCAGCCACGAGACACCAGAGGAACATGAGCTTCACCTTCGCCGCGACTTCCTCTCGTGGAACGTGCACGTCGCCGCAACGAGTGCCGCGGCGAGCAACATCGCGGGTAACTGGAGATACGCCGCCGCAACGAGGAGCAGCAAATGGCCAAGGCGTGGCACCGCGAGATGTGGCGCGAGGAGGCAGCCAACGTGCCTCCATACGTGATGTCGGTGGAGAACGCGTAGCTGTCCAACCGCCACAACATCCCGGTGGAGGACGACATCACCCTACCGGAGGGGTGGGTGAGGAACGTCATCAACGTGCCGGTGGCGTCGCGGCTCAGCGGGCAGGAGCGCGTCGACTACATCATCCGACAATGGAGAGATGTCATGGGAGCAGAAAGTCTACCCCAAGTACTCCATCTCCGCGTCGTACTGGCACGCCGTGGTGGACGCGGAGTACGAGGCATGCCACGACAGGTTCATCCTTCCTGTCGGCATGCGGGAGGCACCGCCAGAGTGGTTCGCTTCGGATGACGAGCGTGCCCGCTCTGACGACGATGACAACGAGCTGCCCGATCTCCCGTTACCACCGGCGCTGGCATAGGCCTCCTTCTCTCACCGTAGTGAGGACGGCACCGCCAGAATAGGCCTCCTTCTCACGCGATAGGTTTTTAATTTAGTTTGTTAAATTTCGTTTAGGATTTGAAATGTAAGTGTTAAATTTCGTTTAAGTGTTCGCCGAGCCGCGACTCAAATTTCATTCAATTTTTTTGTAATATGCAATGAAATATGAATGAAATTTGAAACCATTTTTAAATTTGTTTGCATTCGGTTATTTTTGTTTTTGTTTGGGGGCACACCTATGAGATACACCCCGATTATGCCGGACAGGTGTCCGACACCCCCAATTGGGACTCAATTGGAGGTGTCCGACACATATTTGACGTCCCCACTGGAGATGCTCTAATAACCCTACAAACCAAACAACATCAATTGGAGGTGTCCGACACATATTTGACGTCCCCGCTGGAGATGCTCTAATAACCCTACAAACCAAACATGGTAGTAGAAGAATTGAAAAACATTCGAATCAAAGAGATACCTAATCTGAGATAGGAGTAAATCAATTTCAGAATTTCAATTTCTTCCCCTCATCCCATCTTGGCACACCCTCCCAGCGAACCTACCACCACCGCCGGCTTCCCGGACCACCGCCTCCGCCATTTCCTCCTCCACAAAACCGTACCAACCGAGTCATTATCTTCTCCCACTGTCACCGTCGCGGCATCAGCATTCTCTGCTCCACAAGCCAAGTCTCCTCACAAAATTCGCAGTCCAACCACCGCCTCGATCGAAACTCAACTCCTTGATTCATTTATATATATGGACCTGGGCATGGGCACCCAGCCTACGGCGGCGACCCCGACCCCGACGACTTCTCCCGCGTCCCCCTCCCCGTCCCCACCGCTCGCTCCGACCTCCAAGCGTCGCCGGAAGATCGGCCTTGACCCTGCCCCTGCCCCCGCCATGGGGAACTCTCCGGTGCGCGCTTCCCGGGGAGCCCGCGCGGCGCCGGCCTCATCCGCTCCGCGTCTGCTGCATAAAGGTTTTGACCCACTCGACCCCGACGCGAATCCGCCGCCCAAGACACTCGAGGCGCACCAGCTGAAGCACTGCACGAAGGCGCTCAAGGCGTTCGACAAAAAGCTCAAGAAGCCGGCCGCGATCTCCAAGGAGTTTAGAGACCTTCAGGTATAAAGTCTTCATCCTCCTATTTGAGCTAGTCATTTTCTTTCCTTGGCGAAATTAAGAACACCGTATTTTTCTGGGCGAACATAAACCTTTAGTTAGTAATCATACAAGTTAGAGCTTGCGAATGATGTATGAGGTGTTCTTTTATTAAAAGGTTAGTGCCGGATGATCTTCACAACCTTGCTTCCAAGTGAAGCGTGAGGGTGGTTTACAGCCAGAAATGGATGTGTTGGATATGATTAAGGGATAATATAGATTATTTCTAAAGCTACATCTAACATGTGGGTTTGCTGGGCAACTGGGATTAAATCCAATTTGGACTGCCAAAATTACACTTTGAGGTATCATGTTGCTTGCTCCAGAATACCGTGTCAACATTAGCACTCAGCAAACATAACTAGAACTTTGAATAATCTGCTCCTCTCGTGACATTGTCTCTTCCTTGGAATGAACCTACCCATGAACCTTGTATTATCCTCATGTGCTTACACCTAATTAGCTTACTCTCTGTTTCGAATTCCAAAGATGATTAATTACATGCTGGAATTTAGACATCACAGCTTTCCTCTTCTTTATGGGAACAGATCGATATGCTGACACTGACTAAAAGGTGATGTATTGTCAAATGGGAATGCCATCATATCAAATGCTTTATGAACAATGAACAACTCAGGAGATGTTTTCTCAAATGGACATGTCCCCATATCAAATGCTATATGAACTATAAACTGTTATAAGAATTAAGAAATGTTTATTCTGAAGGATCATGCAACTATTAATTTAATGTAATCATTCAGGCCATAAAAACATTACCCCAGTCGGCTCAGAAGGTGGCTCGAAATCCTGCTAATAGGGGAAGGAACCGTTACACTGATGTTTTGCCATGTGAGCATCATTAACTTGTGAAGGCTGTCATGCACATTCTGCAAGACCACCATGCGGAATAAAACTTGACATTTCTTTTTGATTTAGTTGATGAAACCAGGATACCGCTACAGTCCTCAACAGGCAATCAGACTAATGATTACATCAATGCAAGCCTTATACAGGTAAAAAAAGGGGCACATTTCTTGGTAGCTAGTATTTCTTTGCCCGTTTCTCTCTTTCTGGTCGTAGTTACCATTGTGCATATAAAATCTGCAGTATGATGTCAGAGATCAAAGAAAGTTCATTTCTACTCAAGGTCCGCTACACGATACATTCGAAGATTTCTGGCAGATGGTCTTCGAAAACAGATGTCCTGTAATTGTTATGCTCACCAAGTTCGACATTGCTAAGGTACATGACGAATGCTCATGACTTGTAGTTTCATTGAGTTGACTACCTTTCATAATTGTAGCAAAACCTGACTCCACATGTTTTCGTACAGTATTGGATTATGTTATATCACTTAGTTTTTCCATTTGTTATGTGACCTCTCTATGGACATGCCTTTTTTGCTTTGTATATTTGAAGGACTCTAGATGCTCAACAATTGTTGCATCTCTATATGAATGTGATTGCATGCACACTTCTCAGCCTGTCAGATGTAATTCAGTTGTTCAGAACACGAAAACGAAATGGACATGATGAAACATAGGAGTATTTACGAAGGAGCCTGCACATATATACTTCTCAGGTCGCCGTAGGGAATTTTTCGAACTTAACTGGATAAAGAAAAAATGTACCCTTATTTTTTAGCCTGTCACAGTGTCACATATACTTCCCTAGTTCTCCTATGTAGTTCAGAACGGATGCAAGTACATACCTTGTTTCTGGCTTCTTAGGAAAAAACAAGGAGTGCCTGCCCCTCTGATCTCTTAACAAACTCAAAACATGTCTTTTTTTTGAAAAAATGGGCTTCTATCTTTTCTTCCATCCCGAATAATGCATTCATGAGATTCCCCTAGCGAGAGAGCTGGATGGGTGGAGGGACAGATTTGGTTATTTTTTATCCGATCATTTACCATTTTGAGGTTGAGAATTCGGTTACATATTCCAGTTCATACATTGACATGTGAGCATGTGATTCCTGAAGGAACACTTGCAGCTTTTTTACCATGGTGATTTTCTCGGATCCTTAATCTTGTAGACATTCAAAAATGCAGTTTAAACTTTTAATTATTTCCTTTGGTATAATCCTATCAAATATGATTTAGTGATTTATATTAAAATGGCAGTGTGATCAGTATCTTCCATTGAACGAGGGGCAACAAGATTACGGAAGATTTAACATTGAGATCACGAAGAAAATAGAAGATGGCGAATTATTGTTGCGCAGCGTGAAGGTGCAACATAATGAGGTAAAGATGTGTAAAACTAATATATATTTGTTGCTTTTGTGTCTAGATAAGACTATTTTATTCCATGTTTTTATACTCTATTTTATTCCATTGCTCTTGTTCACTGATGCATAGACTTAAGTTCTAGTACCTTCTAAAAAGTACGCAATGCTTTCGTTAGAATAAGCTTGATGTATTTCATATTTTATTCCTCTCATATAACCTTTTGAATTATATGTCACGAATGGTATCTTTCATCAGTTATATTATCACCGTACCTTTTATTTTATTTTGTTATAATGCTCATGCTTGTACTTCAGTGCTAGTGAAGATTTCAGTTCAGCTTTTAAGTCATTAATCTATCAGTCTATCACGAAGTGTCCTGATCGCAGTGTGATGAATGAATTCCTTTTTGTACCCCTACTTGATGTAGCATTTTTAGTATGCGTTAGCTTACACCATTGGTGAATATTTTATCGAATTGCTATAAATGCTGCACATTCTGTATTTTGCAACGCGTACTTATTTTTTCCATGAATTATTTTTTATCCATCACACATTGTCCCCTAATCTTTGTCTCTCCATCCATGTTTACTTCTAGTTTTCCTAGACATAATCGTGTAAGAAGTAGCTTGCAACTTATACTTCTTTATTTTACAGTCACATACAGTGCATACTGTTCTCCACATCCAGCACTCTGCATGGCCTGACCATGGCGTGCCAAATGACAGCAGTACTGTACGGAGAATTCTAAAAAGATTATATGACATCCCGAAAGAGCACCCAATAGTTGCGCATTGCAGGTTCGGTTCTTAACGCCATGATTTTCTTTTCACCCTTACTCACTCTCAAATAATATCGCATTCCTTTTCTGGTTCCTGCAGTGCAGGCATTGGGAGAACTGGTGCTTACATCACCATCCATAGTACAATAGAGAGGGTATTACTTGGTGAAAAAACTGCTACGGATGTTGCTGCAACTGTCAAGAAGTTCAGATCCCAGCGTCCTGGAATGGTCCAGACAGAGGTGTGTTTCTTTTTCTTACTTATTTCTGTTTGTGGGTCAGTTACAGGATTCTCCCATGTCTCAACTCAAGTTGGAAATTTAGACAAGATACCACACTTTGACACAAATGGCTTAGTTTCATGAAAAGTGTCACATTGATACATGGATGTGGCGTGTTGCACCAGGTGCATTTCTCCAATGATGTCCTAAAGTTCTTACCAAATTGTAATACGGAATCATCCCCAAAGATTCGGTCAGAGCTGGCATATGCCAAACATCAATACCACCTGAAGCTGGTATAACACCTGGCATGGATACCCAGTCCTGAGTGAAAAAGATACCGCGAGCATGATCTTTTTCAATGAAATCATCGCACAATAAATCAACAAAACCTGAAGTCATTTCGCATTCCCCTTCTAACTTACCTCTTATTGTACCGGAGTGGATATGATCTCTCCCAGACATACGCAATACTTTAGCTAATACACGGAAATGCATGGCGTTTTGTCAAAGCCAAACGAAAACGTGCTCCCCAAAGCCTTTAGAGTTTACGTTACCCATGTCCGTCACTAGAGTTGGCGATAACTGCATTTAATTGTTGGTTTGGTGATAAACACGTTTTTTTAATTTAGGTATATGTTAACCATTTAATTAGCGCCGTATTACTCAATTGATACAGGTAGCTCATGTACAAGATAGATTACTGAAGTGTTGTAGGCATGATATTATCCAATGATTAAACAGTGTCCTAGAATAATGCAAAGTATATATTTTTTTGGTGTTGCAAAGTACTCCCTCTGTACCATCATATAAGATGCTTTAGGTATTACTATACGGACTAAATACAGAGCAAAATGAGTGAATCTACACACTAAAATACGTCTATATATATCCTTATATAGTCTTTACTGGAATACCTAAAACATCTTATATTATGCTATGGAGGGAGTAGTTAACAGTGTGCAAAGTAGATTGCTGCTGGCACTCCACCCTAATAACATGTTCTGCTTTGCAGGACCAATACAAGTTCTGCTATCATGCCATTATGGAGGAGCTGAAAGATCTGATTGAACATTCACACCACCGAACCACTTTTTGAGAGAAGTTTCATACAGAAACATTTGTGAAATACCACTCTTGCTTCCTCAATTTGCTAAGCTTAGCTGACAGCATTGATGCACAATTGCACATCATGATGTGAGACTGGAATTCGGATTTCAGCAAGAAGCTGTTCGAACTTTTCCCTGTTCAGTATTTTACCAATTTGATCACATGTCTTTATGTTTCAAATGGCTCTCACACATAGAAAACACGCACGTCCCTTGCTAGGTATTCCCCCTGAAAGTCTAATTTGATGCCCGAACAGAAAAAACAGCCCCAACAGCACCCCATCTGTCGGATCCCTGAAAATGTATTAGACACACTCGTTGCCACCCCAACACTCCAAATCTGCTCGGGAGCGCCGGACAACATCTAGATACGCCCTGCAATAGGCTGGATCTTCTTGTCATCCGCATGTCTGGATCTTCTTGTCATCCGCATGTCGGCCACGTCGGCTTAAATAACCTTCTCGTTTTTCTAGGCGGTGCTCCGTGAGGATGATGCGTCCCATGCTATCACCGGCATTTAGTCTGACTCGTCGCCTCCACACCCGCGCGCGCCACGGTTTTTCGCTGCTTTTTGGCCGCCTTCGTCTTCCGTCTAGAGCTCCGGCTATAAGAAAGACCGTTATGTCACCAACTCTAGCCGTGCTCACGCCTAGACATTTCTTCGCCTACAAAGTGCCTCGCCGCCGAGCCACCTCATGGGGCACCCCTTACCTAGGCGGCGCACGAACGTTTCACGCTGCCGGAGCCAACTCAACCTTCATGGCGATGGGGAGGAGAAGGAGGACGACGCCGAGGTGGAGGAGGAGGAGGATGAGCCGCCACCCTACTCGGGACAGCAAGCCATGCTGGCCTCCTACGCCACTGCTCACCAAGAGGGCCGTGACTAGGAGATGAGGGTGATCTCACTCTCGACTAGACCAATGCCGCCATCCTCGAGTGCGCTAGAGAGATATCCTGTGACACCTTTGCGGCAGAGCAGGCTGGCCGCCAACTCATGGCCACCGAGCGGCAAGCCATGGCGGAGCTGCTTGCCCAGAAGGAGCATCCTTACCCCCCCCCCCCCCCCCCCCCCCCGGCTCCTTACTTTGCCGCTCGGCAGCGAACGACGACGAGGCTTGCCCTTCTGAAGTCGGCTCCCTGGTCAGTGACGAGGAGGCTGGACCGACCGAGCCCTCTCCCGACGTCTAGATTATTTTAATTTTAGTTCAAACTTCGCTATAATATGTATAAGTTGCAATTCGAGTCTTTTGGTTAAATATGCGGGTTTCAATTTTGAGGATGCCAACAAAATTTGGGACAGTCCCGGTGGAGATGCTCTGAAGCCGGCCAGAAGGTTTGCATATCAACTGGTGCACCACCGGGCCTACTAGTAATCCCGCACGTGCAAATGCACGTGTAATTTCAGAAATTTCTTCGTTGATCCTAATTTAGCAGGTAAATATGAAATAAACTGGTGTGAATGTCTAATAATACACTAATATTAAAAAGTCAACAAATGCTGGTATTACTTAATGGAGAAACTTCATTCAGAATTTTCAAGATCAAAGAAGGAAAGTAAAATAAACACATAGCCAAATGAATGTGGTTGGGGATGCCACATTCTTTTATACATACTTCAAAACCGTTGTAAATAAGCCCATTCTCATGGGGAAATAAGATTTCATCGCAAAACTTAAGTCAACAAAGCAAATAGGTAGGACCATATAATTAGTTGTCATATATAGACTAAAGTTTCCCTGACTTCAAATACAAGAGAATGATGTTGTGGTACTTGCAAAGTCTTCATTATGACAGGAATACAACGTTGAAGCATGTAGTCTGCCATGTTCCCATCACACCCATTCCCTGGCAAGACACCATGGGAAAATAGAGCTTGCAAGTTCCTCATAATACATCTCAGATCGTTGGCACGTATCTGTTACATCGGCTATATGTTGCCTTCCAAGCTTCTCGTACTTGTTTGGTGTCAAACCGAATTAAATATTTATGCACTGGAATATCAAAAAAAAAAATCCCATATAGAAATTCATTTGAAAACTGTAGTATCTGAGAAGAACAAATAGGAGCGGTAGAACCCTACTGGATTTATTAGTGAAGTGGGGTTTCGGTTCATAAAGTGTCTACTGTTGTAGTCTTGTAGATAGAATAAACATTTCTCCAAGGGAGTCGAAAAAGAAACCATACCTTAATGCACCAGATAATAGGAGATATCCATCCTAATAAAGGGTGAAATAAAAATTAAATAGAACACTCTGATTATTTCTCAATCGTGTTTCCAGTTCCTTCTGTATATGAGCAAGCCAGCAAGCATGATCCAGTACCACTGACTGCAAAGAAAACAAATGTCCTCATAACCCATATAGTCAGATAGATATGTACCAGATTGTTATATAAGAAAAAAATTGGCTTGCATGATAATATATTATCTAAGTCGCATACATGGCACAAAATTACATCTGCAGCGCTTCTACAAATGGCTAGCTATGTTCAAAGTGGATTGGCTACCCAAAAAGTTTGAGCAGGTATTCACCTACGTTTGTCAATTTTCTACAGGTCACATCCTTGATTCCTTGTGATACATAAATCGTATCTAAAATGAAAAAGAAATTTCCCCGAGCACACCAAATAGAACCAAAAACAACAACGCCAAATAAACATAGATGGAGTGATTGTAACGTAGATCAGCACTGCTGTTTTATTTGGTTCAGACAAAACTGAAATAAGCCAATACCATCAGACCATGTCGTCAGGAAGCAGGAAGACGTTGAGGGCTGGGGACGGGCGGCCGGCGGGACTGTGTCGTCGAGGGCGGCGTCAGCGAGAAGGCTTGCGTGCAGTCGGCGGAAGGGCGTCGTTTTTGCTTGCAGCCATATCAGTTGCATCTGGATCAGAACAGCAAATCATTAACATATAAATCAGGAATATATGGTCCATCAATATAGTAGGCCATGAAGGTTAAGATAATACCATTAATAGGTGTGTTGGGTACAGTGCTCAAAGGAGTACGTTGAACTGATGGTACGGAAGAAGAATTTGTTTGAGATACTTGCTGAGAGTTAACACTAATCATAGCTGCCGCCTTTTTTTGCTGACGTGCTACACGCTGTTTCTCGAGGTACTCCTCTCTCTTCTCATCGGAGAGTCGTGAATACCAGTTCTGTTTTTTTTTTCCGGGAGATTGTGGGATTAGCATCCCTCTCTGCTGGCGTGTTTGTTAGATCTTTAAACGGGTAACGCGCCCCTGATGCAAACGTAGATGCAGCTGGTTGAAGTTTCTTCATGTGCAACAACTGTGATGAAAAAAGTCAAATGTAAAACCATGAGGAAAGATTATAGCCATTCAATAAGTATAGAAGGAAGAAATAATCATGTGGAGATTCATGGTAACTGGTTTGTCCAAACTCAAATTTGCTTCAGCCTTTATATTCATGCCTTATTCATGTGCTAGAGGCTAGTCTGTCATTTGTTTGTGGGTTCAAATGCCTATTAAAAATTGATGAGTAACCTGTCATAGACAGAAAGCAACTGGTACCTTTTATGAAGTAGAATTGTATCAGATAAATAATTACGTAGATAGCAATGCCTAGAGCAAAAAAGAGAAAAGAGGGAACATGTACATTGAACAGATGAATGTTTACAATGTTTACAATAGTTAACACTTGACACAACCAAGAATCGTGCAAGTAGTACATTTACCACATCTAGGAAACGTAATAGCTATTTGTTTATGATGCGAAACTGAATTTCTACGAACCAAAAAGGCGGCAGCATTTAAGAAAAAGAAGAATATAACTGTGAACGGATAGGTCTAGGAGTATCAGTTTCATGAAAGGCATCATACCGTCAGACCTTCCAATCACATATTTTTTACAAGGTGACAAACTTCTAGCATCGCTTACACTGAACAAATTTTAACCCAGCAGCTCGTTGCGAACCCATTCGAATAGGACGAACCTGAGCTGCTGCAGGGGAAGTTCAGGGCGGCGGTGCCTACGGCCGGACGTGCAGCCCGTCGCAGTGGACGGACCACCAGCGGCTCTTTGGCGGTAGAGCGTCGAGGGCGGCCGGTCTGCTGGACGGCGAGGATTGCCGGACTGCGTCCTTAGGGCGTCGAGAGCGGGAAGAATGCGACGGTTGCCGGATTGCAGTTGCAGAGCGGCGAAGACAGCTCGAAAAATTGCAGGTTGCCGGAGACTGCAGATCCCCGCCTCGCTTGAGACCTGCGTGCAGGCCGCCGCCTCTATTGTGGCCGGCGTGAAGGGCGCCGCCTCGATTGGGACTGGCGTGCAGGGCGCCGCCGTTCAGTGCAGCGGGGCGGCGGCGGCGGCTGGTAGAGGGCGGAAGGTCTTCCCCGGAGGCCGCGTGTCGGCTGCGGCGGAATCTTTTCCCCGGCGGTAGGAGTTCTGCGGTGATGGTAATTGGGGATGGCTATTTGCGATGGCTGTTTGAACTGACAGTTTTGTTAAATGCGTTTGTCAATCACCGGTGCATTTTGGGGCGTTGGATTTTTTGGGTGTACGGCTAAGATCGGCTGGATCTGCCTGACTCGCTCTTTTAATATTAGTGGAGATTTAGCTTGCATTGTTTGATGGTATGCATGAACTCAAGTTGTCTAGTGAAGTTTTACCTATCAAGACACTCACATGCATAATCCATCTCCGTTTCTTTATACGCTGCCTTTTCTTGATCGTTTCTGTCCAATTATTGCATGCTGCGTCTGAAGCCCAATCTGATCGAGCATTTGCCTAAAAACCCAGTCTCACACTCTTGACATGACCACTCTCTTGCACACTCTTGTGGCAACTCACCTCATCTATTCGATTGTTCCCCTAAAAACCCAGTGAATGGTCGCGCACGCTGCCGCTACTCGCGTAGAGACCCATGCACGCGAGACGCGCGGCCGTCTCCTCCGTTCTGCTCGCCCTCCTCGCGCTCTCCGTCGTCGTGCTCGTGCCACGCGCGCTACCGTCGCCCCGCCCCTTCTTCCGATCTCGGACGCCTCTCCTGATCGACGGCGACAAAGTTCACGAAAGTGGGGGCTGCGACTACTCCAACGGGGCATGGGTGAGGGACGCCGACGCCCAGACGGTTTACGGGAGGACTGCCCGTTCCTTGACCCTGGTTTCCAGTGCGTGCGCAACGGCCGGGGCAACTCCTCATTCCGGCACTGGCGATGGCAACCTCGCGGCTGCGACCTCCCTAAGTAGGTACCACCCTTCGCTCTTCAGTTATTACAGATTTTTGCATGCGTTTTTTGTTGTTGTTGTTGAGCATCGATCTTGTGTTACAGTAGTTTCGATGGCACATTCATCTTAATTTCAGAGTCAGTCTCAAATGATTATTTATCTTTAGGTTTAACGCGAGTGAGATGCTGAAGAGGAGCCGGAACGGCCGGATCGTGTTCGCGGGCGACTCGATCGGCCGCAACCAGTGGGAGTCCATGGTGTGCATGCTCGCCGGCGGCTCGAGGATATACGAGCAGTCCGGGAAGCCCATCGGCAGGCACAAGGGGTACCTCTCCATGGTCTTCGCGGACTACAACCTCTCCGTGGAGTACTACCGCGCGCCGATACTCGTCATGGTCGACCGCTTCCACACCCCGGCGAGCGGCAACGGCGCGGTCAGGGGAGCCGTCCGGTTGGACATGCTGCCGCGGCATGCCGACCGCTGGGCCGGCGCCGACGTGCTCGTCATCAACACCGGGCACTGGTGGAACGAGCACAAGACCATCAAGGCGTAAGTTAATTAGTTCCTGGCGCCGCAGAGAACATGCATGTGTTGATTTGCTTGGCATCTACTGAACTAAAGCTCCACGTACGTACGGCTGCAGAGGAAACTATTTCATGGTTGGCAAGCGGTTGAACGTGACCATGGACATCAGGGAGGCGTTCCGGTTGTCGCTGGAGACGGTGAAACGATGGGCGCTGAGTAGTACACGGCTTTCCAATAGCTATTTGTTCTTCAGGAGCTATTCTCCTTCCCATTATAGGTACCCTAGCTAGATCTTGACATCACAGCAGTATGAATCAACTAGTACTACAAGAAGCATGTAGACTAGCCCAGATTAGCTCATCGTCTGCCTTCGCATGCAGCAATGGCACCTGGGACACCGGCGGCTCTTGTGCAGCCCAGCAGGAGCCACTAGCAGGCACAGGCGGTGACCAGTTCAGCGAGGAGTACTCGTGGATGAACGCGGCGATCTCGAGCGCGACGCGAGGCGTGAGGAGCGCCGGGAGAAACGCTCGGTTCTTGAACATAACGTCCATGACGGAGCTCAGGAGGACGGCCACCCGTCGCGGCACCGGGAGCCCGGGACGCCCCGGACGCGCCCGAGGACTGCAGCCACTGGTGTCTGCCGGGCGTGCCGGGCGCGTGGAACCAGGTCCTCTACGCTCACCTCCTGTCTATGGGCTATGCGACGAGGACAAAACACTCATGACGTACAGATTGCTTGCTTGCGTACGTACATGTCTCGTGTATTATCGGTTTGAAGGGAAGGACATATTTGGATTTGGAGATATACAGGATTCGCACAAACAATATTGGTTGTAGATCCTACATATCTTATCATCCAGATAGAGCAAATGCTCTTCTTGTAAGACTGTTGGCAAACTTGTTTAGTGTATTGAACCTCGGAGCTCGGATGGAGATCCTATGTATGATGTATCGTCAATTTCTCAAACGCAAAATCTATTCCGTGCCTAGGCACTCTCATCCTTACACGGTGCTCCCTCGCGCGTGTCGTTCAATCGCCATCGCGCGGTCAACTTTTACCGGCCGAAGCGGCGCAAGCGACAAAAAAAGGGGACGCAGCCGTCTCGCAACACCCACACCTCCCTCGCGTCCTCGACTCCTCCTCCTCCCCCAAATCCGCCACCTACGCACAGCCATGGCCCATGGAGCTCCACTGCCTCCACAACCACGCCTCCGCCCTCCTCTCCAGCACCCGATCTCCTCCTCCTCGCGCGTGCCCAGGTATAGGCCTTCAAGCATCCCTCCTCCCGTCGTCCTCCGGACGCAGCCGCATTGGCCGTGCGCCTAGGGTCCATCGCCCCCGCAGAAGCGCAGCATCACCGTTCAGCGCAGCGCCGCGGCCGCCGTCGGTGTGAAGGACGGCGCGAAGAAGCTGCGGCGCCTCCCACACGTACGTATTATCCAAGGTACTCGAGCTCCCCTTCGCTGCCGACGCTGACGTCGCGGTCAAGGAGGCGGAGGAGCCGCTCTTCGACGCCGCCCCGGACGGATTCTTCCCAGGAGGCGCACGTGCCCATGTGAGTGTGTCTCTCGCCTCTCCTCCGCTTTACGCAATAGGTGTTTGAGGAAATGCTTGCGTTGCTGCGTTCAAACCGCAGCGCAGTTCTGTTGACTTTTGAGCTGGTGAGTGCTTCAATCTCGGTTGTTCCCCGCCGTTGTTGCTTCGCTGCTGCTGTTTTTTGCTCGACGCCCGTTTGATTTACCCTCCATTTGGTCACGGTGGTGCTTCTAGTAGTCACGGAGGTGTTCATAGGGTTCAGTTTATGTGTTTAGAATAGACAGTAGTAATCAATGTAGTTTTGGCTGAATACTTACATACATGTGATCGGAACCAGACTATCTATGATGCAATTCTTTGTGTGGAGATACACAGTAGAGTTTCTGAATATTTTTGTTCAAACAATTAGTAGTTTTATGTTGAAAATTTGGGAAACCATCATGCTTACCAATGATATGGATGTACATTTTTTGGGGTACTCAAACGATGTATTTTATGCTCGAAATTTTGCTGTAAGAAACATGATGTATTTCTATAAGTAAAATATGCCTATGGGAAGCATTTTTATACTCATAGGATGTATTTATTCTTATATGTTTTGTCGGACTAGATTGTAGGTATTTCCTGAATTTTCTTTGATGCTCATAGGATGTATTTCCTATATTTTCATAAGTAAAGTGTGCATATCTCTCTTTGAAATCTTGCTGCAAACTATTCTAACACTATGTTCATTAACGTGTTTTTTGATCTTTTTCTGTTGTGAGTACTGCTACCTGTATTTGGGGATCTTCCCCGGTTTCCCTCCATCTGTTTGCTTTTTTCCTAGAATCTATTGTTGGAGTATGTAGCTTCGACCTGAAACTTCCATTTTTTGTAGCTATCCTCTCGTCCACCTCGTCCCCATCCCCACCCCACGGACTCCAGCTCGAGAGATGAATTGTGTCCCCATCGAGAGGATTTAAGGTGGGTGACATTGGCTGAATCGAGTGCCAACGTTTTACATGGCCGTGGCATGCCTTCTCCTCAAGGATTGTGCAAACGTGAGACACTTCTTTTGGGACGGAGGGAGTACATATTGGGATCATTGGGGATGCATCAGGAAATTATATACAAGTGCTATTTTCCATCTGTATTGTGTTTCTCCGTGTGCTTTGCATCAGAAGTTACATGGTGGGCATGTTAATGAGATTCGGTAGTATCGGAAGGAGCTGTAGCAGTCAGCAATTCCAGGTGATTAGTGATCTTGTTTTGTTCTGCTAGGTGTAGCAATCAACAGTCGGCATGCAGTTTTGTAGTAGGTGCGGCTGCATATGGGTGGGGTCAGATGTCGATGAAGAATAGCTTTGGGCCTTTGAGATCTGGGTCCACGGTGTTCAGATAGAGCAAAGTTTTCCTAAAAAAAAGATGGAGCGAAGTATCTGCGCGCTTGTTTCCATCCCTCGCCGCGATGTGCGTGCTCGTTCTGGACGTTTCCATGTGGGCGCGCAACATGACAAAAAGAGCACGTGGGCCCTGATGCTGTCGGGTACGGAAGGGGGGGGGGGGGGGGGGGGCACCGTGGAGCGCAAAACAGTGCCCGCGTCCTCAAACTTTCTCAAAACTCTTGTTTTATAGAAGTGTAAATTGCACAAACATACACCTACTGGGGTTGGAGTAATGAAGCTCCAACTATCGAGCATACTTGCAACAAATACCCCAAATCCATATAGATTAGCACTTTAAAATAGATCGCCGGGGCCTAGGGCCCACTTGTCAGGGCCACGTGAGATGCTAGCCTGGAATATGCCAAAAATTCGAAGTCTCGAAGAAAATTGAAACAATTCTTTAAATGAACCGTAATGCGCTGAATAAACTGTGAAAATTTGAGCTCACTTTGAGCAATCATAGCACTCAATATTTATTATTGTTTTTTCTTGAACATAATAGGAGTTTCGTAGTAAAAAGCCAAAAAATACAAGACTAAAAATTAAATAAAATATTGAAAAATGGATCTTAATGCGTGAGTAAATCGAAAAAATTGAGCACATTCTGAGCATCCAAATATTTAGAAAAAATTTGTTGATGGATAAGCCCTAGATTTTTTCTTAAAAATAATAATGGGCAAAGTACAACAATGTACTCTAACCCAAAAAATAATCAGAGAGAAACTTTAGAGTATGTGACATATACAAAAATAACAGGTGGTAGCAAAATATATGTGAATATAAAATTCATTCCAATTTTTTATTCTCAAATAGCACAACATATTAACCTCAAACTTTATGGGTCATTATGGTCCCCTTCTTTTCAGCTTCTGGGATAGATTCTAGGCCCAGAATCTCAGAAGCCCAAAAGAATGGGTCTGATTCTGGCCAGCTTTTTTCCACCGCGAATCTAGCTTGTAGTGTAAATCTAGAATCAGCCCAGGACCAGCTTCTCGAGAGATTCCCGGGATTCTACGATCTGAATCGAAACGGTACCCACAGCTGGCCCTGTTGTTGCTTGTATTTACGACAAATGTCACCGCACTGGTTGGATATTTTCTCAACTCCCGCATCGCATGGCCAGCACCGCCCGTCGCCGCCGCTCGCGACCGTCCGCCGGCGCCACCGCCCGCCGCCGGAACCGCCCCCGTCCCGCCGCCGGAATCCCTGACGCACCGCCGCCGGAATCCCTGACGCCCCGCCGCAAGCCGCCGATGCAAAGGACCGCCGCGGCAGCCGACGACCAACGCCCTCCGCCGCCGACGACGACCGAAGTCCGCCGCCGGAACCGCCCCCGTCCGCCGGCGCCACCGCCCGCGTCCGCCACCCTCCGCCGGAATCCCTGATGTCAATTTCAATTTTCAGTGTATGCTAATGTGATTGCTAGTAAATGAATTTCAATATAGTTCAGTTAGATGAGTTCGAATTTAGGGGCTTTATAGACATTTCATAATTCAACAATCAAACAATTCCAAATTTACAAAAGCCAAAAAGAAGGGTAGGAACCTGATTCTAGGAGATTTTCCCCACCGTAGCTTTTTTCCACAATTTTCCAAAAGATAGCTTATGTAGAATCACAAGCTGAAAAGAAGGGGGCCTATAGCTTTTTGTCGCAACAGTGGAACATGGGGTTCCCCTAGTACTGCCAAAGTGGGTCCACCCCATGTGGGCCCAAGATGAAGATGGACAAGACCAAGACTCAAGTCAAGCTGGCGGGTTCACCGTCAAGACGCACATGGCCAACGACGACTAAGGGCTCCGGTCCTGGGGACCTTCCGGGTCCCCGAATCAAGCAAGAAGGCCAGGAAGGACCCGAGAGCCCGAGTTCCCGGCAGGAGGCCAGGCTCCCTCCCGGGTACTTCCTACGTTCCTGTGGATAAGCACTCCACCTCACCACGGAAGACTTGGGAAGCAAGGCGAAGGCAGCGCGGGCGGGAAGCACGTCCCGTGGTGGTGTCAGCTCCTGTCCACCCCAAGGCGGACGCTCCCACCTAACCCAGAGGAGACGCTAGGCTGAGGAGAGGCCACGTCTCCCCCTAAACTAGATGAGGAGGGTCCTTCACCCCGAAGGTCCCTCATGCCCCTCACGTGACCCTGTGGCAACCCCTTAGCCTATAAAAGGAGGACCAAGGCACGAGGAGGGGGAGGAGGAGAACAAGACAAGAGCAAGACAAGCTAGAACCAGAGCAAGACTAGACTAGGGCTGCGGAGGTAGAGAGGAAGGTGATCTCCTCCGGGTCAGGATCTGTCCTTCTTCTACCTCGGGCCAAAACCCTTCCGGGTACCCTGCCGGGAGGTTCCATTGTAAGCCACACTATGAAGAACTCATCAATCCAGACATGCAGGAGTAGGGCTTTTAGCCTCCGGGCGGCCTGAACCTGGGTAGCTCCTTGTGTCCCTTTGGTTGCATGCTTTGATCGTGGAGAGGAGAGCTTGATCTAGACTCCGCCCAAGAAGACGATTCTCAGCCTCCTTCGCGCCCCGTGCCGAACCTAAAAGGGGGTATCCTATACTCCCGGTGTCCGTGCAACGAGACACGACATCTGGCGCGCCAGGTAGGGGGCGCAAGCGCTGGATTCGCCTACATCAGCCGCGACGGCAAGCTCTTCGTCGACAACGTCGGAGTCTACATCAGGCTCCTCTTCTTCGGAAACAAGCTCGTCGTCAAGTTCTTCTTCTGGTTCGCGGTCTACGGCAAGATCGCCAAGATCTGCCTCGAGCACCTCGTCCGCGGTCGGATCCGCTCCAGGAACAGCCGTCTCCTCGGGACAAGGCAAGCAGCTGCCTCAGTCACAAGCAAAAGTCATGTCGGGAGCTCGGGAGGTCTTTGGAGAGCAAGCGTGCCAGGCATCGCGGAAAGGCTGGGGGCTAGAGGAAGCTCTGGGCGTGGCCCGGGCGCTTCTCTCCTTTCCCCCAGATCAGTGCAAGAGTGATCCCCGTGCGAAGGCATGGATCAACAGCTTGGAAAACCTGCTGGACTACGCTCTCCAATGCCACGCTCCCACGAGTCCTGCCCCGACCATCGACCACGGCGCTGCCGTCCCCGAGCCACTACCTCCGGCGGAGGAACAGCCTGAGGACCCCCATGGCAAGCGGCCCATGGAACTTCCTGAAGAAGGTGCTGGTCAGAGCTCCAACCCCAGGCGTCGTTCGCGGGAGGACATGGAAGGCCAGGCCAGCCAGCACCTCAAGACCTGCTGCACGCCGTACCCTGCAACCGTCTCCGACCTCTATCACCTGGAGCAAGAAGCTGAGGAAACGTTGCGACACTACATCTGGAGGTTCCGGGGCGTCGTCGACCGCATTATCCCGAAGTACCTCTGTGAGGCTTCCGTCATCGCCGCGTTCCACGTCAACGTCCGCAACCTCAAGATGCGTGAAAAGATGAGTATCCATGTTGTGGATACCCTGGAGAGCTTGTGGGACATGGCCAACCGATGCGCCAGGATGGAAGAAGCTGCTAACCTTCCTCCATGCAAGAATCGTTGAAGCAATCCGTGTTGTGTACCCGGAAGAGCCATGTTGCCACAAGATGTACCCTGAAGTGTCCAGTTGTCGTTCAGAGACGTCCATGATGAATAAAAGATAAGTTACCCTCAAACCTGTTTCTGCAGTCCGTGCTATCTACTTCTCGGGTAACAGAACATGTGCGGAACTAGAAAGGCAAGGCTCGACCGTCGTGCGAGCACTCATGGGGTATCGACTCTCCCGGGGGTAAAAAGCGGTGCGCAGACCTGATACACCCCGGGGACGTGCGTGCCAACAGAGTGAGCGGCTTTTTGGGTATCGGTAGGGCTCGCGAGCGCATGCCTGACCTGTCAGGGCCTCGCGGGTAAGCTTACATCCCAGGAAGTTCCTCAAGGACGTGGAGAAAAGTAAAAACATGCTAAAGACAAATAAAAGCAACCCGAGAACTAGAGTAGCATAGCAAGTTCTAGCCTATTACAAGCAAGTTTTAATATGCTGGTACATGAGATCTGACGCAAAGTTTATTCGGGGGCACGAAGTGCCCAAACATGGTGCAGGACAACTAAAGTGGCGGGAACTTCTCATGGCGAGTGCAGTCGCGGGAGCTGACACCGCCTGGAGAGAAGCCTCGAAGGAGACGAGGCCGAGAAGTCCGGCAAGGCCACGCCCGGATTGGCCTCTCTGAAGGACGCCATCACCAAGGCCGCCGTCGCCTTGCTCGTCTCATGCTTGTCGTTCACAAGCCGGGTGACCATCTTGTTCTTGAAAGACCGGAGATCAGCGACTACTTCTCTGATGAATCTCGCGACGAGGGGCAGACTCTGGCGCTTTGGCTCCAACACCGGGGCTGCAGTGGGCAGACTCAGCCGCTTCACTCGCGTCGTCGCCAAGTCGCAGGCGGCTCAACCTCGGCGAAACCTTCCTGGTTAAGGCGGCGAAGCTCGGACAGCTCAGAAGATGCCTGGGAGTTGGCCTGGATCAGCTTCTGATGGCCTTCCTTCAGTGCTGCAAGCTCATTACCTTGCGCCTCCAAGGATTCTTTCAGCTCGGACATCTTCTGGCCGTCATTCTTGGCCTGCTGCTGCAAAGCTCGGACGGACTCCTGCTCCTGATGGAGGCATTCTTGACATCTTCAATGGTTGGGCGGCCTCCTGCTCTTTGGACTTCCAGAGTTGGATGTCCTTGTCCTTGGCCTCGAGCTCTTCACGGTGGCGGTCCTCTGCCTCCCTTAGGCGTTTCTCAGTCTGCTGCTCCTGCTGGAGTTTCTGGAGCTCCAAGGCTTTCTCCTTCTCAGCCAGTTCTGCCTCCCGGGAGGCTAGCTGTCGCTCTTTCGCCAAGAGGACTTTGCCTTGGCGCTCACTTTCGGCCTTCCGGTCTGCGTCTTTCTTCTCAAGAGCCGGGAGCAAGGTGGTGATCTGGGTTGCCAAGCGATTCAGCTTGTCCATCCCCTTCTGGATCAGTTCCTCGACACTCTCGATGGTCCCCACAACGGCGGCCTCACGGTCGCACAAGTCTTTGCCCAGCTGAGCTATCCCGCGGATGATGGCATCCATCGCGTCGTCACCACTGATGGTGAACCCTGGAGTAGCTGCCGGGGGACCTCCCGGGGCAGGCACACTTTTCTTGCGGTTGGCGGCCAGGCTCTCCTTGATCTTCATCAGCGCCGCCATCTCCTTGCTGGCGCCAGAATCAGTGGAAAAAGAGGCGAAAGTCGTTAACACCGTCCCAGTCATCAAGGAGCTCTCTATCAAATCGAGGCCTGGACCCGGAGCAGGGTTCGCGGTCTGCGTTCCCATTGCCCGCGAACTCGGGGCGCCCTTGGACACCTCTTGACCCTCTGAAGGCGAGAGGGAAGGTGGTTTCTCCTGGCTGGTCCCCCCATGAAGGCCCCGGGAGAAAAGACGTTGGCCACTGAGGCATCTGGGAACAAAAGGATGTCAGGAAAAGCATTGGTGCGTCAAGAAAACGAAGTTACCCGCGAGCTCTGGGTTACCTGCTTGCTCGGGCGTCAGGGCGTCGAGCGCTTTCCCCGGGTGAGCTAGGGAGGTCGCCGTCACGCTCCCCACTCCGCTCCCTCGACGGCCTTCAAGTTCTGCTATGGGAGGGGAAGCATCCCTCCTCCACCGGCTCCAAGGCTAGTGGCGGTGTCGTCCTCCGCCGTATCACGCCGTCTCTTGCCAGTACCCAAGGAAGGAGAACCCCTGCACCAACACTCGGTCATTTTCCTTGGGGAAGGCAAGGAGTGCAAAGTGCAAGAAAGAGTGAAGAAGAGGCTTACTCTTGGGTGCGCTTGGTACCCATTGACGGGGGAACATCTGCCGACGCAGCAGAAGATGCCTGGGGGCTCGCTGGCGTCTCTCCCAAGGCAGCAGGTGGCTCCACCACGGGTGACAGGCGGCCGGCAGAAGCTCTCCGGCGGGGGGCTCGGACGAAGCCAGCGGCGTCGCTTCTTCGTCCACATGGTCTTCATCGTTCCCCATCACCACGACTGGCGGGGAACGGCTACGGGCACTCGGGTCTGGGGCAGCATCGACCCCGAGGGCAGACTGCGGGGGCGGAGCAGCCCCCTCCTCGTCGTCATCTTCATCATCGTCATCGCTGCAACAGGGTCGTCGCCAGCTTCCTCGTCTCTGTCGGAGGCGTCGGTCTCGCGCCCGTCGCCTCCGTCGTCATCGTCATCATCAGAGCCGGAGAATTCCTCTTCGGATTCCTCCTCGCTCTCCTCGTTGGACTCCCAGCATTCTCCTTCTTCAGGGCTGGAAGGTGCCCTGACCTTGCGGGTCTTCACCACAGGAGGTCTGGGCCCGTGATCAGCCCGGCCTACGATACCAAAGCGTTGCAGACCGGCATCTGCGCCAGGATCTTGTCCTTCTCCGGGTCGTCGCACAGGGGCAGAAACCCCTTGGGCAGCTGGTACTTGACCCCTGGAGTGAAGGTCCCTCTCACATTATCCCGGACAAGGTTTTCCTCCATGTCGGGACACCTCAGGCGAGAAGGATCCCCGGGGCCCTGGAAGTTCCAGGCCGGGTGCGGGCGTTTCTGCAGCGGCGCGAGGCGATTGCGGAGGAAATGAGCGACGATGGCGGCTCCGGAAACTTCTTTCTCGCGAAGAAGTTTGAAGCGCGCCACGACCGCCGAGAACTGTTCATCCTGCAAGCTGACACTTCTCCAAGTGTCCAGATCCACTGGACGCTCCGTCGGCTCCTCCAGCTGAGCATCAGCTTCTGGCACCCCGACCAAGAACCAGTGATCCCTCCACTCTTCCCATCTGGATTTGGTTTCCATGAGGGGGAAGGCCCACTTGATGTTCGGACGGAAGCAGAACGTGACGCTGCCTCCCATCCAGCCTTGGCCCCCAATGCGAGGGTAGAAGAAGTGGCGGAA
The DNA here is from genome assembly GCA_947311845.1 of Poa pratensis. Taxonomy (NCBI): domain Eukaryota; kingdom Viridiplantae; phylum Streptophyta; class Magnoliopsida; order Poales; family Poaceae; genus Poa; species Poa pratensis. The sequence continues at coordinate 18,190,666 of CAMZMU010000081.1, read as the reverse complement.
CAGCGCCACGGATGGCATCACCCCGACGAACGCCTCGCAGGTGTAGGCAAAGACCGCCAAGTCGAGGATGGCGCCGGGCGTCAGATGCAAGAGCTTCAGCTGATACGCGCGCAAGATCTCCATGAAGAAATCCGAGAAAGGGGGGACGAGCCCCATCATCATGAAGCTGTCGAAGATGGGGATCTGCTTGGGTGTCCTGGTCGCCGACGGCGGAAAGACCTCCGACGCTTTCCTTGCTGGGACACCATCGGCGCCAGCGGACTCCATCACCCCGAAGTGCCCCGCTTTCCGCATCATCTCCGCGTCACCGGCGAAGCAGCTGGGAAACAAGGCCTTCTGTTTCTTGATCTCGGCCCGCTCGGCGTTGCGCGCCGATCTCCGCCGCGATCTCTTGGTTTTTGGGGACAGCGGCTTCTCGGTGGGCGAGGCCTCCGCGCTCCTCTTCCTCCGGCCGAGAACTTTCACTCGGCCATTGGAGCAGAAGGGAAATTGGTGCAATGGCGACAAGGGGAGGCGGCGGAGCAGAGTCTGGAAGACGAAGGTGGAGGCGGCGATTTGGGGATTTCGGCGAATCTGGAGAGGTAACGGCTACAGTGGAAGCCAGTCGTGGCTTATAAGGCATCCCACACGTCACGTCGCGGCCCCATTACTCCGACGGACGTGGGGATCGAGGGGGCGTGCCGATTTCTGCGCGTTTCGCCCGTTGGATTCCAGGATAAGCAAGGGGTCCGTATGAATCGCAACGTTCGCCGTGATTCAGTCAACAGGACCCGGGGGCTCGTCTCTACCTCGCCTCGGCGGGTCCCCAACGGAGCTGAGAAGACCAGGTACCCGGGACCCACTTTGACCTATCTTTAGGCCATGGCCCCGGCAGCTGGAGTAAGAGCCACCGGGACCATGCCCGGGGGCTACTGTCGCAACAGTGGAACATGGGGTTCCCCTAGTACTGCCAAAGTGGGTCCACCCCATGTGGGCCCAAGATGAAGATGGACAAGACCAAGACTCAAGTCAAGCTGGCGGGTTCACCGTCAAGACGCACATGGCCAACGACGACTAAGGGCTCCGGTCCTGGGGACCTTCCGGGTCCCCGAATCAAGCAAGAAGGCCAGGAAGGACCCGAGAGCCCGAGTTCCCGGCAGGAGGCCAGGCTCCCTCCCGGGTACTTCCTACGTTCCTGTGGATAAGCACTCCACCTCACCACGGAAGACTTGGGAAGCAAGGCGAAGGCAGCGCGGGCGGGAAGCACGTCCCGTGGTGGTGTCAGCTCCTGTCCACCCCAAGGCGGACGCTCCCACCTAACCCAGAGGAGACGCTAGGCTGAGGAGAGGCCACGTCTCCCCCTAAACTAGATGAGGAGGGTCCTTCACCCCGAAGGACCCTCATGCCCCTCACGTGACCCTGTGGCAACCCCTTAGCCTATAAAAGGAGGACCAAGGCACGGAGGAGGGGAGGAAGGTAGAACAAGCACAAGATAGAGCAAGGACAAGCTAGAACCAGAGCAAGACTAGACTAGGGCTGCGGAGGTAGAGAGGAAGGTGATCTCCTCCGGGTCAGGATCTGTCCTTCTTCTACCTCGGGCCAAAACCCTTCCGGGTACCCTGCCCGGGAGGTTCCATTGTAACCATACTATGAAGAACTCATCAATCCAGACATGCAGGAGTAGGGCTTTTAGCCTCCGGGCGGCCTGAACCTGGGTAGCTCCTTGTGTCCCTTTGGTTGCATGCTTTGATCGTGGAGAGGAGAGCTTGATCTAGACTCCGCCCAAGAAGACGTTCTCAGCCTCCTTCACGCCCCGTGCCAAACCTAAAAGGGTATCCTATACTCCCGGTGTCCGTGCAACGAGACACGACACTTTTGTCATACAATGTGTAGATATTTTATTTTTCAAGTTTTGGTACACCGAAATTCCCTAAAAGCTTTTGAGTGTCTAGGTATACCCCTGTTTACAAAAACCACTCTCGACGCATATGTGCTTTTTTGGGGCTCCATAAATGCAGTTTACTCTTTAGAACTAGGCCAAAGAAATTGGTGTTTTCATTACAAAAGCTTAAAACTTGGAATTGTTTGTTACTCCGACCCCAACACTTGGAATTGGCTAAGGTAGGATGCGGCTTAGGTTTTGTGGTACCATGTATTTCCGGATTGTATTGAGAACGCGCTGAGCGCTGATCGTGTGGGTATTGAATAAAAGGCCGCAACTTTAAATAAAAAAAAACACTTATATCCTTTTACAGTTTAATCTTTATAAAACATTCACACAACATGGGTTGGAGATCCTATATGTCGTAAATTTCACGGATCCTGAATTCCCAGTAAGGCCTGAACCATCTCAATGTAATGAGGCATTCTAGAGGCGGCTTTTGGGAGAAGCAAAAGGTGCAAACGTGATTCTGTGAGGAACTACAGCTGCAGAGCGATCAAATCTAGCATGCCGATTCTGACCTTGCTACTAACCTAAGCCCAAACGTCATTGAGCAAGTTAAAGTTTAGTTAGAACTGATCCGAGCCAAAAAAAAAAGGTAAGCTAATTAAATCGACTGTCAATTGCTCCAACGGCCGAGAAATGATCAATAGTACTAGTTGCAAGCAGCAAAACTAGACTTAGGAGTAGAGAAGGATTTGAAACCAAATATGCAAGAGGAAAAGCTATTGAAATAGTTGGCTTTGGCTTATGTACTGAGCATGCAGTCTAGGAAACACAGATTTCAGATTTAGTCAATTAAACACTTTTTAATGGACATCAGAAATGTGTCAGTCCAGATAATTAACAATAACGCAAGACTAGCCTTAAAAAAACTCAAGACTATTGACTATGGAAGGACATGGGAATATTTCCCTTTGGATCCTCACGCAGTTTATTTCCCCGATATAATAAATCATATCTAAGCTAGCACAGCCTGGACAAGGTGCTCTTGTGATAACCAAGATCACCTCCACATGACAGGATAATAAGAATTGCATGTGTCTCCATGTTACTACGAATATAAATGTGCAGAAGTCATAGGGTTCCATGGTTTGGAATAAAGGAACAAACCTTGGATACCTGTTTTGTTTTCTCTGCTTATTTGATAATTCGTAGAGTTTAACCATTTCAACCACTTGTGGAATAGCATGATTAGGTGTATTTTGTAGCTGTAGCATATACCCAGGGATATGTCGATTTGAGTCAATTACTGCTCTGAACCCACGCAAGCTATGTGATCCAGGGATGTGATGTAATGTATCAAAGTCGTACAACTTTTTTTTTCATACCTATAGATATATGAGTATTAGTATTTGGAGAGTTATCGCATATATCATGGCATATTCGTTTACGGGTCCCTCAAGAAATAATTATTTTACTAATGGATAGGAGTAAACCCATATTTAATGCATAGGATAAGTACGGAGGAGTGTCCAAACTTGTCATCCAAGTTGTATTGTAGGAGTGACATAAAAAAGAGATTAAATCTTCTGTAAAAAAAGGAGATCAGATCTGATTTTTTTGTTGGGTTTGAGACCGTCTCTCTTTCCCCACCTGGATACACAAGTCAACCATTAAATTAAGGAAAACAAATGCGTACCAAACCTGGATTCTCTTTAACTAATGAGTAGACTTCCTACCCCCACTTGCTGATTGCTATACATTAACGTCGTTATTTGGTTGTCTCCTCCATTTCCTGGCAATCTCCTTGTAGATGTCATTGTGTGGATCCCGTTCTTGATTTCTCCCGTTATTGCAATCAGGGTCCTCCTAGTCCCAGGATCATTGCAATTGTCGAATTAGATCTCCCCCAAAGACCGCAACTTGTCGTTATGTTTTGAGTTTTCTCTGATCAGATTGAGGAGGAAGATGGGTTGGCTCTGCTGTTCGCAAGGGCTTGCGCTGGGATCCTTTTCGTCTTCCAATCAAGAAACCTTTTCTTGCCATGAGGAGGAGAAGAAGCAGCAGCCGCCCAAGGTGCAATCTACCGGGATGGGAAATAAGCGGAGCAGGAAGACGGCGCCGGAGATTGCCGGTGAAGGTGGGAAGGATGATAGACCGCCGCAGCCGGCCCTCAAAGAGACTGCATTGTCTGACAAGGGCAAATCAAAGGCAAGTGCCCCTACATATTCTTACCCTTCTTGATGCTTGGTTCTGTGAGCTCCTGCTTGGATACAATTCTTGTTTGATCAGATTGGTAATTCTCATAGCAATGGATTTTTTTACAAGTATCGCTGTTTCAGGGATAATTTTTTCATCTAGGAATTCCATGTAGTTGATGAATTTGTTAGCCTGAAATCATGTGCAAATGTATATCCTGTCTATCTTGTTTGTGGTTGAAATTACGTTTCAAGCAGTTTTTAGCCTAGTATTGTTCGTGAAAATCGTAGATTTCCTGGAAAAACATAAATACTTTATATGATTAATCATGCAATGTGCATCAATACAACTATCCTTTTAGAAGAGCCTCCTCTGATGTTGTATCTTTGATCTCACAGGCATCGGAAACTGACAAATCTTCCAACAAAATAAATAAATCAGAATCAGCAAAGTCACCAGAGACTTCGAATACCCCCAGAACGGCTATTTCCCGTATCAGGTCCTATATTGCTGCCAAAAAAACTAGGACAGTAGAGATCCTGGCTTTTGAGATTGCCAACACAATTGCAAAGGGCTCCAATCTAATGAAATTTCTATCTGAACAAAGTTTGAGGCACCTGAAATCTGCGGTGTTTCAGTCCCAAGGCGTCCAATGCTTGGTGTCAGATGATTGCACCAAGTTGCTTGCTCTTGTCGGAGCCGAAAAAAGGTAAGCGATGAAATCTTCAGGCAATTTAATTTAACTAGCAGTGCTTCTCTTTCTTTTTTGCTTTTCAATTCAACAGTGCTCATATAAATTTCCTTATATGCATTTTTTGGTCCAATTGTATGTGCAGGGAGGAGTTGATGGAGTTTACTGAAGATGTTGCTCGGTTCGGAAACCTGTGCAGAGATCCCAAATGGCATAACTTGGATCAGCATTTTTCGAAGTTGGAGTCTGAACTCACACATCAGAAATACTATGAAGATTCAGCAATATCTAGTATGCAGTATCTGATGGGACTTGCGCAGCAGACTGTGGTCAGTGACACATTCATTGTTCATTTGGTTATAGATAATTCATAGTTCATATGCTTATGTCCTCGCTAAATTTCCCTCTTCCGAAACCATTGGAATTTTGATGCTGTTGCTGTTTTATATCTTCTGTCATGCAGCAACTGTACCATGGGATGCGTCGATTCAACATCTCTGAGGATATGTACAAGAAAAGCTACCAAGAGTACATGGAAGGAAAGGAGGACAAATTCTCTTCAATTCAGTCTCTTTCGAATGCGGTGGAGATTGAAAAGAAGTTCATCCAGGATTTGAAGAAGAAAACACTTTGGAACAAGAAGATGGAACATGTAATGTTATATACCATGTTGGTGTGTTTGACTCTCTGTCTAGTATTGATTTATGACAAAATATTCCATGCTGTTCTACTGCAGGTTGTGGAGAAACTAGTTTGTGTTGTACGTTTCTTGTCGTTAGAGATCAACGGTGTCTTCTTCACAAAAAAAGATGAATCTACGAAGGCAAAAGAGACGATTCCGCAAACTTTAGGGTCTGCCGATCTTGCGCTGCATTATGCAAACATCATTTTCAAGATTAAGAGTTTGGTATGTTACTTTTCTTCTTCTTGTGTTCATCAGGCAATTAACTATCATGTATGTACTGCTTAGTAGCGATTCTTGAGGACAATGATCAAATCTAGTCGTAAACGTTTGTCTAATCTGTTCCTCTCCATGTCTTACTCAATGTCAGGCATCATTAGTACCATCAATTCCGAAAAGCGGCGTTGATTCATTGTACCGATCATTGCCTCCTTTTATTAGATCAGCCCTACAAACCGAGTTGAAATGTCACCGGCCTAAAGAAAAGGTAGACACTGTTTTCTGCCAATTTGATAGGTTTTATCAGCATTTTCTGATCTTGGCATGTGCTTTCTTCAGAGGACAGTAGAACAGCTCACAGAAGACATGAGCAAGACACTAAAATGGCTCTTGCCAATGGCAGAATCCACGATAAGGTGCCGCATATGTGCATACTATTTTAACATATACACCACATTTATTCTACAATCTCAACTATATTTTGTAATGAATTGCTGAATGAATGATGTGCTAACTTGATCATTTTACTTTCTCCATTCTGAACATCAGGGTGGGGAGTCGAATGCTTGGCGAATGGCAGGACAAAAGGTATAACCAATGATCCTCATATCTACTTCGGCGTGCACCAGTTGTGCGACAAATATTGGATTGCTTGTTCTGATGATAATTCTCATGAATTCTTAATAGAGTGTCAAGCGAAACTGATGGCGGCAGGGCGCTCAAGATTCAGGGATTGTACCATGCTGACAAAGAGAAGACTGAACACTACATTCTGGAAATGGTGCTGGCCCTACATCATCTCGTATGCGCAACCCGTGTCAGGCTCGACAAGATCTTCGACAACAGTTCTGATTGGTCAGAGAGGGAGGGGGCGACCGATTCAGGTAGCACTAGCGATGATGGGTCGGCGAGTCCTAGTTTCCCTCGGACGGATATTCCCCAGGTCCTATCACAACGATACAGAACAATATAAGACATTAGGTCCAGTACAGAAAAATAAATGGTGGGTTGGTCATTTGATGATCATAACCAATTAGAATTGTGGCGAATGCACCAATCGATGCAGAGCCCTTAGGAACAGCTTTCTTTTTTGGAAAAAAAAGAGCGACCGGTCAGAATTATATAAGCGTCACTGCAATTTTTTGGTGCAGGGACTGAGTGTTTACAGTTGCAGTTTCTGTCTTCGGATGGATTCTTTGGCTGAAATTGCTAGTGGTTCAGATAAAACTTACTGAAAAGTAAAAGGAAATTAGGCAAAAAAAAAACCACTAGTTCAGAAATCAGGGACTTTAGCAGCATTGTCAGGTCTATGTTGGTGCAATGCATCAGATTTTGTCTTCTTAGGAACTCAATTTATATGTGTGTATATGGTCAGAAGAAAAGGAACATGGGTGGAATATTTTGGTCCCATATTGGATGGTTCTCTTGTCTCATCAGTGATTGCTTTGGTAAAGCAGGGACATCTTTTTGTGCCACTCCTTTGATAAAAAAATAGTGGGGCTGACAGAGCACACCTACAGAACAAAGTGGATGACAATAGTCAATGTTTGTTTTTTTTTTTTTTGAGGAACGGCGCATGACATAGCACAGATCAAAGAACAAGATTACATGTCACGCACGCACACACGCGAAGGCACCAGAAGCGACCTGCCCCGGAAAAAAACCAGCCACACCACAGATCTCCGCCGTCGCCGGAACGAGCCGCCGAAGAAATATCCGAAGCTTGGAGGAACGCCGATGAAGATTTGAAGAGCCTCATGGGATGCCACCACAACGATGGCGCAAAGATCGCTGAACGAACATAGGCCGGGGAGAAACCCCACACTCCTCCAAGCCCAGCTCCATCGCCGGAGCTGCACGCCGAGCTCCCACAGCACCAGAACCAGGCCAAGCCACAGCCAGACGCCAACCCGAGCATCCTCCTATACAAGCGGCGATGACGGCCAGCGCAGCGCACCAGCAGCCCATCGCACCACCCCCAGAATCCCCGGAATATGGCCAGGAGAAGCCATACCTCGACGAAGACGGGAACGGGGTACAAAAGCTCACGCCGACGACCTCCACCTTCGCCATGAAGACCGCCGCTGGAGCACCAAACCCCATCAGATCTACCGATCCAGGGGGACATCCGGCCGGAAGCTCGTCGATTTCGCCCCAAAGGACGACGCCGAGGTGGGGATCGAGCTCCGACAACTTTATTCCACCACGCCACCGCCGCCACCACCTCGTCGGTGACCCACTGGAAACTACTCCTACTATCTACACGCCGGAGGCGCGGAACCAGGGTTCCCCCACTCTCCCGCCGCCGGAGCGGCAGGCGGAGAGGGAGGGAACCACCGGCCCGGCCGGCGGCGGAGCGAGGAACTCCCGGTCGCCTTCTTATCGCCTAACTACAGTAGGGAGAGGATAAGAGACGGGGAATAGTCAATGTTTGTTGGGGGCAAAAACATTATCTTGATTTGATTTTTGAACTTTATCATCGATATTCAGATCGTGCATACTGATTATAGTGGGGCTATCCAGCTGTGAGAGGATCACACACATGGATATGATCTAGTGCCTCGTTTTCTCTATTTCGAAAATGTATCATGATCTTGATTAGATTTCTGAACCTTCTAATGGACCCAGACTCTGAATGCTTGTTATGTACTTTTGACAAAGCACTACTAACTACTAACTCCATTCGTCTTCGCTTAGTAACCTGAATATCGGCCATCGGTCTTTCATCCGGCAATGAGTTTATCCTATCAAGATTTCCTTTATAAAAATTACTGTTAGAATGCCTTCACGTATTAAACTTTACTAGTACATCTTAATACAAAAGTGTAAACTGTAATACTGAAAGTAGCAACTCGAATACTTAAAACAGACAAGAAAAGAACATACTGACCCTTTGTCTCCTACTCCCTCCGTTTCTCAATATAAGAGAATTTACATGTATCTAGAAATGTGATCTTTGGCATGGAGTCCTTTTACGTGTATTGCTTGTCAGGAAAAATGATAACAAGGATTTTGACATCTTTTGAAGTAAAAAAGATCCTTCACGAAATGGCCTATCATCTATGAACATTCGTGCATTTGTAACCAACTGACAAAGGACGTGGCCATATCCATGGCATAGTTCGTGATAATGTTATCATTTTTGGCTAATAGTTGCATCTTTTCATGAAAAACAATAGTACCACAAGAAATCTTCCAACTTTTGCTATATTATTGTTTGATTTTTAAATGTAAAAAATAACAGGGTTGAAAAATACATCTCTCAAATTTTCACACAAAGTAGATTATGTTGGACGGTCAATTCACAAATATCAAGAATTTTTTTTTCCAGCTACTTTTGCCAATTTTAATGGATTTTGGTAAAAAAATTCAAAAGTTATTCAAATTTGACTTGCAAGTGTATTTTGTTATAATTCTAGAATTGCTAAAAGTTATTTTTATGATAGACAAGTAGGATTTAATGCCATATATCCAAATAGGGTATTAAAATATTCAGCCCCTTGTTATAAATAGTTGTGTTGCCAATTTTGATCCCCTTTTACAAAAATATATTTGAAAAAAATCATTTAAATACTTTGGTATGAATTTTTTTATGTGTACTTATTACCCTGAAAAAAGATAAACATATATTTTTACGTCTCTTAAAAAACTTCACAAAATGCCTATCATGTGTGAACATCCATAACTTTCAAGCTAAATGATTAAGGTCGTGGCCATGTTTATGGCATAGTTGATGATAAGGTGACCATTTGTTTTTGTACACAAGTGCATTTTGACATGATAAACAATAGAGAAAATGAGTTTCCAACTTTTTTTTTACCATTTTTTCATTTTCTAAATTACAAAAGCGGTCCCATGTGCAATAGATATGCAACAAAATATGACACATTTCCACTTTTCACACAAAGTAGATCATTTTGGAAGGAAAATTCCTAAATATTAAGAATTGTATCGCTTTCTAGCTAGTTCTGCCGTTTAAATAAACTGTGGCTAATTTTTCAAAAGTAATTCAAATTTGAACACTACATATGTTCTAGCTTGATAATAAAAATTGTCAAAAGTAATTTTAAGCTACCCAGGTAGGATTTTATGGAATCGCCATAGAGGGAACTGAAAGATTCAGTCCCTAGCTATGGAAAGATGTGCAGATGATTTTCATCCCATTTAGGAAAAAATCAAACAATGTGAAATAATATCTAAAGCTTTTTTTTCGAAATTAAAATATTTTGGCATGGCATGAAGTAATATTATTGGTATATTAGTTTTGGGTACATACAAACCACGAAAAAGAAAAAAAGAAAACATGTTTGTCAAAGTCTTATTTTACGGCACTCAGCAAAATTTACCAAGTGTTTGGAGAAATACACTCGACAAAAAATGGGCATGCAGACAAAAATTCTAACTCTATAAGCTTGCTCCTAGGAAAATTTTCCTCACACTCCCTTATCTTGCACGTGTCTCTACCACCTCACAAATCTCCCCCACACTTTTCACCGTCTTCCTCGGGACTAGTAAAATCGAGCTTAATGGCTAGGACTGGAGTCGTCGGCCAGCAGACCCTTCCCCTTACCCACCTTATCGGTCCCACCTGCTTCAGCTTCCTCGGGAGTGGCGCGGCTAGGAGGTGCACACCCATGCCATCGTCCTCATGCAGCGGTGACATGGATGCACGCATACTAGGCGAGGTCTCCGGCGCACCCAACATGTTGTGGCTCCACGAGATGCTTGCCATGCGCTTTGTTTCCACCGTGACATGGAGCTCACTCTAACCTGACCTTCTTTATAAGCTCATGTACCCCCACCGGCACGCCGTCTCCCGTCGTAGGCCACACGACGGGTCTTCCTCCAGCTCGTCTCCATGCTCGACTTGTCCCACTTCGACACCAAGGCCCAAAATGTCATCCAACTAGCCCGTTTATAACTTTGGCCTCACTGCACTCTCAGAGTCACATCGTGTGGAACTGTGGATGACACAAAATTGAGTGAACACATGTATAAAATTTTTGGGCCAAAATAATAATCATCAAGTTGTAGAACACTCGACAAAGCCACCACCGCCATATTCCATCATCCGTCGAAAAACTTTACTGAGTCGTAGTCATTGTCTGGCGCCACAAAAGAACACTTTGCAAATATGTTTGTCGACCGACCGGCCAGGTGGCACTCGCCAAACACCTACTTGCCGACAAAATGGTTGTTGAGGGCCAATTGTCGAGGGGGGCACTCGGCAAACCATTTCGTGAGTGTATTTGGTCCTTCACCGACCGGCACTCGACAGCTACCCAGAATCCGGTAGTGATAGAGGGAGTATCATCCTATATGTAACTGTAACAAGTGAGTCTTTTATAATTAGAGAAGCAACTATTGGTTTGATGTTAGTTAGTGGGCAGTTATGAGCTTAATTAGTGCAATGAGTATAAAACCACATGATCAATGTCATATGTATATCTCTTCAAAGCAGAATATTCTCAAGAGGAGATGATGTTCTCGTCGATAGCGAGACTCGTGTGATAATTTCGTCTAACATGAAGCTCCGCCGACTCCGATCAGAAGATCGTTGTGTGAGTCTGCGCGCTTGCCATGGTGTGTATTGTTTGTGTGCATCCACACTGTACTCGATGTTCTAGAAACAATTCTCTTTGTACTTATGAAATTATTAGTTTATGAACTCACAAAACTACACCGATTGAATTCCAAAACCGCAAATGGATAACCAAACAAAAATCGAGAAATAAGTTTGCCTGAGGTAAAAAAAATTATACCATTTTCACCCGGGCCACTTATTCTTGCCAGATTAGCCCAAACAAGTCACAATATGTTGGAAAAGAGAAGCCCCAAATGGCATGAAGTAAAACACATACCAGTGAAGTAAACAAACAAAAAATCAAAAGTAAATACCTAGCAAAGCATCTATCAATATATCAAAGCTGAGCAACTCAGCCTCCCCTCACAGCCTCCACGTCACCCGCTTTGCTGGGCCGTCCGATCGGCGGAACGGACGGTCGAGATTTAGCCGCGTCGCCGGACACTGTATTAGCTACAGTTTCGCACTTCTACAGTGCGCGACGCACTCCGCGCCGTCGATCGTCCATCCTACGGACACAGCAGCTCCTTCGCCACCTTTTTGCAAAAAAGCCCCATAAAAAAACAGACATCAACCCGCGGTCCACAGTTTCACGCGACGAGGGACGTGACTGTAATTTGGGCAAAACTGGAGGACCTACATGGAAAAGCATCACCACTTCACCCCCTCCCCTCCCCCTCGCGCGCGCGGCCGAGGTCGCCGCCGGCCGCCGACGCCTGGCGCCGCCGTCACGGCCCTCCCCCCTCAAATCGGAGCATACAGATCGCTCCGCCGCCGCGCCCTCCACCTCCTCGCCGCGGATCGGCCGCCGCCACGCCGCCCGCGCGCGGGAATCGCCGCCGACGCGCCTGCTGCCCTCCGCGCCGTCCGCACGCCGTCGCGGCCGCTCCGGCGACCCAAAATGGGCGGCGCCGCCGTCTGCGGGTTGCCCGCGACCAGGCGCGTCTATCGCGCCCACGCGCGCGTCCTGGCTCGCCGTGCCGCCCCGCCGGCGAGCTCGACGCCGCCGCGGGAGCCTCCGGCCAGTTCTGGCACCTGTGACGTCATCACGACGTCACAGCGGGCCCACACGCCAGATTTTTTCTTTTTCCCATTTTAAAAAAAAAATGTTAAATGCTGGAAAAACAGTAAATTTAAATATATCCAACAGGAAAACACAATAAATATATCAAAGTGGCCACAAAAAGAAATGCTGAATATTTATGTTGCCCGATACAAATTCAAATTTAAATATTTCAAAATTTTAAGCGGCTTTAAAATTCGTCCATTTTCGTAAGCGTTGAATAATAATACAAATCGGAATAATAACTTCCAAATTTGAATAGTTTTCGAAAACTGAACAACCTTCAACCGTAGGCTCTCTTTGCATTTCAGTAATTCCGAAATCTGCACAACTGTTAAATAATTCAAATCCGAATAATAATTTCCCAATTTGAACAGTTTTCAAAATCTGAACAACCTTCAACCGTAGGCTTTCTTTGCATTCCAGTAATTCCGATATCTGCGTAATTTTATAATGTGGACATTTTCCAAAATTTAACCGTATCTACTTGAACACCCATATAATAAAAAGTGTTAAAAAACAATAACTTTGAACATATACACCAGAAATTCATATTTTGTTTGAAACTTTAGAAATTCATAACTAACTTATTTTATATCAGAAAAATATAATTAATATACTAAAATTTGCAACGAAGTGTAATTTGACTATTCATATCAATTCCATGCATGTTTAACAAATTTTAACCATATCTATTTAAACACCCATATAATAAAAAGTGTTAAAAAAACAATAACTTTGAATCTACACATCGAAAAATATGAATACCATATTCAAATGGTCAGGAAAAATAAATACTAGCTAATTATAGTAAAAAAAACAAACATGTTTACATAAAAATATTAACAACACATCCAAACAATCAAAAAAAAAATGCCAGCTATTTATAACAAACAAAAAACATATCTTCCACATTCCAATTTGGTAAATATTTCAATAACATCCAAATGCACTTACACTCCAATTTGGTAAATATTTCAGTAAGATCCAAATGCACTTCCTCCAAGTATATGATGGTAAATTTAATATATGTTCAAAAAATGCATTCCCTCTAATTATTGAGACATATTTGTTTCATCCTTATTTCCCAAATAAATATAATTGAATCAAAGAGCAAAATTTAAAATAGAGCATGATTTATAAAATTTTAGACACTTTGTAGATATTGTTTTACGTTATTTAACTAATTTCCAAGAACTACGAAATGCTACAATATCAGTACCTTCACCCATATCCAGCAACAAAATATGGAAAATATATCAAAATGATCACAAAAAATAAATGCTGCCTATTTACTGCATATGATCAAACTCCAAATTTGAACATTTCCAACTTCAAAATTACCTCCAAATCTGACCATTTTAGAAATGCAAGAAGAAATCGAATCTACATAACTTTCCAACTTGAATAATTTTCAAAATCCAAACAATTTCCGAATGTACGTTCTCTTTGCATTTCAACAATTCTCAAATCCAAATGCACTTTTAAACTATTATTCATGAAAATGTAAAAAATATGTCAAAAAAAAAACAAATTTAACAAATTTTCAAACTCTTCACATAGAAATTGTGTAAAAAAATAATAATAACAATAATAATACACCGATCTCTACAACGATGATTTTCAGACAATAAATTCATAACTTTTAATCTGTTATTCATGAAAAATGCAAATAATATACCAATAAATTTCAAATTTAACAAATTTTCACACCCTTTGCACATAAATTGTATAAAAAACAAAATAATAATAATGATAAACCAATATAATTTCCAGATAGTACTTAATCACATAATAAAATACTCGAAATTGCAAAGTTCATAACTTTCAATCTGTTATTCATGAAAATGCAAATAACATGCCAAAAAGTTTTAAATTTAACAAACTTTCAAACTCTTCGCACAAAAAATGTATAAATAATAATAATAATAAATTGCTTAAATATTGCATTACCTCTAATTACTAACTCAAATTGAACATTTTAATTTGGTATCCTTTTTCGATGTTTAGTTTTTTATCGATAGAACACGAATCCGAATTTAGTTCTGATAACACCAAAGATCCATATTTCGCTGTCAACGAACAACTGGAAAAATATATCAACATGATCACAAAAAATACATGCTAACTAACTGTGGCATACGATCAAAAATCCAAACTTAAATGTTTTTAAATTTCAATTGCCTTTCAAATCTGAGAATTAACAAACAGAAAAAATATCAACATGATCAAAAAAATAAAGACTGACTGTCTACAACATATAATCAAAAAACAAATTTGAATATTTTGAAGATTTAAATGTCCTTCAAACCTGTATATTTCAAAATTTTGAACGCCTTTCAAGACTGATAATTTTACTAACGTAAAAAGAAATCAAATCTGGAAAACTTCCCAATTTGAACATTTTCCGAAATCTAAACAATTTTTGAACATAACCTCTCTTTGCATTTCAATAATTTCACATTTCCACACTTTTTAAATAAGGACATTTCCAAATTTTAATTTTACCACACGGGCGCGGCGGTGTCGCCGCGCAAAATTTTCCTAGTAGCATCACAATTAAGCCCTTGAACATTTCTTATGACTCAACGAAACCTCGCCATGCATCCTCGTCACCGACTTGCATGCTAATGCATGACATAGACGTTGTACTCGACTGTGGCGTCGCCGGTCTTGAAGTCGAGCCAATGGGTCCGGGCCAGCGCGTATCCACGGGCGAAGCGGAAGGCGCCGGTGCCGCCGATGACTGGCATCTCGCGGACGTCGTTGAGCGGGCAGTTGCGGCCGAGCACGGCGAGGGTGCTGCCGTTGTAGGGGCCCGAGGTGAGCACCAGGTTCATGGCCTGCAGGAAGCCCAGCTGGGCCTGGTCCGTGGCTATGTACAGTCCCTGGGCCTGTCCCACGGCCGCCGACCCGAGCTCCGGCCCCTCCGTCAGCGGGTCGTCCATCACGTTCACCATCCCGAAAAATGACCGCGACGCCGGGTCTACCGGGTCCGCCAGTCGCACCGCCGACGGGGACTTGCCGCTCACCGTGTCGTGGAAGTAGAAGTGGAGGTGCGTCAGGGCGTCCGGATCGGATGCCCGGCGATGCCCACGGCCCAAGCCCCTGGGCCCATGCTGGGCCTGGCTCACCGCAGCCAGCGCCATGAAGAACACAAGAAGCATCACCGCTCCCTTAGCCATTTTCTTGAGCTAAGTATTTGTGTGCAGATGCTTATACTTGAGTGTGTGTGACTTGTGCTCTTGCCAGTGTAGCTAACGAGCTATTTATAGTGGCATCGAGAGAGTGGGAAAAAGAAAAAAATCGTTGGGTATACCGAAGGCTGCTCCAATGGACTGGAGTGGTAGGTAACATGTGCTTTGCTTGGGTAGCTAATGGTGATAGGCACCTGGGGAGCACAATGCAGAGGAACAATTCGTGGCTCCTGGATTTTGGAGGAATGTCTTAACTTGAGTGGGAGGATCACCAGATTTCAGTTGTCAGTGGCGAATCAACTATGCGGAAAATATCAATTGCTCGGGTGGGAATTAGCATACTGTAAACATGCTATTGTGCAACCTTCCACGCTTTTGGTGTGCAGACGGGTCATATCATCCTCTGTGGAAGATGAAGAGCAGATGGTTGGCATGCACTTCTCTCACAAAGCCACACACACAAGAGATGTTGTTGGTCCATACTTAAAGAGGCTAAGGAGATCCCACCGATTAGACCGATGATAATGGAGATCGCACTGATTATATCGACGATGATGACATAAATAATAATCATGTCGCGCACCGAAATTGGCACTTTTGTAGGAGTATTTGCATGGAGCGTAGTCACTGAATGTTTTGACAAATGAAATGGTCCGCGAGTTATGAGACCGCAAACCGTTGGTCCCCGGTGCATGCTTAGCCATTTCATAGGAAGCGGTTCATTTTTTTTTGGTAGAAGTGTTCGAAGGAATCCATGGATACGCTCAAAGCAGGAACCTCATGGACCATGCTGGACAAGGCTAGGCTAGTCCAGGCTTTACTTAATTATTGTTTTAAGTGAGGGAAAATGTTTATCTTTTATATTGATAGGCTTGTTTTCAGATGTAAGAAATGATCCATGAGTTATCGCCAATCGTTGGTCGTCGATATCTAAAATTTCGGTTCAATCCTATTCTTACGTAAAGGGAACCCAAAAAAAAGTATCATCTGTGGCAGTTTTAAACTAACACCAGTTTAAATCTGTGACACTTATTGTGAAAGAGTAGAAATTTCTGCCTCAAAGCACTTACCTCGTGCATGGACCCTTGATTTTATTGGATGGAAATTCTGCAACTTCGTAGACAAGCTAGGGTGCAGAATGCTGGTCGTCGCAGCCTTTGTGTAGTGGGTCGATCCTTGTGGTGCTTGGCTTCCACGCCGGGCAACCAGAACTGAAAAGGCACTAGTGCATGCGTGCCATCGGCCCACCGGCGGCAATGCAAGTCGCTATGGACAGATACCAGAGCTAGCTAGACACAATAGTGCATCTGCTGTGCATGCACAGATGCACACCAGTGAACAATCCCAATCGCATCCAAAAACAAGTATCATACCAGTTGCATTGCATGCGTCATCTTATATTTTTTGGTCGCCCGATATTATTTTTTATGTAAGTCATCAGAAAATGCACGCACCGTTGTACATTCTTCCAACAACTCTAGTTCTAGGTAGAAATGGTCGGTCCGTGCAATTCGATAACATTGAATATTTACAAAGTGCAGTATACCCACTACCACTAGTTGAGTTTCTAGATAAGTGACCGGAATGCCATTCAGCAAAATGCCGAGTAATCCTCTCGTCCGAAATTGACATGGATTTGGTAATACAAAGAAGGCCGATGCTGAAGAGGTGGGCGACTACAGACCCATCATAGTTCACAGCTTCGCGAAGTTGTTCACCAAAGTCCTCGCAAACCGGCTGAGACAAAAAATGGAGCAATTGGTGAGCTCCAACCAATCTGCTTCCATCAAGGGAAGAAGCCTACATGACAATTTCATATTGGTGAGGCAAATTGCGAGGCTAATAAACAGGAGAAGGGAAAAAGGAGTTCTGCTTAAATTGGACATCTCACGTGCTTTCATTCGCTCTCATGGGCATTTCTTTTCGAGATCCTGAGGAAGATGGGCTTCCCTGATGCTTGGCTCAACTGGATCACCATTGCACCGAGGACAGCTTCAACGCGAGTACTGGTAAATGGAGTGCCAGGGGATAAGATCTGGCACGCGCGCGGACTCCGTCAGGGAGACCCATTGTCCCCGCTGCTCTTTGTTCTGACGATGGAGGTGATCATGTTGGTGGTATGTCGTGCGGTTGACCAGGGGGTATAGTCGCCAATTGCCAACTGCTCGCCGGCGCATCCCAACTATCTTTTTTCCATTGTGGATATTCTTGATGCTATGATGAGATTTTGATGGAAGTTCATCTATATCCTTTTAAGATAAAATTGAGCTTTGTGCTATGCTTTAAAGCAAAGATCTTATTGGTATATATATGACTTCCACTAGGATATCATGTCCTTCACCGTAGTACTATTTTGTATGTGCATGTTTCTTTGTGGACTTATATCTTCATGATTGGTGTCTACTAGGAAACTTATACACATGAGAGTAGTTTGATCTTTAATTGATATTCCAATTCGTTAGTGACCACCATTTTTATTACTTTTGATTCTTTGGTGGTCTCTAAAAGGCACAAGCTTTGCTTTTCATTTGATATTCCTTTTTGGACCTTAATAAGCTTGTGGGCCTATTTGCTTCAACGTTTGGGTTGTGTTTATGGAAAAACATGATATGCACTATGTGCCACTTATATTGAACGACTATGTTGATGCTATGCTCATCTTTGCATTAGTCTCCTAAAATGCCTCTCCTTATCACACCATCTATTTTCGGTTGAGCAAGTCTTTATTTGTCGCTTCTTCTCTTGTTGCTCAACATTTCCTTGTTGCAAGTTGTTTTGCTTCTTTTCTATCTTTAAGCCTTCTTGCACTTATTTGTGTTTCAAAATTATCTAGAGGGAGTGAGAATTCCATGTTGTGCACACCATATTAAAATTCAAATCCTACATTGTGCACGTACCTTGGGGAGCTCCCTCTTTTTTTTGAACATTTGGTTGATCTTATCATAAAATCTTCTTGTGTCCAATTTGTTTTCGGATCCTTTGATTGCTTGCCTCTTTTGTTGAGCTGTTTTCCCTTTGCTATTTTGTTGCAATCTTTGGATTCTCAATATAGTTTGATTTCCTCCTTTATTGATCAATGGAAATGTCCATTTGATTATACTCATTTTATGAGAAAAGTTAAACTGTGGAGGAACTCTCACTATGTTAGCTTTCGAAAACTTTTTGCCCATTTCGGCAATTGTTGCCAATGGGGGAGAAGTTTTGGAGGGTTTATGGAATTCGGCTTTATACTTTGATTGGTTCTTAAGTATTTGCCTTTCTTGCCTTTGCATTCGTTGCTTGGCTTTGTATATAGTGGAAACTCCACCACCGGTAACAATTGACAATATATGCAATGAATTCATGTTCATACACACGTGCATAGATTGTGGGGGAGTTTGCACTATATATGTGGTTGGACTAACATCACATACTTTCGTAGTATTTAATGTTAGTGCAACCGCTCCTTGTTCGTTAAATTCCATATTATAAACCCTCTCAAAAGAGATTGTCATCAATTACCAAAATGGG
Organism: Poa pratensis; assembly: GCA_947311845.1. Classification (NCBI taxonomy): domain Eukaryota; kingdom Viridiplantae; phylum Streptophyta; class Magnoliopsida; order Poales; family Poaceae; genus Poa; species Poa pratensis. The sequence continues at coordinate 18,171,657 of CAMZMU010000081.1, read as the reverse complement.
GAGATTGAAAGTGCATGAGCCCTCATGTGTGGTTTTGTAATTAATGACAATCTCTATGGACTAATGGTTGCATTGAGCTATCCTTGTAGGGCTTGTCCATTGGCAATGCTTGAACACCATGTGTTGATATCAAGATTGAAAGAAGAAGATAAAATGATGACCAAAGCAATATTAAGTCATCATATACATTAAGAGAAGAAGATGAAGTGCAAGTTCAAGAGAAGCATATCGAACAAATCCTATGCTTGAAGCTTGTCACCCATTTGGAGATATTGATCAAGTGAAGATGTGCCTTATAGAGGCTCTCCCATATTGGTGTATGGGGAGCGATATGTGAGTCTTCACCAAGTAAAGCACAATCAAGAAAGGTGGTCCACTTGAAGAGATCAAGATCGTCATCATCTAGCTCAAGTGGAATGCGCAAGGCAAAGGTATGATCTTGATAGGGTTTCTATTTTACCGGTCTCGTGTTGTTAGTGGGAGACCGGGTTATAGGATAGACGACGTACTATCAAGAGGGGCTCTCAAGTGAGTAACTTGATCGCATCTTTGTGGAGAGCTCAAACCTTTGCATACTTGGCATATCATCTTTCTTGGTTCTTATTTGGCTTTTCTCCTTGTTGGGTTTTAGTGCTTGTTGTGATCTTCATGACAAGCCCAAGTTCACCGAAAACGGATTTCGTATGGAAAACTTGTTGCGTTTTCGGTTTTGAGGTTTTGCCGGTTCATCTTTTATAGAGAGGTTTTACCTTTCTACATTTGGTCTCCTCCTCACATGATGGACTATGATGTTTCTCTGCATGATCTTGTAAAGCTCTTCGTTACGATTCCAACGAGCCCAAGATCATCGAAATCGGAGTCCGGATGAAAAAGTTATGCCCGTTTTGGTGCCGGTGGTTCTGCAGTTTTTACCTGTGGCGGTAGTACCGCCGCGGTACCGCCCGGGGTACCGCCGGTGCCACCCGAGAGCCGTTTTCGGCGGTACCGGAAGCGGTAGCCCGGGGCGGTAGTACCGCTACCTAGAGCCCGTTTTTAGCCTGTTTTAGTGTTCTTTCTTCCCTTGGGGGTAGTAGTACCGCTGGGGCAGTGGTAGTACCGCCCCGGCGCGAATCTGCACCCAACGGTTGGATTTTGGGTTGACCTATTTAAGGGGCCTTCTTCCCCAATGGTTCCCCAACCTTTTGAGCAAGTTTTGACCTCCATTGTTGACCTCCACAAGCTTGCTATCTCTCTATTCCTCCATGAGGCTTGTCTCCAATTAGAGGAAAAAGAGAGAGGAGATCTAGATCTACTATTCTACCCATCAATCTCTCCTCTAAGTGAGGAGAAGCTTTTGCATCTAGATCTTGGAGGGATTTGGTGTTCTTCCTTGTTCTTCCTCTCTTCTCCCCTCATAAGCATTAGTTACTTTTGGTGGGATTTGAGAGTGAAGGATTTGAGCACTTGTGCTCTTGCCATTGCTTTTGTGCATTGGTTTGCTCTCTCCACGAAGATTCGTGGAAGTGAAAGTGTGTGTGCTTATTACTCTTGGGTCATTGGACTCTAGACGCCTTTTGTGGTGGTTGAGGCCTTTTGTGGTCACTTGGGAGCTCCCAATCCTTTTGTGGGTTGTGCCTCAAGATTGTTGTAAGGGACTCGATTTCCGCCCAAAAGGAAATCAATAGTGGAAGGTGAACCGAGCTTTTGGGCAAGGTTCATCGGAGAATAGGGTGAGGCCATTTGTGGCGTCTTGAGTTTGAAATTCACACCCCTCCAACGAGACGTACTCCCCTAAAAAGGAGGAACTCGGGAATAAATCGTCGTCTCCGCGTGCCTCGGTTATTTCTATACCCGAGCTCTTTACTTATGCACTTTACATTGTGATAGCCTTCGTGCTTGAAGTATCCTTTATTGCTATCACCTTGTTACTTGTCTTGCTTAGCATAAGTTGTTGGTGCACATAGGTGAACTAGTTTATTTAGGTTGTTGGCTTGTTAATTTAAACATCTAGTTTTATTCCGCAATTATCAAGACTAAACCAGAAAAGTTTTAAATCGCCTATTCACCCCCCCTCTAGGCGACATCCTTGTCCTTTCAAGCGGGACACCCTGGTCTGCACTGGAGCCTGGCTCCTCTGGAAGCAGAGAAACGCTAGAGCATTTGGCAATACGCAGCAGCACTTTGGGTCGGACAGAGTGGCGTCGCTTATCATGGAAGAGGCTGGGCTGCGGTACATAGCTACGCGCGCCAGAGATGGAGGCCCAAGTCATGCCGTGATGATTTAGCCTTAGTTTTTGTGTCGATGTATTGGAGTCTCTCTTTGCCCTCTTTCTTCCTTGTGCACAGGGATGGCATGGTTTGTAACATATCTCTGCCTTCTGTAAAAGTACGGTACGCATTCGCGTACTCTCGAAAAAAAGAATAACTATTTCTTTGAAAGCGGAGAGGGTCCACCGCGCGCGTGATAACCTCTTTTTTTTAAAAGCTACCTCTAATATGAAATATATTGTGTTACTTCATGTTGTAGAGTCTGCTTTACACCGATTGTCCACTACCCATCTCGTGCATGATGCGTGTATGGATATAAAGTGCACGGTTGAAGGGTCATGGTTCTTTGTTATGCAGTTTTGGCTATGCCCATGTTGTGGCGCAGCCGAGGGGTTGTGTGGCCGATGATCCATTCCGAGCACGCCTGCCGATGTGCTTCGGCCTGGGAGTGGTAACCCCAGTAACCCTCGGTTATGAAGCATGACCAGTGACACATAGCATTGTTGTATAACTCTGAGCCCGAGTCTGACAGCTTAACAAGATTCTTGAATTCTTTATTATGCGTTCTTGGTTATGATTAGCGTGGTAGTCTTCCAAGGGGTTTTGTGTGACCGGTATTCTCGGCACGCCTGCAGTGCAATGCTGTCTGGGATTGGTACCACAGTAACTCTCGGCTATCATGTCTAAGAGCACATAACAATTATGTATAACTTTGGATCCGGGGTCTGACATGTTTTGGAAGGCGACCGGGGAGGCGATCGTGGTAAGCTAGGGTTTATCGCTCGAAGGGTGGTTTTCGTCGGCGGCGGAGTGGATGGTTTTTCTTTGGATCGCTTCGGGTGCTGGTTTTTCTTCTTTCGTTTCTTTCTCGCGGGTCTGGTGCTTGCGGTGAGAGAGGAGACTGCATGGCTTCCCCGGCTAAACGTGCAAGTTCGAGGGATGGTTCCGCAAGGACACCGTCCAGATCACCGGTGAAGGAGAGGTAGGATGAAGCCACGACATGATTGTTTGCTAGACTGCGAGATCTGGTGTTGACGGAGAAGGAAGAAAGAGGTTTGGTCATCAAGGGCGTGTGGAGCCAGATCGGACCCCGAAGGCAAGATGGGGTGCAGTTGGTAAGATCTTTTAGCCACAGAAACTGATCATCGAGGCTCTAGAGAGAGCGATGCAGCGTGCTTGGGGACTCCATAAACCTGCGCAATTCAAGGACATCGACGACAATAGGTTTGTGGTGAGATTTGGCTCAAAGGGTGATTTGAAACATGCGATGAATAATGGTCCATGGCAGTTTGATTTTCATCTACTCCTTCTGAAGAAGTTTGATGGCACAACAAGGCCTTTTGGTATGCACTTTGAGAAGATGGATATATGGGTGAAGGTGCTGGATCTGCCTATGGACATGATGAATAGGTACTATGGTACACTGATCGGAGGATGGATTGGAGATTTTATCTTTGTAGATGTGGATGAAGAAGGTATGGCGTGGGGGGAGGAGTTGCGGATTAGAGTGGCTGTACGTATAGATCAGCCACTGTTACGTGGAGTTACGCTTGAGAAATCGGAAGGTCAGGAAGTGGGGAGATGGTTTGATCTTAAAATATACCCCACTTTTGTTTTGGTTGCGGTAGGCTCGTTCATCCAGATGATAGATGTGATGCTGAGAAGGAAGAAATCCAACAGTGGGGAGAATGGCTGAGAACTGCACCGGGAAAGGGCGTAAAGGCTTTACCTCAACCATGCCCGACAATTTTTGAGAATTATTAGACACATCACATGGTCATCTACGAGTAGAGTGCTACACCGATGCTAATTGGTGCAGTTCCTTGGAGGATTGAACATCAACATCCGGTTATCACACATATTTTGGAGGTTATATTGTTACATCGCGTAGCATACTATATGGTGTGTGTGTGAATTATTATGCCTAGCAATCTTATCGATGGGGTTCGTTCCAATCAAAACCTTTATTGTTATTTTGTGATACTAAAGTGGCACTTGATATTCAAAGAACCCCGTGCAACATGATCAAGAAGAAGTTGGATAAGAAGGAGAAGTTGGAATCACTTGGTTGATCTAGAGGTGGACGACAGATACCGAGTACTTCTCTTGTTCCTGCTAAGACATCCTTTAAGTGTGATCCAATGTGACCACTTCTGGGTGAGGGTGTCTTCGCGGATTGGTGGTCATTGGTGTTGCAGACCACCCCTCGCCAGGTGCGCAAAGGAACCTCATCGCTGATCATGCTTCACGGGGATCTGGAAACACCGACATATGGTTGTCTTTGCCAACCTGCATCCCTCGGTGACTTCCATACTCGATACGATCAAATCCGAGACGCGCGGGTAGGCGAACACGGGAGCCCGGGGCCTTCGCCAACTTCTTCGCTAGATTAGGATGGGTTGAATTGTATGGTGTAGGGTTGGTCCTTTCAAGAACTTGTACATAAAACGTTCTTTTCTATCAATGCATCGAAACAATGACTTTTGCGTTTTCGCGAAAAAGGGTATACTAATAAACTATTTTTAGTGTAGCAAAGATGTGTTTATAAGATGCATTAACCCCATTTTGAGAGGGTGCGTTTGCCCAATTTTGAGGGTTAGCGTTGAGCTGTATTTGTTACCAAATATGTAACTATGTAGGGGCTCAATTGTAAAAAGAAAATACTTAGAGCAGATGGGGTGGTGAAGCTCCACAGTTTTCCTCACTTCTTCTGTTCGTCCTCTCCAATCCCTAACACCTAAAATCCAAATCTCGTAAAATAACTACAGAAAGGAAAGAGGGAGGAGGATTTCCTTGCAGCTACGATGAATTCGACTCGAGCTGAGCTAGATCTGAGGATTTCCCCGGCCTCCTTCCATCCACGGATCCGAGCACCCCACCGATGCGGCTCTGCTGGACGAGAAATCCGAGTCGAGCTCGGCAACACGGCGGCGCCCTCGCCCTCTTCGCCTATATTAGCAATGCCAATCCACCCCGGAACCCAAATCCACCCTTCCATCCATCGATCCGAGCAAGAAACCAAGAAACCAGACGCGCAGCAGAGCAGAGCAGAGCAGAAACAAGGGATCCTCACCTTTCCATCCATCGATTCGAGCAAGAAACCAAGAAACCAGACGCGCAGCAGAGCGGAGCAGAAACAGGGGATCCTCTCCTTCCATCCATCGATCCGAGCAAGAAACCAAGAAACCAGACGCGCAGCAGAGCGGAGCAGAAACAGGGGATCCTCTCCTTCCATCCATGGAAGCCAGCAAGTTCGGGTTCGGCAGCGGCCTGCCGCCGGCGTTCAAGTTCGACCCCACGGACGCCGACATCGTCGCCCACTACCTCCTCCCGCGCGCGCTCAACCTCCCCAACCCTCACGCGCACGCCATCATCGACGACGACCCCGGCACCGCCCCACCGTGGGAGATCCTGCAGAGGTACGGCAACAACGACCAGGCCTTCTTCTTCGCCCCGCCCACGGACCCAAACCAGAACGGCGGCCGCAGGTGCCGCGACATCGAGGGCGGCGTGTGGAAGGGGCAGAAGTCGACCGAGGACACCGTCACCCTTCTCCGCCCCGGCGCCGGCGAGGTCGACATCAGGTACAAGAAATACAACCTCTCCTTCAGCATCGACAAGCACCGCGGGCGCAGCACCGGCTACATCATGGACGAGTTCGAGATCCTCTCGCCGCCGCTCCCAGGCACCGTGCTCACCCGCATCAAGATACCCAAGAAGAAGCCGGTCGTACCCGCCGCCGCCCAACAACAAGTCCCAGACCCAGAGCAGGCGGGCCCGAGCTTCAACTACGACGCCGCGTTGGTACCGAGCAACGGCGAGGGATTCGGTGGCGCGCAAGACTGTGCTCCCTATGGTGGCGTCATGGTCGAGAACGCCGGCTACTACTCTACACCTCTCCGCGGTGTCTTTCCCCCGGAAGCTGACTACGACAACAAGAACAACTGCGTCTCGATCCAAGATCAGTCAGGCGCGAGCTACAACTTCGATGCCGCGGCGATGAACGGCGAGGGATTCACCGGCGCGCAAGCCCATGCTTTCTATGGCGGCGGAATGGTGGACACGTCTGGCGCCATCTATGATCCTTCCGGCTACGTCCCCGAGTGTGGCGGCGACAACAGCAACTACTACGCCGACTACCAGCAGTGGCAGAATCAGCAGCAGTGGCAGAATCAGCAGGACCCCAGCAACCAATACCATGACGGAGATGCCGCCGTGATGTGCACCGGCGGCGAGGGGTTCAGCGGGGAGCAAGAAGCCGGTGCTCTCTGTGGCAACAGCGACAATGGCAGTGTGGTGGGAACCGAGACGATCACCCACTCAACAACTTCGCTCTGCAGCGACGGGGAGGTCGCGTGCGGCGACTACAGCAACTACTACCCTGAGTACCAGCAGTGGCAGAATCAGCAGGACCCGAGCAACCAATACCATGCCGGAGATGCCACCGTGATGTGCTCCGGCGGCGAGGAACAAGCCGGTGCTCTCTGTGGCAACAGCGACAACGGCAGTGTGGTGGGAACCGAGACGAGCGCCCACTCAACAATTTCGCTCTGCGGCGACGGGGAGGTCGCGTGCGACGACATCAGCTTCTACAACCTCTTGTTCGACGACAACGACGACCTCAAGTGTGAGCAGAATGGCGCCGGTGATCCGGCTTATGAGTTAGTCGTCTAGGATGGGGGATGCCGATTCTTGTATTGGTGGACCAATTCTCTTGCAGAAAGCATTCTGCTTCAGTAGAAAGAACAAATGGTTCTCTCTATTAATAATGTTATTCTTTTCTAGCTACACATTGTATTGAACTAATCAAGTTCTCATGGTCTAACTGAGCGAAATTTTCTGAATTTTATATGAATTCGAACTAGAGCAGTCTGTGATATGCACTTGAGACACTGGTAACTTACTTTCAGGAAGAAATGGCTGTGCGAGATTTCCTGAATTAAATGACATTTGCACCATTTGCGACACTGGTCACTTACTTTCAGGAGGTGGGTAGATTAATCTAAGCAAATCGATATAATTTTCTCCGAAAGATTTTTGGCGGGGATTGTTCTATGGCTAGATCATGGTACTCTTAAGTGAAAGTGGGCAAAAACGCAACTGTTTTATGTCAAACGTTTAGTATAATCGGGTGCTGGGACTGAATAGCTCTGGAAAGCAAATACCTCACAAAATTAGTACTTGGCTGTAGCTCATCTGACAGTTAAATCTATTGCTAGAAAAGACAACCTGAATCAATGGAAGTGGATTGGAGACTACACATAACACATGAAGCTGAAACAGTTATATTTGGAGTATCTTTACTTTTTAGCACCTGTTTAGGCGTTTTACCGGATGTTTTTTATGGATAGCTTAGAGCCTGAGATCATCCTAGCTAGGCTTAACCTGCATGCTGCGGAGTATTAACAAAGCTTGTAAGAAATGTTCATCAGGTAACCCACTGGAGTTAATATGTTGTATATATGGCCTTTCCTGCAATATTGGGTAGATACTGGATGATATCCGTAGGTAGTAGCGAGGAAATTTTCTGAATTTGTATGACATTTGCACCATTTGAACTAGTGCAGTCAGTGATATGCACCTGAGACACTGGCCACTTATATACCAGAAGAAAAAGCAGAGCGAGATTTTCTGAATTAATGATATTTGCACCATTCGAACTGTCTCAGTCAATGATATGCAGAGACACTGGTCACTTACCTTCAGGAGGTGGCAAGATTAATCTAAGCAAAAAAAATTAGATAAAATCAATACAATTTCTCCAAAAGATTATTTGGCTAGGATCCTGTTATGCTTAAGTGGAAGTGGGCAAAATCGTCAAATGTTAGGTATAATCTGGTGGGATTGACATGTCCTTTAAATAGCTCTGTAAAGCAAATACCTCACAAATAAAGATTTGGTTGTGACTCATCTGACAATTAAATCCCCATTGCTAGAAAAGACAACACGAAACAATTGAAGTGGACTGGAGATTACGAAACAATATTGGGCAGGTCTTGAAGCAGGGCATGACAGGGACTCAGGGAGGACATCCATAGTAGCGAGGAACCGGTCCATCAAGGGCCACTCAGAGCATGCCATGGGGGTGTGCAGCTGATAATAGCCAACGGGTTTTGAGTTTTGACAGCACCCATTGGCGTTTCAAGAACGGGACATTGAAATGTGTCGTCAAACACCTCTCCGATACCATGCAAAAAAAAAAACACCTCTCCGATACTGGCCAGCTAGCAGGAACCATAGACAGCATGCAGCTAGCCATGGCTGCGACCTGGCACCCAAGCCTTAAGCAAGCTTCGAAAACAGTAGGTCATCGGGACAGAGCAGCTGCTGTGCTGGGGTTGGTGCCCTATGGCTATGGTGCTTCGGAAGTTCGGATCGAGGGATGCGCATTGGTGGAACATGGTGAAAAGCGTGTTAGGCTGTAGAGAGATGTTCAGTTCTCATAATTTGTTTGAAAGTACTGTACCATCTACTGAACTGCACAGGGCTTAGTCTCTCGTTTGCTGTCTACTGGCAGCGGAGTTGCTTGCGTCTTTCAGAGCGGGAATGGCTTGATACGTGTGTTCTTCGTTTTTCACTTTTGGGAGCCTGCGGACTCTCGTATGTCAGCAAGATTGATATTTAGGATCCTGCCATCGTGCGAGCACGAACGAACCTCTAGAGTTAACAGGAACTCGATCCTTTACTTGTCGTCCAATTCTTTCTGTAATTATATGTTTGGTTACAAATTTTTAGCAAAACGGTTTCGTGGTGTAGTTGGTTATCACGTCAGTCTAACACACTGAAGGTCTCCGGTTCAAACCCGGGCGAAGCCATTGTTTTTTTCCAAATGATATTTTTTGAAATCTTATAAAAACAAATCAGCAAATTCGGTAAAAATTCTGAACTCTTATAAAATAAATCAGCAAATATTGTAAATTCATCTATATCGCTAATATATTGATACTTCGCTCGTTTGACGCCTACAGTTCGGTTTTGGACATAGCTTTTGCAACTTACAACTAGAAAAAAAAAAACAGACCTAACCATGTCATAATTTAGAATCCTCTGTTTTTGCAATTGCATCAACTCGTCTAAGGGAACTGACAGCACACCAGTTTTTTTGTTTCATTAGGTTGATACTAAATTTAGATTAATAAATAAATCCCAGTGGAGTTGTCACACTTCGAGATAGTACGTCCATTAGGATTGTAGGATTATAGAATATTATTATCTCTCCACAAAACAAATTTATTATAGATCATAGAAATTAAATTTTAATTTAAATCAGAGTTTTTTTAAGGAAAAGTTTGATATATTTAAGTTAGGTGTGGGATTTTAAGTATGACGGTAGGCCGGACCGCTTTTCTGTAAGCTAGTTCCCCACCTGCGTTAGACGGACATGGCTGCAAATCGCTCCAACCTTAGGCTCCCGATGGAGTTTCATATCCCTTCCTCTTTCGCAACAATTGATGCCAATCTTCTTCCTCGTCTCGTTTCTTCCTCCGGTCCATCTAGCCTCAGGAATTGGGTTAGAATGAGCGCCCAAAATTGGCACAACAAAAGTAAAGCCCATATTGAATCTCAGCCTATTTTGTCATAACCTTGTTATGAGCTTTGAACCTCAGTTTTCTATTTAATAAAGATTGGACCAGTCTATTGTTTTGGACCAATCTTCAGGCCACGCCCAGCTAGCATATTTAAGTTACAATAAGCCATGAGCCCATGAGAGGTTGAAACAACTATGTACCACTCTTTCTTCTGCAACTAAAATGCGAAATCAGTTCTATGTGATAAATTAAAGAGATAAGAGCACAACATCTGCTAAAGATTTCACGAAGAGGTGTTCTTCTGCAACCGTGGCATCGTGCGAGCAGGATCGAACCTCTAGAGTTAACAGGAACTCGATCCTTTTGACTTGGCGTCCAATATTTGCTGTAATTATAGGTTTCGTTGCAATTAGTTAGCAAAACTGTTTCGTGGTGTAGTTGGTTATCACGTCAGTCTAACATACTGAAGGTCTCCGGTTAAAACCCGGGCGAAGCCATTGGTTTTTTCCAAATGATATTTTTTGAAATCTTATAAAATCAATCAACAAATTCTGTAAAATTCTGAACTCTTATAACTAAAACAGCAAATACTATAAAATTCATCTATATACTAATCTATTGATAATCCACTCGTTTAACGACTACAGTTCGGTTTTGGACATAGCTCTCGCTTACAGCTAGAAAGAAAACAAAAACGTGGCGCGGACCTAACCATGTGATAATTTAGAATCCCCTGTTTTTGCAATTGCATCAAGTCATCCAACGAGCGGCGAACTGACAGCACACCAGTTTTCTGTTCCTTTAGGTTGGGACTAAATTTAGATTCATAAATCCTAGAGGAGTTGTCACACTTTGAGATTATGAATGTTTTGTGTGTGCTCAGAGCCTCAGACTACACACTTCCAGTTTCCTATAGATAGATTAATATATAAAGAGTGGAAAACTTCACCCCCCCCCCCCCCCCCCCCCCCCCCCCCCCCTCCACCCTGTCCACGTCGCCCCAAAACCACGGCCCTTCGATCAGCGCGATCCGACGGCCAAGAAAAGTCCACGTCACCCCAGCGCGCGGGACTGTAGACGCTACAGTACCCTCCGAATTTCTTCCAATCGCGTGGTGATGCGTGGACCGGTCACCAGCCGGTGCATCCGGTTCCAGCCGGTCACCATGGCTTTTTGCCAAAAAAAAAAAACCTCGCAAATCGACACAGCGCCCCGCAATCCCACTTTTTCCACTACGAGGGACCTGTCTGCGAATCCACGAAAACTCAGGGTCCCCGCTGCAAAAACATCTACGAAATCCCCTCCCTCTCCTTCTCTCTCGCGCGACGCTGGAAATCGCCGCCGGCGCCGATGCGCCGTGCCGTCGCTGCGCTTCGAGGCACACGCCGTGCTCCGCCGTCGCCTCCCCTCCATCCTCACCGAGCGCCGCCTGCCGGGACGCCGCGTAGGCGCCGGAATCGTCCACGCCGCACTCGGTGTCCGCGGCCGCGTCCACACGCCGCCGGCGACGCTCCGGCGGCCTAGAAGCGGCGGCGCCACCGCTCCGGGTAGCCCGCGTCGAGGCGCGTCCAGCGCGCCAGCCGCGCGTCCTAGCTCGCCGTGATTACACGCCGGCGTCGTCGTCGCCGCCGCGGCAGCTCCGCCCTCTGGTGACGTCATCGTCACGTCACGGTGGGCCTGGGCTGGGCAGACGGACTGCTTGCTGGGCTGGGCCGGCTGCTGTGCGGCTGGCTCGGCCCTTTCTTTTTTTTCTGTTCTTTTTGTTCAGTTTTTTTTAAAAAAAACTTTTGTAACTTTTCGAATACAGCTCCAAATAAATTCAGACCAATTTCTAACAATTTGTAAAAATCAAATTAGTCCTTCCAAATACTTTGGAACCTTTTCCAAATTATTTCAAATCTTGGAAGTTTCAAATAATACATAAAGGCTCAATTGACACCTTTACGTCATTTCAAAAAATATGGACTCCGTAATTTTCTTTTGACCTCAAACAAAATCCAGAAAAATAATATCAGTAATATCATTCAATATGATAAACCCAAAAAATTTTTTTGGTACAAATCATCTTACTTAAATAAAGTTTGTTAAATCATTTAAATACAATTACCCATTTATAACATGGGCTTAAAAATATCAAAATAAAAAACCACAAATGTAAATATTGAAAAATAGTTGTTCTAAACTTATTTTCCAAACAAATATAACTGAATCAAAAACCAAATTCTAAAATAGAACATGCTTCACGTAATTTAAAACACTTTATAGATATAGTTTTAGGGTAGTTAAACAATTTTCAAAAACTACTAAATGCTGCAATATCAGCAACCTTAACTATATCCATCGAAAAAATATGAAAAAAATATCAAAACGATCACAAAAATAAATGCTGACTATTTATGGCATATGACCAAATTTTAAATTTGAATATTCCAAACTTTCAAATGCCTCCTGAATCTGATCATTTTACAAACGTAAAAAACATCGAATCTGGAAAACTTCCCAAATTGAACGAATTTCGAAATCTGAACAATTTTTAACCCTAAGATTTCTTTGCACTTCAATAATTTCCAAATCTGCATAATTTTAAAATGTAGACACCTTCAAATTTGAATTTTACCACAAAAAAGGACCATACAAATTTGAATATTTCAAAAATTTATATGCCTTTCAAAACTAATCATTTTACCAAATTTTGAAAATCAAACAATTCATAAATACAAACCTTTTTTGTATTTCAATATATTCAAATCTGAACACATTTTGAACGTGGACATTTTCAAATTTGAATTTTTTACACCACGATATTTACAAATGTGACAAAAACATCAACATGAACACAAAAATAAACGCTGACTATTCACGGCATACGATCAAAATTCAAATTTGAATGTTTCAAGATTTTGAATACCTTTCAAATATGAACATTCAATGAACGTAAACCAAATTCAAATATGAATGCCTTCCCAATTTTAATAATTTTGAAATTTGAATATATTTTAAATGTAAACTTTCGCCGAATTTCAGTACACTCAAATCTAAACAAATTTTAATGTGGACATTTCCAAATTTTAATTCTTTACACCGTGGTTTTCACAAATATGAAAAATAGATCATGACCACAAAATCTGAGCATTTAATAAACGTGAAAATAATTCAAAAATGAATAGCTCCCCAATTTGACCATTTTAAAAATTTCAACAACTTCTGAACATATACATTTTTTGAATTTCAACAATTTTATAATTAAACAACTTACGAATGCGGACATTTCCAAATTTGAATATTTTACTCCGCGGTATTTTTTCTTCTAACCACACGACCGTGGCGTATGCCGCGCCGAGATGCCTAGTAGTTTCTGATGGACGATGACTAAAGAACATAACCAATACGGGGTACAAAAGAATACCGGACCATATCTGTTTTTGCGTCATGACAATCTCACTCGAATTACACGGACCTACACATATTAAGACTGATTTTAGCACCCACGTAGCCTGTTTCGTGAGTGAGAAAAATATGATTAAGAAATTTGCAACAAGGATTGGCACGTGAACATCCATCCTAAGAACATAAAAAGTTATCACTTTTGCTAACTGATTGCAACTGACTTGAAAAAGCGTGCTTAATGGAACATATATAGGTCAAAGTCTTTATCCGACGACTACACATCAATAGGATCAACTCAAGGGCCAATCTACGCCATAGGACAATCATTGAAAACCCCCATTGCTCTGAGTGCCTAATGCTATCGAAAACAGATAGCACCTATTCCTTCACTGTCATGTTGCAAAGGCCATTTGGCAGCGACTCAGGCTCAATGCCGGCCAATCTTCCGTAGAATACTTGCCCTCTGCCCCCCTCACTATACTATGGAAGATATGGGACACTCACAACGCCAAAATCTTCGGGGATGAATCATAACCCACTCATGTCACAATTGCAAACATTGTAACCGACTTTACCACATGGATCCATCGTTTTAGGAAGCGAGACCAAAAGGAAGTCACCCTGCGTTTGCGTGACTACCTATCCTTCTGTAATGAATAATTTCTGACATTCGGAATGAACTAATTCAGGTGGGCATTCTCTCTCGCGGTGACCATTTGGACATGCTAATGAGCATAATAATCATTCTTTGAGTTAAGAAGAAATCATATTACTCAAACACATATAGGCGGGTGACAGGGTGAGCCTAAAAATATCAATTCTTTGAATTAGGAACAATTCATATTCTCGAAAGACAAATAGGTGGGTAATGGAAAGTTGTGCGCAAATACCCAAACCTCTATAATATTGTGAAAAAATGATACTACAATGAAAAAGGTTCTTAGCTTTGCACCTATAAACATCACTTTTGGAATACTTCAGTGGAGCGATGGCCACCATTATGCTACTCCCTCTGATCCGAAAAAAGGTTCGCACTGTGTACGCACGATTTGTGCTGGCTAAGTTGCTTTCTCCCGACTATTTTAACGGATCGGAGGGAGTATTTGGTTGGTGTCTGAGCTCTGTGAGCTTTTGTTTTGGTGGACTCCTCGTCTCGAAAACAAAAACAAAATTAGCAAGCTCCGCCGCGTGTCTAGCTCCCTCAGCGGCCAGCGCCACCGCTTGTGTGTCAGAGTCGACTCGTCGCCGACGGCTCGACCGCGTCCGCACTTTCCTCGATTCGCCCACGCCTTCGTCGCCCCGGCTAATCGCCTGCACCGCTGCGCGCGCCTCCGTCGCTGACGGAATCATCCGGCGCTTCCATTGCAGCCGTGCTGCATCGGCGCCGCCGTCGACGACGGTGAATCGCCCGCGCCGCCCTGGCACCCCTATCGACTCGCATCCACGCCTGCACCTCTGCGTGTGCCTCCGTCGCTGACGGAATCATCGGGCGCTTCCACCCCTGCTCTGCATCTCCTCTGCTTGTCCGTGAAGTTAGGTACGTACTATGATCCCAGTTCAAGCAAAATTGTATACTGTGAAGACTTCCAGTTATTTTAGAAATCAGTTTGAATGAATTCCTTCGCGATTAGTGTCACAATACTGAATGAACAATTTTTTTTCAAAAGAATCAGACTAGTATTATTAAAGTATCGAAATTTGAACATCCATTGATCTTCATCATTCTTTTTTTTTTCGAAACCGAGGCAAAAGCTTTGCCTCACCTTTTATTAAGCAGAAGGTGCCCGGTTTATTATGGAAGAAACCGGGCGAAAACCATACAACAACGCAACACAACCCACGGGGCGAAGCCCCACAACCTCGAGAAACCACGACGCCGCACGACACGGCCACCCACAGCCCAAGCTGCACCAGGAAAGCCGCTCGCAGACCACGGACGTCACACCACCATCCGGGGCCGCCGCCCCGGCCTAAAAGACAGTCGCAGCTGCCGCCGCCATACCACAACACCGACACCACGGGGACAAGCCCGGCACAACTCAGAGAACAACCCTCCGGGGAGCTGCGACAGCTCCCCCAACAGCGCAAAGGCAGCGCAGCTCCGACTCTGAAGAAGAGCTAAGAAGGAGAACCAGGCAGGTTGGCGTCGTGGAAACTCGTCGAAAGGAACATCTGCCGCCAGTCATCGTACACCACCGGGAACACCGCAGCAGCTTCGACTTCTCAGCAACAAGACACGCCGAGGCAACCCCAAGGACACGCCGGAGAAGAGCCGACTACCGCAGCCACAACCACGTCTCTGACATCGCTCAAACATCATCATCGTCGCCACAGAAGCCTCAACGCGAACACCTCGGCCTTCCACTGGTCCCTCTTGTCGATGTCCAACTCCAAAGACGAAGCCCCCAAGAGGGAAACGACACCAAGGCGCCGCCATCGTCCGATCACAAGATCAAGGGTCTCCCCCGGAGCTGCACCGACGATTGAATGCATGCGACGGGGTGTGGCAGCAAAAATGTGATGCCTCCAAGAAGGTATACGACGGCCGCAGCCGCCGTCATCGCCGGGTTTTCACCCAAGCTCCCCACACACCAACAGCCGCATAACAATCCAAACCGTCGCCGGCAAGCCCCACCAACCACCACCGCCACCGATCAAGCCCGACGACGAAGAGGCGCAACGAAGATCGCCGCAGCCACCCGCACCTTGCGGAGACTACCGGCGGCCACCCCGCCAGGCAGGCCAGCAGGACCAACACCGGAAAACAGGAGCAGAACCACCGGACGCAGCAAGCCGCCGAACCTTCCCGAGCACCATGCCGGCAAGGCCAAGAGGAGCGCCGCCCGTGGCCAGAACCACCATGGATCATGGCCGCAGCCTGCATCAGCCGCGACAGCGAACACCATGCGCGCCGCACGGCCGCCGGAGACCAGAGAAAAGGCCCAGCTCGCCCGCTGACAAGGATATACATCTCGGGTACCCTACCGTGAGGGTACCTGGTGCACTTGATGACTAAAAGCCCAAATAGCGAAGATACGACTCGAAGCCCAAGACGAGAGGCCCAACAAGATGGAGTAACTTCCAAGTTTAGACATAGACATAGTCGGTTTATACTTTCCTTATGTGTAAACTAGGTCGGTTACAAACTCCCGAGACCCAGCCTATTTAAAGGCTGGGAGGGGTGCCGATCTGGGACCAAGCCATACTCGAACCACCAAAGCTCTTGCGAGATCGTCATCTCGCCGGAGCCACCTTGTAACCTCATAATCTCCAGCGATCAATAACAGACAAGCAGGAAGTAGGGTCTTTACCTCCACCCGAGGGGCCTGAACCTGGGTAAATCTTTGCCTCTGCTTGTCAGCCGACGAAACTACCAGTACTACCACGTTCTCTCCCCATAATCTCAACCCTAGGTCCTTAACCATGGGATTTGATGAGGGTACACCTCGTCAATTGGCGCCGTCTGTGGGAAAGAATAGTGCTGGACTCGCGGTTTCTTCGGTTCCATCGGAAAACGGCGACTCGCCGATCGGATCTACAAACGGCAACTCGCCGGCTGCATCGACAAACCAGAACTCGCCGACTCAGGCAGCACACGGCAACTCGCCGGCTCACTCGACAAACGGCAACACGCCAGCTTCACCCGCAAAAAGCACATCGGATCCTCTGATGGATTTCGAGCCACACTCGCCAGGATTCCAGGAGGCCTTCTCCGATCTCGAGTCAGGTTTGGGTTTAACCGTTGGTTCGTTCAATTTTTTCGTCAACAAGCTTGGTGTGCAGGACTTGACGGATCCACGCCAACTCGCGACTTCCGCACCGAGGCTCCATCGGTTGCGGTTCCTTCGACTGCGGATCCCTCAACTGTGTCCATACCATCGTCGACCCTCCAAGCTTGCTCGTCCGCAACAACCATGTCCACACGAGAGATGCACGAGCTCATCGAAGAACTTCAGGGCGAGGAGGCCGAATCAGCATACCGCACAAACGATCCCGAGCTCGATCTCTCACTCGAGGATAGTTTCGACTGCGGGATCTCCTTCAGCGACTTCGACGACTCGAAACTCATATCGACAACCACGTCGAGATCTGCACCAACAACAACAACCTCGACTCGAGATTCATAACAACTCCGACGCCGAGATGAGCATAGGCGATGAAGGCATCAACTGCGAGATCCGTTCAGACGGACCACTCGACGGGCATATCGACTCAGACATGAGCCTCGATGAAGATGTCGAGTCCATGACGGGACTCGAAGACACACATACATACCCTCGGGTGATACCCCAGCAGGTCTACGTCGCCATCGCCGCAGAATCATCAGATGCTGCGGCCAGCCGCAGGCCTACAGAATTCCCGTGCACAGTACTATGCCGGACGGAGTCACAACTCTCACAATCACTGCTGAGATGGCAGCAAAAGCAGACAAAGTCATCAAGGAGTGCACAATGATGCCAGCAGACGCAACACAAGAGGAGATGTTGACCTTCCAGTACTTCAACTGGCAGGAATCACTTCGACTGCGGCAGGTCAGAGCAACACTCGAAGAACGCAAAAAGCAAGCTAGCTTGTCGAGTGCGCGAAGAAGACAGCTCTCCCTGAGCTCCACTGGGCGAGCAGACACAGGACCCAGATCAAGGTTGTCACACCTCTCGCCAGACGAAAGGGCGGCGCTCACCCGCAACTTAGGCAACTCTTTCATGACATACGACGAGAAGGAGTGCCAGTACCCAAAACAGCTGCGGGTGCCTCTTCACCGCTGCAGCGTACCTAGAGGCAATCAAACCTCCAGCTGATGACCCCAATGCAAAACTGCATCGCCAGCAGATCAAATCACTCGCCTTAGCGGCGAAGGCCATACGCCAAATTCCAAAACTCCAGGTGGGAGTCGAGACCGTGCCCTAGTCGACGCGCGTCGGGAAGAGCATAATCACAGTGGTCGCCGCCACCACTCGAAGGAAAGAAGCGGCTCGCGTAGGCGCAGGTCCAGGAGCAGATCACGCAGATCTTACAGTAGCGACTCATACTCTGATCGAGATCCCGAGCCACATGGAGCTCTGTGCTTCACTCGACGCGTCCGCGAGACACGGATGCCCAAAGGGTTCAAACTCACATCTGAACAGCCCAAGTACACGGGTCGACAGGAACCTTCTGGTGGCTGGAAGACTACAGGCTGGCTGTCGCGTGCCAGCGAGGCACAAACACCACGGCCATGCAATACATACGACTGATGCTCGAAGGCACAGCCCGCGACTGGCTCAAGGCCCTACCTCCATCAAAGTACGACTCGTGGGATCACTTCCGCGATGACTTCATCAAAAACTTCGAGCCTCTATGTGAGCGCCCAAAAACGTTCGAGGAACTGCGGGCCTGCGTGCAACGTTCAGACGAAACGCTGAGGTCATACATCAGACGATGGACTGAGATACGCAACTCAGTCGGAGTAATTTCAGAGACATGGCCATGGATGCTTTCATAATGGGACTCGCCAGGGGGACCTCAAAGAAGCACTCGGTCGCAAAAA
Organism: Poa pratensis; assembly: GCA_947311845.1. Classification (NCBI taxonomy): domain Eukaryota; kingdom Viridiplantae; phylum Streptophyta; class Magnoliopsida; order Poales; family Poaceae; genus Poa; species Poa pratensis. The sequence continues at coordinate 18,152,967 of CAMZMU010000081.1, read as the reverse complement.
GCCAACCTCTGTGGCTAGCCTCTTGATGACCGCGACTGAGTGGGCAGACGGAGAGGACATGGCGCGCACCACACGCGGGTCCTCACCCCGTGACAATCATGAAAGCGGCAGTCGAAGCCGCAGAGACTCGTACAGAGACGACCGAAGGCGCAAACGTTCAAAACGTCACTACGACGATGACAGACCCGAATTCATGGCGGCTGGGTTCTCCACACCCCGCAATGACCAGGACAGAAGCGACCGACGGTCGGAAGATCGGCGAGACAGTCGAGATCGACGGGACAGTCGAGATGATCGTCGAGACAGCCGAGACCGCGGCCAACGCAGTGATAGCTACAAGAGGAAGGACTGGCGCAAGTCACGGGCACAATCTGAGCGATCATTCGAAGAAAAGATGGACGCTGATTGCAGATTCCACCTGTACAAGGGGGACGACGGAAAACTGCGATCCAATCACTCGATGAGAAACTGCAGGGAGTTCGACCAAATGGCGACTGATTACGTAAATCGCAGAAAGGCAGCAGCCGCACAAGCACCTGCACCCGTGCCTCAGCCAAACAACGTGCCTGTTCTGATGGCACCACCTCCACCACCACAGCCTGCTGCAGGCGGAAACCTCGCGGGTGCCATACAGCACATACCTCGGGTGGACGAGCCACAGTACCCTCCCCCCAAGGGCAGATGTACATGATACAGAAAGGTCGACCTTCCAACAGGGAGCAAAAACTTCGCACTCGACAAGTAAACATGGCGGTCATGTCACCTCCTGCGGTAACAGAATACTTGAAGGAGCCGAAACTACAATAAGCTTCAGCAAAGAGGACCACCCTCCATCGGTTGTTCGCCCAGGGCACTCTGCTCTGGTACTCGACGCGCAAATTGGAGGCTACGCCATGTCCAAGGTCTTCATGGATGGTGGGAGCGGCATAAACATCATCTTCGCAGATACGCTCCGCAAAATGAACAGGTCAGTCGAAAACCTGCCAAGATCTCAAATACCTTCCACGGTATCGTTCCAGGGAAAGCAATAAGCCCAGAGGCACCATACAACTCGACGTAACGTTCGGGGACAAGCACCACTTCAGGACAGAGTCGATTGAGTTCGAAGTGGTCGACTGGAAGTCACAATACCATGCTATACTTGGACGCCCGACGTTCGCTCGATTCATGGCGGTGCCACATTACGCATACCTCCAGCTGAAGATGCCTGGACCAAAAGGAGTAATCACAGTCAAGGGGAACTTCCAAAAGTCTGACTCTTGTGACCGAGAATTCAGCAAAATCTCTGAGATGTTTGGCATGGAAGCAACACTCGCTGATCTAGCGGTCTCCAACGATCGAACACTTATGCCAGACACAAAAAGGTGGCAGTCGACAGAGCATTCAATGCCACCAATGACACAAGATCGCATCAGGTGCACCCGACTGACCCGACCAAGACAGTCAATGTCTCGTCGAGTCTGCCTATCGCATAGGAAAGCGCGCTCGTCGAATTCCTCCGTGAGAACTGGGATATATTTGCATGGTGTCCAGCAGACATGCCAGGTATTCCCAGGGAATTCGCCGAGCACTCTCTCCAGCTACTTCCAGATGCTAAACCAGTCAAGCAAACAATGCGCCGCATATCCGGCCCAAAAAGAACTGCAGTCGAAGCCGAAGTCGACAGGCTACTCGCAGCAGGATTCATCAGAGAGATCAAGAAATCACAATGGGTGGCCAACCCCGTACTCGTAGAGAAGAAGCACACAGATATCCTTCGGATGTGCGTAGATTTTACAGCACTCAATGTTGTCCAAAGGATCACTTTCCACTACCTCGAATCGACCAGATCGTCGACTCCACCGCCGGGTGCGCTCGCTTGTCCTTCCTGGATGCTACTCGGGTTACCACCAGATAAGGATGAAGGAAGAGATGAAGAGAAAACGGCGTTCATAACCCCACTCGGGGTCTACTGCTACACCACAATGCCTTTCGGGCTCAAGAACGCAGGCGCAACCTACCAGCGCATGATGCAAGATTGCCTCAAGAAGCAAATTGGGCGAAACGTCCAGGTCTATGTAGATGACATCGTCATCACCACAAGAGAGGAAAACACACTACTCGATGACTTGCGAGAGACATTCGCAAACCTCAAACGCTTCCACATCAAGCTCAACCCGAAGAAGTGCACGTTCGGCGTGCCAGCCGGGCAACTCCTCGGGTATCTAGTCTCAGCTCGAGGAATCGAGGCGGACCCGGAGAAAATACAGGCCATCTTGACGATGCAAAGGCCTTCAAAGCTCCATGACGTGCAAAAATTGGCGGGTCGAGTAGCAGCACTCAGTCGATTCATCAGCAAGCTAGGCGAAAAAGCACTCCCGTTCTATCGACTGATGAAGAAAGCAGATAAATTCGAGTGGACGCCAGAAGCCGAAGCAGCCTTCACGGACCTCAAGCGAGTCCTCACAAGCCCTCCAATCCTCGTAGCACCAAGGGAACGCGAGCCACTATACCTATATGTCTCTGCAACTAACAGGGTGGTGAGCACTGTTCTAGTGGTCGAACGCAGAGAGGAGGGACACGCCCAAAGCATACAACGTCCAGTCTATTACTTGAGTGAAGTGCTCTCCACATCAAAGCAGCGGTACCCGCACTATCAGAAGCTGGCTACGCCGTGTTCATGTCCTCAAGGAAGCTGACGCATTACTTCTCCGAGCACCCGATCACTGTAATCAGCACTTCAGGGATCGGGGACATCCTCACAAACCCCAATGCAACTGGGCGAGTAGCAAAATGGCTCATCGAGCTAGCACCAAGAGACATCAAGTATGATTACCCGAAGGCCATCAAAGCACAAGTTTTACCCGACTTCCACACCGAGTGGATTGAAGCTCAGCTCCCAGGAGCACCAGATGTGTCCAATTCCTGGACTATGTACTTTGATGGCTCGAAGAAAAACGAAGGCGCAGGCGCAGGTGTCATCCTCATATCACCAAAAGGCGACAAGCTCCGCTACATCCTGCAAATGGGATTCGAGTTCCCATCCAATAACGAAGCAGAATATGAGGCTCTGATCCATGGCATGAGGATGGCCAAAGCCCTCGGGTGCACTCGACTGATGATCTACGGCGACTCGAATCTGGTGGTGCAGCAAACAATGAAGGCCTGCGACGCAATCGCAGATAACATGATCGCCTACCGTGACCTGTACAACATCATGGAGGGCAGCTTCGAAGGCTGCGAGTTGCGGCACATAGGGCGTGAGAGCAATGAAGAAGCAGATAAGTTAGCCAACATTGGTGCGACCAAAGCACCAGTGCCACCTGGTGTCTTCTTCGAGCGCATCGAGCACAGATCAATCAAAAAGAAGCGGCAACTCCTGCATCAGCCGCACCAGCCAAGAGCAAAACACCTAGCACAGAGGACCCACCAGTCGAGGTACTCCTCATCGAGCCAACTTGGACTCAACCTTCCTCGCATACATACTCCGCGGCGAGGTACCCGAAGACTTCACAGAGTCAAGACGCGTCACTCGACGATCTAAAGCATACACTGTCATCAACGGTGAACTTTACAAACGCAGCATATCAGGTATGTTCCAGCGTTGCATAGCATTTGAAGATGGCCAAGCCATCCTTCGTGATATTCATGCAGGTACTTGCGGGCATCACGCCAGCAGTCGATCACTCGTAGCCAAAGCCTTTCGCGCAGGCTTCTACTGGCCCACAGCACTCAAAGACGCGGAGGACATAGTCAAAAGGTGCATCGGCTGCCAAAAATTCGCCACAAAGCCGCACGCACCCGCATCGGCGTTGAAGACAATACCATTGGCCTGGCCTTCGCCCAGTGGGGGCTCGATATGGTTGGGCCACTCAAAAAATCCTCCCATGGAGGGCATACTCACCTTCTGGTGGCGGTCGACAAGTTCACCAAGTGGATTGAAGCAGTACCCATCACAAGTTCGACTGCCACTACAGCAGTCAATTTCATAAAATCCATCATATACCGCTTTGGTGTGCCAAGTAGCATCATCACTGACAACGGTACAAACTTCACGGCTGAGGAATTCAAATCCTTCTGCAAAGAGCAAGATATCACGCTCAATTATGCATCTGTGGCGCACCCGCAATCAAACGGCCAAGTCGAAAAGGCCAATGGGCTTGTGACAAGTGGAATCAAGAAGCGCCTCCTGGTGCCACTCAAAAGGGCTGCGGGTGCTTGGGTAGAAGAGCTCCGTCTGTGCTATGGAGCCTACGCACAACACCCAACGCCTCAACGCAATTCACTCCATTCTTCATGGTCTACGGCGCAGAGGCAATCTGCCATCAGACGTAAGGTTCAACGCACCAAGAGTCGAAGCATACAATGAAGAAGATGCAGACGAGCACTCGAAGACGCAGTCGACTTGCTAGAAGAAGCACGTAACACGGCGCTCGCACGCACAGCTGTTTATCAGCAGGACCTCCGCAACTATCACAGCCGTCGACTGCGTACCAGGTCCTTCGAGGTTGGCGACCTGGTACTTCGACTGAAGCAAAAGAAGGTGCACAAACTCGCTTCTCCATGGGAAGGACCCTTCATCATCACCGAGGTCATTGGTGGTGGAGCATACAGACTGAAGCACGCGAAGACAGGAGAACTCTCGCATAATCCTTGGAACGTTGCGCAGCTGCGCCGTTTCTATGCTTAGATTGCTCAGTCGCACAATGTAATAGGCACATATGTCGGATAGCTGCAGGTTTCAGACGCGCTCTTTTCCTTACCAGGGTACCTAAGGGGACTGGAAGGTTTTTAATGAGGCGGCCTGCAGCTTAACATTCAAAATGGAATATAATTCATGATTCCTCATATTTCTCCCTGCTTACTACTCGCATAACTTGATTTCACAAAATTAGCCTCACCCGAGCACTCGGGGGCTGCGCTATCTCAAAAAGCATGTGTTTCCGCTTGTTCACAACATAATACCCCAGCCGCACTCGAATACTCGGGGGCTGGGTCATAAAAATCATACATAAACACAAAAGTTGCTCAACCCACTCAATTATTCGGGAGTTGAGCCTAGAAGCATCAAGTGAAGCTTCAAGTACTGCAAAAATTCATAACCGCACACGAATACTCGGGGCTGTGCAGCTTATGTTTGATACTCTAAAGTATTTCTATCAAGTCACTCAAAATGCACGGGGGCTGGATAGTCCTAATTTTACAGCATGTTGCTTCATACACCCCGCTCAACAGGCTCGGGGGCTGCATACATGTAAACAAATAATGTACAATAATCACAAGTGTTGCGTTTTACACTTTGGGTCACCCCATACACATAACCTACTCAACAGGTTCTTCCTTGGGCTCGGTCCATTTTTCCTCCTCCTTCAGCACACGATGGATTAGGACCAATGCGTCCACTCGTGTCTCTTGGTAGTGCTCCTCCATCGGCACAGGACCACCACCTGGTAGGGTGCGGGTCCCATCGCAATCCTTTTCAAATCAAGGTGCGGAAGGTGCGATCGCACAAAGGCAAGAGCAACGTTAGCCCCGCTAATCAGTTGCTCACGCACAAACTTCTTGATCGCCTTGCCTTTTCGAAATTTCTTCAGCAAAGCCACAAGGCCCTGTGGTTGCTCATTCAAAGGAAACAAAGCTTCGTGGACTCGAAATAAAGCCAACCTGCAAGTCTCCAGTCGAATGGCTGTGCGCCAAGCCGGTCCAGAAGCCTTACCAAAATGGCGCTCTTCGCCCTGTCTGACCAGAAGGGGTGGGCGGAGTACTCAGTGCTACTCGCATGACCATCGAGTCGATCCTGAATTCGTGCCTCCTCCTTTATGGGTCAGAGCAAACACCTGCGCAAAAGCAAAGGGCTCATCATCGCCCAGTCGAGTCACCTTGCAAAGAATAGATCTCGATGATCCAAAAATGTCTTACATTCGAGTTGCAGATTTACTCTCTCCAACTCCTCAAGCAAAAAGGCTTCTCGCTCTGTAGTTGGGGATGGCCTCGACTGCAACTCAGCATACGCATCTTGTGTTTCCTTCAGCTCGCGAGTAACTTCGGAAAGCTTTTGATGAAGAAAGTCCATAATTTTCTGGTCATTAACGCTTCGTGACTTCGAAGAACCACCCACAACAGGGCCAGTCGATGGTTTAGAAGCTCGGTTCTACAGTCAGAATAATTCAATGCATAAGGAAGCATAAAAGAGCTCAAACAAAAGGCTCGGGGGCTGCGCCTCCCGATCACTGAAGTTCATGTTTCATAACAAGACAGATACGATGTCTGATAATTTACATATAGCAAAAGCAAATGACGCAATTCCTAGACCTAGTCAAACAAAGGGGTCACTGGCTAAGTCGTCGACTTCTTGGAGGAAGTTTTCTTCGCCTGGACCTTGGCTGCCCTTTCTTCAACAGTTGTTACCAGCTGTTGGGCATATGTTTTGGCGGCTTCCATCCAAGTGCCGAGCCCGACGGTTTGCCATCAGGACCCCGTGGAAACTTCTTTGTGGCTGCGTCAAAATCTGCCTCGACTCCGTGCGCGAGCAACATGAGAAAAGTAGTCTGAGCACCACTTACCATTTGCTCGCGACAGAAGTCAGCGACGGCAGTCCCTTCAGGCTTGAATAATCAACCAGCTCTGCAAAGGAAGATGGTAGCTCCTCGCCGGGGAAGAAGCTGCCATGGAGGGCGCCCAAGGCACTCGCCGCCTGCGTTAGCATCTCCCCTGCTCTGCTACTGGTAGCCTCCGAGACAGCCACACTTTCATCAAGTGAGGTGCCAAGGCTTTGCTTGCCAGTAGCAGTCGGGCCATCCATCACGCCTAGCATATGGACAAAATAATCAGCACCATATATCAGAAACCTCAAACATCTAAGGAACAGAGCAAAAATTCGTACCAGTTAAGCTGGTGCTGGCGGCAGAGAGTCGACCAATTGCCGACTCCTCCCTAACTTCGGCTGCTTTCAGCCTCTTCTCCAGATCAGCCACTCGACGGGTGGCGTTGTTCAAATTTTCTGCCGCTTCAGCGGCGGCCTCTGCAAAAACAAACACATGATCAGCAGATGCAAGAGAAATCACCCTCAACAAGTGGTGATAGCATAAAGAGATACGCACTCTTTGCAACTTCGAGTTGCTGCTGCAGGGTGGCGGCTTCAGTCTCCTTGTGCACATACTTGGCACCAGCCTTCAGCAACTCTCGCACAAATGCCTAAGTACACGACATGGGCAAATTCATAACTCAATAACTGAGTTAGGCAAAAAAATCGCATTCGATGAGGATTAAAACTACGGCAAGCACAAACTTACGTGCTCCAAGAAGGAAGAAGTCGACGCAGGGACACCTGCAGCCGCAGCTCCGCTCTCAGTTGCTGCAACCTCCGGCTGGGTGGCGTAGCTGTGGCTGTAGCGGCAGGAGTCGCAGGGGTAGGCGGCTGCTCTGGTGGCAGCGTCCGTGCAGTGGACGCTGCGCTGCTCTTTTCCGCCGTAGGTGGCGGAGGCATATCCTCATCCGAGGAAACACTGTTTCACACATTATAAGTATACAAGGTGGTATTATTCATAACATGACAAAGCATATGCACATAATACTTACTCTTCAGTAAGGTCGCACAATCGACCAGGTGCAAGCACACCCATGCTCGGGCGCGATTTCTTCGGTGGTCGAGGGGGAAGCGAGCGAATCGGGGGAACCTCGAGTGGCGCCGTCATCGACTCCGTCCTGTCTTCCTCCTTTTCCTCCGAGTCAGCGGTGTCCCTCGTCGCGCGACCGCTTCTGCTTGCCCTGCACCTCAGCATCGCCCTCATCGGCTTCTGGCGTGTGTGCGGTGGCGAGTGAGGCCATCTCATCATCAGAATCTGCCTCGAAAGGCTCATTGTCTGGCACTGGGCCGCTCTCTGGCAAGGGAGGCATCGACTCATACATTTTGTGTCCCTGCACAAATAAACAGCAAAGGATTCAACATCACACATGCATAACATATCAACTGAGATATAGTATCGACTGTTACCTCTGGTAAAGGGTTGCTGGTTTCATAAGGAGGCACAGGCGAGTTCATCTCGCAGGGATCTTCATCAGTCAATTTGGTAAGGCTTCTTACCAACTTCTCCGCCTCCGCATCAGAAAGCTCTACTGCGCGTGAGCGGGTTGGGTCAGAAGCACCACTGTATCCCCACATAGCATGTGCTCGGGCTCGAAGGGGTTGCACTCGCCTCTTGGCCATAATGGCTAGCAGGTGGATGCCCGTGACCTCTCGACCAGCAGTGGTCTGAAGCTTCAGCACCTTCCGGTCGGCTAGGCAATCCAGGATGGCCTCTTCTTTACCAGAGCGTCTGCGTCAAAGGCAGGCAATCCGAAGGTTTGGGCGCCATGGTCACATCCTTGATGTAGAACCACTTCTGGCACCATCCTTGCATAGACTCTAGGAAGTTGATCTTGAAGTACTCGACATCAGGTCGAGCCTGTACTCCAAAACCACCAGGTCCCTTGGTGCTGTGCTGGCGCTTGACATTGAAGATGCGGCGGAACAAACCAAAGTGGGGTGCGACGCCCAGGAAGCACTCGCAAAGAACGAAAAAACACGCAATGTGCAAAAGCCCATTGGGCGTAAAATCGTGCAGTTGCACCCCATAAACGTGCATCAGTGCACGAAGAAAGTTGTGAACAGGGAAGGAGAATCCCCTGTTCACAAAATCCACAAAACAGACCCGCTCATTGGGACCTGGGCGCGGGATTACCTCGGCGCCGGGGATGCGAACTTGCGAGACATCCTCAGGATCAGGCCGTCGTTTCGCAGGCCGGCGAGCATCCTTTTGCTGCAGGTGGACTTGGTCCAGGCGCCCTTGCCCCTCTTCAAACCGCTGGCAGCGGTAGCGGCGCTGTCTGCCGATGCGCTCACGGCACTCCTGCCCTTCCGGGTGGCAGGTTTCGTCATGGCGGAGGTGGTTGCACAAGCTTTGCTCAGAGGCTATGGCGATGCGAGAGGAGGAAGAAGAAGGAGCGGCGGCGGAGAGCAAATGGCAAGTAAAAACACTATTTACGCCGCCGCACCCTTTTTAACCTCAAACGCAAAAGGATCCGCACCGTCGATGCGAGATCGTGGGCAAATATGCAAATCTAACCGTACACGTGGCAGCCACGGAGGGCAACCGTCGCCGGCCACTCCGCCCACTACGCACGGGAATCTAGGAACTACATCATGGCCCCGGAGAAATCGTGCCTGAACGGTCAAATCCAGTCCAAACGGCTGAACAATGGGCCCACAAGACGTGTCACGTCCCATCTCTCGCAGCATAGCGCACGCCACCGCGTGTCAGGTGGCGCAGTCGCCATAAAACGTCATCCCTGACGTCATTGCAGCAAATTTGTTCAGAAAAGATGTCGGGTTCGACCAAAGCGTATTAATCTCTCGATTGTTTGTCGAGTGTATGGTCACTCGACTGTCTCTTCAATCAAAGACATATTACTCCCATCGGGAGCATATCAAAAATTTAAAGCACAATCTCGGGGGCTACTCCCATCGGGAGCGCTGCCGCGCACCCGATAGAATTATGGCAAAAGGTTTTCTTCGACTTACAAAGGTAGTGAAAGATGGTTTTGAGATTATCCTTCATTGCAATCAATAATGCACAATCTCGGGGGCTACTCCCATCGGGAGCGCTGTCGCGCACCCGATAAAATAGTGTCAAAGTGTCAGTCGACGAATATATCGACTACATTCATATGTAAAATCATACTCGAAACATTCCCGAGTTGCGTCCGTCGCAAATACCTCGGATGCTGCATGCATAGTGCAAAGGTAAGACCCGCCGAACTTTCGAGCTGGGCTAAGGACCGTTCCAGCAACGTCAATCCTTATACTTTCCGTGTCAGCAGACATGATGAAAAATCCCGACGGACGCGTTGGGTAAAATTCAAAGTTATACTGCAGATTGACTCAGTAAGACCCCGCGGTCTAGTCGAATCTGACCAGTTTGTTCCAGATTCGAGTCCAGGGACTCGAGTTTGATTGAAAGCTAGTAAGGTGTTACTCAAATGTGTAGTTAACCAGTCCCGATCCGTCGAGTGAACTGGGCCTGCTAAGCTATTATCCCTTGATCATCATAAGCAAAAACCACTGTCGATGAAATACTCGACATAGCCAACATGTGCTATTCATACAGGAATTCCAATTATAATATATATAATGCTAAGCATAGGACGTGCACTTACGAACGAGTCCATGCCCGATTCTTCGAGTCAGCAAAGTACTCGGGGGCTACAGACAAGGATATACATCTCGGGTACCCTACCGTGAGGGTACCTGGTGCACGTAATGACTAAAAGCCCAAATAGCGAAGATACGACTCGAAGCCCAAGACGAGAGGCCCAACAAGATGGAGTAACTTCCAAGTTTAGACATAGACATAGTCGGTTTACACTTTCCTTATGTGTAAACTAGGTCGGTTACAAACTCCCGAGACCCAGCCTATTTAAAGGCTGGGAGGGGTGCCGATCTGGGACCAAGCCATACTCGAACCACCAAAACTCTTGCAAGATCGTCAACTCGCCGGAGCCACCTTGTAACCTCATAATCTCCAGCGATCAATAACAGATAAGCAGGAAGTAGGGTCTTTACCTCCACCCGAGGGGCCTGAACCTGGGTAAATCTTTGCCTCTGCTTGTCAGCCGACGAAACTACCAGTACTACCACGTTCTCTCCCCATAATCTCAACCCTAGATCCTTAACCATGGGATTTGATGAGGGTACACCTCGTCACCCGCAACCTCCACGTGCCTTCCCTGAGCTTCAGAGCCGAAGCTTGAAGACCCACACGCCCACGCCGCACCCTGCACGCACGCGGCGGCTCCAACTGGCCGCCGACCCGCCTCCACACCGCCCCACCGCCCGAGCGGCCAGCTCGCCGTCGCCAGCTTCAGCTCCCACGCCACACGAGAGAGCCGCCGCCGCACCGCCGGTTTCCGGGGCCGCCGCCCCGGCGTGCCCGCTCCAGAGCCACGCGAGGCCCTCCGCTCATGGCCCGGCGTTGTGCCCGCACTCCCTTTGGGAGCCGAGTGCCGCCGCCACCGCGGCAGGGAAGGCGGCGACGGCGGCAGGGGTCCTGCGAAGGTGGACCGGGAGTGGTGAGGGCTTTTTCCCCGGGCCGCCCCGAGGGACGACACAGGGGTCGGCGGGTGAGGGAGGGGGCGGAAGGGGAGGAAGCGAGCGGCGGCGAGGACGGCCCTGGCGGCGGCGGCGCGGGGGCAGAACCCTAGTCGCAACTGCTGGGTTTTCAGTTCTTCGTTTTCGGACTTATCATAGGCCACATCTTCATCTTCATCATTCTAACGTCTTATTAGAAGGGCACAACATTTTTAGTGCTTCAAAACACAATAATCAAGTTTGAATCTTTTGGGCTACAAAAGACAGCCCCCTCTTTTCTTGATGAATAGGTCCCGCCTCCGCCTTTTGCAACCGACCGTCTCCTCTTCTTACCGCTCTCGGTGCTGTAGTTAGGTCCCTAAAATTAGAGTTTAGAACCGACAACAGTGCTATGATTGCGTTGTTTAGAGAAAAAAAAGATGTTCTCAACTTCTTATCCACCTTGGTTGTGGCGGTCTTGGCAATGGCGGTGTTTGGTCGCACTCCTTTGGAGTAGTCAATCTTTTTTTGATTACTCATGTTGTAGGTTTGTCTCGGTGGCGCTATATGAGGAGCGAATGGCATGTTTGTTCGTTTTGGTTCTTCGACTCCAGTTTTGACCGACAATGATTGGTCTGCCTCGTCCTTGTCGGGGAGCGTGTGAGGTTTGTGTTCCATGTTTTCCGTTTGGCCAGACATGGGGCATCTCTTCAAACCCTTTCTAATGTTTTCTTTTCTGGCGCAACGATCTGCTTTGTAGATCACGGTTGGTAGTGTCTTCTGGTTTACACCGGCAATTTCCTAACGGCTATATTAATGTTATCGTAACTCGTGTGGAGATCCAGGGTCCAGAGGCGGCACCGAAATCGGCACACAACACAACACCGATTAACGAAGTAGGACGAGGGCATTGGTATCCCTGAATAGTGGGTGTTATTTTTCAATTTTGGTAATTAAAGATATTTTTGAAGGATGTATTCTATTCTATATATGGCCTTTGGCTTCTCAAAAAAAATACATTAGGCCGATGACCTTAGCTTGGCACGTTGATCTCATGGCTACACAATTGTCCAAGAACAACAGTACCAACAACAACAATAACAAAAAAAAAATTCAGTTCCAAGCAAGTTGGGGGTAGGGTAGAGTTGAAACCCATAAAATCTCGAAACCAATTCATGGTTCTTATACATGATAACTTTAACATCCACGCACCCTTGCTCATGCCTATATTTTTGGTGATCTCGGGACCACATGATTGCGCGCCAAAGAAAATGTGACCTCACTTTTATGCTCTCCATGTCAACTGAACTGCGTCACCTAACTACTATTTCCTCCATTACAAATTATAAGATGTTTAAATATTTCACAATTTACTATATACGGACTCACTAAAACATGTTTACGTACGTACAATTTAGGAAAAGGCCAAAATATCTTAAATTTCAGAACGGAGAGAGTAGCGTATAAGCGACTGCTACCCCGTATGTTCTTCAATAACGATTAGTACATAGATTCATCCACATGCATGTACTCCAATTATCGAGTACAATTGTGCGTTTGCGTGAGAGGACTGAGGGCTTGAGCTGGATTAGGTTGGGGCTGAAGAATAAATTAAGGCAAGGGCCACAAGAGCATTTTATCCACGTGCATGTACTCCAATTATCGAGTACAATTGTGCATTTGCGTGTGAGGACTGAGGGCTTGAGCTGGATTAGGTTGGGGCTGAAGAATAAATTAAGGCAAGGGCCACAAGAGCATTTTGGTTGTTTACTTCACGTACTAATTGCATAGCAGGACAGGGATATGACTGGACAGGAGTGTTCGCACACGAACACGTCACTGTGTACCCTCGGCGCTCGAGCGCGATACGCAGGACACGTCGCCGAACGAGGCTCACCGGAAGCGCGATACACAAGACAATCCGGCGAGCTCTTTTGAGAACCTGAAACCCCACGCGCCGGGAGAGACCCCGTCTGGATGCACGACGGTGATGGGATGCCCTAGGTCGGTTCGCCCGCCCCCAAGACTTCGTAGATCAAAGCTCTCCGAAACGAAGAACTCCGACGAACGAGAAGCAGAAAACTAGGGTAGGAGATGAAAGTTTGTAGATTGGTTTTGTGTTTGACGATTGTGTGTTGTTCAATCAGCCGACACCCTCGTATATAATGGCGGCTGGACTTCCCGTGCAAGGAAAAGGTTTGGATTCACGTCCAAAACCCTAATTTGGGTCCAATTCGGATGGTCTGACCCAAACCTTCCAAAACTGTTCGGTCTGCACCTTGTGGGTCATTTTTGATGCAGTTACCGACCTCGGATCAAAATCTCGTAGAAGACAAAGTTTGTTCGTCTCGTAAAAACGAAGAACTTTCATTTTATGCGTTTTTTCATTTGACTTCATCTGGACCCTTCAAATTCAGTCGAAAGCAATTCGATGCGTTTTTAGTCTTTCCGGATGACACGCGTCCGAGGGCAGACGGTGTCTGTGGTCAGGCGACCTGCCTGCGCCCAGCACCCTGTGTGCGCGCCCAAGGACATACCATGTCTAAGGTAATACGCCCACAGTATTTTGGCTCCACAAGTTGCATATGACCTCAGATTGAGATGGTCCAAAACCAAAGTTGGTTGTCTCGACGATACGCACAATTTTTGTTCACATTATATTTTCATCTGAGATCATCTTGGTGACACCTCCTTGTAAGCCAAAATTTGTCATCAACACATGCCCCCCTGTTTTTTTTGGCAAAGCTAGCGTGCCAAAAAATAACTTGCACCATTATTGTTCTAAGGACGATGTCAACACTCCATCGGCCATCTGTTCTTAGGGCGATAATAATTTATCGGCCATATATGCTAAGGGCGATATGTATGTTTATCGGCCATATGTGCGTTTTAGGCCTCTTGCCACACACTCGGGTAGAATTTCTTCAATTAACGTCCATTAAGGGCCCGAGGCAATATCAAGCCTTCATCTGTAGACTCCACCAAATATGAGTTTCCAGGCACAACTCTCCCGATCTTAAAAGGACCCTCCTAGCTCGGAGACCACTTGCCGAATTTCTTGTCCTTCGAACCGACCGGCAAGATTACCTTCCAGACTAGATCACCAACCTGAAAACTTTTCAGCTTCACCTTCTTGTTATATGCTCTGGCTACCCATAATTTGTCTCTCTCAATGTCCTTCAATGCCGTCAAACGTTTATCGGCAACCTCGTCGATGTTGTCCATCATCAAATTGTGAAAATCAACTGCCGATAAACCATCTTGCTTGGCGATTCTCAATGCAGCCAGATTTACCTCAACGGGCAAAATGGCTTCTTACTCATATACCAACTCATACGGCGTTACCTTGGTCGCGCCGTGCCGTGAAATCCCGTGTGCCTACAATGCTTCGGACAACACCTCGTGCCACCTCCTCGGATATTCGTCGACCTTCTTCTTGATGAGCCGAATTAATGTCTTATTGCTGGATTCGGCCTGTCCATTGGCTTGGGCATAATAAGGAGATGAATTGAGCATCTTTATACCATAAGATTCGGCGAATTCTTTCACTTCCTTCGCCATAAATGATGTACCTTGATCTGTAGTCAATGTCTGTGGCACACCGAATCTATGAATAATGTGCTCGGTTATAAATTTGATTACCTCCTTATGCGTCATATTCCGGAGAGGTACTGTTTCAGACCACTTGGTAAAATAATCGGTGGCCACCAACACGAACCGATGCCCTTTCGAGGACGTAGGATGAATCATGCCACTAAAATCCAATCCCCATCCCCTGAACGGCCATGGCTTTACAATAGGATGTAGCATAGCAGCAGGTGCCAATTGGATGTCCCCGAACTTCTGACAAGACTCACACCCCTTATAAATACCTGAAGCAATCATTAATCATCGTCGGCCAATAAAATCTAGCACGCCGTAGAAACCACTTCATCTTGTGAGCCGACTGATGTGTACCGCATATACTTTCATGTACCTCTCCCATGGCAACTCTCGCTTGATCTTCATCGAAGGCTTCTACACCACCATGCCTGCCTCCGGAGTGATGCGTGAGTAGTTCATCTTTGGACTACGGGTCCATAGCAGTAGCTAGATGGTTGTCTCTCCACTTTATGCTATCATGTTTAGATCTTGTGAGCTGTCTATCATGATCAAGATCATCTTATTGTAATGCTACATGTTGTGTTTGCTGGGATCCAATGAATATTGAATACTATGTCAAGTTGATTATCAATCTATCTTATATGTTATTTATGATCTTGCATGCTTTCCGTTACTAGTAGATGCTTTGGCCAAGTAGATGCTTGTAACTCCAAAAGTTAGTATTTATGCTAGATAGTGGGTTCATGTCTCCGGTAATCTGGGAGAGTGACAGCAACTTCTAAGATTGTGGATGTGTTGTTGCCACTAGGGATAAAATAACCGATGCTTAGCATAAGGGTGCGCCGTTAGGTCTAATGCATTTGTTTACATTACGCACATTACTTAATGCGATTATCCGTTGCTTGCAACTTAATACCAACGGGGAACTCGTATGACAACCTGGAGGTGGATTATTAGTCATAGACGCTGTTGGATAACGGTCTACGTATTTTGTCGTAATGCCCACATGAATATAAGAGTAATCATCATGTCATATATATGCATTGTCATGCGCTCAATATTTTGTCAATTGTCCAGCTGTAATTTCTTCACCCAGCATGTTAGTTATCTTTTATGGAGAGACACCACTAGTGAACTGTGGACCCCGGTCCATTCTTTTACACTGATAATACAACCAACTGCAATCATTGTTCCTTTTCATTCTCTGCAATTAAACACTATTTTTCACACCATACGTTTAATCCTTTGTTTTCAGCAAGCCAGGAAGATTGACACCCTTCCTGTTTCGTCGGGGCAAAGTAGTTTGATTGTGTTGTGTGCAGGTTCCACGTCAACAGCCGAACTCCTTCCACACGCAAGTACTTTTCTGGCACCGTTGACAACCTTCAGAAGTGCTTCTTGCTCCTACTGGATCTGATAACCTTGGTATCTTACTGAGGGAAACTTGCTGCTGCACTGCTTCATACCTTCCTCTTGGGGTCTCCCAACACACGTGTGTCCCACGTCATCAAGCATCCACCGTTCGGCGATATAAATCATTGTCCAGCAACGTATATTTGAATGCCAACCGCCGAACAGCCTTGTCCGTCCTCTTGCTAGGATCCTGCAACTATTCAATAATAGGTCTCCTCAAATCTCCTTGTGTACCTGCACAAGACCCTTCATTATCAGCCGAATCAATGGGGGTCAATTCGGCATCACATATTTCAGCAAAAGCAAGCATCGGCTTATAAGAACGATGAAACGCGCCACGGCTGACGTGATAGCCAGATGCTTGTTGTGCTAAATCATTTGCAACACTATTATCCTGCCTAGATACATGAGAGATATTGAAATAATCCAAAGTAGCAATTATGTCTAAGCATTTATCAAGATACATATTAAGTGATCCGTCGATGCACTAAAAAACTTGTTTACATGTTGCACTATCAACAATGAATCACCAAAAGCCTCCACATGTGTCGCGGCCACGGCGACCAACATCTCTAGCCCGAATAGCAATGCTTCATATTCGGCTTGATTATTTGTGCAGAAATATTCTAAACGACACGAGGCCTAAAAAACAGCACCATGAAGAGAAATATAGACAATGCCGACCCCCTGGCCATCGTCACAAACTGAACCATCAAAGTATAGACTCCATGGTACTAGCGAAACACGGTTAACATCTATCTCATGCTCATTGTGAATCCGATGCTCAACAATAAAATCAGCAACAATTTGGCCTTTCATAGATTTTAAGGATTCATAACCAAATCATATTCAATTAAACCATACGCCCACTTGCCGTTTCTACCACTCAAAATCGGCCTGTGCAACATGTACTTTAGGACATCGGTTTGACAAGCTATAGTGCACATGCTAGTGAACAAATAATGCCGTACCTTGGTGCAAGCATAATATAAGCATAAGCATGATTTTTCAACGAATGTGTACCTTGTTTCGGCATCCAATAAACGCCGGCTCAAATAAGTGATAACTAGCTGGGTGGCCCGCGCAATTGCGCGGCTAGATAAGTTATGGACGTAATTTTAGCTTGGAAAATAATATTTCCGAGCTTCATGACCTTCGCTCACCTATTGTCCTATTTTAAATCAACACTAATTGCATCTCATATAAATAGACTCTATGGGGGTATTAATGTATTTATAAACCAACACACTTTACATATTTGTATAAAGAACCATTGTGGGTATCATATTCATTTTGCAGTCACGGTTCAGGAAGAGAATCATAAACGATTATGTCAATGTGTTAACAATTAATGTATTTTCAACACAAAGTGGACTATCACTTGAATTTAAAAACTGATCGGAGCTATGTTTATTACCACTATTGCGTCACCCTCTATATTCTGGAGCAAATATTCCTATGATCCTTTATGAACACTGTCTCTCCCTCGAGTTATTTCTTACAAAAGAGCTGGTTCAGTATGCTTCCGGCATAATCTTTCTTTCGGCATGAACATAGAAAGATTAGATTTTCTATGTAATCAACGATTATGTCAAATGTTTTTCCCTGTAAGCAAATGCAATCAACATTCAATGATTAGTTTCTCATTGACACAACTGTCATATCATATATATGCAGAAAAAAAGCGTTAACGAACTAACCATAAGAAGATTTTAGCCCACCCTGATTTAAGTCTAATTGGTAGACAGAGGCTGATGATTTTGAGAAGGGACTAATCTGTGTGTACAAAAAATGCACTCTGCTAAGATAACATTCCGATGCACCCGATGCATCATATATTTATCTAAGATAGCGTCTTTGACACATGGCTGGGGTTTTGCACCATTTGAAAAAATAAAGTGTCTTTCATCTGTGTAACAGAGATCAACATTTACCAATTGAGCAGCCGAAAGTACTGCTTTCAGACTACATGACAGTGTACTAAGTTTTGAAACATGCTAATCAAGTTATAACATATATATTGTGGGAAGTAGATGTCGCATGACATACCTGAGTTCTGCACATGCAGAATACTAAATATTTGTAGTAGAACCACGCATCTACACCAGCTCATAAAAGGTACTTTTTTTTAATTGTGATCACTGTAAATTCTGAAGATATTTGCATTAATCTTGAAAGTATTTGGATGGTGTTGATAAATAATGTAATGTCTCGTGATGGCCATAGCTTCGTGAGCTCATCGAATCCCGCAACTTACATCTATGCGCAACAATTATGATATCAACTTGCATACAACGTAACTCTTAAGGTATATACCTCCTCAAATATTCTAGGAAGTTCTTGAGCAATAGTTTAGACGCTAAAATGGTTTAGATTCCTCCATCTAAATTGTGTTGTTGAATATTGCAAAAGAAAAAACAAACTATAAGTAATGGAAGTGCAAAATTATTTATTTGTGGTTGTACAAATTAGGCCAAAACTTAATCTGTATATTATACAAAAAAGCACCAGTTGCGTAGGAGTGAAATAAGAAGGTTTAGATATACTAAATTTAATTAACGTTTCACCTAGCGGGGTGGCCCCGCATTTGCGCGGCTAGATGTGTAAATGTACAACTATATACATGGTTTTAGTACATACATATGGAAGTTAAGTGATTTTACTCACCACTACACCTTCATGTAAGAAATCTTCTCTACCAAGATGCAAAACGTTGTTATTTTGTATTCCTTGGGCTCTCCATCTTGTCCTTGCTTGGATGCAGCTTACCACGAATTCATACTTGCATCATGCATGCAAAAGTCAGTCCGGTCTTCTGTTGCGGCATGACAATATTTTCTTTGGAGGAGCTGTATCAAAGTTCAATACTTTTTTAGAACATTTATATTTGGCATTTACTTTTAACAAAATAAATTTCGAATGATATATCAATGCCTATGTAGCGGTGATATAAAATTGAATAAGATTTGTAGAGAAGCAGTGCCAATGACAAATTTTTATGGCACGTGGAGTAAAATATAATTTTAAGTAAAGTTAAATATGTGCAACACTGGATGTACAAACTCGAACAAAACCGAGAACCTGAAACAAAAGGAGTAAATATGCATGCAGATAACAGAGATACTAACCTATCTCTTGATTTGTTTTTTGTCTTTCCCTCGCTTAGTGATAAATTTTCTCCATTGCATCACGAAACCATCAATGTTTCACCTGCAAGAGAAAGCGGTGCTCGCACTCCACAACAGTCATCCGCGGTTGAATCCCAGAAAAGGAAAAGACAATCTTTACAAATTTTTAGGCCGACAAACTTAAGAAATTATGTTCAATCTAAAAGAACTGACACAACAGGTCCAAAGAAAGTTCATGTACTTTCTTGTAGTTAGCAGGCTTACCTGCGTTGTGCAGAGGATGAAGAAGGGCATGAGGACTGGTCGTTTAGTCATTCCTTCTTGTATATAGAGACATCCTGCCCCCTGGAGAACCACCCGCCGGGACACCCGCTGTGTACGCAAAAGACGACGGCCGTTGGATGTACGTATAGATATACAGGGTGAGGATACGAAACGGGGCTGAGTTGCGACTGCAATCAAGGAATCTCCAACAGTCATTAGGACTGAAGCGCACCACTATTGTCTTTCGTACTAATTCTGAATTACTTGATTGTAGATCAATTTCAGTGTAGCTGTAATATTCCTTCTAAAACTATTTGAGCTGACACCTACATCAAATCGCAAAGAAAATAAAAATGAAACTGAGCAAAGTGACGTTTCAAGCAAATATGCATTTCTTATTCCATCACATAATAGAACCCCAGCGATATATCTTCGTACCAACCGACACGACGTGTCCATAAAAAAGATATATACATGCATAGATTTAACACACCTTACATTATAGCATCGGAAATATGTCGGGTGATCTGCTCCAGCCTCCAGCGTCGCAATATAGTACTCCAGAAACGATGATGTCCATAAAATACTGGTGTCTCGCTGCTACTTTGCTTGACATCGCCGCCGGCGTGAAGCCATCAAACACACCTTCATGCAAGACATGAATATCGATAAACACTTGCCTTGCTCTTGATTAGATTTCGGCGGTGGATATGAACTCTGTGGGTATCGATTAACGACCTGATTTATAAGCTGTTATTAGATTTAATTCACAACTACATAAGAACTAATATGGACGTGGATTAATCTGCTCGTAGTTTTCAGTATACTCTAGGACGTGACTTCCTTACAGCTAAATCTTAGCAGAATAAATATTAAGATATATGTGATAACATAAATCATAAAGTTACATGCATAAGAATCACAAAGAATACATTAATTCAGTATTCAAATTCGTCATTACCTCTTTGGTCATCAGGTCCAGCTTCGGTATCCATTGACCATATATTCTCATGTCGTGTTGAGGTGTACAATGAATTCCATCCAATCCTTAATGACACGGATTGGCATCCTTCGAACTTTCTGCTCACCTAGAAGCCGGACGAAATTTTTTGCAACACCGGAGGCCACAACATAGACCTTTAGACGCACCAAACGCCTCTGATCCAGTTGCCCTGCCTTGTCGACGGTGACTAATTTTCGATCATATCACATCGTACTTGTTTTTACACTGTCCCAAATCGGAGTGCGTTGAATCACAGGAGCGCATCCACTGTTCAGAGTCGACAAATAGCATTGCGGACGATGTGCACTCCTGGTTGTACCACCGCACGGCGTACATGGTGATTGCTTATTATTTTGATGATTTCTCCGTCCGGCGGTGCGTCGAACAATCGATCTGTGATCCTTGAAGTACCGAGTGTCTGATTAATTGTGCATGCCACGCATCTTCATCAGGTGGAGATCTACACAGATGTGCTTGCGCTTTGGGTTATTGGGAGAGCCGCGGCCGGCCGCGAGGACAATGGCGTATCGGCATGCATCCCAGGCGACCGTATTTTATCATAGCAAATCACTTGAGACTACATCCGTGATCTGAAAATAATTTAGCTCAGCTGGCAAACTGCAGTCGCATGGTAGATGAGCGAATCCTATACTGCCGTCGGGCGTTTCAACCGTGTTTGGCACCTATATCAACATCATCCAAACGTGCCTCATGTCCTTCATCAATCCTGACTTTACACCAGATTAACATCGCCAATTCGCCGGACAGACTCGTCGGAAAAGCTTGAGGCAGATTCAGAGTACCTACTGTGTTCGTCAGCATCCTTGGTGCGCCGTCGATCTCGCTTCGAGCTCATCGATGTACTTGTCCGTCCTACACGCCTGCGTATTGAAATTGCTGTCGTGCTGATCTTAGGGAAGCACCGCTTTATATATGGGCAGGAAAAAAAAGGAAGTGTACCCTCGTATATTTTGGTAGAGTTTAGAGTCCAAGTCTAATAGAAACTGCACATGCATAATCTTGTGTCCTAATCGATCTGGTGTAGCGGTGGCGTACGGCGTACGGCGTGAGGCCAGGCTAGTTTTTTTCCATCCGAAAGTTAGATCCACGTTTTTAATCTCGTCCTTTAATTTGCTTGGCTTAAAAACGGATGCATCCTAACCGTCGTTTATCCTGTGTTTAATTATATAATAGATGTGCTCCTTCCCTTCGGTTTCTTGTGTTAAGACAGCACCAATAACGTTGTCTTCTGCAGCAATGTACAACCGAGATGGCTCTCCATGCCTGGGCGCCCTCATCACCGGAGGGGTAGATAAACACCGCTTGATATTCTCGAACGCTTCTTGCTGCTTTGCCCCCCAGGCAAATTCACACTCAGACTTCAACCGAAGAATAGGAGTGAAAGCACTAACTTTCCCAGACAGATTCACTATAAACTGCCGCAGATAATTTATTTTGCCCTGGAATTTCTGTACGTCCTTCTTGCATTTTGGTGCTTCCACTTTCTGTATTGCTTCTATCTTCTTGGATCAATTTCTATACCATGCTCATGAATAACAAAGCCCAAGCACTTCCCAGCCGATACTCCAATGCGCACTTCAACGGGTTCATCTTCAGTCCATACTTTCCGCATCCTCTCAACGTAGGCGCAAATCGGCTAAGTGGGATCAGCAGCGCTCGATTTAACTACAACATCGTCGATGTAAACTTCAAGTATGACTCCAAGTAGATCATGAATATTAAATTCATCGCCCGCTGATACGTGGCACCAGCATTCTTCAGGCCGAAGGTCATCACTGTCCACTCGAATAGACCAACAAACCAGGGCAACGAAAAGCCGTCTTATACGCATCTTCTTCGGCCATAAAAATCTGGTTGTACCCTGCATTGCCATCAAGAAACTGATGATCCTGTGACCAGAAGCATTGTTAATAAGCATATCAGCTATAGGCATAGGGTACTCATCTTTGGCATAGCCCTGTTCAAGTCCCGGAAGTCGATGCAGATCCGCAGCTTGGGAGATCCTTTCTTCTCCACGGGCACAATGTTGAAAATCCAATCCGCATACCTGCAAGTCTGATGAAATTAGCTTTAAGCAAACGACCGATCTCTTCCTTGATTCGGTCATACATATTAGGATCAAATTTCCTAGCCGGTTGCTTATGAGGTCTAAAACCGGCCTTAATTGGCAACCGATGCTCAACTAGCTCTCGGCTTAATCCAGCATCTCAAGATATTCCTATGCAAAGCAATCAACAATTTTTTTAGCAAACCGATCAACACTAATTTATAATCGGCTCTCAAATTTTTGTTTACAAACGTCGGCCTAGGAACAGAGCCATCCCCTATGTCTACCTCTTCCAACGGGTCAGCCGACATGAATCCTTGTCCCAACTTGTCCATGTCTTCTATCTCTTCTATAGATTCTCCCATATCGTTCCCAACGACCCGATATTCGATGAGCCTCTTCTGCAGCCACTCTTTGTTGTGATCCTTTAGACTACGAACGGGATAACCGATTATCACCAATCGGCTTTAGAGAGACGGGTATAAAACCATTCCTTGTAGCACGAAGGAAGTCAAAATCTGAAAAATCACGCCCCGTCAGACATGTGGCGTTGGGATGCTGCTAGTCCACCAAAGAATCAGCCAAAGCAACGCAAGCCGAATTATCCGCATGGACGACCTCCACTTCATCCTCAACCCACTGAATTAAGAACTGGTGCAATGTGGATGGCACGCAGGGTTCACGTGGAGCCAATCACGGCCAAGTATGACATTGTATTTACCTTGCACCTCAGCGGCGAAGAACGCAGTGGCCAAAGTCTTGCTCCCCACCGTGAGCTCAACACGCATAACGCCTTTGGCCTCGGTCCATTCCTTGCCTTCAAATCTGTTGAGCACCATGTTGGTCTTCATCAACTTATCCTCATCTAGCCCTAACTTCTTGAAGAGAGAATACGACATCAAATTCACCACGGCACCCCATCAACAAGCATCCTAGCAACCAGTGATCCATCAATGTGTCCCTTGATAAACAATGGTTTTAAATGATTCACCGGTTCTCGTGGCTTCTCAAAGATAGCATTCTTCAGACTGAAATCCAGCTGCGCCACCTCTCCTTCTTCATTTGTAGCACGGAACTCAGAGGGCAAGTAATACACCATGTTAATATCCATAGTTCCCCTGGGCGGTGTGTTCTCAAAGTCCACCATCACCTCATCGCCCTCTGGCGTGGTTTCCACCTCCAAATCGCTCTCCTGCTTATCCGCCAACTCCAACTCATCAGCTGCCGTGATCATGTCGGTGGACGCATCGGCGTTTTCCACAGGTGGTGTAGGAATTGGTGTGACCTCCATATCTGCAGCCTTTTTTACCGCCTTGCGCACCCACATTTGAGACGGAGCAGGGTGAATCCCTTCGAAGAATTCGTCCCTCCACATCTCTGCATCGTGTTCCGCCTTCTGCTGGTTCCTCATGCGATGCAACTTCCTCTTCTGAGTTTTGGTTATCCCGCGAGACACCACTTAGGCTGCGTGTACTTTGGATCCCTCGGCTTGGTCTGGCTGCTGCTGGCTTCGTGATCGTTAGCCGAGGTCCGCTGCTGCATAGATGAAACCGGCTGAAAGGCCGATTTGCTGCCGCTCCCTGCCACGACAGGACTCCCTTCGTTTTGCTGCCGTGGCGAGCCGCTATCCCGGCGATGTCTGTTCCGCTGCTTGCTCCTGTCGCGGCGGCTATTTCGGCAGATTTCTCTGCCACGACAACCGTTTTGGCAGATTCATTGCCGCCGCTCTGCGCTGTCCTGTTTTCAACCGATCCGTCAATGACCGGTTGCCCGAGCGACAACTCGTGCGTGCCAATGATCACAGTGCCCACGTCTGTGACACGTCCGTGTTGCCCAGCACTTGTTGACTCCCCCGCTGTTGGTCACGTAGGACGCCAAACCCTCTGCACTTCGTTGTGATGATATGACCGATTGGCGTTGCTGCCCAACCGGTCGTGAACAGGGCGTCTGATCCTGTCGTAAACGGGTCTTCGAGGAGCTGTCCACCCGGATGAAATGCATGTGGCGCCATTGGAGGTTGCATATGTCCTCCGTTGTAATATCGTGGCGCATAGGGAAGTGTCGCCCCATGGGGCCCATGCATCCACTGCCCATATGGCCTCTCACGCCTCGGAGACCTCTCTCTTGGAGGTGATCTTGGATGCTTCATATGAGATTGCCGGTTGTACAAACCGGCAGCTTGGCGCGTGTACTTGTTTAGCAACATGTCGAAGGTTGGTTTGATCTTCTTGTATCGCGCATTCGCCTCATCTTCTTCCACTTGCCAACTTCTAGGCTCTTCGGCTTTATGAATCTAGCACGAATACCCTCTTGTGCTGGTGCTTGCCCCCCGGGTGCGGTGTTCTTGATAGTGATCTTCAGCACCTCCTTGCCCCCGGCTTGCTTGTCCAGCAACCACTTCTCTCCATGCAGCCTTGTCGTTGTCCTTATTGTTCCTGGGCTCACTAATAACGACATTAGCTTTGTTAACAGATCCGGCCGCCTCTGGCCAAATTAGCACCTTTTTCCCCTGCAGCTCGATGGTTTTATGGGGAAAGGCTGCTTATCGACTTGCATATCAGAAAAACTCAATCGTCCGTCATTGATGGCCGATTGTATCTGTCGTCGAAAAACATTGCAGTCTTTAGTAGCATGAGAAAATGAATTATGATACTTGCAATATGCACGCCGTTTTAACTCATCAAACGGCGGTAAAGCATGAAAAATGCGAATATGTTTATCTTTAAGCATGGCATCAAAAATTCTATCACATTTACCAACGTCAAAGCTGAACACCATATCATCATCACGACCCTTGCGAGTCGGCTTTAAAGCTTCATATGTGTAAGGTTTGGTCTTTGATGGCCAAACAAACTCAGCAGCATATATCGGCCTCATCGTCCGAATTTTCGCTGTTGTAATCTACCATGTGGAGATGGGGACGGTCAGATTTGGACCTATGCATATCTCTTGTTTCTTTGCTTCGGCTCTCTTGAGCCAAAGCTCTTTGTAAAACTTGGCTAACATTTAAAAACTCGTAACCTCAATACTCTCTTTTATGTGAGTTCTCAAACCATTAAGCACCAAGTCTGCCATGTCCCTCTAGTTATCACTAAACTATAACATCGGTTTATAGTATCTCTAAATCTTTTGACATAATCGGTGACCGACTCATCATGTTTCTGCCTAACCGATGTAAGATGTGATAACTTAAATTCATTATCACCGCTGTAAAAATGCTCATGGAATTTCTTTTCTAAATGAAACCAAATATTAATTGAACCATAAGGTAAAGCAGAAAACCATGAGAAAGCGGTACCAGTTAAAGAAAAAGGAAACAAGCGCACTTTTAATTCATCGCTATTGCCAGCTTCTCTGAGCTGTGCGAAATATTGGCTAACATGTTCCCAAGTCGTTTTGCTATCTACCCCGTTAAATTTAGCAAAACCAGGCACCTTGTAACCTTGAGGATATGGCAAAGCATCAAAATATTCAGGGTAGGTGTCGTGGTGGATCACGGCAGATGCCATGGGTATGGCTTAGTTGGGGCCGAATGGTCGTTGGGGGAATCCGGGGAGGGTTTATGCACTCAAGACGTGCACAAGCAAGAACATGCAAGAAACCACAAGAACATGAACAAGAAACCAAGAAAGCCAAGAACACAAAAGACACCACGATGTACCCAGGTTCGGGGCCTTCGTGAGGAAGTAAAACCCCTACTCCTGCCTTCCTCTCTCAATATATCAGTGTCGTTCTCAGGTACAAGGTGCTCCTCGAGCTGTATGATGCTACCAAGTGAGAGCTCGAGAGAAGGTGAAACTACGAAGGGGGAAATGAGCTAGGGTTTTTGCCTCCTCCTCCCTGGAGGTAGAGATGCTGCATATATACATAGGCCGAAGTACAGTTTTACCCCTGCCTCCAACTAACAATGGCATGGCCAAAAGGTAGAAGACAAGCCTCTGCCTCCTGCCAGCTCAACGGCCGGACTGTCAGGCCGGACAGGCCTAGCTTTCCTCTTCCGGTCATACTTCAGTAGCCTGCCGAGGTCTAGCCTGTAGACCTTTCCCGAAATAGCCAAGTCAGCTCCTAGGCCCCCGAGCTTCCGGGAAACCCGTGGACGGACCTCGCCGTCCTCTGCATTCGGGCTACGAGCTCTGCGACGCCCGTGACCTCTCTGACATGCCTCGATCCTTGCTGCCAACCTCGGATAACACTCCGTATCCTATACCTCGGCAGAGAATACCTTATTCCTGTGGTAGCTAGCTGACTGCCCCGAGGTTGATATCTCGGAGGATATACCTCAGAAATATACCTCAGACGTACACCTTACGTCGGATGACGCCTCCTGCGTCCTTGCTCAATTGTCACCTCGGACAGCTTACTGCCTTAACTTACATGTCTTTACCTCATCTTTACCCTACCCGGGGGTAACCCCCCGACAGTAGTCCCCGAAGCTGATGTGGTCTTGCAGCCTCGGATGAAAGGCCGCATCAGGTTCAACCCGAAACCACATGCGCTACAATGTTTTGCAGGTTCCGAACCAATACCCCGGAAAATCCATCGGTCTGTTCCTCGGGCCATGCTGCTTTTCCGAAGTATCCGCCGAGATCTCGGACGTCAACCCCTCGATTCCTGCATCCTTACTGACTTCGGTCAGAGAACACTGTTCACGTGTCCCATCCGTCACTTCCTGGTCCACGGCAGTCAAAGCACTCGAGTGCTTTCCACCACGCGGCCCACGTCAGCGGAGATTCCCCGCTCGCGCCGCTTCGCGCTCCAGTAACCGCACCGCCGACGGTTTGCCTCCTGCAACCGATCCTGTGGCCTGCTCGCCCACCGCTATCTTCGTGCCACGTGGGCCATTGTGCACAAACGATCCCACTCGCCGCTCCGATAACCGCGCGGTAGTGCGCAGTTACCGCCCGCGGTTATAAGTACAGGCCCAGGGCCCTGCATCCCTCTTCTTCCTCATCCACTTGCCGTTTCGCCTCCATCGCAACCAGCGCCGCCGCTTCCGGTCGAGAAGAAACGCATTCCCGCCGCCGCCGACGAGCAGCTCCTTCGTCGCCGTTGCGAACGCGTCACCGGCGCCGCCCTTCAGCACCTCATTTTCACGGTATGTACTCCCTTTCTTGATACCCTAGGCATTGCTCTAGGTTTCTTCCTCTTCGCGCTTTGGTTCTTCATATGTTCTTGAATAAAACTCTATTTACCTCCTCCGGTAGATCTTACTCGCATACTCTTTTGGGTAGAAATTAGTTTCATGCCTCGGACAGATGTTCGCCTAGCATAGATATGCCTCTATGTACATTAGATAGCCGCCCAACTCCTCCTGAGTTAGCCAGATATAGCCTTAGATTCCAGATTTACTTTTTCCTTTGCTAAACTTCTGTGCATTTTCTGCAGATTGATTCTGCCGAGATGTCTCCTCCTGAGAGTTCGGAACAAACCGAGGTTCCAGACCTCGAACTGGAGGTCGGAGAACGAGCCGGCTGGGAAGGTTCGGATGTAACTCCGGACGAAATCCAGTGGCTTAGGGCGACTCGGCGGATTCCCACCGGGGTAGAGTGTCGCCTGCCAGAGGGCGAACTCGAGCCTCAAGTCAAGCAAGGGGAACGGGTGGTCTTCATCGCGCACTTCCAGCGCGGCTTCGGACTGCCCGTTAGTGATTTCTTCCGGAGCTTCCTCGACAAGTTCGGACTCCAGGTTCATCACCTCCCCGCCAACGCCATCACCACTCTCTCCTGCATCGTTTCCTTCTCTGAGGGATACCTCGGCCTCAAAGCCACGGTAGACCTCTTTTCTCGCTACTTCCAACTTAAGCGGCAAGTGATCCCGGATCCAAAAACAAGGATCTGCCCAAGCAACTAACCGCCTGCGGAGCTGCCACCATAGCTCCTCGCCGAAACTCCATCTTCCCACGTATCACTACTCCGGACACCGTTCGCAAGTGGCTCCGGACGTGGTTTTACGTGAAGAACTCCGGCGAAGAGGACTTCCTCAACCTGCCGGCGTTTAACCTCAGCCCTCCTACAGAACAGCTCAACTGGGACTACGCTCCCCCTCACACCGGCGAACTCAAGTCCATCCATGGGTATATTGCGAAATGGCAGGACCCGGAGGACCCCGCGAACGACGGGAAAGTCCTGACGGCTGACGACCTGGCCTGCACGTTCGTGAAGCGCAGGGTCTCCCCTCTCCAGGCGAGGTCTCACAAGATCTGCCACATGAGCGGTCTTTATGACCCCACCCGACATACGCACATTGCACTGGACAATGCCGCGGTAGCTCGGCGAGTCCGAGCTATCACCAAGTCCAAGATCTCTGATGCTTGGACATGGGGAAGGGAGCCCCACTACAGGACCAAGCCAGCGAAACAGGTACGCTATTCCGACGTTTTCTTCGATACTCCTTTACCACCGAGGTCTTGCTACCGACGTTCATCTTGATAATTTTCTTCCTAACTCCTTTTCATATGTCCGCCATACAGCTGTTCGCCCGCCAGACCGCCGAGGATGGAGTCCATCCTGCGGACCACTTCGGCGAGGATCTCCTGTTGAGAACCCACCATCCAACGTGGACCCTGACGACGAGGATTTTATGCCCATTGCCTCGGCCCGCATCACCACCGCGGGTAAGCCTCAAGCACAAGCTTCAGTTCAAGAGATTTCGGATGACGAGGAGGGGTTTCTCGTCATGGAACCAATAAACGCGGTACCTATCTCCTGCCTTCCTCACCTTCCGAACTTTACTCCAGCAACCAGCCGGAAACGTGCTGGTGCCGCAACTCCGACCGCCGAACCTCCGCCACTGGAGCCTCCGGACCCACTGAGGCTCCGGTCAAGAGACGTCGGCTGAAGAAGTCCGGACATCCTCCTCATGCCCGGGGGGGCAAGAGGTTTCCTACCTCGGATGGGTAATGCTTTGCTTCTATAGCCAACAATTTGTTGCTTAAACATATTACCTCGGTATTAACACTTGACCATCTTCTTGCGTTGCAGTGCCCCCATAGACGTGGATCAGGAGGTATCCTCCATGACTGCACCCGTTGGTGCCTCTGAAGCCACGACCTCCCGACGAACTCTCGCCCCGGATCTCCTCCACCGAGGTCTGGCCCGGCCTTGGGGAAATCTGCCCCCACCCGAGGTCAGACTTCTCCGCGTCCTCAAACGGATGCGGAGACCAATCGCACCAGGACTTCGGCTACCACCTTGCCGGAGCCTCGACTCTCCCCCCGAAGCCAGACTGCCCGCAACCAACACAGCAAACAGAAGCAACAGCTCAAGCAACAGCCCAACAGCCCAAGCAACAGCCCCAAAAACCACTCGCCAAACCACCTTGCCGTTGGAGAAGGGCAAGGAGAAAGAGAAAGAGACGGTGAAGTCAAGGTCACCCCCAAACCAACATCTGGGTCTGGCACCTGACTATCTCTTCTCCTTCAAGGATCCAACCGAGGTCTCCTCCCCCGGTGACACGCCGAATTCCTCCATTCGCCGCACCCATTGATGAGACTGCCCCTCCGGCCGAAGAATATGCTCGGAGGGCATCTCTTATATTGGATAACCGGCCTGCTTCAAGCTCCGAGGCTGCTTTGGCCGTGGAGGCCTCGATTAGGGGCATCGAGCAGGGCGGACCGTGGGGATTTCCTCCTCTGCGCACTGATAGTGGCCAGAGCCTCGGCTCCTTGGAACACTACAATGCAGACTGGAATTCTGCAGACGAGGTCTCCTCGGCCTCCTTAGCTGCTCCGGTGGCTGAGCATCCCGCGGGAAACAGCGCCTGCGGCCGAAGCGTATATGATCTACAAACTGCTGCCCTGCGTGCTGCTCAACCATCGACGTAAGTCCTATTCTCTTTACTTTCATGCAGTATCTCATCTAATATCCACCATCCCCAGTCCCCGAGATTCGAGGTAAACTATTGACGCTCCGTCGGAGTTAAAATTGTTTGGCTTGAATCTCAACTTTCCATTTTCATCCGACGTATCCAATCCATTTTATCTCACTTTAGCATGCACCTCGGGTACGAGTCCCCGAGACTCATGTCGAGGCATACCCCGGCAACATTTTCCCAATGATTTGACTCCGAGTCCCCGAGACTCTTGTCGAGGTATAGCCTTTCTAACCGAGCTATATTTTTCTTCCTTGCAGAATACTATGAACATCCGCACAGATATCTTTCATACCCTCTTGTTTGACCACAAGAAACTCCACGACGAGCACAAGGCCGTCCTTGCAGAAAAGAACTCTTTGGAAGAGAAGCTACAACAAGAGAAAGCCGAAGTAGCTCGTCTGGTAAGGAGCTCAAGCGCATTGATGGGCTCCGGAAATCAGAAACGGAGAAGCTGAAGGATGAGAAGGATAAGGCCGTCGAGGCAGAGAAGAAACTTCGGGAGGATTCTGCCAAAGACCACCAAGAAGCTCTCCAAGTAGCCGAGGTCCGCGCCAACTCGGCCACAGAGGCTTTGGAAGCTCTGCAGGCGCAGGTCAACCAGTTTCTCCCGACGCTGCAAACTATCAACCGCGAGATGGACGGTAAGTTTCTTGCCTCCCTTAGCTTTTCTTTGTCCTCCACACCATTGGTTCTCTGCCGAACCATTTCTCACACTGATAACAGGCTACCCTACTATAGAGCATTTTACCTACACCCAAGTTGCGGCCCGCAGCATCACTGGTCGGCACAGGGAGAGGCGGAACGAACAGAACCCCGATTGGACCGTTGAGGACCATATCGTGGCCATCAAGTCTCGGATCCATCCCTTGAAACCATTGGGTCGGAACTTCTCGATGCAGGTGTGTCTGCTTTCCGAGCCTTATGGCCTCTTGCTGACGCTCCCAAATCTACCGAGCTTGCCCCAAGCTTCGTGAAGCCGAACAAAGACTCCGAGAGTGGCGTTCATCTTCAGCTCGCGCTGGAGCTGATGCCGCTCTCAAATTCATCATGACTTGGTGCGAGAAGATCGACCTCGAAAAGATGGACACTCTTCGCCGAGGCTCGCCCTGGTCCTCGGACCCAATCTCATCAAGCGCCGCGAAAAGATGGCTGCCTTCTTCGCTGGATATGCCAACACAAAGAACTTGAGCGAAGGAGACACCTACTCCGACGCCGAGGATTACGACAGGAGAGAAGAAGACGAAGATGGCGAATATGAAACCCTCGATGAAGAAACCGAGGCTCTCCACAACCTGATGCCGAGGTTACTGCCGACGTTGCCAGCACTTCCCAGGCTACCTCTCCGGACCCCTCTGATGCATCGGCTGCTGCCGACGTAACTCCTGATGCCTCGACCTGAACTTATGCTTGGAAAACTTCATTAAATCCCCGGTATGCCGGGACGCAGATGTAATCAAACTTAAGTAGTTCCTTTGCTACCTCTTTACTATCATGCTCATTCGAACCATGCTTTTCTAAGCTTTATGTCGAATCCTTTTGAATGATTGCTCGAGTTTACTTTCGTGTTTACTATATTTGGCATTCTTTGCTCTTGTCTGCCATTCTGGCGTTCGACAGTCGAGTCACAAGATTGTTGTTCATAGCATACAGTACTTGGTAAATTCCGAGGTATGTTTCAAAGTCATCCGACATAAAAAAGAAGTAAAAACAGGGGTTAGTAAACGACATATGCCGAACTGTCTTTTTGGACCGAGTCCCCGAGTTCATTTTCATGTTTCCCATGTTCTTTCGTCTTTGCTCTTGACTGCCATGCTGGCGTTCGTCAGTCGAGTCACAAGATTAGTTACATAGCATACAGTACTTGAAGTTTGAGACGAGGTTCAAAATAGTCGGCATACGAACGAAAAAGAGTACAAACAAAAAGAAACATGCAATCATAAGAGCGAGGCAGTCCCCGAGCTCACTCTCGAGGTGCCGAAGTTTTTATTAAAGATCAGCCGAGGTACATACATTACTTCCTTCAACAGTAGAAGGGTCGGAGTAGAGCTACATTCCATGGACGCTGAAGCTCCGCATCGGGTCTATCCAGCCCATCTCCCCTTGGCTCCTGTGCATCTATAAGATAGTACGAATCATTGTGCAAAGCTCGGCTCACAATGTATGGTCCCTCCCATGGAGGTGACAACTTGTGCCGACCTTTGCTGCGCTGAACAAGCCTCAGCACTAGATCTCCTTCATTAAACTTTCGGGGTTTTACATGCCGACTTTGATACGTCGGAGACCCTGCTGATATATTGCTGACCGAGATAAGGCCAATTCTCTTGCTTCCTCAAGCAGATCTACAGCATCTTCCCGAGCTTCTTTAGCCTCGGCTTCTGTGTACATTGCCACTCTGGGCGCATCATATTCAATGTCGGTTGGCAGCATTGCCTCGGCCCCATAGACCATGAAAATGGCGTATAGCCAGTTGATCTGTTCGGTGTGGTCCTTAACCCCACAGAACTGCTGGTATCTCATCGATCCAACACCCCGGTGTTTTCAACAGTGGTTCTACTAGCCGAGCTTTGATTCCGGCCAATACCAATGCATTTGACCTTTCTACTTGCCCATTAGCCTGTGGGTGAGCCACCGAGGCTACATCAAGTCGAATTCCCTTACTCATGCAGAACCGAGCAAACTCTCCGACAGCAAAGTTCGTGCCGTTGTCTGTAATGATACTATGAGGATATCCATATCTCAGGATTATTTCCTTCAAAAAGGTCACTGCCGTATGACCATCCACTTTTCGGATTGGCTTCACCTCGATCCACTTAGTGAATTTGTCCACCATCACCAGTATGTGAGTCATATTGCCTCGGGCTGGCTTGAATTCTCCCACCATGTCCAGACACCAAACTGCAAAGGGCCACGTGATAGGAATGGTCTTGAGCGCCGAAGCTGGCATGTGCTGCTGCTTGGCGAACCTTTGGCACCCTTCACATTTCCGAACTATATCTTCTGCATCGGCATTGGCGGTGGGCCAATAGAACCCGTGCCGGAACACCTTGGCCACCAGAGCTCTTGTGCTGCAATGATGTCCACATTCTCCTTGGTGGATTTCTAAAAGCATCTCCTTGCCTTCAGCTGGTTCGACACACCTCTGCAACACCTCGGTCACACTTCTCTTGTATAGCTCCTTGTTGATGATGGTGTATCCCTTAGCTCTCCTCTGGATTCTCCTTGCCTCGGTTGTATCACTTGGCAAACTTCCGTCGGCTATGAAGTTCATGATCTGCTCCGCCCATTCCGGCACTGGATGCAGAGGAAAAAGCTCTCATCTATCTCCATTGGTTCGGTCGCCATGATCTCCTTCATGATTTCCTTACCATTGCTCGGCCAGTCCCCGAGTGTTGGTGCGAAGTCCCCGGGTCAGACCCGAAGTTCCCATCATCTACTCCATAGGAAAAGCTCCATCAGTCCTCGGATACTGCGAAGCAGTCCCCGAGTCCGGCCAAACGCATCCGACGTCTACCTCCATAGGAATAGGCTCAGACTCCGAATTTGGTGGTAAGAAAATTGACTCGGAATCAGGAGAAGGCTTGATTGAAGGAGTTCTCAAATGGTTCAGCTATCCCCGGTGGCACCGGTTCTTTGGATGAACCGAGCTTGACAATACGTCGGCGGCTTCATTCTCCCCCCGAGGTATGTGCTTGTACTCACATCCTTCGAAAACCCAGACACCTTTTGCACATGAAACCGATACAACTCCATGTTCGCATCCAATGCATCCCAAGTGCCGGTGGATTGATGCACCACCAAAGCTGAATCGCCGAAGCATTCTATACGCCGGACACCTATCTCCTTTGCCACCTTGAGCCCATGGATCAGGGCCTCATACTCCGCCACGTTGTTCGACGCCGAGAAATGGATTTGCAGCACATACTTCAACTGGTCTTGCTTCGGCGAGGTTAGGACTATGCCGGCACCTAATCCGACCTTGGTCTTGGACCCATCAAAGTGCATCTTCCAATAATTATAGTCCGGCAAGGGCGGCTCATATTGCATCTCGGCCCAATCGCATAAAAAGTCCGGCAGCGCCTGCGACTTGATTGCATCTCGCCTTTCATAATGCGGAGTGTATGGAGATACCTCGATCGCCCATTTGGCAACTCGCCCAGTTGCGTCCTTGCATCCGATGATCTCCGAGATTGGAGCATCACATACCACCGTCATGGGATGCTCTTGGAAGTAATGCTTCAGTTTCTTAACCGCCAGGTATACTCCGTACGTCATCTTCTGGTAGTGGGGGTAGTTTTGCTTCGACGTGGATATCACCTCGCTCAGGTAGTAGATTGGTCTCTGCACCGATTTGCCTCCTTCGTCTCGCTCCACCACCACTGCAACACTTACGACCCGGTTTGTAGCCGCAATGTATATCAACATCGGTTCATTCTGCAAAGGGGATGCCAACACCGGAGCAGTGGACAACATCTTCTTCAGCTCATTGAACGCCGCGTCCGCCTGCGGGGTCCAAGTGAAACTGGTACTTTTCTTCATAAGTTGATACAATGGTAAGGCTTTTTCTCCTAGCCGACTTACAAACCGACTTAAAGATGCAAGGCATCCCGTGAACTTCTGCACATCTTTTAAACAGTTCGGCAACTTCATTCTTTCGATAGCTCGGATCTTAGCCGGGTTAACTTCTATACCTCGGCTCGATACGAGGAAACCGAGCAATTTTCCAGCCGGGACACCAAAGGTGCACTTGTCCGGGTTAAGTTTCAACCGATACTTTCTTAAATTTGCAAATGTCTCTTCGAGGTCTTCGATGAGAGTATGCTTCTTTTTAGTTTTGATAACAATGTCATCGACATACACTTGCACATTCTTGCCCATTTGAGAATGTAAGCACTTCTGCATACACCTTTGATAAGTTGCCCCGGCATTTCTCAAACCGAAACACATGACACGATAGCAATACGCCCCGTACGGGGTAATAAAGGCAGTCTTTATTTGATCATCAGTGTTCAGTGGGATCTGGTGAAAACCAGAATATGCATCAATAAAAGACAACAGCTCACATCCAGCCGTAGAATCGATCACTTGATCAATCCGAGGTAAAGGAAAGGGATCCTTCGGGCACGCCTTGTTCAGGTTGGTGAAGTCAATGCACATGCGCCACACCTTGACTACCGCCGGTTCGTCCTTCTTTTTCTCCACGAGGACTGGATTAGATATCCAGTCCGGATGCAGCACTTCCATGATGAAGCCTGCAGCCAGTAACTTCGCCAGTTCTTCGAGTACCACCTTTCTTCGGTCATCTGAGAGCCGCCGCGTCGGTTGACGCACTGGTTTCACCTCTGGCCGAACAAACAAAGAGTGCTCTGCCAACTCCCTCGGAACACCTGGCAGGTCTTTAGCCGACCATGCAAAAATGTCCCGATTCTCACGGAGGAAGTGACAGAGCGCGCTTTCCTATTTCTCGTCCATGCCAGTACCAATGATGGCGAAACGCTCCGGGTTCTCCGAGTCCAGCGGGATTTTCTTGGTCTCCTTGGGCACCTCGAATGAAGCGCTCATGTCCGGAGTAATTAGTCCGGACATGCCGAGCTGAGTAGACTGCGCCATTGCCACCACCTTCTGAAGTTGCTTCTTCTCCGCCGCGATCACCAAGGACTCGGCTAAACTAGATCCCGCCGAGGCACATTGCATAGCCTTCTTGTAGTCACCAGAAATGGTTATTATTCCCTTGGGCCCCGGCATTTTCATCTTTAGGTAAGCCACATGAGTGGAGATCATGAACTTGGCCAAGGCTGGCCTTCCCAGCAAGGCATGGTAAGGGCTCTGCAAGTCCACAACCTCGAACTCAAGACTTTCAACTCGGCTGTTATCTCGGGTACCAAAACCCACGTCGACCCAAATCTTTCCCATAGGTGCACAAGAGACCCCGGGCACAATACCGTGAAATGTACAGCTGCTAGGCTGCAACTGGTTCGGTGAGTATCCCAGCTTGACCATTGTGTCTCGGTACATGATATTTATGGCACTCCCATTGTCCACCAAGACTCGGGTGAATCTCACATTGTTGGTCGGCCCACAAAACGTCGGATCCACCACCAGTGCATAGTTTCCAGGGCTCGGCATGATCCGAGGTGTATCTTGCCTGCTCCAAGTGATCTCTTGCTCGGACCAGTTCATGTATTTCACCACCGCCGGAGTTACTGCATTCACCTCCTTGGCACGCCTCAGCATACTCTTCTTATCAGTTGACTCAGTCACAAACACCACGTAGCTCTGATGTACTTCCCTATAATCATTACCGGGGTTCTCATACCTCTGATTCTCAAAGGACCACGTTTGGCTTTGGCCGGCACCACCGTTGTTGTTGTTGCCCTGGGCACTCACTGCATTCACCGGTTTCGCCTGCACCGTCTTCTGGTTTTGGGCCGCATGCACCGGGGTTGAATTTGCTCCGGTTAAGCTCTGATTCTGCGCCGCTATGGTCGGCTTATGCTGCTGCTGCGTGTTCGGATATTGAGGTCTACGCCATTGGTTCGGTGGCCCACTCCGGTTTGCCCCAGCTTTCGCCCCTTCTGCAGCGGTTCGGTGATGAAAACTACACTGCAGAGTGGTATGGTTGGGTGTTCTGCCATTCCTGCCATGATAGATACATGGTCCATTCACCAATGACTCGTAAGTCACAGGTGGTCCGGCCTCCTGCCACTGCTTCGCACCACCTCCCTGATTCTGGTTCTGGTTCGGAGTCCACGCCTGACCCTCAGTCTTCGGTTTCTGGGCGCCTCCAGGTCCGGACTGACTTGGGTTTACAGCATTGACTTGGAAATCTGGTTCTCTCCTCTTCTGCCCGAACTCTTGACGGTTATCAAACCTCGGTCCGTTGTTGCGGTTGTTCATCGGATTCCTCCTGTTCCGGGCATTCCCATCCAGCAGAGGCTGCATCGGATCGCCAAGGGCATAGGAATCAGCTATCCGAATCGTCTCGGCCAGAGTCTTTGGCATATCTCTCTGGAGCCTCTGCCACAACATGCTACCATACCGACATCCATCAGCAAACCACGCTATAGCCTGTGCTTCGATAACTCCCTCACAGGAGTTCCGAACATTGCTCCACCGAGTCAAGAATTCTCGGTCAGTCTCATTGTCCTCCTGCTTGCACGCCTGCAAAAGCTGAGGTCGGTTTGGCCTCCTGTAAGTGCTGGCGAAGTTGCTATTGAATGCCTCCTCTAAATCCAGCCAGCAATCGATGCTATTCTCCGGCAGATTGTTCAGCCAGATCCGAGCAGGACCTTCCAACATGTGCGGGAGATACCGGACCGCCCATCGGCGATTGCCCCCCGCAATGTATACTGCTGAAACATAATCAGCTAGCCAATCTTGCGGCTTGGTGCTCCCATTGTACGGCCTGGTACTCCGACCCAACTGAAACTGAGACACTGGTGGAGGTGGTTCCTTCATGATCCGAGGTCCAAAACACGCCGGACCAGGAGGGCCTTCCTCCTCCAATTCTCGGACATGTAAATCCGATCTAGCTTGTAGCGCGCATCACCTGTAGGCAACGTCCGAGCTCCGATACGTCTCCCAATGCACCATCCACTCTATAGAATCCAGCCCGCTCCATGGCTGAATTTCCATCATCATATCGGTCGCCACCTCGACCGACGTTCTTCGGCTGCGGAACATACTCCGGCTCTTGCTGATACTGCTCCTGCGGCCGGGGTTGCTGCTGATGCCTCGGGGGCTGAGGTGGTTTACCTCGGCCAGCCGACGCTGCTTGCCCACCGTTCTGATTTCCCTGAGCTGAACGGCCCTTAGCTCGGCTTGCATCACCTGGGCCGGGGTCTCCATTGGCTCGGCTAGCGTTGCCGACCTTTTGCTTCCCAGCTAACACCGGATCGTACACTTGCAGCTGCATCTCCTTGTTCCGACCTGAAGTGACACTCCGGGCACGATCGGCTCCTCCGACGTGTGGAGACGAGGCTTGCCCCTTGGACCCCTGGCTAACTGGCCTAATCGAATGGACCGCCTGCGAACCGCCAAGCCCGGCCTTGCGGAGGGCTTCATTTTGCTTGCTGGCCACATGCACTAACTCATTGAGCCGCTTCTGCTGCTCACGCCATGCATCTCCGGTCAACTCCGATAGCCCGGCCCTTACTGCTTCGGCTGCTCTAAGGTTCTTAGCTGGTGAACTATACACCGGCCTACCAGTAGCCGACCTGCTACTTGTTGCCTTACTCGAGCCCGAGACTGCAGCCCTAGCCATCTCCCATAGAGGTCCTTGCCTCGGTTGAGCAGAGCAGCTTTCTTACGCCGCACAACCGGAGTAAAACCATCCTCTATACCATGTGCAGCATTGTACTCCTTCTGCTCCATATCGAACTGCTGCTTAGCCTCGGCCAGCAACCGAGCTTCTCTCAGCACCCTCTGGCGCTCTGCCTCTAACCCGGCCACCGTATGCTCCACACTTGCCTCTACTGCGAGTGGCCGAGCTAACCTATCAACGATAGCTTCTAAGGGAACTTCTTCCCTTGGCATGCCCAACTGCTCATTCTGACTAGGTTTCTCGTACGGAAACTTCGCCGTCCGACCTGATTTCTCAGGCAGCGCGGTTGGCGTCGCCTCCACCTCGGCTAGCGCGACCTTGCCAGCATCTGCCTTGCTAGCTGCAGGCTTGGTACCAGCCATCATCACCTCCACACACCTCGGAGGGCGAGTGACACGCCGACCCAAAGCCGCCAGGAGAGGAGTTTCGTCGTCCACGAGCACCTGCTCCGGGTACTCGCGAACCACCTCGACAGCAACGTATGTGGGGAAGCTGCCGAGCATCATGAGGAAGCCATCGGTGGGGAAAGGCTTGCCGGCGAAGCACCCCGCATTGTCGCTCACAAAGGCGAACTCGCCGATCTTGGTAACAAGGCCAGAAAGAACACACTCAGAGGAGCCCGTCCGGATGGAAACTCCACCCAACGCCTCAATCTGCCCCACGGTGGGCGCCAACTGTCGTGGTGGGATCACGGCAGATGCCATGGGTATGGCTTAGTTGGGGCCGAATGGTCGTTGGGGGAATCCGGGGAGGGTTTATGCACTCAAGACGTGCACAAGCAAGAACATGCAAGAAACCACAAGAACATGAACAAGAAACCAAGAAAGCCAAGAACACAAAAGACACCACGATGTACCCAGGTTCGGGGCCTTCGTGAGGAAGTAAAACCCCTACTCCTGCCTTGCCTCTCTCAATATATCAGTGTGTTCTCAGGTACAAGGTGCTCCTCGAGCTGTATGATGCTACCAAAGTGAGAGCTCGAGATAGAAGGTGAAACTACGAAGGGGGAAATGAGCTAGGGTTTTTGCCGTCCTCCTCCCTGGAGGTAGAGATGCCGCATATATACATAGGCCGAAGTACATTTTTACCCCTGCCTACAACTAACAATGGCATGGCCAAAAGGTAGAAGACAAGCCTCTGCCTCCTGCCAGCTCAACGGCCGGACTGTCAGGCCAGCCAGGCCTAGCTTTCCTCTTCCGGTCATACTTCAGTAGCCTGCCGAGGTCTAGCCTGTAGACCTTTCCCGAAATAGCCAAGTCAGCTCCTAGGCCCCCGAGCTTCCGGGAAACCCGTGGACGGACCTCGCCGTCCTCTGAAGCTCGGGCTACGAGCTCTGCGACGCCCGTGACCTCTCTGACATGCCTCGATCCTTGCTGCCAACCTCGGATAACACTCCTGATCCTATACCTCGGTAGAGAATACCTTATTCCTGTGGTAGCTAGCTGACTGCCCCGAGGTTGATACCTCGGAGGATATACCTCGGAAATATACCTCGGACGTACACCTTACGTCGGATGACGCCTCCTGCGTCCTTGCTCAATCGTCACCTCGGACAGCTTACTGCCTTAATCTTACATGTCTTTACCTCATCTTTACCCTACCCGGGGGTTGCCCCCCGACAGTAGGGTTTATGATATACTCGGCTGGCTGTTTTGACTCCATATTTCAAAGAAAACTTGATCTAAATCTTCCCTGAATTTGGATAATCTCTCTTCTATCGTGGATGAACCTGCCGACAATAGATTTGCTACGAGAGCCGAATGAACATTCGGCGTCATGCTAGTATGAGGGAAACATGAACCCGAATTCGGTGGCGTCGCCGAATAAGGGATATTCCTGAGTGGTGTATGGAATTCCGGCGCAGGAATAATTTGATCACTTTGGACATGATACGGATTCATCGGCACATACGGCACCGATGGTTTAGGCGGAGGTATATTATTTTTAGCATTATCTCGCTCCAAGATTACATCATAAATTTTACTAGTTCCATCATTAACATGACTCTGGATTTCAGCTATTTGCGCAGGAGAAAAAAGAGAACTGCTTACAGCGGGTTTTTCGATGTTGAGGTCGAGAGGTACGAACTCCGGCTCTTTGATCGGCGAGGTTAGCCCTTTCCGATCTATCTTGAAGCTGACCAAGTACAGTTCTTGGTCTTCTTGTTCCCGCTTGAGTCGCAGCGCCTCAAACTCCTCGCTCCTCTTGTTCTTCCACGCCTCTAGGCCTTGGCGTTGTTCTTCCGACAGGTTTTCAATGGTAGGCTTGATGATGTTGTCGGTATTGATACCGGTGGCGTCGGTCTTGGAATTGGTCATTGTTGTCTAATTTATAGATCGAATCGTCCCCAGCGGAGTCACCAAAAAGTGTGTTCGCACACGAACACGTCACCGTGTACCCTCGGCGTTGAGCGCGATACGCAGGACACGTCGCCGAAGGAGGCTCACCGGAAGCGCGATACACAAGACAATCCGGCGAGCTCTTTTGAGAACCTGAAACCCCACGCAGCCGGGAGAGAGCCCGTCTGGACGCACGGTGGTGATGGGATGCCCTAGGTCGGTTCGCCCGCCCCCAGGACTTCGTAGACGAAAGCTCTCCGAAACGAAGAACTCCGACGAACGAGAAGCAGAAAACTAGGTTAGGAGATGAAAGTTTGTAGATTGGTTTTGTGTTTGAGGATTGTGTGTTGTTCAATCGGCCGACACCCTCGTATATAAGGGTGGTTGGACTTCCCGTGCAAGTAAAAGGTTTGGATTCACGTCCAAAACCCTAATTTGGGTCCAATTCAGATGGTCTGACCCGAACCTTCCAAAACTGTTCGGTCTGCATCTTGCGGGTCGTTTTTGACGCAGTTACCGACCTCGGATCAAAATCTCGTAGAAGACAAAGTTCTTTGTCTCGAAAAAAACGAAGAACTTTCATTTTATGCGTTTTTCCATTTGACTTCATCTGGATCCTTCAAATTCAGTCGAAAGCAATTCGATGTGTTTTTTAGTCTTTCCGGATGATACACGCCCGAGGACAGACGGTGTCTGTGGTCAGGCGACCTGCCCGTGCCCAACACCCTGTGTGCGCGCCCAAGGACAGACCATGTCTAAGGTAAGGAGTCCACAGTATTTTGACTCCACAAGTTGCATATGATCTCAGATTGAGATGGTCCAAAAACCAAAGTTGGTTGTCTCGACGATACGCACAACTTTTGTTCACATTATATTTTGATCTGAGATCATCTTGGTGACACCTCCTTGTAAACTAAAATTGGTCATCAACAAGGAGCAGGGCATCGCATCCCACATTCCCACCAAACCTTCTCAACC
The DNA here is from genome assembly GCA_947311845.1 of Poa pratensis. NCBI lineage: Eukaryota > Viridiplantae > Streptophyta > Magnoliopsida > Poales > Poaceae > Poa > Poa pratensis. The sequence continues at coordinate 18,110,896 of CAMZMU010000081.1, read as the reverse complement.
TCCTCATTCTTGGCAGCGTCGAGTCACACTCATGTCTAGTTTAGTTAGTTAGCCAGTTATACCAATCTCTTTCAAGTCTTTTTCCTGTAAAAAATAATAAAGTCTTTTTGTTACAAGCATGTTAAGATAGAGTAGAGTTGAAACCCACGATCTCGACAGCTAGTTTCTTGGTGATATTTCAATCCTTCAGATCTATTTTAACGGACTCGTATCATGCCAAGTTTGATCTATCACGACCCCTCTAACTATAAACCACACAATTTAGTTTTTATCTTGACTTGGAAACTACACAATTTAGTACAGTACTCCTAAACAATCGCACTTGCTCCGCCATCATTTGTGCACGCATCGCACTCAACTCGAACTAGTCCGGAAAAGCAAGAGAGCGTCTGAAAAGTTGGTCACCACTCCACATGCGCACCCAATCCAGTGGACACCGACCGACCACTGTACCACCTACTACACCCATCGCCGGCCCTGCTCAAATACGCCATCTTTCCCCATTAGCTTAACCAGAGCTCGCAGCTAGATCCACCACCCATCTCCTTCCACCATGGCCACCAAGGCAGCCATCCTCCTCCTGTGCTTGGCGGCCGCCCTGCTGCTGGCCCCGGCCTCCGCTGCCGACGACGGCCTGACCAAGTTCAAGGTGTACTGGCACGACGTGCTGGCGGGCAAATCCCCGACGGCGATCCGCATCGCGCAGGCGGCCACCACCAACAGCTCCTCCACCTTCTTCGGGGCCGTGGTGGCCATCGACGACCCGCTCACCTCCACCTCCGCCGTCACCGGCTCCGCCAAGTCCAAGGACGAGGTGGGCCGCGCGCAGGGCACCTACACCTTCGCCGACCAGTCCACCTTCGGCCTCCTCATGAACATGAACTTCCTCTTCACCGCGGGAGACTACAAGGGCAGCGGCATCACCATCTACGGCCGCAACGAGGTGCTGTCCGCCGTCAGGGAGATGAGCATCGTGGGAGGCACCGGCAAGTTCCGCATGGCGCGCGGGTACGTCGAGGCGCGCACCGTCGACTCCGGGAATAACTCTGGTGAGACCGTCGTCGAGTACACCGTCTACGTCAAGCCCGCCGCTTCGTCGGCGTAGCTGAGTCCACTGCCACATCCAGAGCTGAATTAATTAGGTATTACTAGAAGTGTTTGTCCACTGATGATGAGTCCGGTCCTTGACTGATGATGAGTACTGAAAACCATGGTAGCTTTGTTTGTAATAAACGAATTGCAGATTTGTTGCGTTTCATTATCATCGATGACTGTATTTGCGGATTTGGGTGTTGAGATTTGTGATTTTGCTGAGAGCGTGAATTTGATTTTGTGGGGTAATTGCGTCGATTTTACATTTTTACTGCCAGTGTCACTTTGCAGCTGATGAAATCAAAATCAAACCAAAGATTCGCGAGAAAGAGGTCCGTCCCAGAACCACAACCAGTGGGGGTGTGTGACTTTTGCGTGAAGATTAATCAACCGGCCACCTCCCTCGTGATCTTTCTTAAAAGGAAATGGAGCGGCCACCTCTTTCTCTTTTGACTCTGTTCCTAATCCTCTCGATGAGAGAGAAAGAAGATGCACACAGATGGCTTAAGGATATTTATACACAGATGACAATAGAGAAACACGCATAAAGTTTGTTTGCGATAGCATTAGGCGTAGCTTTAGACTCAGTATTTTTGCTGTTGCCGGAGGCATTCCTTCCGGCAACGATGTGCATACGTCGCCGACAAGATCCTTGGCGGGAACCTGACCCGATGCCTTCTTCTTTCCAACCAGGATTAAGCTGAGAAGATGGGGGGAACCGGGGAAGCGAGCTGGTGTAGAACTCTCGCCCTCCAGAGCACAATATGGGACGAATACCTGACGCGATATTTTTTTTTTGTTGCGCTGGTGACCCGGTGCCTTCTAAGTTTCTTACCTGAAGAGCACAAGTGTCAGGCAGCTGACACGTCCGGCTTCCAAGTCACTGCACACACCGCCGGGAGCCGCCATGGAGCTCAGGCGCTCAGCGGTAGCAACATCCGCGACAATGGCAAGCGTGCGTGTGCAGTGACTCGAAGGCCGGACGGGGCAGAGCCCGGAGCAATATTGCTGGGCCTTGCCGGATGGGCGCAGCGCGCGGCCATGCCAAGCTCATGAGAATTCAGAAAACAGATGCGTGTTCCTGTCTATCTACTAGCCTTGCCCTGATGAACTGATGGCTTTGGTCAGGTGACTGCCAGCCCTCATTATATAGGACCGTGAAGTGATCTCTCTCTTCAATTGTTCGTGGATGCACCCGTCTCCAGAAGTGGAGTCTGTTTGCCCAGATCCCATTCTGTTGTGATTCTGCTCGTCGAGATCGGGAAGGAGCCCGGCCAGTTGCGTTGCCGCTAGCTCTCCGCTTCAATAATTGTTGTACTGTGGAAATACAGCTATATAAGAACTCAAGGCTTGTACAAAAAAAAAAAGAACTCAAGGAGTATCTTTTACGCTGCTGGACCGAGGTAAGAAAAAGTTTGGTGAATTATGTCACCGACCCGGTGGATTGGTGGCTAGGAAAGCGATTGGGGAGGGAAGGTGAGGTTCGAGATCGAAACAGTTGCACAAACAAAGGACCTGGGAAACAGAGAAGTCATGCAGGATTCAGAATGTTCTGATATTTGTTACGGTTAACGACAGTCTCAGCGTGACATCCACTTTGTTATTTTAAAAACACGTTTCAAAATGTCGAGAACATCCGAAATAAAATTTGATGGACACATATTCTTATTATATCTATTTACACAGGCCAACAAAATATCATTTTTTCTAGAAATGGAAACGGATCGGATGACGTTTTCATATTTATAAAGACAAAGACATATGTGGTCGGGTACAAAAGCCGAGCGGATGTTACTCGAATACGGAGGCGGATCAAATGTTTTCTCAATTCGGAACGAAAACGAATATAAGGAAATAATAGGCTCGTGCCTTATAACGAGTCAACTATACTACACAATAGTTTAAAGTTCAATCACATAAAAGTATACTTGACCACTTTCTTACACTTTTAGGTTTGTTAGTTGAGATATTAGGTTAGAATTACCAACATTGGCTAGCATAATTTTAGTTAGATACATATATATCAATTTCCATATTTGTTTCAAAATTCAATACCGCATTTGTTTTTTATTCGTAAAAACGAATCCGGATATTTACCACTTCAATTTTTCTTTTGTTCGGATTCAGATATTTACCACTTTCATTTTGAGTTTCTCGAATACGAATGTCACATAATTTGGATTATCCACTACCGGTTCCCACCCCTAGTTTTTTGTGAAACAACTTTTTGAACACATAGAATGTTGAGATCTATGCACAAACATTTTCTACATTTCAAAATGCATTAAAAATACATTTGAAATAAATAGTCTCAGTCCATGACAAATTACTTAAATTTTATTTACCACAAAAAATACATTTTATTTAAATAATGTGAGCTCGGAAGGACCTGAGCTTTCAGTAAGATGATGCATTACTTAGACAAGCTACAAGTGACAAAATAATCATCCACCGAACTCGCACGTCACATATACTCACAAAACATCTTAATGGAGTAATAGTTGGTAAAAGACTTGTTATTGTAAAAGCTAATGTACGAGATGGGTTTTATGTTTGAAACGTCTTCGTAGTGTCCACCGAGTCTAGTTTGTATCTCATGAAATAATTGGATTATGATGGTTTGTAGCTTTTGCTATCATGATTGATTATGATGACTTCATCTACCGAGGGGGGGGGGGGGGGGGGGGGGGTGGGGAGGGAGGGGGGGCGCGGGGTGGGGGTGGGGGGGTTCACCACCCCGGCTAGGACATGACATTGTATGGTAGGACAAATCCCGGGAGGGTTTAACATATGACTACCGCCTCGTAGCCCTTTCTCTCACTTGTCGCTACTTTAAAGATGGAATTTTTAAGGTTTGGATATTTTCAAAGTTTGCCAAATTGAAATTCAAAATTTTAAACCAAGAAGTTTTGAAGCCATAATTTCTAAACGTTTGAAACTTTGAAATTCCGAACTTTTTGAAAGTTTTCAATCCAAGAAAGTTCAAATTATGTAAAGTTTGAAATTTTCTAAAAATGATCCTAACTGTAGGGATGGAATTAATTTCTAACCGTTGATAGTTGATACTAAAATGACCAATTGTTAATTAAAAATTCTGACTCGCCATTTAACCTATCAAGTATCCGATGAGATAAATTTTGGCCCACATCGCGATCCAGTGTGCCCTCCAAGAAAAAAAAGAACGATGTGGGTGTGTATGGCTGGTTACGTCAAATCTTTTTCTTCTGTGTTTTTTCGTTTTCTGTTTTTCATTTTTTATTTTCGTTTTTATTTTTCTAAATTTGTTCCGATTCGAATTTTGTTCACATTCCAATTTTTTTCCGATTCGAATTTTGTTCCGATTTTAAAATTGTTCCGATTCAAAATTTGTTCAAATACGAATTTGTTCTAATTCTTAATTTGTTTCGATTCAAAATTTGTTCAAATTTAATATTGTTCCGAATTGAAAAAATTTCTGATCTGAAAGTTCAAATTCAAAAAATGTTCAAATTTATAAATCGTTCAAATCTGAAAATTGTTTAGATATTAAAAATTGTTCTTTTTAAGATTTTTTTTGAAATTTGTTCGGATTTTGATTTTGTTCAATTTTGAAATTTGTTCAAATTTTTGAAGAAGTGATTACGCGCATTTATTGGTTTCGCGCAGAGGAATAGTTGTGCGAACGAAAAAGAAGCAGTCGCGCAAGCAAATGGGCCGAGCCCAATAATCCTCGTAGTAGGCGACGCGTAGGAACTGTCGCCATAAGGCGATGTAAAGGCGTTCCCCTGGTTGCTGCGTGACAAGGAATCGACCGGTCACCTCTCTATAAACGAAAGGCCGTAGCCCAGCTCATAACTTGATTTTTTATCCAAGGCACCTCTCTTGGTCCTTAAACCTTGTTTTTTAACGACTTGCTCCTAAAACTTTGATCCGAACTTCCGATTGAAGAATAAGTTGACACCTAACCCCGTAAAAAAATTATGTACCAATATCCGCCGTCGGTGTAGCACGACAAATAACAAGGCAATGCACACAGATAATGCTAAGCTCTATTTTGACGCAGTGATTCTTAAAAACCGCAGTATATCGATACTACACATTTCGTTGCCATGGGCACTATATACCATAGTTTATGAATGTTCCATTTTTTTTTTGGAGTTTTGCGAAAACCATGGGGTGTTTGGCAATTACATAATTTTAGCACTGTATTTTAGTCAAATTTTTGTTTCAGGCTCGTTTTACTAAACTGAAATAACCACCTGACATCTTTCCTCTTATCTCTTCTACCGCAACTACCGTACCAGGCCATTCCGTATCTTTTTCTTCCATTATTTTTTATTTGGGTAGAGCGTGCAACCTGATATATCATGCTGCGTTGCACTGCTCATGTTGCCTCTGCCTCCGAGGCGAAAGAGGTGAAACGGATGGGACAAGGGAGAGAACGAAGGGAAGAAGAAGAAAGCGTTTTATCCTGACCTCCTTTTCAGATACTAAAAAACACTTTTTCACAATTTATGAAACTGCACTATTCGCACATGACAGACACCCCAAAGTATTTAAGACTGCGGCATTCTTAGAAACCATGGAACTTCCGAAATAGCTACACAAAATTGAGAAGTCAAACACACCCTGCATCCAGATCCAGTCATGGAACGACGTGGTGAGAAGGCGGAGGAATTACGATTCTAAAATCATGGGAGGTGAAAAGATTGGCACCGGCCGATTGCTTTTTCTTCTCTCCTTCAAGATTGTGCCGTTTAGCGTGGGAAAAAGACACGACATATGTAACCCAAACCGCGTGCCCGCCGGACCGGATGGCGCCGGTGACCACCACAAGCTCACCGCCGCCGACGGCGACGGCGTGCGCAGTGCCGGCCTTCAGCCCCGGCGGGTATGGCAAGGCCCCACCTCGAGCCAGCCTCGTCGCTCCCCGCGCCACTCCATCACGGCCGTGCCCTCCATGCACCAGCACCCGGCCGCACATCACCACGTTTGGCCGCAAATGAAGCGCATTCACGGCCGGGAGCCTGTTACCACAGACCGTGACTCCGTGAGCATGCGGCCGCACTCGTCGCGCTCCTCCGACATGTCCGGGAGCTGGTCCCAGCCGTCGGCCTCGGCGTCTTACGCCTCCGCCGTCTTCAGCGCGTTCTTCATCGTGCCGTGGCCGCAGGCGATGTTGAATGATCTTGCCCCCACGCCTCGGCACACGCTAAGAACGACCGCGCCGACCGCATCGGCGTCCCTTGCTGCCAAGTCTTGAGGTCCCATCACCTCGAGACGGCCCCCCCACTGCCGCGCACTGCGCGAGCATAGGCATTGTCACACTACCCCCTGGTGACGTTGTAGACGGCCACCCCGTACGCCGTGTGCAGTGTCTTGAAGGCCGGAGGAGCTGGAGCCCGGAGCGCTATCGCTGGGCGGCAAGCCTCTATCGCTGGGCGGCAAGCCTCCTCGCCACAGCGGTGGCCACCGGCCAAGCAGTTCACCAGAAACAGCCATAGGCATGTGTGTGTGTCTCGTGCTCGCACGCACGTCTGTTCCTTCTACTGACGCGTTGGTCTCTCCAGTAGCGAGCCCTGATTGTCCACTTTATATAGGATCTTCAACCGGAAAATGGACGTCTGAGCCTTGATTTTCTCTCTCTTCAATTGTCTAATCTATATTCACTAAGCATGATAAAAATATAGCATATTTTACCTAATATTTACATTTAAGTCGTTCTTTTTTCTAAGTGAGTTGTATATATATTTGGTTACAGTCAGCAAACAAATTTTGCATGGGCCAGTTCTAGAGTATCAATGTGCAAGTGGGTAGGCCCAATTCCAACCTCACGAATGATTCAGCTGTTGTAAGAGTGGGCTGGCGATAAAGTAGTGCCCAATTGAAATAAACTTTTGGTACTTCAATCTGCCTCTATGGGTCATGAAAATAAACAAACTTTTTGGTAGTCATGGTTTCACAATTATATGGTTCCTGAGGATCTCTACCTCAGAATTAATTCTATAACACGACGATAATAATATAACTTCCAGTTAGAAAAAAACGGCAATGATATATCAGCAGACCTTAAAATTGGTATCAATATGAGTAGTGCATCGCACTTCCGAGGAACCAAGCTACTTGGTTGTTAGTACTACCTTTGTTCAAAATATAACATGTTTTAGCATTTTTTTGATTTGGATGTAGTTAGAAATGTCTTAGTGCGTAGATTCATTTCTTTCAGTCGATATCTAATCTATACTAAAATATATTAAACATCTTAATTATAATAATACGAGTAAAGGTGATGGTTGGCGGCGGTACGTCAAGATAGAACAGGCAAAATCGTATCTGAAGGCACGCCCGCACTTCCAAAATCTGGTTGTTAGTCAAGGTGGGACTAAAATTATGCATGCAACTCCTACGATCTGGCTAAGATAATATAATTTTCTATGGGCCCGATCGATTGTATTTTCATATGGGCCATTACATTTCCTATCGCTGAGTGGATGGGCCGGACAAGTCAACACATCACATGAGCTCCTCTCGGGCTATACGAAAAAACAATACAGTTCCAATCCACTTCGGAATAGAGTTCCAATCCAGTTCGGTTTCTCTTCACATCACAAGTAGAGATAAAAAACGATTCATGGAAATCCGAGTACATCACCAAATCAAAGCGGAGCAGCCTCGAGCCCTCTCGCGATCCCAACCAGCGACCAGCGATCGGTCCAGGACACGTGAAGCGAACGTGTATCTCGCACAACATAAAAACAACCAAGGATAAGATCACACAGGAGGGAAAAAAACATCGATCCATTGAGACGATCGGTCTGTTGTACACGCAAAAAAAAAAGCAATCTGAGTACATCACCAAATCCAAATCGTTATCATCAGCGAATCGTCATTATCGTGTACGTCTTGCCTTTTTTTTAACCCTTGTACGTCCTACCTAGCCGGCTAGGGGGCCCAAGGAGAGGTAATCTAGCAAAATATAATTTTTCTTAACAACTCATCTAGCAGATTAGTTAGCTAAGTTGTGGCTCATCGGATGAGAATAGTTAAGAGTTGTCACTTCCACTTCAGTTTTTGTGTTTCTTGGGAAATTTATTTTTCCTGCTTATTTTTTAAATGTTCATTATACCAATTATAGTTACTCCCTCCGTAAAAAATGTCAGAGCAAAAAACAACAGAGCACGTGCGACAGTTTTTTTTGGATCCGAGGGAGTACAAAGAACGATTTTAACATTTTTAAAGCGCCCTCTTGCTACCAATATACAAGACACCCTCTTAGCCTTGCCTTCTCAGGATCGCTCCCACACATGTCACGTTCGTGATCGGCCTCCTCAACTGTGTATCGATTGAAAGAGGTTTACTTCGATGTTTGAGCTCAGGAAGACTAGGTTCACGTCGGTTGGTCTGATTCTGGTGCAGCTCCGGCGAATCAAATTCGTCACGGACAAGCCCGCCCCGACAAGGGCGGTATTGCGGCACAACGTTAGTCTTTCGTGGATTTTTTGATGTTTCTCGTGTGTCCAGATCGATTGCCCCAACGCTACCATTGTATTGTGAATTTGTCCAAATTATGTAATGCTAAAAAATGTAAGGACAAGCTCTTTCACATCCTGCCGGCTGATGTTTAGAGCAATTTTTTATTTAAGAGAAAATAATCAAATAATCTCAAGTCTCAGTATAGTAATAATGCCCCGTAGCAACGCACGGGCACTTTGCTAGTCTTAATTATAACTTCGAATGGAGCAGGGACGGAGCTGCTTCATACGCACTGGTGTCAGCTGGTAGCGAGCAAAACCTTCATCAAAACACTAGTAATTCTGTTAATCTATATAAGATGATCCCATCACAACAAAGATTGACACCAGTGAATCTTTGTTCTAGCTTCGTCCCTGGAATGGAGAGAGTACCATCGAGAAACAACTTGGGCGTTGCCGCTGGTCCCACTTGCATCTTAGTGTTATAGCAACGGGAGGAGATTAGAATTATCTGGCTGGCAAAATTAAGCAACCGAGAGGAAAGGACGCGACTAGGAGTGCCCGGGCACCGGTTTGCCCTACAGGGTGCCCCACCCCGAAATGGAAAGTTCGTACCCACCTTTCCGAAAAGGGAAAGTTCGGTCCCCAGGCCAGATTTGGCGCGGCGCAAGCACGCGGACCGCGCACCGGCCACCGCCCGTCTTCCGGCTGGTCGCTGCCGCCGCTGCAGCACACTCACGCCGCCGCCGCCGCCAGCCGCTGCTCTTCCTCCGGGCGCTGCCTCATCCGACGGCTCCGGCCCTGCCCCGATCCAGGTTGACGCCGCCCCATCCGGCCGTTTCCGGCGAAGGCCGGCTGATTCCGACACCTCCTCCGGCCGTATATGGCCCCTGCCATCTTGATTTGACCCTAGTTAGCCGCTAGCGCTCGGGATAAGCCTACCTTCTACCTCTTCCCAAACCTGCTTGCTTTCCTTCTTCCTCCAGCAGCCGCCATGGAGAGATATCTTCGGCTCGACGAAAATCTCAGCTGAAACAGAATAGCAAGCCAAAATACATCAGGAACTGGAGTTACACCCCACGGTAGGAAAACACCCAACTCTCCAGTAGTTCCATCAGTTATCTGCACATTTACGCCCAGAACTGCAGGAACTACATCAACTAAAAAATTCATATAAACTACAACAAAAACAGTGTTGCGAGTTCATGGAAAGTAAAGGTTCTAAGTTATCGCATGTTTATAGAAACTACAGCAAAAACAAGCAGGGGATCTGTAGTTTTCTCCCAGAACTCCTTTTGAAGAACCCACACTGTACTTTTCATGGAGTTGTAGCATGTGGAACATGAAAATTCATGACGGAATCCTTGTATGTATATAAAATAACTGGGTGCTTCTCTTGTTGTTCATAAACTCTTTTGCCTGTTGAAGTGAAGAACTTCTCCATTTAGTGTTGGCTGTAAGAAAAATGAAAAGGAACGGGTAAGAACATGTAAAGAAAATTGAAGGGAACTAAAATATGCAGAAAAGTACATGTGTAGAAAGTAGCAAATTCTTGTACTGAAAGTTGTAGTTTTTCTTGCACATATGGCCATGGACTTTGTGGCTGGTGGTATTGACTCTGGCTCTAGATGATGATAACCAACCCTTTGTCAACCTAGAGGGTGAAAGGGTTCCTATTGTCAAACCAGCTCAGACATCCATGGATAACACAACGTTGTCTGCTGACGCCGGAGCAGGGATAGGGAGACACTATCTAGCAATGATTTCGGCAACGAAGACGAAGTTCAGTCGACTCGAAGCAGCTAGACTGACATCCAGAAACCATATTGTCGTGTCTCGCTGCACGGACACCGGGAGTATAGGATACCCCCTTTTAGGTTCGGCACGGGGCGCGAAGGAGGCTGAGAATCGTCTTCTTGGGCGGAGTCTAGATCAAGCTCTCCTCTCCACGATCAAAGCATGCAACCAAAGGGACACAAGGAGCTACCCAGGTTCAGGCCGCCCGGAGGCTAAAAGCCCTACTCCTGCATGTCTGGATTGATGAGTTCTTCATAGTGTGGCTTACAATGGAACCTCCCGGACAGGGTACCCGGAAGGGTTTTGGCCCGAGGTAGAAGAAGGACAGATCCTGACCCGGAGGAGATCACCTTCCTCTCTACCTCCGCAGCCCTAGTCTAGTCTTGCTCTGGTCTAGCTTGGTTCACCTTGCTCTATCTTGTTCTTCTTTCGTCCTTCCTCTTCCTCCCTTTCCTTTCCCCCTCCTCCGTGCCTTGGTCCTCCTTTTATAGGCTAAGGGGTTGCCACAGGGTCACGTGAGGGCATGAGGGACCTTCGGGGTGAAGGACCCTCCTCATCTAGTTTAGGGGGAGACGTGGCCTCTCCTCAGCCTAGCGTCTCCTCTGGGTTAGGTGGGAGCGTCCGCCTTGGGGTGGACAGGAGCTGACACCACCACGGGACGTGCTTCCCGCCCGCGCTGCCTTCGCCTTGCTTCCCAAGTCTTCCGTGGTGAGGTGGAGTGCTTATCCACAGGAACGTAGGAAGTACCCGGGAGGGAGCCTGGCCTCCTGCCGGGAACTCGGGCTCTCGGGTCCTTCCTGGCCTTCTTGCTTGATTCGGGGACCCGGAAGGTCCCCAGGACCGGAGCCCTTAGTCGTCGTTGGCCATGCGTGTCTTGACGGTGAACCCGCCAGCTTGACTTGAGTCTTGGTCTTGTCCATCTTCATCTTGGGCCCACATGGGGTGGACCCACTTTGGCAGTACTAGGGGAACCCCATGTTCCACTGTTGCGACAGTAGCCCCCGGGCATGGTCCCGGCGGCTCTTGCTCCAGCTGCCGGGGCCATGGCCTAAAGATAGGTCAAAGTGGGTCCCGGGTACCTGGTCTTCTCAGCTCCGTTGGGGACCCGCCGAGGCGAGGTAGAGACGAGCCCCCGGGTCCTGTTGACTGAATCACGGCGAACGTTGCGATTCATACGGACCCCTTGCTTATCCTGGAATCCAACGGGCGAAACGCGCAGAAATCGGCACGCCCCCTCGATCCCCACGTCCGTCGGAGTAATGGGGCCGCGACGTGACGTGTGGGATGCCTTATAAGCCACGACTGGCTTCCACTGTAGCCGTTACCTCTCCAGATTCGCCGAAATCCCCAAATCGCCGCCCAGGAGACTCCTTCTCCCTGACTTCGCCAATCGCCGCCTCCCGCCTTGGCCGCCGCCGTTCCTTGTTCTTGCCCCCAGCCCATGCCGCCTAAGCGAGATAGGACGGGAGTGAGGAAGATGTCGCAATCTGCCGCCGAGAAGATGGCGATGGAGGCTTCCCTGGCCGAAGCGCCGCCCTCGATGAGGGTGACTCAGGCCCTCTTTTCTCCCAGTGAGTATGCGTCAGAGAAGCCATCCAACGCGTCCGCCAATCCCTGGCCGCGAGCTTCCGCGGTACTGAGGGAGTGGTGGTGCGCCCTGGGAGCGGTCCTCAACGAGAAGGGGAGGTGATTACTTTCCACGATTTCTCCGTCGTCGGCCTTCTTCCTCCATTCTCCGAGTTCTTCGCAGCAATCTTGGAGGCTTACGGATTGCATATGCTGCACTTGCACCCCAATGCCGTGATGATGCTTGCTACTTTTGCCTATGCCTGCGAGGCATTCGCGGGTGTCATGCCCTCGGTGGCCCTGTTCCGCCATTTCTTCGTTCCACGCCTGGGGAAGTCCAAGTGGATCGCTGGCGGTGTCTCTTTCTGCCTCCGGAGAGATGCGGCGCACCAGTACCCGGAAACATTCACCAAGGCCTCGGTTGGAGAATGGAGGCACAACTGGTATTTTGTCGAAGCTGACGGGACCAATCCCCATCTGATGACTCCATATTATCCAGCGGAGCGACTGGCACACTCGAAGGAGAGAAGCTCTCAAGGGGAAGCACTGGCTCCAGTCATCAACAGGTTGGCTGCGCTGCGCAAGGGGAGTGACGGGTGCCATGATCCTGGCAGACTTTCTTCACAGGGGGATTGCCCCTCTGCAGTTCCGGAGCCGCCCGCTCTGGGAACTCAATCAGGTGGGCAGCAGCCTTCCACGTCTAGATTCCACTTGACAGAGACCACCTGGGCTCTGTCCATGGGCTACATATTGCCATGGGTACCCTTCGAGTTCCAGGATGAGACCTTGCCGCTGTTCGAAGATCCGCCGCCGACGGTATCCGATCTTCGATGCCAGAGTGCAATGAGTACGGGGTGGCGGGTACTACCAAGATCGAGCCCCCGCCGCACCCAAAACACGCAGTCTTCAAGGAGGTAGGCCAAGGGAGCAAGCCTTGCCCACGGGGACGTTTCCCCTGAAGAACCTGGGACTTCGGATGACGAAGGCGACGAAGTGACTCCTCCGGGAGTACCTTGCGGGCGTGGAGGCCCCGGCGCTCCTTCCGGGGCGGCGACGAACCCGCCGGGTGACGAACTCCCAGAGCAGCCTGTGCCGCCGAGCTCGCCGTCGTTGCAGGAGTCTGATCAGTGTCGGAGGCCATCCCTCCTCCCCTTGCTGACATGGAGGTAGGGGAGAGAGCCTGTCCTTGCCGACCTCTTTGACGACTTGGTGCAGAAGAGGTGGAGCTTCTCCGGATCGAAGAGAGCCCGCCGGTAAGTTTTGATGGCATCTTGTCTTTGAAAGCGGAGTTTTTTTCTTCTGCCGCCGTCCTGACTTCTGACTTTCATTTCTTGCACAGGAGCCCGACCCCGGAGTGGCCAAGCAAGCGACCCCGGAGAGGCGAGGACGTCGAAGCGTCGAGCTCCACCGACCTCCGACGGAGGCAACTCCGAGCCCCCGAGCCCCCAGTCCGCCCCAAGGACCAGGGGGTGGCTCCGGTCGTCGCAGACGAGGCGGAGCTGTCGGCGCGGAAGGCCCTGGGGAGAGGCGCGACGTGGATCCCCAGGCGACCCTGGACCGCGAGGACTCGCAGCAGGCGGGTGCATCCCCGGGGGCTCCGCCCCGGGAACGCTGACCCCTGCCCTGAACCCGGGAGAGTCGAGGAAGGCCCCGGGTTCTCCAAGACGTTCTCCAGCGTCTCGGAGTTCTTGTCTTCTGCCCGCGCCGAACTGGCGCGGCTGGTGCCCCGACCTCCGACAGCGGGGAGCACTCGCAGGCTCGCGAGCTGCGGCTTCCCTCCGGGGAGGAAGCTCGCAGCGCCCGTGAACTGAAGCTGGCGGCGGACGAAGAGCTGCTCTATGCTTGGGAACAGCGAGTGGCCAGCCGCGAGAAAGAGCTGGAGCGCGAGAGGCCGAGCTGGAAGATGAAGAGCGCCACTACCTTGGCACCATTGAGGAGCTCCAGATCAAGATGGAGCGGGACGAGGACCGCTTCGAACAAGGCCTGGAGAACGTGGCTGGCTGGGCTCGCAGCGAGGTTGAAAATGACCTTCGAGCCAAAAGCAGAGCCGCCTCGTCGCTAAGCAAGCAGGTCTCTAAACTCCAGAGCGAGCTCAAGAGCGAGAGGGAAAAGGGGAACAAGCCTACTCGGATTTCCAGAGAGCCAGGGGCGAAAGAGATAGCTTGTCCGCCCGGGCTGAGGCGATGACGGCCACGATTGAGGCGCAGAAGCAGGCCCTCAAAACAGCTGAGAAGTTTAAGCAAGAGGCTACGGCTGGCCGCGTCGCCATGGAAAGGAAGATCCGGGAACTGGGCGATGCAATTGACTTCTGGAAGGACAAAGATGCGCGCATGACTGTCCTTCGCAAGAAGGAAACAAAGGAGCTGGCTGATGGGCGCGCGGCGATGGAAGCGTCCAAATCCCAAGCTCAGATTGCGTGGCACCAACATGAGCAGGTATCCAACCAGCTGACGGGGTGCAGGCAGAGCTGGCGGAAGCGAAGATGCACTTGAGAAAGAGCGACGGCGATTTGCTCACACCGCCGCGATGATCACAACGTCTTGCTCCAGATGAACCACGGGTCCTTGGACATCGTGCAGGAGTTCACGAATTTGGGAGTGCCTTCTCCGCCCGTCCTCATGGCCGATCACTCCACTTCCTTCGCCCGCTATCCCGGGTTCTTGAAGTACGTGGCCTCGCTCATCAAAGGTATCAAGGAGCAGGTTAGCAGAGCCACTCGCCTTGCTGGGGAACAGGCAGTGAGGCAGGTGACGACCCGATTCGTCACAGCGCTTCGCCAGCGACACCCGCAGCTCTCCTTGCTATCCGAGCTGGAGGCGCCTGAACCCGGGACGCCGCTTCCTCCAGACGTGACCCGCCAGGTGGAGGAGATCTTGAAGCACCTTTCCCGAGAAGATGACCCGTGAACCTGTGAAGTCCTGAAAAGGACAATACCAGGGGCCGTGAACCATGCTTTTGTACTGATATTGCCAACTGGCTTATGAACTCATGCTTTTGAATGTAAATAACTTCTTCCCAAAGTATATAAGTTTTATTGTACTCGTGGGGGCTTTACGCTCTCGGGAAGGATCCAAAGGTGTGAGCGCTAACCAGCCGTGGGCACTCAGACTGATCTGAAGTGCGGACACAGGGCGCAACCCCCCAAAGGACCCACCGTTTCCTGACCGCACGGACCTCAGCCCACGATTCCACTGCCCGAGGGAAACTGACAGTGTCATCGCGAAGGCGCTGCCCCAGGAGAACGCCCACTTTCGCCTTAGCCAAAGCACATAAAACTGATATACCCGGGAACAAGCCCGTGCAAGCACGTTTATACTTAGCTCGCGTTTTGACTCCTTCTGGCTACCTCGGTAATCGTTCTGTCGCGCTGCCGCCAAGGCGGGTCTTCTATGCCGTGTTTCAGACATAATTCTGCCTTGCCCAGCAATTCTTGGCGGGGACAAGGCTTCCAACCGAGATAGCCTCCAATGCCGACTAAGGGCATGACTGGCTGGCTTGCGCCGGTCCGGAGACCATTTGTGCTTCTTGCTCGAGTTACCCGGAGACCACCCAACTGGTGATCCGGCGGCTTGCTGGCGTATCAGAGACGCCGGTCCGGAGACCCCACGGTTGTCTTAGTTTCCTGGACCCGGATGTTCCTTGTTTGGTGACCCAATCTGGCTGGCTCATGCCGGTCCGGAGACCCTGAAGCTTGCTTTACTCGCGGGATCCTGATGCTAGCCACTTAGCGATCCGGTACTTCTGAGGGGGTCCACTTGGTCCAGGCTGTATCGTGACGATGTGACCCGGGAGATCCCATTCTCCGTGGGCCACGTCTCCGCAAATGAAGGTTTGATCCCAGCTAGCTGCAGCTTGCCCTTGACTGCTTTGTATCTGTGGGGGCTCCGGTAGTAAGCAAGGTTCCGGGAGTCTTCAGTCTGGGTGGATGCATTGGCAAAGGTCCGAAAGATCTTCCCTTCTGAGGAACCCCAGCTGTGGCACTCCTCTTGGCTTTCTTGGACTTCTTGTTGAGGGGCAATCTCGGCTGATGTGTCCTGGTTCTCCGCACGAATAGCAATCACCGTTCTTCTGGCGTATCTGGATGTCGTTGAACTGTCGGCAATCTTCCAGACTGTGCCGGTCAGATCTGTGGTACATGCACCACACTCCAGGCTGGCCGTCTTTGCGCAGAGGAATCTGGAGTTCTTGGGGCACGTAGATGAGAGGATCTTCTTGCCGAGGCTCGCTTTTTGTGTCTTGGTCGAGGTTTTCCTCCTCCGGAAGCGGCACTGTGGTCGGCGCGTCGGAACAGAGTTCCTCCTTCGCTCCATGCGTCCATGGGGAAAGAGGGACATCAATGTTCGTGGCACCTTCCTCAGGTCTTCCCGTGCTGACCAGAGAGCTGACATAAGCGGCTGGAGGGACGAAGTGGACTCCGAAGGCGCGATCTTTAGCGGCAGGTGCCGGCGAGGATCGTCAAGAACGAAGCCGAGGCCGGGGTACCGCAGGAACTCAAAGGCTGCCTTTCCCTTTCTCTTCTTTGTCATCTTGAATGTCGGATTCGGTATTCTCTTCACGAGAGCCGAAACTAGCGCCGTTCCGAAGGCGCTAGAACAGATCTTGACACGGACTGAAAGCTTGACGCCGAACTTGACGATGAACTTGACGATGAACTTGACGTGATGAAGAAGAAGAATCCAGCACTTGCGCCCCCTACCTGGCGCGCCAGATGTCGTGTCTCGTTGCACGGACACCGGGAGTATAGGATACCCCCTTTTAGGTTCGGCACGGGGCGCGAAGGAGGCTGAGAATCGTCTTCTTGGGCGGAGTCTAGATCAAGCTCTCCTCTCCACGATCAAAGCATGCAACCAAAGGGACACAAGGAGCTACCCAGGTTCAGGCCGCCCGGAGGCTAAAAGCCCTACTCCTGCATGTCTGGATTGATGAGTTCTTCATAGTGTGGCTTACAATGGAACCTCCCGGACAGGGTACCCGGAAGGGTTTTGGCCCGAGGTAGAAGAAGGACAGATCCTGACCCGGAGGAGATCACCTTCCTCTCTACCTCCGCAGCCCTAGTCTAGTCTTGCTCTGGTTCTAGCTTGTGTTCACTTGCTCTATCTTGTTCTTCTTCGTCCTTCCTCTTCCTCCCTTCCTCCCCTCCTCCCGTGCCTTGGTACTCCTTTTATAGGCTAAGGGGTTGCCACAGGGTCACGTGAGGAGCATGAGAGACCTTCGGGGTGAAGGACCCTCCTCATCTAGTTTAGGGGGAGACGTGGCCTCTCCTCAGCCTAGCGTCTCCTCTGGGTTAGGTGGGAGCGTCCGCCTTGGGGTGGACAGGCGCTGACACCATCACGGGACGTGCTTCCCGCCCGCGCTGCCTTCGCCTTGCTTCCCAAGTCTTCCGTGGTGAGGTGGAGTGCTTATCCACAGGAACGTAGGAAGTACCCGGGAGGGAGCCTGGCCTCCTGCCGGGAACTCGGGCTCTCGGGTCCTTCCTGGCCTTCTTGCTTGATTCGGGGACCCGGAAGGTCCCCAGGACCGGAGCCCTTAGTCGTCGTTGGCCATGCGTGTCCTGACGGTGAACCCGCCAGCTTGGCTTGAGTCTTGGTCTTGTCCATCTTCATCTTGGGCCCACATGGGGTGGACCCACTTTGGCAGTACTAGAGGAACCCCATGTTCCACTGTTGCGACACATATCCAGATCAGTCGACTCCGAGCAGCCAGATTGACATCCAGAAACCATATCTAGACATGATTTTCTAGAATTGGCAGGATGCAAAAACTACATTACAACATATATACTAAACAAGTTGGTTTCTTGATCAAGGCTAGTACCTCTAGGCAATCAGCTTTGGACAAGCAGAAAGACAAGTGTTTACATCTCAGTTTTGCATGGAAAATCTACATCTAGTGACAGAAAAAAATCATGAGTTGACACAGAATAGTTGTATGTAACCTACACATGGTGTTTCAGTAATGTTAACATAAAAAATACATCTAGGTTCAATTTGGAAAGAAAAAAAATAATGGATTCATCCAAGAAAATACATGCAAAAGATACATACATATGGAACCTGACATGGAGTTTCCATCTAATTTATACAGTAAAAGTTACATATGGCTAGTACATCTAGGTAATCAGTTATGGACAAGCAGAGAGACAAGTGCTTGTTTGTCTGCAACAAAAGTGGTAAAGCAGAGTGGCAAGCAGAGAGACAAGTGCTTGATTGTCTAGGCTTGGGAAAACACTTAGGTGTCCGGGAGCATCTCTTAGGTATGAGTGGAATCATCATATAGGTCTGTAGGATTTCCTACTGAAACTGAAAAGATAAAGCATGTTACTGAAACTACATTTTCCAAATGCTAAATGCAGATTATTAACGTATGGGTTCATAAAAAAACAACACGCAGTAGGTAAATAAAAATGAAGCATGACATGGAGTATACATCTTACTTATACAATATGGGTGATAAAAAAATACATATGCATTCCAGGGTAGAACATCTATCCGTATGGAAACTACATGTCCAGATTTGTGACAACTTTTTAAGAATTTATATGCTACAATGTACTTTTTATATTGAAACAACATCTACCTGACAAAGCAGTTTTCGTATACTATATGTAGAAAATACAATGAAACAAGAAAATACATTCTACCGTTCTACGTAGAATATACAAGAATATAATGCATATGTGTGTGCTGCTCAAGCAGCAAAAACCATCCTAGGGAAAAATACATCTAAATGAGAATATAGATAGTGGAATACACAATCATGATGCGCATAGAACTATATTCAACAAGCCATTTGATTATCGAACAATATGCAAAACGAAAACACACATACACCACAAATTTAGAACACTACAAGAACTACATTCATAATCTATCACAAAAGAGAATTAACACATTATAATACATGATGCAGATTCAGAAAAAAATCTGTCACAAAAGAGAAGAGGCATAATCATCCATAATGCAGGTTCAGAAGTACATCTGACACTATAAGAATCACCCCGACACTCCATGATGCAGGAGCAGACGTAAACTGTTCATCCATGATACTTATAAGAAGTACATCTATACCAATGAGAATTACACATGTTAATACAACATGCAGGTTCAGAAAGTACATACCCCAGTAAGGAGGATTACCCTAATAATCCATGAAGCAGTAGCAGAACTACATCTATCACTAGGAGAAGATACGCTATTCATCCAAGATGCACGAGCAGAACTACAAGTATCACGAGGAGACCAACTACGGACATGTACTGGAACTTGCAAGGACTACACACAGACGCAACTACGAATCACGCAAACCCGCAGCAGTAATCGACTAGTTAGGGTCCGAGCAACGCTCACCTGGACGAATACGAGGGGATGGAACTCGAAGGAATCAGCTAAATCGAGCAATTTCGCAGCGGACCGTGCGAAGGAGACGGGGAAGGGATCCACAACGCTGCTCCCACACCACCAAATTGAGCGTGAACAGACGAAGGAGGAGCTCGACGCGCGTCCTTCGGGTATGTGGAGGACAGCGCCGGCGGAAAAAAATCGTCGGCGAGCGAGCACGATTTCGCGGCAGGCGCGGCGAAGGAGACGGGAAGGGATCCACTCCGCGAGCTCCGAAAACACCAGATCAAATGTGGCCAGACAACTGAGGAACTCGCCCTTGAATCCCTCATGTTTTGGGAGGATAGCGCCGTCAAGAATCGCCGACGACGGTGAAGATTAGCGCCGCGAGAAGGGGAACGGAAGCCACGGAGGAGCTGGGCCTCGTCGCTCGTCGGGAATGCTCGGTTTATTTTGTCGGAACGCGACACGTGCACGAAATCCAGCTCGTCCATACGATGACGATCCGACAGCGCGCGACGGTGTAAGGAGAAGCTCGTGCACGGGCACGGAATAGATTTTGCGGAGAGGAAAAGCTTGCCCGACACCGTGCATGGTGTGTGCGTGGTGGCCACGGCCCACGGGCTCCGGAAATGAACATCTAGTGCGTGCGTGCGTGCGTATGCCGTTCAGTTCAGTTTGACTCTTGAGTTGACATGGAGCACGGCTCAGCCAGTCACTGTATATCCATAGTGAGTGGCGGCAATAAGTGATCTGGCACGTTACATCTCCTGAAACATGATCTGCGTTGTCGGCGGCTGACGGCCGGAGTTGCTAGGGGACACCACTGGTGCAGATCTACCGAAGTGATTGGCCATTGACTGCCCTGGCCAAAACCATGACGAGAAACTTCAAAAGACAAAACACACCAAGAACTAGAGCACGCAACGCAACGTAGCTGTATCTTCCACTCGCAAAAAAAAAACGTATCGACCGGATGCGGATCTGGCCCCTGCCAAAAAACGCCATTCTCGTTTTGGCGTTCTAAAAATCTCAGAAAACGTCATTAACTTTAACTAATCCAAATCCTTGAAAACGCAAAAACAGGTAAGTCATTTGATGCACGACACCGGGGAAGATTCATTGAAGTGATTCGCCAATCCCATGTCGATAAACTACAAAGGCCAAACCCACCCAAAACTAAACTAGAGTAAGTATGTTTTCTCGCGAAAGACCTCTCGTGCCACGCGAGGCGGCCCAAAGGAAACCTAGGCTGACGCAAATCTTCTCCTCCTTCCGTTCCCTAGCCGCCGCCAAAGGGCACTGCTGGGCAAAGCCCGGCTGTCGTCGTCGTCGGCGGGATCTCTTCTACCCCTCGCGCGTGGAGTCGGCGCGGGCCAGCGACCCGAGCATGGGCGTGACATGGTCGCCGGGCTTCACAGCATGGCGGTGTCTCCTCGCCGTGGCGCGGCGGCAGTTTGCGTCTTGGATGGCGGCGGCGGCCTCTGTTCTCAGCACGGGCCATATAGCGCGGACTGCGGAAGACGATCGGTAACCTTGATTTGCGCGGCAGCGGGGATGTTTGGGTTAGATCTCCGATCTGGGCTTGGCATGACTCGTTCGTCCTGCCTTCCGTCGAGATCTCTCAACGGCTGCATCGCCAGTGGCGTGGCATAATGGTGGTGATCTGGCATGTCGGATTTTGCCGGCAGCGAGGAAGGGGAGGCTTGCTTGCCAGTGAAAACTGAGCCGACTTCGGTCATGGCGGACGATGGCAGCGTGTACGCGCCGTTACCCTGATGAAGGCATCGTCATTGCAGCAATGGCGTATACGCTCTCCATTGATCACTCTTGGAGACTTATGGGTTTATGAAAGACGGCAGCAACGGCTTATTAGCGTGCGCATGTGGTGCACGCCTAGTGTCCTCTGAAACTGTTTGTTCTCCTTGCTCGTCGTTGGGTGGCTTGTGAGTACTTTAGATTTAGCTGATTTGCATATGTGAGTGATGTCAGAGTACATGTGGCTCCGATCAGGTCCACTCATTCATCAAGGCCAGGAAGGTGGCTTCCGGTTGATCGGTGTATTTCTTTGTAATACTTTGTGCATTATTTTGAAGGAGAGTGGGTTCAACCTCCATTCGGAAGAAAAGAAAAAAATTACTGGTATTTTTTTGCGAAACACAGACGCTCACATACACGTGCACACTCACCCGTATGTACGCACACATGCACATCCTACACCTATGAGCACCTCCGAGAGACTGAGCCGGCTGGTCGAGTCTTGAGATTGACGAAGTCAACACAGGCGTCTCGCTGTCGACGGTAATGTTGCCTCCCACTGAAGAATATGATGCGTTGGGTATAACCACCCTCCTAAGCATCCTACTCCCTCCGTTCCAATTTAATTGACTTGCTGGCGAGTACTTCTCAGGAAAAAAACTACTGGTCAAGGTGTAGGTGTGCTCATGCACGGCACGTAGATGTGTAGCCTGGCGCCCTGGCCTGTTGGTGCACGTACATCTGTCCCCGTCGACCATCCTGTTCATGCTCATGCACGTCGGGCGGTTTCCAAGTTCCAACAAGTGTACGTGCGTGGCCGGATGGTGGCGGTCCATATCTATCTGCATGCCAGGAAACAACCTGTTTGCTTCTCTCGATCGATCACGATCACCAGCAGGAATAAAACGTTTTAAGTAAGTCGCATATATATATATCTGTCTTACTCTTGGTCGTGTCATTTGGTACCTTTGTAGAGTCGGACCTGACAGGAACTTGCAGGAGGTATATCTACCTATGTGAGTCGTCAGTGCGCGTACGTCCCGGTTTTGGGACGTGTAGATCTATGCAAAAATCTTGTCTTCTTTTCGTTCTTCTGTATGCCTACACAGGCCGGCATATATACAGGTTTCTCGGAGTTTGAGTTTAACTTTCGGCAGTTCACAGTGTCGTTAGAGTTCGTCGTGTATAACTTTTTTTATTATTTGCGAGAAACTTCTGATCTATTCGTCAATCCGTAAACCACATAGCGACAACTACAAACACTAGAGCGAGCCAAAGGCGCACCCCGCTGTGTTCATCCCTCCATCACCAGAGCCGGGCAAAAAGCATATTTCTGCCCTAAAAGTGGATAAGTGGTTCGCCGGAGGCCACACACACGTAGCTAGGTCTGACTTGTCCGTAGGCAATGAGAGCCCCTAAAAATATCAGTTCTATTTTTGAATGAGAGATCACACTTTTTCTAATGATTTTGACAAATAGTAAGCGTTATTTACGCGTCGTTCGCACAAGCTGCACTGCTAGAGCTGCTGAGAGAAAATTGCAAAAAACCACCACAATTGGTGGTTAAGCTACAAAAGACCACCGGTTTTCACCGAATTCGCAAATCGCCACCACTTTTCGTTGACAGCGTTGTAAAAAACTACCAGTTTCCACGAAACCTCGTCTTAGCCGAGTTAACGCTCGTTCTGACCAGTATGGCCCACTGTCAGGCGTGACGTGGCGCGTGTAAATTTTGCAAAAAAGTCCTCCATAATTTTTTTCTTCTTTTTTCTTTTATTTTTTCCCTCACGCTCGCGTTGACCCCACCTGTCACTGACTGGTGTGGGACCCACATGTCAGCTAAATTAAAAAAAATCCCACCCAAAAGAAAATCACCGTGCTCACCACGGGCCGCCGCCGCCACAGCTCACCAGGCTCACGGCCGCCGTGCGCCCGTGGCCGGCGCCCGCGCCCGAGCCCGTGCCCGTGGGCGGCCGTGGCCGGCGCCCGCGGTGGAGACGCGGGGGCAGGTAGCGGCGCTCACCGCCCTGGTCGACGAGCGCTCCGCCGACGCCGGCGCGCTTGCTGTCGTGGAACACCAGGTCCTTCGAGCCACCCTTGTTGCCCCTCTCCGCGCCTCGACCGAGGGCGTGGCTCTGCGGGCGCGGCACTTGTTGATGACGAGCCCGACGACTACGGGCGGAGGCGGCACGTAGGTGGGCGCCGCTGCTTCGGTGGCCGGGGCGGACGGAACGGGGGCGGGAGGAGGGATGGGGACGGGGAAGGGGTCGTCGGGAGGAGGGAGAGCCTCCGATCCGGAGGGCTCGAGCGGCGCGCGGGGGGGGGGGGGGGGGGTTCGGGGGCTCCTCGTCGGGGTCCTCCGCGGCGGGCATCGGGCCGGGCGACGGCGGCCGCCCGATCGGCGGCTCCGGCGGCGGTGGGTTCGCCGTGGTGAGAGAGAGAGAGGAGTGCATGAGGCGGAGTGGGATTGGAGGTGGGTCCCTTTTTGGTCTCGATTTGCTTCTCAGAAATTTGTGGAGGGCTTTTGTGCAAATGTAGCCTGCGCCACGTCATGCCTGACAGTGGGCCATACCGATCAGAAACAGCGTCAACTCGGGTAAAACGAGGTTAAAGTAGAAGTGGTGGTTTTTTGTTACGATGTCAACGAATAGTGGTGGGGATTTGCGAATTCGGTGAAAACCGGTGGAATTTTGTAGCTTGACCACCAATTGTGGTGGTTTTTTGCAATTTTCTCCGCTGCTGATGTTACGTACGAGATATTTTTGAGTTTAAGGTGGTCGATATCCACCGCTCGAATAGATAGAATAGAATTGACCCAGTTTGTAAGGAAAACCGGGTCCAAAAACCATACAAAATGTACAATGCCCTGTTTATGAAGAAGACAGGGCCAAAAAACCGCACAGACGATGTGACCCATCGCCCACACGACACAAGTCGACCAAACACACAACACACACCACCCGTTCCGGGGCCACCGCCTCGGCGAAGCAACCAGATCGACCTTCGCATTGCCAAAAGTGATCCAGTCATGGTCGGGCGAACCCTCTGCCCGCGCAGTCTTTATCCAGGTCGCAACCAAAACCACCCTGTTCCGGGCCCGCCGCCCCGGCGTAGCAACCATATCGACCTTCGCAGTGCCCGAAGGCAATCCAGTCGAGTCGACAAACCCTCTGCCCATGCAGTCTTCATCCAGTTCGCCACCCAAACACACACTAAACATCGGCTCTGCTTCATAGAACCGTCGTAGCGTGGGAGACCGAGGCCGCCGCCTCGACGTACCACCACCGTCCGGGGTCGCCACCCCGGCATCCACCTCCCCCGGCCACCGAAACTCACTCGCCAGCTGCCGCGAACTAACCGCACCGTGAAGGCTTGGGTCTCCAAGGCAACACCTCCAAGAAGGTCGCAACGCGTCCGTTGCCGCCGCCCGCTCCCGAGGAGCTTAGGTTTTCACCCGATAGCAGGACCGCTCACGTCGGTCAGGATGGAACCACCACAACGACGCAAACTAGAGAGGGAACGACGCCAAGGGCGCCGCCGTCGTCGGCACTGACCGAAGTCCGTGCAGGGCTTTCGCCCAGGAGGTCCATCCGACCACACGGCGAGAGGAGCAAACAGACTGTTGACGAGAAGCAGCGCCGGCCTCCAAGCTCGACCGCTGGCCATGGCGGCCGCGACACTCATGGTCGTGACATCCATGCCGCACCGCTGCATCAACCTTCGGTCCGGGGCCGCCGCCCCGGCTTCCACGCCGCCCGGACGTCGGAGCACGGCGGCACGAGATGCCACTCCTGCCTTCGCGCCGGAGTCTCCGCCGCCTCCGCCCCCGAGCTCCCCATCCCCTGCCGAGCTGAACTCGGCCTCCACGCGCCACCCGGGCGCCGGAGCTCCGCTTCGGAGCCATCGCCTCCACCTCATCGCTCCGCTTCGCTCGAGTGACCGCACCAGCGCGCCCGGGCCGGACGAGCCCAGATCGGGCCCGCCAAGCCCATCGAGCGCGCAGCACCTCCAGCGACGGCGCCGCAGCCGCCCTACACCGTCGCCCACGGCCAGTGCCATGTCCTCCTCCTCTGCGTGAGCCCGCCGGCTCGCCGTCCTCCGCCCCGACCGCCGCCTCCCCCACGGGCCGGTCAGCCTCCAGCCGAGACATCGCCCCCCGACCACCGTTTTTGGCAGCGGATGGGTGCTGTCGGGGGCTACCCCCGGGTAGGGTCATGATGAGGTAAAAGCTATGCCCAATTGTGGGCCAGGTTACAGTAAAAACCGGAGTACCTGGACTTAGGAGCATGATGTAGGTGCAAACCGACATAAGCGTACCGAGTTAACCCAGGCCTGAAGGGACCGAGGTATCATGCTGGTGATAGCCGGCATGTGACGACCGAGACAAGGGATCCAAGATAAGGATCCGAGATAACATAACCGACATATGTATGTCGGTAACTTGTGTGTTTTCTTATGTGCAGGGAAGGATATTTGAGGAAGGAGGATCCGGCATATCCATGCCGGGTTATCCATATGTCGGACAAGAGTCAATGCTCCTGTCACCTCCCGTCTGGCACGGGAGCGCCTGACACAGAAGCGCCTGACACGGGGGCGTGCAGGAGACCGAGATGGCAGGCCATCATTCCACCGCTGACTCCGGGTTATCCGGGGACAGACTGCGAGGCAGAGGCATGGGCAGGCCCTGTCTTGTCGCTGACCTCGGACGTACTTTGGAGCAGAGACGTGGGACAGGACATGGGCGAGCCACGTCCTGTCCACTATGCAGAGACAATCATGACGTGCAGGCGTGCGTGTCTGCAGTGCCGGTACGGAGAGGTGACCGTTGCATGTGGAGGGGTATTCCGGTAACCCGGTTTAGCCTATATATGCCCTTACCCCCTCCTGCGTGAGGGACGATGCCCTGGGATACACTTCTCCCCGTAGCTTCATCTTCCACCTTGTGTTCTTCCCATTGTTGTGTGATACAGCTCAAGGAGCAAGCTTGTATTTGTGATACCGAGATATATAGAGAGAGAGAGGCAGGAGTAGGGGTCTTACCTCCTCACGAGGGCCCTGAACCTGGGTAGATCTTGGTGTGCTGTTGTTCTTCGTGTGTGCTTCTTAGCGCGCTAACCCTCTCCCGGATTCCACCAGCGTCCATCGGCCCCACACTTTAGCCATCCTATGGCATCTGCCGTGATACCACCACGACAGTTGGCGCCCACCGTGGGGCAGCAGCGGCGCTGGCTGGTGTGACATTCCGGACGGGCTCCATCATCGACTCCGGCGAGCGCGTCGTTTGCGGGCTCGTCTGCAAGCTCGGCGCGCTGAACTTCATCAGCGACAACGCGGGATGCTTCGGCAGCAGGCCGTTCCCGACGAACGGCTGCCTCATCAGCTTCGGCACCTTCGTGACCTACGTCGCCACCGAGGTTGTCTGCAAGTACCCCGAGCAGGTGCTTGTGGCGGAGGATCCTCCTGCCATCTGTGCGGCTCGCGGCCGGCGTAGCGCTCGCCCCGGGAGCTGCGCAGAGGTCATGATGACCGGCACTGCGGCGATGCCGGTAAAGGAGACCCCGGCAAAGAGATGCCGGTAATCCCGCACCAAAGGTTAGATCGGCGAAAGTGCCGCTGGAGAGGAGGGAAAACCTCCCCGGCCAGCCGGTACATCCCATGTGCCGGTTAAGCCAGCTCACCTCGAGGAGATCATAGAGAAGTTAAATGTGCCGGTAGTTGCCGGTACAGATGCTGCCCAGTCAGAGGCAGAGTTGGAGGCACGGCGTCAGAGCTTGCTTCAGGAGGCTCTGGAGATGGCCGAGGTACGAAGAGAGTTCGGGATAACTGTCCGTGAGTATAACCTAGCACATGGTTTTACCCCGGTAGCTGCTCGCCCTAGTCGAGTAGAGGATGTGCGCAAGAGAGGTAAAAACCTCAATGCCGAGTTAGCTAGAGATGGTAGATCTAGCTCAGTAAAACTCCTAGTGCCTTATCGGTCGAAAAACCGAAGTATAGTTCCCCTGCTAAGACTCTTAGAGCTGCCGAGGCAGCAAGAGCCGAGTTGTCTGGCTTATCCGGAGAAGCTCTCCGCAGGCAGCAGACCGAGTTAATGAGCTGGTAGCTGTGGCTACCCGGCAGAATGAGGCCTATCGCAGGCCAACACAGTTGCAGGTGGTCGATGTTGTTCACTCGGCTAGGGGAGCTAGTGGATCTAAGGGGCAGCTTCTTCACCGCATGTCGGTGTAGATCGTGACCGGAGTGTAAACTCCGGTAAGAGCAAACAGATGCAGGTGTATGATCCGGCGTGTGCCGGAAAACAGAGTTGGGCGAGGTAGTGCCGGCCGGGGTAGAAGCAATCCCGGTCAGGGCGGTCCAGGTGCCGGGGTAGTTAACTCGGCTGGCCGAGGTTATCCACCTCGGTATCCGACACAAAATCTCGCCCAGCAGCAGCAGCAAAATGTCGGGCATGTCCAGCAGCCGCAAGTTGTTGACAGGTGGCTAACCGCTATGATGATGGTTACTCGGCTATGGAGAAAGCCGGGTATCCGAGATATGAAGGTGCACTGGGATCTCGGTTGGGACTCGCCAGTTGTCACCAAATGATGCACGCTACAAGTTGGACAGATTTATATGTCCGAGATGCTGGAAGAGCAAGGTCCACCTGGTCCGGCATGTTTTGGACCTCGGATCATGAGGGAACCACCGGTGCGGCACTTTCAGCTAAACCGAGGTGCAAAAACATATGACGGCAGCACAAGCCGGAGGACTGGCTGACAGATTATGTGTCGGCTGTGCATATTGCGGGAGGTAACCGCAGATGGGCGGTGAGGTATATCCCGCAGATGTTGGAGGGGCCAGCCCGGATTTGGCTGAACAACCTGCGAGAGGGCAGTGTTGATTGCTGGCTGGACTTTGAAGAAGCATTTGTTAGCAACTTCTCCAGCACATACAAGAGACCAAACCGTCCTCAACAGCTTGCGATGTGCAAGCAGAGGGATAATGAAACTGACCGGGATTACTTAACCCGGTGGAGTACTATTCGCAATTCCTGTGAAGGAGTTGTAGAGGCACAGGCCATATCTTGGTTTGCCCAGGGGTGCCGACACGGCTCCATGCTCTGGCAGAAGTTGCAGAGGGAAATGCCGGCCACTCTGGCCGAGACAATCCGGATTGCGGATAGCTATGCACTGGGTGATCCGATGCAACCTTTGCTGAACTCGGGAGAGCCGAGTAGAAGATACCCGGTGAACAACAGACCCGGGCCAGTCAGGCAGAACGATCGCCAGGACTTCGGTAACAAGAGGAGAGACCGGATTACCGGTATGGCTCGAACCAGGTTGCAGTGTAAACCAAGACCAGCCAGATGCCGGCAATAGCCAGCGTCCGAAGTTCAATGGCCCAGCATGGGGCCAGAATCAAGAAGGGAAAGGCCATGGGGTGACCAGAAGCCACCTTAACTTATGAGGCTATGTTGGATGGCCTTGCAGCTTCCACACCATGATCCGCAGCCTGAACCATACAACTCGGCAGTGCAGCTGGTATCAGCGCACAAGGGGGAAGGAGCCAGAGCCGGAGGAAATCAATGGGGGCACCTCAGAGATTCCCCGAGGCAAAACTTGCCGCTTACCGGAGCAAATGCTATCCCGGTGATCCGCCAGTTCCGAGGCAAGCAGATCAAAGCCTGTGAATCAGTGAATGTCGGAGGGAAAAAACAACAACACTGGTCCCAGCAGGCAGGGAGAGTATCCCCAGGGAGATTACAGAGAAGCTCATCAGAGCTATGTGATATTTGTGACCGAGCCAACTGACAAGAAGAGCTTGCATCGGCGTGCACTGGAGGTGAACGCAGTTATGCCGGCAATACCGAAGTATTTGCACTGGTCCGAGCAAGAGATCACTTGGAGCAGAAGGGATCATCCCCGAGTTATGCCAACTCCGGGAGGTTATGCGTTGGTAGTGGATCCGACATTCTTCGGACCGACACTCAATACTCGGTTCACCCGAGTTCTCATTGATAATGGGAGTGCTATCAATATCATGTACCGAGACACCATGGTGAAGATGGGTATCTCGGCAAACATGCTGCAACCGAGTTCTACACCTTTCATGGCATAGTGCCAGGTGTTCATGTGCACCTATGGGCAAAATTTGGGTTGATGTGTTGTTTGGCACCAAGGACAACTGCCGAACTGAGAGCATCCAGTTTGAGGTAGTGGACCTCGAAAGTCCATACCATGCTTTACTCGGTAGCCTGCACTGTCCAAGTTCATGATATCCACCCATGTGGGTTACCTCAAGATGAAAATGCCGGGTCCTAATGGCATCATCACTATCTCGGGTGATTACAAGCGTGCACTGGAGTGTGCCTCGGCTGGATCGTGCTTAGCCGAGTCACTGATCATGCTGCAGAGAAGAAGAAGATCCATGAGTGGTGGCATTGGCTCAGTCCGCAACTCGGTATGCCGGGTATGGCTAACCCGGAGCAGAATGCAACTTTCGAGGTGCCAAAGAGACCAAGAAGATCAATGTTGACCCGGCATGTCCGGACCACAACGTCATCATTGGTACCGGGTTAACTGAGAAATAGGAAGGCGAGCTCAGTCACTTCCTCCGTGAGAACCGGGATATCTTTGCATGGTCAAATCAGGACCTGCCAGGTGTTCCGAGGGAGTTGGCTGAGCACTCTTTGTTCGTCAGACCGGATATGAAGCCGGTGAAGCAACCTATGCGCGTCTCTCGGATGAGAGGAGAAAAGTGATAGGTGATGAACTGGCCAGGTTACTTGCATCTGGGTTCATCATGGAAGTGCTGCACCCGGACTGGTTGTCTAACCCGGTCCTGGTGGAAAAGAAAAAAGATGACCCGAATGTGGCCATTGTGTGGCGTATGTGTATTGATTACACAAACTTGAACAAGGCATGTCCTAAGGATCCATTCCCGCTGCCTCGGATAGATCAAGTGATCGATTCCACAGCCGGGTGTGAGCTGTTATCCTTTGTAGATGCGTATTCTGGTTTTCACCAGATACCACTGAACCCTGCTGATCAAATGAAAACTGCTTTTATCACCCCGTATGGGGCTTATTGCTATCGTGTCATGACCTTTGGTTTGAGAAATGCTGGTGCCACTTACCAGAGATGTATGCAAAAATGCTTGCATGATCAAATAGGAAAAAATGTGCAGGTGTATGTCGATGACATTGTCATCAAGTCTAAGGAAAAGCTACTCTGATTGATGATCTCCGAGAAACATTTGAGAATCTGAGGAAATTCCGGATAAAACTTAACCCGGACAAATGTACCTTCGGTGTGCCGGCAGGCAAATTACTCGGTTTCCTCGTGTCAAGCCGAGGTATCGAGGTGAACCCGACAAAAATCCGTGCTATTGAAAGCATGAGGTTACCGACATGTCTCAAAGACGTGCAGAAATTCACTGGATGTTTGGCATCTTTAAGTCGGTTTGTTAGCAGGTTGGGAGAAAAGGCATTGCCTTTGTATCAACTCATGAAGAAAACAACCCACTTCGTGTGGCCCCCGCAAGCAGATGCGGCGTTCACCGAGTTAAAAAAGATGTTGGCAACTGCGCCGATACTGGCTTCACCATTACCCAAAGAGCCGATGTTGCTCTACATTGCAGCCACAAACCGGGTTGTGAGTGTCGTATTGGTAGTGGAGCGAGAAGAAGATGGCAAAACTGTGCAGAGGCCAGTGTATTACCTAAGCGAGGTGATCTCGTTATCCAAGCAGAACTATCCGCACTACCAGAAATGACATATGGTGTCTATCTGGCTGCTAAGAAGTTGAAACATTACTTCCAAGAGCATTCAATCACTGTGGTGTGGAGGCTCCTATCTCGGAGATCATTGGGTGTAAAGATGCAACTGGCCGAGTAGCCAAGTGGGCTATCGAGGTGTCCCCTTACACTCCTCACTATGAAAGAAGAGATGCCATTAAATCTCAGGCACTGCCGGATTTCCTGGTGGATTGGGCTGAAATGCAATATGAGCCACCACGGCCTGACCCCAATTACTGGAGAATGCACTTTGATGGATCAAGAACAAAAATTGGTTTAGGTGCCGGGGTAGTCCTTACCTCGCCAAAGCATGATCAGTTGAGATATGTGTTGCAGATTCATTTTGCGGCATCTAACAATGTGGCCGAGTATGAGGCACTTGTTCATGGGCTAAATGTGGCCAAAGAAATTGGTATTCGCCGGATAGAATGTTTCGGAGACTCGGATTTGGTGGTGCAGCAAGTCTCGGGAAATTGGGATGCTTTAGATGCCAACATGGCGTTGTATCGGTTTCATGTCCAGAAGATCTCGGGGTTCTTTGAAGGTTGCGAGCTCACGCATATACCTCGGGCTGAAAATGACGCCGCCGATGTACTGTCCAAGCTAGGTTCATCCCGGGATCCAATTCCACCCGGCATAGCCTTGGAGCATCTGAGGAAGCCATCAATCAAACCATCGCCGGAGTCCGAGTCAATTTTTATCCCGGCAAAACCGGAGTCTGGTGCTGTTCCCATGGACGTCGATGTCGGATGCATTTGGGAGAACCCGGGGACTGCTTGGCAGAACCCGGGGACTGGTTACTCAATCTCGGAAGAAGTAATGTCGGTTGATCTCATGGAGGTGGATGATCGGTCTTTCCTGTGCGTCCTGTGCCGGAGTGGGCACAACCAATAATGGCATTTATGATGGATGGGAGTTTGCCAAGTAATGAAGTTGAAGCTAGGCAAGTGCAAAGAAGATCCAAGGCTACACCATCATCAACCAGAGTTATACAAGAGAAGTGTGACCGAGGTACTGCAGCGCTGTGTCGAGCCGCAGAGGGCAGAGATGCTCCTGGAAATTCATCAGGAGAATGTGGTCATCATGCTTCATCAAGAGCCTTGGTGGCTAAGGTATTCCGGCATGGGTTTTATTGGCCCAGTGCTTTGAACCAGGCAGAAGATATCGTCAGAAAGTGTGAGGGATGTCAGAGGTTTGCTAAAAAGATCCACCTGCCAGCCTCGGCACTCAAGACAATTCCAATCACTTGGCCCTTTGCAGTTTGGTGCTGGATATGGTGGGAGAATTCAGGCCAGCCCGAGGTAACATGACTCATATGCTGGTGATGGTGGACAAGTTCACCAAGTGGATCGAGGTAAAGCCAATCCGGAAGTGTGATGGTCACACAGCTGTGACCTTTTTGAAGGACATCATTTTGAGATATGGTTACCCCCATAGCATTATCTCGGATAATGGCACAAACTTTGCTGTGGGAGAGTTTGCTCGGTTCTGTGCGGATAAGAGAATTCGGTTGGACATAGCCTCGGTGGCACACCCTGAGGCAAATGGGCAAGTGGAAAGAGCAAATGCATTGGTGTTAGCCGGTATCAAAGCCGGTTGATTGAACCACTGTTGCGAACTCCGGGATGTTGGATAGAGGAGATACCAGCAGTTGTGGGGTCTAAGGACCACACCAAATCGATCAACTGGCTATACGCCATTTTTTCTGGTCTATGGAGCAGAAGCGGTCTGCCAACCGACATGGAATATGACTCGCCGAGAGTGGCGCTGTACACTGAAACCGAGGCAAAAGAAGCTCGGGAAAATGATGTTGATTTGCTCGAAGAAGCACGAGAACTGACCTTATCTCGGTCAGCTATATATCAGCAAAATCTCCGACGCTATCATAGCCGGAAGATCAGCCCTCGGGTTTCCGAGAGGGAGATTTGGTGTTGAGGCTAGTGCAACGCAAAAGGCCGACACAAGTTGTCACCTCCATGGGAGGGACCGTTCATTGTGAGCAAGGCTCTGCACAATGATTCATACTATCTTATAGATGCACAGGCACCGAGGAAAAATGTGATGGACAAATCCGGAGAGGAGACCAAAAGACCCTGGAATGTAGCTCTACTTCGTCCCTTTTACTCTTAAGGGCGCAGTGTATGTATCTCGGTTTTTCCTTTGAATAAAATGCCGGCACTCCGAAAAGAAACTCGGGGACTGCCTTTGTCTATATGCTTGTGTTTTATCTCGGTTTTTTCTGTGTTGTTCATATGTCGGATGATTTTGAGACCTCGTTTCAAAGTTCAAGTAATGTATGCTATTTTGTTGTGATCTTGTGACTCGACTGACGAACGCCGAAATGGCAGTCAAGAGCAGAGGTTATGGTATATGGTAAACATGAAAATGGACTCGGGGACTCGGTCCTAAAAAGATCCGACATATGTCGTTTACTAACCCGGTTTTTTCGTTCCTTTTCCTTGTGTCGGATGACTCTAAACCTTACCTCAAAATTTACAAGTATTGTATGCTATAATGATTGATCTTGTGACTCGACTGTCGAACGCCTAAATGGTAGACAAGAGCAAAGATTACTAAGTATAGTAAACAAGAAAGTAAACTCGGGGACTTGGTGCAAAGTGATACGGCATTAAGCTTGTCTTGTTGAAGCTAATATGATAAAAGTAGCACTGCGAAATACTTAAACGTATATTTACATCTGCACCCGGCATTCCGGGGATTTAATAGTTCAATGTTTCATAAGCTTAGGCAGCTGCCTCGGAGGAGCTCGGAGCAGTTGGAGTCTCGGCGGCAGAAGAAGCTTCAGTGGTTGGAGCAACCTCGGGAGTTGGAGTGGCTGCCGAGGCACCAGCAGTGTCGGATACCGGCTTCTCAGAAGTCTCGGTTACCGGCTTCTCTGCAGTGTCGGTCGCAGCCGGCTTGGCGATGTCGGTTGCTCCAGCAGCAGCAGAGGTCTCGGTTGCTCCGGCAGCAGTAGTCTCGGTCGCTCCGGCAGTGGCAGCTCGGGAGTGTCGACCTCGATCTCCTCATCGATGTCATCTTCTTCGTCTTCGCCCTCTTCATCATCCTGGTCATCTTCTTCGTCATCCGAGTAGGCGGGACCCGGGATGAAGTGTCGGGTGGGAGCATAACTGGCCATGAATTTGGCTGCATCTTTGCGGCTCTCTATCAATGTCGGATCGAGGTCCATTTGGAGCCTTGGCGCAGGGAGCGCACGGCGTTGAGTTGATGGACTCGTACCAGGAGAGCACAAAGGTTAGTGCTTGATCAGCTCCGGCACGAGCTGCTGAGGATCTCCACTCTCGGATCCTGGCCTCGGCCCCGTCAGACACTTGGACAGTTCTTCAATGCTGGATGGAGTTGGAGATCCTGGCCATAAGGCTCGGTAAGCTTTGATACCGGCATCAAGAAGGTCCAGGCCAATGGCCTTCAAAGGAGAGATGCGGCATTCAGAGCAGTCAAGTAATCTTCAATATCCCATTCTCCGGGATTGGGCCAGCCTCGGCTCTCTTCGCTCGTGCCTTGCGCACAGTGTTGAGTGCAGCAGCTTGGAGTGGGCGAAGTGATCTGAAGACAGAAAAGCTATCACCGAATTGAGTTATATACCGGCATATCTTAATGTCGGTGCAAGTAATGAAAGCAAAAGGAAAGGATAAAGAAACTTACAGTCCATCTCCTTGTTCAGCCGGGTGAGCTCGCGGAGCCAGATGTCGGATTTTGCCTTGAGGGCATCCAGTTCTCCTTGAGCCGAGGTAGCGCGAACCTCGGACGCCTCGAGCGTTTCCTTGTGCTTCTGAGCAGCTTCTCCTTTTGCATCAGGGCCTGCTCAATGCCGGTTTTTCACCTGGACCCGGGCAAGCTCCTCCTGGAGCCGAGACACTTCTTGCCGTTCCTTCTGAAGGGCAGTGGCGTGCGCTTGTTCCTTGTTCTTCAGCGTCTCCTGAAGTTGCTTGTGGGACCTCTTGAGCTTGTTGTGGTCCAGAAGCAACTTCCGAAACACCGTGGTCCGAGCATTGGTGCAATCCTGAAAAGGGCAAAGAGTTATGGTTAGTTGAAATTCATGCCGAGTAAAGCTGAGTGTCGGATTTCTTAAAGATTCCTGCCGAGTAAAACTCGACAAGAATCTCGGGGACTGGATGTCGGATTTTTTGAAGATCCGAAGTGTCGGATTTTTGAGTTAAATGAAAATTTGGTGAAGATTCGCGCTGAGTGATCTTTACTCGGGCGAGCACAGGTCACTCAACCCGAATCTCGGGGACTGGGGATTGTGTATGTTTATCATCTATGGCAAGGAAAATAAAAGTTTGGCTGAGGAAAAGATACCTCGGCAAGCTTGCTGGCTCGAAGGGTCGAGACTTGCAAATTGTGCATGGCCTGAGCAAGTGCACTGGGGCCAGCTGGATGGGAATGACCGGGTGTGCGGAGGAGACCTCGCTTGTGTCGGCAGCGTTCCAGTCCATGTGATATTGCTTCTCCGAGCCTAAGCTGTGTCCACTCTGAGTTTGGAGCTGGGGTAAAACCCAGCTGCCGCTGGCAACTCGGGAGACAGAGTGGTGAGAGCTTGGTGCTCCGGGTAGTGGTTGGAGTCAACACCACTTGTCTCTCCGGGTTGGCAAGCTGTTTCCCGGTGGCTGCTTGGCTCTGTGTCGGCTTGGCAAGTGGAGTAGCTTTCCGAGTTGTTAACTCGGTGGACTTGATGGGGGACTTGGTGGTGGACCTCGGCCGGGGCGGCTGCTTCGGCTGCTGCTGTGCTGTTGAGGTTGTGGCTGTCCTTGGTGCTGTTGTTGTTGCTGCTGCTCCTGTGTTGTTGCTGTTGCTGCTGTTGTTGTGGTGCTGCTGCTGCTGCTGTGTGTTGTTGTGGTGGTGGTTGCTGTGCGCCCGAGGTCACCGAAGTGTCGGCCGCGGGATGTCGGTTTCCATGGTGGGGGCATCGGTGCCATCATCCTGGTCGAGGATCACGACCTCGGGGGTGACAGATGAAGTGGCGGGTGTCGTGGGTTTGTCACGTCAGGTGTCATAGATGACTTCGTAGGTGTGGGATTACGCGAGTCAAGCATCTCCGAGCTTGGGATCGCAGGAACAAAGATCAACACAGATTTACCCAGGTTCGGCCCCCTCAATGTGAGGTAAAAGACCTACTTCCTGCCTACCCTAGATTGGTATTGATATGATAATCGAGGTGTTACAATGGAGGCGATCCGATCTGGTACTCGCCGTATGAGCTAGGGTTTTGGGCTGATAGCTTGACCCGCTCTAAGTCCTGCGAGTCCTCTTTATATACACAGAGGCTCGCTAGGTTACAAAAGGAAACTTCCCCATAAGGAATACATCGCAGAGGCCTACTCGGAGACTACTTGGTCTTCACGTCCTCCGGGATTTGTCTTCTAGATCCTTCTCCTTATGGCGGTTCAATAATTGGGCTTGTTCCCAAGTGGGCCTTCATCTGTGCGAGTAAGTTAAGTCGCATGGGCCGCGGGTTAATCCAGAAAGTATTCCCCGACATTAGCCCCCAAGCATGGCCTGAACTTCATAGTACTTCTTGATCTTGAATGCTTAGGCCGTGCTTTTCCTTGTTTCGTGGCTTATAATTGTACAAGTTTGGCCTTGACTCGCACCTGGAAAATCATCTGACTTCGTGGGCTTTAGAGTATCCTGATAGCTTCAGAACTTGATGAAGATCTATCTTCAAATTTTTGATGATAATATGATATAGCCCCAAGGATTGAGAGGATGTTATGTGGTAATCATCTCAATTCTTCTCAGAGAACTCTGAAGGTCATCACCTGTAACTTGATATCATGATAAAACAATTGTTAAGTTACAAGTAATTGTAATTGGTGTTGCCGTACTATAAGCAGTACATCGACCTCTAGTTAGGCCATCTGAATCCTTAAGTGGGCACTCGCGACTCAGTATTTCCCAGGAATATGTGTGTTCAGGATCGAGAGCGGCCATGATAGGCAATCAAGCTCGATTGACGCCACCCCAGTACTTTGGCCAATAATGCGAGTAGCAATCCAACTTAAGGTAAATTTGATAATTGCCAATAAATCGGCTGTTTCAGGGTAACAAAGACCCCAAGAAACATAATGATATTGCCATGATAGGCTAAGCTATGATAAGCTTTGATTTGATGACACATAAGGTCGCGCCTAGGTGGCAACGAGTGTTATACATAGGGTTGGATCGCGCGTAGGTGGCGATCCATGGTGATACATGGGGTCGGTCGCGCCTAGGTGGCGACCAGAGATGATACAAAGTTTACGGCCGCGCCTAGGTGGCGGCCGATTTCTGATACAAGGGTCGATCGCGCCTGGGTGGCGATCAGATGTTGCATAGGTCGCGCCTAGGTGGCGACCAAAGTTGAAGTTCTAGCCCTGAGTGGCTGTGATGATACTCAGCTATAAAGCTGGAAGGATGATGCTTGGCTCTGATTAGCCTTTTTTTATGTATAGTACGGTCGCAGGTGTGCGACGTTCCAAGGGCGAGGTGCCTCGAGACGATCCTCGAATCATGGCGTTCGCTGCTTTCTTCCCTTAATCCAGCAGGTAGTATGACCATTGTTTAGCTTCTTGCTGATGATGTAGGGTCCTTCCCATGGAGAGGACAGCTTATGCATTCCCTTGTGATCTTGTTTAAGTCGCAGCACTAGGTCGCCTTCTTGAAAGGTGCGTGTTTTGATGCGTCTGGCATGATAGCGTCGCAAATCTTGTTGATATACTGCTGACCTTGATGCTGCCAAGTCTCTAGCTTCTTCTAATGTGTCCACCGAGTCTTGCGAGCTATCTCATTATCTGTCTCGATGTAAGCCGCAACTCTTGGTGAATCATGTATGATATCGCTGGGCATGACTGATTCTGCTCCATAGACATGAATATGGTGTAAATCTGTGGATCTGTTAGGGTTGTTCTCAAGCTCCACAGTACTGCTGGCAGTTCTTCCACCCAACATCCTGGAGATGCTTCGACCTTTTCAATAAGGCGCGGCTTAATTCCATGGAGAATTTCCTGGTTAGCTCGCTCAGCTTGTCCATTGCTCTGCGGGTGTGCTACTGACGTGAGGTCCAATCTTATCCCATTGTCTGCGCAAAATATCTGTGTAGCCCCTTCAGAGGTGTTGCTCCCATTGTCTGTAATGATACTATGGGGGTAATCAAAGCGGAATATGACCTTTTCAAGAACTTGACTGCTGTTTCAGCCTCGCAATCTCCACAGGTTCTGCTTCTATCCACTTTGTGAATTTGTCCACCATGACTAGAGGTGAGTTTTTCCGTTTGAAGGACCGTCTGAAAGGCCCCACCATGTCAAAACCCCATACTGCGAAAGGCCATGTAATGGGTATGTGCGAAGTGCTTGGGCTGGCATATGATCTTGCCTAGCGTATCTTTGACATCATCGCACACTCTGACAATTTGCTCTGCATCTGCTAATTGTTAACCAGAAGAATCCATGTCGGAACGCCTTTGCCACCAAAGTCTTGACGAAGCATGATGGCCCACAATCGCCTGAATGAATTTCGGGCAAGATTTTTCGTCCTCTTCTGGTGAGGACACATCTTTGAAATGTTCCTGATACGCTGCGCTTTTATAATTCATTGTTGATGATTGTATAGGCCTTTGACGTCGTATGATTTTGCGCGCCTCAATTTCATCGTCCGGCAGCACTCCGCGACTTAAATATGCCATGTACGGCTCTGTCCATCCTGGCCTGTTCATGCAGGGCTGCGACTAAAGTTGAATCATCCTCTGGCTCTGCAATGTCAATCTCTGCTGGAGGCTTGACTGATGGATTGTGCAGTTCATCCAGGGAAAACATTGGGTGGGACTGACTGTCTATTGGATCCAAGCCGAGACAAGGCATCTGCAGCTTCATTTTGTCTCCAATCAATATGTTCAACTTGGTATCCAGTGAAATGTCCAGCAATTCTGTCCACCTCTCTCCTATATGCAGTCATGTTGCGTCCTTGCTGTCCCACGTTCCGGAGACCTGCTGTGCCACCAAGTCTGAATCGCCAAAACAGCGTATGCGACTGATGTTCATCTCCTTTGCTATACGTAGACCATGAAGCAGTGCCTCGTACTCCGCCACGTTATTTGTGCAGTTGAAGTGTATCTGTAACATACCGCAGCTTGTCTCCCTTGGGAGATGTCAGAACAACTCCAGCCCCCGAGCCTTGTAACTGTCTTGACCATCAAAATGCATGGTCCAGTATTTGGTTTTCTGCCATGCTGGGGGCAACTTGGATTTCTGTCCAATCGTTAATAAAATCTGCAAGGGCTTGCGACTTAATTGATGTGCGCGGCTCATAGCTGATGTGATGTGGTCCCAACTCGATCGCCCACTTAGCGACTCTTCCAGTAGCTTCTCGATTTCGAATGATATCTGCCAATGGTGCGAACTCACCAGTTATTGGATGCTCTTGGAAGTAGTGCTTCAGCTTGCGACTTGCATGAACACTCCAAACACCAACTTCTGCCACTGTGGGTATGCTGTTTGGAAGCTGTGAGGACTTCGCTCACGTAGTATACTGGCTCTGGACAGGGTATTCCTTTCCTACTTCTTGTCTCTCCACAACCATGACAGCGCTCACAGCGCGGGAATTTGCCGCTTGTATAGTAACATTGGCTCTTTATCTTTTGGAGCCGCAGAACTGGAGCATTCGTCAATTGATGCTTCAAGGCTGTCAGAGCTTCGTCAGCCTCTGCGTCCCAAACGAAGGTGTTGAATGTTTCGCAGTCTGTACAAAGGTAGCGCTTTCTCTTCCAATCTTGATATAAAGCGACTCAAAGCTGTACGCAACCAGTAAGCCGCTATACATCTTTATCTTTTCTGGCTTTTGGAGATCCATCACGGCCTTTATCTTGTCAGGGTTGGCCTCAATGCCTCTTTCTGATACTATGAATCCCAATAGCTTCCCTGCTGGTACTCCGAAGACGCACTTTGTGGGGTTGAGCTTCATGTTGTATTTTCTGAAATTTGTAAATGTCTCTGCCAGATCACCAATAAGATCCTGGCTAACTTGCGATTTAATCACAATATCATCCACGTAGGCATGAACGTTGCGACCTATTTGCTCATGTAAGCAATTCTGAATGCATCTTTGGTAAGTCGCACCTGCGTTCTTCAACCCAAAGGGCATGCTGACGTAACAAAAAGCTCCGAAGGGTGTGATGAAGGACGTCTTTTCTTGGTCTTCCCTCTTCATCTTGATTTGATGGTAGCCTGAATAGCATCCAAGAAGCATAACAGCTCGCACCCAGCAGTTGAATCAATTACTTGGTCGATTCTTGGCAAAGCAAATGGATCCTTTGGACAAGCTTTGTTAAGACTGGTGTAATCGACGCACATTCGCCACGTACCATTCTTTTTCATAACCAATACTGGATTTGCCACCCACTCCGGATGGTATACCTCTGTGATGAATCCTGCAGCCAGCAAGCGAGCTATCTCCTCTCCTATCGCCTTTCTCCTGTCATCATGAAAACGCCGTAGTGGCTGCTTCACTGGTTTAGCCGCAGGGTTCACTTTGAGTCTATGTTCTGCTAATCCTCTTGGTAACCCCGGCATATCTGACGGCTTCCATGCGAAGATGTCTTTATTTTCCTGGAGAAAAGCAACGAGGGCCTTCTCCTGTTCTTCTTCCATGTGTGCTCCAATGCTAGTTTGCTTGGATGAGTCGCCAGGAATAAGATTTATCAGCTTAGTGTCCTGGGCCGCTTTGAACTTCATTGGTGGCTCGGCAGATGGCGTGGTAACCACACTCATATCGTTTGGGTCCACCTGCGACTTATAACCTTTTAGTTCTTCCGCGGCACAGGCGGATTCTGCGAAAGCCGCATCTCCTTTCTCGCATTCTATTGCTTTTCTCTATCTCCGTACACTGTGATGACCCTTTTGGTCCTGGTATCTTCAACTGTAGGTACACGTAGCATGGTCTGGCCATAAACTTGGCAAAGGCCGTTCTTCCAAACAGGGCGTGTATGGGCTCTGGAATTTTACTACTTCGAAGCTTAGGAATTCACTTCTAAAGTTCTCTTCTGTTCCAAAAGTAACCACGAGGGTTATTTTCCCCACTGGCCGTGCGGACCTTCCTGGGACAATGCCGTGAAATGCTGTTGACGTGGGCTGTGGCGGGTGGTCGTCGCGACTCCAGGTTACCGCGTATTCTGACCACCTTAACCAAGCGGGTGTTGTTGGTATCACGGCGTTCACCTGCTGACTTCTCCGGCTCAATTTCTCTTCTCTTTTGGAGGTATCGATAACTATGGTGTGATACTGCCCCGTCTGCCTGGGGTTACTCGCGCCGTGCTGCCCAGTGTTTGTGTTATGAGCCGCACTAGGGTTTCCTTTTATGGGAATTCCCCCCGTTGTGTTGACTTTCTTCTTTCCACGTTTTGTAATAATGGCATTGCGCCTTGGTATGGTCCGCTGGCCGTCCATCACCTGTCGCATGAAGGTCGCATGGCCGGTTGAAAACTTCTTGCATATTGATTGGCCGGGAGCCGTATCCTCGACCCTTCCACGCTGGCCTCTGAATCCTCCACGCGCATTGGCTACGAGCCCTGAATGACCATCTTCGCTTTTGCGTTTGTTTTGACTCGTGTTGTTGTGGCTGGTTTGCTGCTGCTGGGGCTTGTTGGAGTTTTTCTTTCCTTTTGCAGCAACCTCTTTCTTCTCCGTCTGACGCGTCTCTGGTTTTGTCTGAGCTGGCATATTTGTTAGCCGCAGCCATCACCTCGCTGATACTCTTGACTTTATCCTTCATGCGACCCAGCTTATGAATCAGCGGCTCAAACTTGCAGTTTTTCTCCATCACCAGGACGGCTGAGCTTGGTGGTATATTATCTGAGGAGTGTATTATTTCTGCCACCCTTTTCATCCAATGGCATCTTGACTCGCCTTCCTTCTGGACACAGCGCTCTAAATCTTCTATATTGCAGAGTCGCTTGCAGGTTCCTTGGAAGTTCTTAATAAAGGCATCCTTCAGTTCCTCCCAAGTATTTATAGAGTTGGGAGGCAAATTTTGCAGCCATATGTGCGCTGCTCCTTCTAGCATCATGTTCAGGTAGCGTGCGCAGATCTCTTCAGATGCGTTTAGGATGCTCATGCCCATCTCGTAGTTGTTGAGCCAAGTGGTTGGATCCATGCTGGCGTTATAGTTTGCCACCTTGCGTGGCCCTTTGAAATCTTCAGGAAAAGGTTCCGATCTGATCTTTTCAGTGAAACACTGGTCCCTTGAGTCGCGAGGACATGGCTGTGGGTGCGCCTGCGGGGTTATCTGCGGGCCGCTTTTGCATCAATGGTGCATTCGCCTGCGCTTCTGCGACTCGCTCCTGTTGCCTCTGTGCGACTCCTGACACGTCCTCTGGTGGCCTACTCTGGACGCTTCTTTCTGCCGTAATCCTGTGATTGGCTGGTACGAGGGGCAGCTGTGCTTCGGCTTCCGCCCTATTGGCTTGTTGCAGGACCGCCGTACTTAACATCTGAATCGCGCGCCGCGCCTCAGCATTGACCGGGTCATCGCCTGTTGGTACCATCTGTGTCAAGATATTAGCCGCATCATACATATTATCGACAGGGTTCTGGTAATGGCCCTGTGGGGTGTGAAACCTCCTTGGTTGTTGCTGGGTCTCTTGATTTGTTGGTACCCTTCCTTCCGCAGTCGTCTGGATTCCCGTCCCTGCGGCTGGAGTGAGCGGGATTTCCACTGTTGGTTGAGTCGCGCGCAGCTGTGTTTGGGGTCAACCTGTTGTTGAGTCGCAGCCAGTGCGGCTACTCTCTGCCGCTCCTGTTGGATTCCTTGGTTTATCTGATCGAGCCTGCGGCGCTCTTCTTCCATCCTTCGAACCTCATACAGGAGCTC
The DNA here is from genome assembly GCA_947311845.1 of Poa pratensis. NCBI lineage: Eukaryota > Viridiplantae > Streptophyta > Magnoliopsida > Poales > Poaceae > Poa > Poa pratensis. Next base: position 18,068,262 of record CAMZMU010000081.1, on the reverse strand, counting down.
GGCCCTGGCGGCCTCAATTTCTGTTGCACGGAGGGCGGCGTTCGTGGCCGACACAGGGACAAGAAGTGGGTTGCTTGGGGGTGCCTATGCCTCGGTTTCTCCAGCAGTTCCTGACGCACCTGCTCCTCCGGCCATGTAAACCGCGACTTGTGCCATCTCTTGATCTGGTGATGATGTGATTTCTGGTGGGTAACCCCAGCAACTTTCTTCAAAGGCAGGTATGATGGACCCAAACTCTTGCGAGTCCATGCTTTCCACGGATTCTTCCCCGTCATCGGCGACTTCTTCTATTGAATCGCCTTCCTGGACCGATCTAACGGACCTGCCACCGATGAAGCCGACGAAGACGTTGACGGATCCGAACGGGATGACGTGGCCGGTCTCCAAATAATCTGCCTCCGGCCCCCAGCTTGAATCGTCGATGAGGGTGTGCCATTGACCGTGATGATACGGCCAACAACAAGATCTTCAGCTCCCTTCATGGATCCTGCACGGAACGTGACGCTTTTGACCGCAGGCCCCACGGTGGGCGCCAACTGTCGTGGGTTTGTCACGTCAGGTGTCATAGATGACTTCGTAGGTGTGGGATTACGCGAGTCAAGCATCTCCGAGCTTGGGATCGCAGGAACAAAGATAAACAAGATTTACCCAGGTTCGGCCCCCTCAATGTGAGGTAAAAGACCTACTTCCTGCCTACCCTAGATTGGTATTGATATGATAATCGAGGTGTTACAATGGAGGCGATCCGATCTGGTACTCGCCGTATGAGCTAGGGTTTTGGGCTTAATAGCTTGACCCGCTCTAAGTCCTGCGAGTCCTCTTTATATACACAGAGGCTCGCTAGGTTACAAAAGGAAACTTCCCCATAAGGAATACGTCCGCAGAGGCATACTCGGAGACTACTTGGTCTTCACGTCCTCCGGGATTTGTCTTCTAGATCCTTCTCCTTATGGCGGTTCAATATTGGGCTTGTTCCCAAGTGGGCCTTCATCTGTGCGAGTAAGTTAAGTCGCACTGGGCCGCGGGTTAATCCGGAAAGTATTTCCCCGACAGCGGGTGCCCCGGACTCACGCGGCCGAGGCTCGGCTGTACTCGGAAGGGGCGAGCGCATAGAAGAGGCGCTCTGCTCAACCTCAAGGGGGGCACTGCGTCAATCAAGAAAAATGTTATGTCGGGAAAAAGTTATCCCGGCAAAAGGAAAAAAGGAAGTAAACTTGTGTCGGCAAAGAGTATCTTACCCTTCGGTAACTGGCGGCATCTTCTTGCCCTTCCTCGGCTTGACTGCTCCTCTCTTCTGTCGCTTCGCCTGCGGCGCGGCTGGATCCGAGGATGTGGATGTTCCGGTTTTCGAGGTACCAGTCTCGGCGCGCTTGCGAGATGCCACTTGTTTGCCCGAGGTAGCAGGGCGTGCACTCGGGCAGAGCCACCCGGGTTAGTTGGTGCCGGGGCCGGGGGAGCAAAGGCGATGGGACGAGCGTCAATTACCTCTAGCATTTCGAGGTCATCATCATCTGACCAATCTCGGATGGAAGCTCGGGCTCGAGGCTTACCCGGGGTGGGGGCGCCAGCTCTTGGTATTGGCAGTTGATCCTCGTCATCGGATCTTCTGCCTCGGCGACGTCCGGGGCAGAGATATCTTGGCCCATTTGGCGGAGGGATCCTCTCCATCTTCGGTCTTTTGCCGAGTAAACCTCTGCGAGTTAAAAGCAGTAAAACCGAGTTAATTTATGAGTCAAGTATGGAGCCAACAGAAGGGTGATCTCGGCAGAAAAAGTATGTCGGTATAAATTGCAAGTTACTTACTTGTTCCGGAAGCCAAGCTCTGTCATGAGGTTCTAGACCCCATTCCCATTCCTCGGTCATCGTCGTTCGGGCAATGGCCTTGACGCGTCTTCTGACCTCGGATTTGGTCAGCTCGTGGGTGCTGACCGGGTTGGATCATACTGGCCACTCATGTGGCAAATCTTGTGAACCCGGTTTTGGAGGGGGGAGACTCGGCGGCTGACGAAAGTCCTCAAAAGATCATCGCTTAGCAGGCCTGCTCCCACAAGCTCCTCAACAATCTTGTGAATGTCATTGATCTCGCGGTTCGTGTCCTTTGGGTTGAAGCTCCAGTTGTGCTGCTCCGTGGGAGTAGCGAGAGCGAATACCGGCAGGTTCAGAAGGTCGACAATATCTGGGCTGTCCGGGTTCTTCACATAGAAGAACGTGCGCTGCCACTTCCGGCATGACTCCAGGTCCTGAATCCGAGGGAAGATGGAACCTCTCCGAGGTATGATTGTGGCCGCTCCGCACGGGGTCATCACCTTGGGGAAGTTCTTGTTCTCCGGATCCGGGAGACTCTGCTTCCGGAGTTGAAAATACTTGGCCCAGAGCTCGGCGGTGGGCCAAAGTCCGAGGTATCCCTCGGAGAAAGCAACGCACGCTGAGAGCGTTGTGATGGTATTAGCTGGGAGATGGTGGGGTTGAAGACGAAATTTGTCGAGGAAGGCTCGAAAAAATGTGCTCGCCGGGAGTCCGAAGCCGCGCTCGAAATGCGCGACGAAGACTACCCGTTCACCCTGTTGAAGATCCGGTTCGGCCTCGTCGCCAGGAACCCGGCATATCACTTGTGCCGGAATCGCTTGGTCCGGACAAGCCAATCTATCTCGGCCTGGGTTGCGTCGGAACCTTCCCACCCGGCGCGCTCTCCCTCCTCAACGATATCCTCGGCAGGCTCCGAGGTATTGCTGGTTGACATCTCGGAAGAGATCTGCAAAAGAGGCACAGAAGAACCGAGATAAGTGTCTCGGAGTATGTGGATAACAAAGGAACCAAGATAAGTATCCCGGAATATTTAGACAACAGAGGAACCGAGATAGGTATCTCGGAACATTTGGGCTACAGAGGAAAAGTGCATAAGTGGCGGGAAACACATTTCTGCGGCTAAGTGTTCGATGGGAAGATCTACGGGAAAAAATAAATAGAAGATAAATACAAGTACTTATGAAGATCCGCGGAGAAACTATTGCAAGACTGTTAAGAGGCACGGTGAAGAAGATCTAAAAGGGATCTAAGTATTTATGGGCAATGGCATCTACGGAGAAGAGAGCGAGTCCGTAGGGGAAGATGAGCAAAGTTCGCCGGAGAGGTTGAACGTGTTCATCGGAGAGGATGAACACGTTTCATCGGCGATGCTAAGGGAGAGGAACTAACCGAAGATTGCGACGGTGATGCGGGGCTTGCCGGAGTTGCGCGTGTCCGGTGGCGGCGCGAGGTGCTCGTTGGGCGGCGATGTGCGAGTTCCGGCGCCGTGCGGTGGCGGAGTTCTCTGCGCGGCGGCGGCGATGTCGCAGGGGAGAAGAGGAAGAAGAAGAAAGCGGAGAAGGCGAGAAGAGGTGCCCGTCCCCCTATTTATGGGTACGGGCCGCGGGCGGTTTCCGGTTTTACCGCGTGCGGTTACCGCAACGTGCGCGTGGATTAACCGCGCACGATCTGCGCGGTTACGGTGTTTGCGGCCGCACGATCCGCCGCATCGTGGGCCACAAGGTGGTAACGGCCCGCGGCGTGATCGCGTGCGGTTAATGGCGCGGGAATTGAGGAGGCACGCCGCGGTCAAAGGCACTCAAGTGCCCATGCGATTTGACGGCGCGTGACGTGGGCGGCGTGCGTGCAGTGATGCGTCTATCCGCGCACAGGAACCGAAGTAACGCGCAGAGTTTCTCTGCCACGTGCTGTGGAGAGATCCTGGGAGAGATTGTGGGAATCTTTCTGTGTCGGAGAGACCGGCACAAGGGTAAATCTCGGAGGTTGAGGGAAGTTTGGTCTTTGAAGCTCGCAATAACCCGGCATGTGAATGTCGGATGGTTGGATTAAGTTGAGTTGGTCGAGAAAGCTTGACTCGCTCCGTCAGCAAAAGTCTAGTGTCGGAGAAAACCGACACTGGAGCTTATGTCGGAATCAGTGGAAGAGGTTGTTCATGGCTTTACGGTTGAACCGACATGGTAATGTCGGATACTTGTTGTGGTTGTTTCGGTTGGTTAAACCTGCTGTGGCCCTTCAACCAAGGCTGCAGGACCGCACCAGCTTCGGGGACTAATGTCGGGGGGCTACCCCTGGGTAGGGTCATGATGAGGTAAAAGCTATGCCCAATTGTGGGCCAGGTTACAGTAAAAACCGGAGTACCTGGACTTAGGAGCGTGATGTAGGTGCAAACCGACATAAGCGTACCGAGTTAACCCAGGCCTGAAGGGACCGAGGTATCATGCTGGTGACAGCCGGCATGTGACGACCGAGACAAGAGATCCGAGATAACATAACCGACATATGTATGTCGGTAACTTGTGTGTTTTCTTATGTGCAGGGAAGGATATTTGAGGAAGGAGGATCCGGCATATCAATGCCGGGTTATCCATATGTCGGACAAGAGTCAATGCTCCTGTCACCTCCCGTCTGGCACGGGAGCGCCTGACACAGAAGCGTCTGACACGGGGGCGTGCAGGAGACCGAGATGGCAGGCCATCATTCCACCGCTGACTCCGGGTTATCCAGGGACAGACTGCGAGGCAGAGGCATGGGCAGGCCCTGTCTTGTCGCTGACCTCAGACGTACTTCGGAGCAGAGACGTGGGACAGGACATGGGCGAGCCACGTCGTGTCCACTATGCAGAGACAATCATGACGTGCAGGCGTGCGTGTCTGCAGTGCCGGTACGGAGAGGTGACCGTTGCATGTGGAGGGGTATTCCGGTAACCCGGTTTAGCCTATATATATGCCCTTACCCCTCCTGCGTGAGGGACGATGCCCTGGGATACACTTCTCCCCGTAGCTTCATCTTCCACCTTGTGTTCTTCCCCATTGTTGTGTGATACAGCTCAAGGAGCAAGCTTGTATTTGTGATACCGAGATATATAGAGAGAGACAGGCAGGAGTAGGGGTCTTACCTCCTCACGAGGGCCCTGAACCTGGGTAGATCTTGGTGTGCTGTTGTACTCTTTGTGTGTGCTCCTTAGCGCGCTAACCCTCTCCCGGATTCCACCAGCGTCCATCGGCCCCACACTTTAGCCATCCTATGGCATCTGCCGTGATACCACCACGACAGGTGCCGCCACCGCCGCGGACGAGGCCGCCGACGACAGCGGCAGGATGGCTCCGGCGGAGAGGGACTGGCGGCACCGAATTTATGCCCTGGCGCTGCCTGGGGGGACTGCGCGAGGGGAGCGTGCTATACGTACGAGATATTTGTGGCACCACGTACGAGTCGATGTCTAACCATGGCTAGCTTTACGAATAACACCACGATAGCAAGATTGAAAATGCAGGATAATGCATGTGATAGTTGAGTGCGCACAGATATGCAGGGACGAAGGGTTAACTGCATAATTTATACTCCGGTTAATAGGTCCTCGATCTATGAATCCTATCGTAAATTTGAATAACATAATATGATATACTCCCTCCGTTTCATTTTAATTGACTCATCCATATCTAGATATATATGAGTCAATTAAAATGGAACGGAGGGAGTATATATTATAAAAAATATATTGTTAGAAAATTTAGACTTTATATTTTTTTAATGGGATAATTTTTGTGTTTTAAAATTTATAACATATTAGTCAAATTAATTCACGACCTAGCGATATGCGTAAGACCTATAAACCGGGACGGGGAGTAGCTAGCTTGTTGAACAGCGAATGCATGAAAATGCAGGATAATGCATGTGATAGTTGAGTGCGCACAGATATGCAGGGACGAAGGGTTAACTGCATAATTTATCTCCAGTTAATATGTCCTCGATCTATGAATCCTATCGTAAATTTGAATAACATAATATGATATACTCCCTCCATTTCATTTTAATTGACTCATCCATATCTAGATATATATATATGAGTCAATTAAAATGGAACGGAGTGAGTATATATTATAAAAAATATATTGTTAGAAAATTTAGACTTTATATTTTTTTAATGGTATAATTTTTGTGTTTTAAAATTTATAACATATTAGTCAAATTAATTCACGACCTAGCGATACGCGTAAGACCTATAAACCGGGACGGGGAGTAGCTAGCTTGTTGAACAGCGAATATCGATATAGTTTATCTGTCGTCCACACACGATCCAGAGGACGGCTAGCTAGCTTATATATGATCGATATGTTGTTTCTTTAAGGTAATGGTTGACCACGTTCGACCCTGAATTCACTGATCCACGGTCGCGGTACTAATTCTCTAAGAAATACTGGTGTCAACTTTGATACGGGGAGTGACGATACGATTGAGAAAAGCAATCGAGATATTTCAGGCCAGGCATCCAGCTAGCCGTACGACGTACTCTCTCCGTTCCAAAATATCTGTCTTCCATTTGTCCAAATTTGGATATACTAGAACGGAGGGAGTACGCACTACGGGAAAGCCACACTACGCCGACGGCCTCCCTGTACGCCGACGGCCAAATGTCGGGGCCGTCGGCGTACAGCACGAGCTAGGGCATACGACCAACAAGCCGTCGGCGTACGAACCGCCGTAGGCGTAGCCATCTGCGGCCCGACGGCCGCCGTCGGCGTACGCACGCCCACCGTGACGGATCGGGGACGGACGTGTAACTGCGTTGATACGCCGACGGCATTGCCGTCGGCGTACTTGTATACTGTTCCTTATTTATTTATTTGTGTAGGGTTTAGGGTTTAGAGTAGGTATAATTTATATATAAATTGGATCTATAATTTCTCTCCCAATATCGGTATCCCACCCGCATAAAATAACGGTTTGAGTTTCCGGAACCCGACCGTACAACATATACATGTAAAATAAATAAAAACAACAGATGTAATATACACGTACAACATAAATATTAAATATTAAACACACCGCTGATCCAACGGCTCACAAGCACTAGAAGGAAACACACGATCCGTGTGCTTCTGCCTGATCCAATGGCTCACAAGCGCCCGAAAGAAACACACCGATGATCCAACGGCTCACAAGCACTGGAAGGAAACACACGATCCGTGTGCTTCTGCCTGATCCAAGGGCTCACAAGCGCTCGAAAGAAACACACCGCTGATCCAACGGCTCACAAGGACTGAAAGAAAACACACGATCCGTGTGCTTCTGCCTGATCCAAGGACTCACAAGCGCTCGAAAGAAACACACCGATGATCCAACGGCTCACAAGCACTGGAAGGAAACACACGATCCGTGTGCTTCTGCCTGATCCAAGGGCTCACAAGCGCTCGAAAGAAACACACCGCTGATCCAACGGCTCACAAGGACTGGAAGGAAACACACGATCCGTGTGCTTCTTCCTGATCCAACGGGTCAGCAGCGCCAGAAAGAAACACACGACGCCTATAAATAGGCCACTCCTCAGACATGTTACTCACTCATACAAAACATTCCAGCGTCAGTCGGAGAGGCATCTTTGGGCAACCAGCGGCAAGACGTCTCTGATGATCTGCGACCGTTCCAAACGGTTGCAGATCATCAGAGATGTTTTGCCGGACGGTTGTAGATCATCAGAGACGTCTTACCGCTGCTTGGATCGAAGTGACGCTCAAACACAAAACATTCGGGTTCCCTATCTATGCCCGACACTGAATGAAACGACATTCGACCGTGAATCAGTGTCGGGCTGTAACTAGGAGAAACCGTGTGTTTTGTTTCCCAGGTTACTCGTCCCCTTATATAAAGGGCCAGGGGCAGACCCCAGATTTGCTATCAGTACCGCGTCACCACCGCGCCGCCGCCGCCCTTGTCCACGCCTCTCGACGACCTCTCCGCGCCCGTGGCCTCCGCCGGCGCCCCTCCACGCCTCTGTGGACCTCCCCTAGTCCGTCCCCATGCCAGTGTACGGTACCCTTTCTCCCTGATCCCCTCCTCCCCTCCGTAGGTTGCATGTACCTTAGGTGTTTGATCAAATTCCCCACTATTGGTTTCAGATCTCGGGCATATACGTCGGCGATGGCCGCGGCCGGACACCCGTTGGACAATAACGGCCCTGTGCGGGATTGGGCTCCGCCGGGCTGGCACTGGGAGTTATCTTCCGGAACGCGTAGCTTGGTAAGAAATCCGGGCGAAGTCGCCGACCCGGATCTTGTTTGGTGGAGGTCGCGTGGGCCAGGGAGCTTCCAGAGGGAGCCGGCCCCCGAGGAGGAGGTACGTCGCCGTATAAGGGAGGAGGATGCGCACGTCCGTCGCTACATGCATCTGTTGGATACGATGTATACTAATACATGGCAGGCAATGCAAAGGAATCCTTATCATGTGAGTATTTACCCTGTGATGGTTCCTACTCTTTGGGTGAGGAGCGCTCCCCGTGATGCACCCCGCGGCCTAGTACGAGGCAGAAGTTAGTTAAATAAAAATGGCATGAGGACGATCGATCCAGCTGTAACCGGAGATTAAATAAAGATGTAACCGTCATACTTTTTGCATATTAATTTGATCTATGTTGCTTTTTGCATAGAGTATTTTATGTGTACTTGTTGCTATGTGAAATGATGAACTTGATTTTCGACAAAAGTTTTACAAACATTCTTCACAAAAAGCACTATCATGTAGAAACATCTACAAGTGCTCATATTCGACACATAGGCACTCTACAATGTGCAATATCCTACTCCGGGGTGTGACCGGCTTCACCGGCTTCACTTTCTCTCTAGTGAGTTTCTGCACTTGGAGGTGAAAACTCCCGTTTCGGGAGAACCGGATGGAATCTTGTGTTGATTTGGGGTAGACTTTGGTTTCTCACCTTCCTATGGCCTAACCTAACACAACCAAGCAAAAAATTCCACTGGCCTACCCCCTTTCGACGCACGTCTATGGGGGTAGACGAAAACGTTAGGGTTTTCCCAGCGGATTCGGGGTTTCGCCGAAGCGGGGCCCCGGAGCGTCGGAACCCCACCAGAACCTAGGTTGTGCCATACCATATGTATACAAGTGTGTTGTGTGTTGTAAATGTGCAATATCCTACTCCGGGGTGTGACCGGCTTCACCGGCTTCACTTTCTCTCTAGTGAGTTTCTGCACTTGGAGGTGAAAACTCCCGTTTCGGGAGAACCGGATGGAATCTTGTGTTGATTTGGGGTAGACTTTGGTTTCTCACCTTCCTATGGCCTAACCTAACACAACCAAGCAAAAAATTCCACTGGCCTACCCCCTTTCGACGCACGTCTATGGGGGTAGACGAAAACGTTAGGGTTTTCCCAGCGGATTCGGGGTTTCGCCGAAACGGGGCCCCGGAGCGTCGGAACCCCACCAGAACCTAGGTTGTGCCATACCATATGTATACAAGTGTGTTGTGTGTTGTAAATGTGCAATATCCTACTCCGGGGTGTGACCGGCTTCACCGGCTTCACTTTCTCTCTAGTGAGTTTCTGCACTTGGAGGTGAAAACTCCCGTTTCGGGAGAACCGGATGGAATCTTGTGTTGATTTGGGGTAGACTTTGGTTTCTCACCTTCCTATGGCCTAACCTAACACAACCAAGCAAAAAAGTCCACTGGCCTACCCCCTTTCGACGCACGTCTATGGGGGTAGACGAAAACGTTATGGTTTTCCCAGCGGATTCGGGGTTTCGCCGAAGCGGGGCCCCGGAGCGTCGGAACCCCACCAGAACCTAGGTTGTGCCATACCATATGTATACAAGTGTGTTGTGTGTTGTAAATGTGCAATATCCTACTCCGGGGTGTGACCGGCTTCACCGGCTTCACTTTCTCTCTAGTGAGTTTCTGCACTTGGAGGTAGATATGCGGGTCCCACCGGACTACGGTTTCAATAAAACCGGATAGCTAGAGTGCCGGAATCACTCAAAAATTTGCGTGTGGTCATACGATATAATAAAATAAATTATAATAAAACTCTACAAATTTATAATGTAATAAATTCTAATGGTTTACAATATTAAAATTAAATAATATGAAAAAAGAAAAAAGACAACGCCGACGGCTTTGCCGACGGCGTAGATCAAAGCCGTCGGCGTATGTCCACCTTATCTTCTAAGCCATCGCAGCCACCCGCATCTTATCCACTCTCCGACCCCGCACCTTATCGCACGCCCCACCCGTCCTCCTCCGCCGGCCGCCGCCTCTAGCCGTCCTCCCCCGACACCCGGCCGCGCCACCCGTCCTCCTCCGCCGCCCCACCCGTCCTCCTCCGCCGCCGGCCGCCCCACCCGTCCTCCTCCGCCGTCGCCACCTCTAGCCGTCCGACCCCGACCTCGCCGCGCTGCGCCTCCCCCGACCTCGCCGCCGCGCTGCCGCTGCCTCTAGCCGTCCGACCCCGACCTCGCCGCGGCGCTCCAACCCCGACCTCGCCGCGCCTCCCCCGTCCTCGCCGCCAGGTACTCCCGCCCCCTCCCCTATTTTCTATGTATTTTAGATTTAGGGATTTTAGGAGTCGGATTTTAGGGATTTTAGGAGTAGAAATTATAGATGGAAATTGTAGGATTTTAGGGATTTTAGGAGTAGGATTTTAGGGATTTTAGATTTAGGGATTTTAGGAGTAGAAATTATCCACTGTAAATGTAGTATTGTCCATTGTAAATTAGATTTTGTTCATCAAAATCCATGTTATAATAATTGTTCATTTAGTACAAAAGAATGTTGTATTTAGGGAAGTGTTGGATGGGTCTTATTATCTTAATGCGGGATGGTTTGGTGTTAGGTTTACTAAATTGTGAACATTTTCAAAGAAATAACCAGTAACATAGTTTTTCCTCCCATAATAATGATTAATAACGCAACACATGCAAATAGAAATTATAGATGGAAATTTTGTGGTAGAAAATAGAAAATAACAAAATGATTTAGGGATAGATGTAGGAAATAAAATGTTGTTGAAAATAGAAAATAACAAAATGATTTAGGGATAGATGTAGCAAATAAAATGTTGTTGAAAATAGAAAATAACAAAATGATTTTAGGGATAGATGTAGCAAATAAAATGTTGTAGACAATTATTTTTCATATATTCATTTCATATATGACTAACCCCTGTATCAAATGCTAGCGAAAGTTTCGTGGTGTTCATCGGAGACACACAAAGATCCCGACTTGGGCAGCTCAGATCACAGTGGATCACAGGAAGATCCAGTTTGGTACTTTCAGGTGCCCGTGGCAGGCGGCCCGCGCCTACGACTGCGCGGCGGTCCAGCACTTTGGGGCGAGAGCGATCCTCAACTTTGAGGATGAGCGGAGCGTGGTGCATATGTTAGCGCCAGATGGCATGAGGATCGCGACGAAGGCCGAGGAGAGGGAGCACCGGCAGGCAGAGAGGCTGCTCAGGGCGCGCCACCAGCGCGAGGAGGATGACCCCTTGGTCAAGGATCTCCTCCTTGATCCCCAGGTGATGGCGGTCCAGTACCAGGTCTTCAGCGAGAGCCGGCAGCAGCGCGGGCAGGGCGAGGCCGGCCCCTCCGGCACGCAGCAGCAGGGCGAGGACTCTAGCAGCAGCCTGTCCTCTTGTTGGGCCCGCTTGGACGACGTCACTGACACCGGCGCGAGTCGAGTTTAGGATGTCTATCATCCTACCTGTCGTACTACTAGACTTATCTTGCTACCTGTTGTACTGCTAGACTTATCGTACATGCTACCTATGTATTATTGTGCTACTTGTCTATATGTGTTATGTTTAGCTGATATGGTTACATCGTTCTATGGTTTATTCTGTTTTATGTTTAATTATTAGGTAAAATGGAGTGATATTTGCTTATATATTTCGATTGTTTGTACTTTTTAGATGACGTAGCTTCCCGCCAGCCAGCACCGTTGGTCCCGCGCGTCGTCGCGGCTTCTCCTACTGAGGAGGGGCCGTCTCGGTGCCCTTTGTTTTGTCGCCCTCTTCCGGAGCACGTCCTCGACCTTATCCGGCCACCGATCACGCTTCGACTATGAGAGTGATGATTAGGGGTGAAGGTCTTTTATGTCCTTTTGCGTACTATTTACTTTTCAACATGCTTAGTCTTTCAACATGCTTCTTCTTAATTGCATTACGTTTTTATTCTTATTTACTACATTTTTCAACATGCTTAAAAGTTTATCCTTTCTCAATGCAGGTGATTGACCAAGATGAGCCAAGGCAAGGAATCATCGGCCTCGGGCTCTCGGGAGGTGTAGGATGTGTTCGGGTGTAGCGTGTGTTAATTCGAACTTGTTTGGAGTTTGTATGAATGCTTGGATGAATTTGAATCATGTTTGTGTCAGTTGGATATGTATGTGATGTTTTATTTGATGTTTCTGTGATGTTTTATAATTTGTGCAATTTTAATTGTATTTAAAATGCGCCAGAAACCAGCAGCAAAAAGTTCCAGAAACTGAAAATATGGTCAAGGCCATTGCCGTCGGCGTAGGATGCTGTGGGACGCACAGGATGGCGCCACGTCGACGCTGGAGGACCATATGGTCATACCTACGCCGACGACAATGCCGTCGGCGTCAGGCTCCTCCCAGACACACCAGATCAGCACACGTGGACTCCTAGGCCGACGGCACTGCCGTCGGCATATAGGTGGAGCAGACGGAGACGGTCGACGTCCGTTTTGTGGGACCCACTGAGGCGTCGCCGACGGCAACGGATACGCCGACGGCATTTTGCATACGCCGACAGCGTCCTACGCCGACGCCGATACACCGACGGCGGCCGTCGGCGTAGGCCTACGCCGACGGCGATCTTTGCTACGCCGACGGCGGCCCGCCGTCGGCGTTTTGACGGTTTCCCGTAGTGACGTACGTGTGCGTGGACACAACTGATATCAACTTAACTGGTGCTTTGCCCAGTCGGTATCACACCCTGACCTCCTCGGATTGCGTGCTCCGTTTTTTAATCTACACCGCATCTTTATTCGGCTAATTAGATGATTTTAACCAGAAAATTGAAGCATAGCTTTATCTCTGCCACTATATCATGCCTATCTCTCATATAGGCATGCCACTACAGGAAGGGGGTTTATCTTTTCTTTTTTTGCGACAAGCGTTTATCTGATGATCCGATCGATTTCTTAGTAGTGTCAACTCCCAACGCATGTATTATGGCCAGGACCCTCCTGGCCCTCGTTGTCGCTCTACCGGTATAATATAGGAGTATATGTTTACCTTTGGATAATAAACATGTGGACAACTGGGGGTTTCTGCAGATGAACTTCAGTTTTGTTGCTAATGGTCACGAGCTATTACACTACCGGATCAGATTTCAGTGGAGTGTCATGTATCGTTCAGGAACGCTTAGAGTGTTCAGACCTGCGTCACGGCAGCTAGCCATATGGCGTCACAACTTTAGGTAAAGCAGGGGCTTTATGCTTGGATTTGTCAGCTGCTGATGTGTGGAATGCGTGCTAGCATTGGCTGATTTAACCCGGCCATTGCGGAACGATCACGAGGTGGGCTCATCTGTCAGCGTTCCGTCACCTCCTCCGCCACCGACGGACCTGCTCACGGAAGCCGAGGCGCGGGAACTCGTCCGCACCAACACGCCGGTGCCGGCGAATTGCCGCCTCCCCGAGGGATGGGAGACGAACCCAGTGCACGTCCCGGTTTCACCAAGGCTGACCGGCCAGGCTCGCCTCGATTACATCGCCATGTGCCAGCAGACCATGCCGCCGGAGCTATACGACGACGTGAGGTACGAGCCGAACTCGGCGTACTGGGACGAACAAATCGAGGTAGAGCACGCCTACCGCCGCAACTCCTTCATCGCCCGCGAGCCGCCTGCGAGCTGGTTCGACTCCGACGACGACGTCCTCACCAACACCTCCGACGAGTACTTCGCGGCCGGCATGGAAAGAGAGAGGGTTCGCTACGAGGTGGCGGAGCAGGCTCGTCACGCAAAATCAGAACAAGGCCGCGTGCAACCTCCTCCGCCGCAGCCTCAACAAGAGGCGGAGAAGCTTGATGGTGATGATGAGGGCTTTGAGGACTGGCCGCCGATGCCGGAGTGGGATCCCGGCCACATGCAGCTCGCCATTGAGGCATACATAGCCTCCACTGCCGCCCAGCCACCTGCGCCACCGTCCGTTACCACCGGCTACCTCTACTGCCTCTGCTCCGACTGCCGCCGGGGTCCTGTGCTCGCCGCCGCAAGGGCCGGCTCCTGCCCCAACTGCCGGTGTCCGTCGTGTCACCCTACTTACTAGATCTAGATCTAGATTTTAATTTGAATGAATTATGTTAGTTTCAATGAATTTTCAATGAAATGTATGCACTTTCGTATCAAAATTTCGTATTTGAATAATATTTGGGCGCCACGAGTGGAGAGCACCGCGCCCAAAGCCAACGACTAGTCCGGACGGCGACTGGAGGTGCCCTAACATGATTTTTCGTGTTTTTCACCGGTTTCCACAGAAAGTCGGTTTCTACCGGATATTTTCCCATCTTCCACTCGCAAAAAAAAAATCTTAGCTGCATTTTTTTTTCCTTCGAGCGGATCTGGCCCTTCCCAGAAACGCCATTCGTTTTGGCGTTTAGAAAATTTCAGAAAACGTCATTAACTTTGACTTATCCCAAATCCTTGAAAACGCAAAAACAGGTAAGTGATTGAAATAAGCCATTTGATATGACATATTTACAATCTCAGATCATGTTTGTAGAGTCATTTAGGAAACATGTGACGCACAACACCGGTGCAGATCGAATGAAGTGATTGGCCAAACCCATGTCGAGAAACTACAAAAGCCAAACCCACCCAAAAATAGAGTAAGTATGTTTTCTCGCGAAAGACCTCTCGTGCCGCCCACGCGAGGCGGCCGAGAGGAAACCTAGGCCGCCGCAAATCTTCTCCTCCTTCCGTTCCCTCGCCGCCGCCAAAGGGCATTGCTGGGCAAAGCCCGACTGTCGTCGTCGGCGGCGGCGAGATCTCTTCTTCCCCTCGCGCGTGGAGTCGGCGCGGGCCAGCGACCCGATCATGGGTGTGACGCGGCTGTCGGGCTTCACAGCATGGCGGTGTCTCCTCGCTGTGGCGCGGCGGACGACATTGTGGCGGTTTGCGCCTTGCATGGCGGCGGTTGTGGCCTCCGTTCACTACGCTTGGGATGTTTGGGTTAGATCTCCGATCTGGGTTTGGTATGCCCCGTTCGTCCTGCCTTGCATTGAGATATCTCGGCGGCTGCATAGCCCGTGGCGTGGCGTAATGGTGGTGATCTGGCACGTCAGATGTTGCCGGCAGCGTGGAAGGGGAGGCTTGGCTGCCAGTGAAAACTGAGCCGACTTCGGTCATGGCGGACGATGGCGGCGTGTACGCGCCGTTACCCTGATGAAGGCATCGTCATTGCAGACCTCGTCTCCTCACACGGGCTACTCCGGGGGAATTCTAGATCAGAGTACACCAGATTGGATGATGGCGACGCTTGACGCCGTTCTCCCTCCTGGGGGCCTTGTTTTGGAACAGCCGCTGGAGGGGTCAGGAGGTGGAGCGGCGACACATCTACCTCATTCACGATGGCGGGTGTCGGCAGCATGGCGCAACGGGGTATCGGCAACAGACACATGATGTTGAACGCGCGTAGGGCGGTGGAGCTGTCCGGTGTCGTGGCTGCGTCAACGGCAGACCTAGCAAGGTCATTGCGTTGATCACTCCTGAAAATCGATGGGTTTATGGAAGACGACGGCAGCGGGTTATTAACGTGCACATTTGGTGCGTCGAGTGTCTGCTGAACTGGTTTGTTCTCCGGGCTCGTCGTTTGTTCATGCTCAAGCACGTCGGGCGGTGTCTTCGCTTTTTCTACGTGCCCGTCCCCGTGTACGCCGATTCCAAGCAAGTGTGCGTGGCCGGTTGGTGGCGGTCCATATCTTCTACCTGGTTATGGCTGCATGCCCAGGAAACAACCTGTTTGCTTCTCTCGAGTCTCGATCACCAGCAGGAATAACACGTTTTATTTTAAGTCGCATATCTGTCTTACTCTTGGTCGTGTCATTTGGTACCTTTGTAGAGTCGGACCTGACAGGAACTTGCATGCAGGAGGTATGTCTTCGGTTTTGGGACGTGTGTAGATCTAAGCAAATATCTTGTTTTCTTTCCGTTCTTCGGTATGCCTACACAGGCATGTATACAGGTTTCTCGGTTAGTTCAGAGTTTGAGTTAACTTTCGGCAGTTCACAGTGTCGTCAGACTTCGTACGTACACAGGGGTACACTTTGTATACACAGGCCGGCGTATCGGGAAGAGAATTTGAGTGGGAGAAAATTTATTTCTAGATTTTTAAAAGTAGTTAGTGTTACTAATGTACACGTCACTCGCACACTGATGTTATGTAGGGAGTAAAATGCATCAAACATTGGTAAAAAGATTTCGACGTGTGTACAACTCTTTTTTTTGCGAGAAAATTCCGATGTATTTGTCAACTGTTAAGATGGTACAAAAGAACACCAGAAGTAACAAAAGTTACATCTACGTCCGTAGACCACCTAGCGACGACTACAAGCACTAGAACGAGCTGGAGGCGCGCCGCTGTCATCACCCCTCCATCACCAGAGCCGGGCAAAATATGAAAATGCATATATATTTCCGCCATAAAAGTGGATAAGTGGTTCACGTACTGGAGGCCACGCACACCTAGCTAGGTCTGACTTGTCCGTAGGCAATGATTCACTAAAAGCCCCTAAAAATATCAGTTTTAATTTTTTAGTGAGAGATCACACTTTTTCTGAATTTTTGACAAGTAGAAACCGTTATTTACACGTCGTTCGCACATGTTGCACGGCTAGCGCTGCTGATGTTACGTATGAGATATTTGATGCACCACGCACGAGTCGATGTCTAACCATGGCTAGCTTTACGAAGACACCACGATAGCAAGATTGAAAATGCAGGATAATGCATGGGATAGTTGAGTGCGCACAGATATGCAGGACGAAGGGTTAACTGCATAAATTATACTCCCTCCGACCCGATTTATAGGTCCTCGATTTACGTATCACTAGGTTGTAAATTTGACCGATATAATATGATATATATATTACAAAAAATATATGATTAGGAAATTCAGACTTTATATTTGTGTTATATATGGGATAATTTTTTTGTTATAAAATTTATAATATATTAGTCAAATTCACGACCTAACAATACGCATAGGACCTATAAACCGGGACGGGGGCGTCGTCCAGACACGATCCAGAGGACGGCTACCTAGCTTATACATGGTCGATATGTTGTTTCTTATAGTAGGTATGGTTGATAACGTTCGGCCCTGAATTCACTGATGCACGGTCGCGGTACTAATTCTCTAAGAAATACTGGTATCAACTTTGATACGGGGAGTGACGATACGATTGAGAAAAGCAATCGAGATATTTCAGGCCATGCATCCAGCTAGCCGTACGACGTACGTGTGCGTGGGCACAACTGATATACTCCTACTTACTCTTATTAACTGGTGCTTTGCCCAGTCGGCATCACACCCTGACCGCCTCGGATTGCCTGCTCCGTTGCTTAATTTACACCGCATCTTTATTCAGCTAATTAGATGATTTTAACCTCAAAACTAAAACATAGCTTTATCTCTGCCACAAGATCATGCGTATCTCTCGTAGAACAAGGTAGTGTACATGGGTACGGACAGAGACAGGGGTTTATCTTTTCTTTTCTTTTTTGCCACGACAGACAAGCGTTTATCTGATGATCCGATCGATCAGATAACTGTCAAATAGTAGTGTCAACTCCCAACGCATGTATTATGGCCAGGCCCCTCCTGGCCCTCGTTGTCGCTCTGGTAAAGGAATCTTATAATATAGGAGTATATGTGTTTACCTTTGGATAATAAACATGTGGACAACTGGGGTTTCTGCAGATGAACTTCAGTTTTGTTGCTAATGGTCACACTACTAGAAAAATGGCCTTTAGTCGCGGTGTGATCACGAGCTATTACACTACCGGATCAGATTTCAGTGGAGTGTCATGTATCGTTCAGGAACGCTTAGAGTGTTCAGACCTGCGTCACGGCAGCTAGCCATATGGCGTCACAACTTTAGGTAAAGCAGGGGCTTTATGCTTGGATTTGTCAGCCGCTGATGTGTGGAATGCGTGCTAGCATTGGCTGATTTAACATGATGCTAATGTCCTTGAGACATATGCTTTTTTTGTGAACCTTCAAATTAAGTGTACCTAGCGGGAAGAATCATGTGTGTGGACTGACAATAAGTTTTATGCTTGGAATCTTTTTTCCATGCTTAATGCTAGGTGTAAGTTGTTATGAATCTCTCTAGAAGCACATTTAACTGTGAGAGATCGATTTCGGGAAAACAAAATTGTGAGAGATGCCGATAGATAATAGATTGCATTTACCGGATTAAATTCTAGAGATATAAAGTATGAAATATGTTTATTTCTTAGTTCGCGTTGCCTCACAAGGGGTGCCGAACGATGAAGGGACCAATGTCTTCCTAAGACCATACACTCTTTGCACGCTCAATATTATGTGTTAAGAGATGGAAGTTGTTTGTACTAACTTCAGAATGAAATTTTTTGTAGTGTCACCGAAACGGTGCACCGTCACCTCGATCTACGACAGTTCGGTCGTGTCGTGCAAAACACCATTTCGGTGACAAAGTATCTTGTACAATGCCCAAAAAAGTCACCATGACATGTTAAAATAGGTCACCCTGATCTCCCAGTTTACACAAAAATAAAGAACATGGTCAGTTTTGTGACAATAGCATAATATTATTACCATCTTTGGTATTTTACTAACAAAAATAATAACCTGAAGCGACCACGAATAATGAAGTAACAATGATATGTTACGTCAATGCTATAAACATAGAAAAGCTCTTGCACGAGAAATCTGATTAGTAACAAGATATTTTTGTATAGTGCCACCAAAATAAGCCAGGAATCTTGAAGTAATGATTCGTGGCTATGTTACTATATAGGGTGGAAGGTGAGAGCCTTCCCCAAATTGGATTTAGACATTGGGGGGTAACTCTTTTTGTTGTTTCTGAGTCACCATCACCTTTTTATTGATCCCATATATCCATAACTCCGTAGAATCCAAACATAATTGTGTGTGGACACAACATCGATATTACCTTTGAAGGAAGGCTTCCGGAAATTATGTTTCACCAGTGTCGTAGGGCCCCCATATCCCATATAAATAGGGCATATGATCGTCGATTTGGTGGAGCCGCCAAGAACTAGTCTGAAGCTATTTGCGTGCGTGCATTGAGGAAGAAAGAAGTCTCGGGCCATGGGCCGTCGACCATTTGTTAAGCGAAGCAGTAATGGATTGCAGCCCAGGTCAAGTCGATGTGATCTGGCTCAACCAACTAGTCGTTTCGTCAAGCCTCAAAAAAAAAAAAAAAACTAGTCCCTCCGGCTCTCATTTATCTCACGCACCAGATGCTCCAAAAAAAATCTCACGCACCACAACTCCTAATAAAAATGGAAAATAGTGTCTCCATTGCCTACATATTCCATTGATTATCCACATTTTTTTCTAATTTTAGGGGCCTATATTCCATGTCGCACAGGGCCTCTGTTTCCTGGAGACGGCTCTGCCCTCCGTCCACAGATAAGTGTATTTTTAAGGTTCATCCAAAGTCATATTTTTTTAAAATTTGAGCAACTTTATGAGAAATTGTATCAATATTTATGACTTTTAATTAGTATATTTGGTGTTGTAAATATTGCTATTTTGCATACATTTGGTTAAAGTTAACAAAGTTTAATTGAACCCAAAATTTAAAAGTACACTTATTTGCTGATGGGTACAGTACTATACTAAGTACTATTTATCCATGTATATATACATGATTGGACACTGAATAGGCGTCCTACAGTGCATGGCTTTCTAATGGACTAGTCAAACTCTTGTGAAGATATCATTAGCTTTATCTTGTTAGCAGTCAGTACTCGCAGGAAAGGTGTCAAAGTTGTAATCCTTCAGACCGATACTGTCACTACAGGAAACGCACAAGACGCCGACGGCCGGGCGCCGTCGGCTTATGCACGTATGCCGTCGGCGTAGCCTAGCTGCCGTCGGCGTAGAAAAACCGTCGGCGTAAACTTGGCTACGCCGCCGTCGGCGTATGAATTGGCAGAATTTTGTTTAAAAACATTTCAAAACAAAAAACTTTGAAATTTTTTCCCAATTTGTTTTTGAATTGTTTAGCCACTTAATCGCACTAGAGACACGTTTATCTCTAACCATTATTAATTGCAACCTTAATTACTCGTTTCTACTAACACTTCCCCACATGTCACCCATCCTGAGACTACTCTAGCCCCAAATCCAAATAATTATTTGAATAAAAAGAAATGAATCATTAATAATAATCTTGAATTCAAATATTCTTGAATTCAAATAATAATTAACTTATTTGCCTTTTTCCATTTAATATTGAATAATTCATATCTACAAATCCGTAAATCGATATTTGACAAATAATATGTCTAAATCGATTAGAAAAATAAGATAAATCCAAATATGACATTCATAACATGCATAACCCAACTCTTGACAAGTTTCCCTCCGGCTTGTCCAATCGGGGACTATCACGTTATAAGTGCATGTAAACTCCCTAGAGAGACGTGGATGTCGGGGACTATCACGCTATAAGTGCATGTAAACTCCCTAGCTATAAGTACATGGTATGACACCCCCTAGCTTGGGGTGGGAACCCGACGCTCCGGAGCCCCTCTCCGGTGAAACCGTAGCCCCACTGGAGAAAAACCAGTTTTATACGACTACAGCCGGTACCGGCGTCAAAATGGGGTAGAAAAGTGCAACTCTTTACTTGGTTGTGTTAGGGTGGACCCTAGGAAGTCCCAAAACAAAGTTATACCCGAACTCTTCACAAGATTCCCTTCAATTCGACCGAAGTGGGAGTTTCCAGGTGTAAGTCCAGAAACTCACTAGAGAGAAACTGATGACGGTGAAGCCTCTAACATCCCAGAGTGGAATCTTGGACATTTACAACCCAAAACATACTTGTACCCACTTGGTATGGCACCACCTAACTTTTGGTTCGATTCCGACGCTCCGGAGCCCCTCTTCGGCTAAACCCATTTGAACATGGAATTTTTTGTCCTTGCTCATGATTTTTTTTTTAAGAATATAGTTTGAGCAATGTGTATGATGATGCAGATCTACTTATCCTCTTCGAAACGAGCTAAAGAACATCGAAATCCGACTTCCAATGCAAAAGTTATGCTCAAAACGGTGAGTAAGTAAAAAAACAGAAAATATAGGCCGACGGCATTGCCGTCGGCGTATCTCAAAAATATATATATATATATATATAGGCCGACGGCATGCCGTCGGCGTATCTAAAAAAACCCAGAAAATATAGGCCGACGGCAATGCCGTCGGCGTAGCTAAAATAAAAAAAAGAAAGACCAAGTCTAGCCTGGTCGGGGTCTACGCCGACGGCCCCGATATTTGGCCGTCGGCGTATGTCCTGGCCGCGTCTTGTGTCTTTCCCGTAGTGTGTGTGGTCAGGCCAACATAGAATTAGAAATGGGGAGGCGAAAGTGATACGTCAAACTCTGGTACACATATAATTATACACGTACTGGGCCGGGTCGTTTGCATGCTCACCTGGCTGCAAATGAGAGAGCCACCTAGACTGTCACTTATCTCGCTAGTGCGTTTCTCCAGCAGTGACGGATAAATAACAGTATATCTTCCTCTTAATTGGTCAATTAAATAATTACATTGGATAGTGTTGTTGTGTCATTTGCTGCCGGTGTAGGCCAGCCGGGACGCGTAAGCTGGGAAATGTAAAGATTGGAAAGCACACTTTGCCTTACAATGTGCTTTATCTCCCATTAATTATTGATTAACTATACATTTCGCTCCATGGAATCTTCTCCGGGTTGAAGGTACAAGAAAATGACATCACTGCGCATGTCATTAACCTTAATCCATCCTAGCCTCTACGATCAAAATCTATCTTTTTTTACTGGTAATGCTTTCCTTGCATGCATGATGGAGTATAGTTTTAAATTTTTGATTTGTATGGTGTTGCCCAAACGTCAGGACCGGGACCTACAACGATCACTGGTTGAATGCACCGTCATTCGCAGAACCGCTTGTGGGTTTAAAAAAATGATGTTAATCATAACAAGCCTGGTTAGTGTGGTAATGATGTGGCAACATAATGAGGAAAGAAGCAAATGTGTGAAACCACATATGAAAAGCGTATTTTTGCTTCCCACTTAACAGGAGCATGTGGTTTTAAATGGAGCAAAAAAGACTCTTCTACCACGAAAACAGGTCATGGTAGAAGTTGACTTTTCTTCTATTGTTAATTTATCCAAGCCACAAAACAACACACATACATATTAGACTATTAGTTAAAACAATTGATACTAATTAATATACATCTTAAAATGACCTCATCATGTACTAGATAATTATTTTAGCAAGAAATCGAGTTTCCAATTACGTATGATAAGTTACGTGTTTTAATCTACCCTTAACCAACAATTTTTCTTTGGTAGTGTTGTGGCTCTGCTCATTAATCTCGGTTAGATCTTTCTTCTTCCCAGCAAAGATTTTCTCGCATGCTTCTTCTCGCTGGCTGCTCATCACATGTGTGTTCCAATATTTGGTTGCTTCAACTTTCCAGAACCAATGGATCGAACGAGAGCCAAATTAGTATCGCTTCATGCCCGCAAATCACAAATCGTGTTCTCATGACCGCACCCAAAGAACTTACAGCTGGTGTCCATAGTCGCAACGTGGCAATGCGGTCGTACTCCGCATTTCAAAATCGGGTTCCTATTCCATTCAGGACCATTCCAAGCCAGGTCATTGGTATCCTCGGGTACAATAGGATGGTACTTCAACAGTATATCAACCATGCACATGCGTGAGATCGAGGAGTACCAAATGAGTGATATCGAGAAATTCCCAAATGTGAAAACCTACATCTCGATCTAATGTTCATGATATGATTGAAATTAATAACCTCAAATGTATGTGCAGCGACATCTCGTAGCCAAGTTCTCGATCCATCGCATATGGCCTAGGTTCCATCCGATGCCCACCCACTACTAGCGGAATCTTTCATGGAAAAAGAGGTTGTAGAGAAAATGGGGAGATGTGAGTTGAGATGTGGAGGCCTAGGTATGAATAACAGTGATACCCTGGACTCGGCTTTGGTGGAGCTCGCCGGTCATTGGGACACACTTGACTAGTCTCCAACACCAGACCCATAGTAAATATCGCCTAGTTTTCGTGGTGCAATTAGTTTTATGCTGTTGTACCCATGGAGACAAACCCTAATTTTGAGCCACTTTCATGATGCGCCCTACCTCACTGCTGCAATGTCATACACTCTTGTAGTGAGAGGATCCGGATAGTTGCCGGTCAGGTTTTTTTTATAGAAATGGGGATGTCCCGACCTCTGCATCGAGTGATGCACCGGTTAGTTGCTTGGATGGTTGTCCAGACTGTCTGACAAAGAGACCGAGAGCAGCCTAAGGGTCACCTAGATAGTCGCCCACTAGTAGAAAATGGGCCTTTTGTCCAGAGTCATTTTGGGCTCTAGTCCCGGGCCACTTTTTAACCCGGACTAGAGGGGGGACTAGTCCCGGGTCAGTAGATACGAGGCCGCAGAGCACTTCTCCCGGGTCGTTGGGGACCTCTAGTCCCGGCTCGTAATACGAACCGGGACTAGAGGGGTGGTGGCAACCGTTCGCCTGACGCGAACCCCTTTAGTCCGGGCTGGTGGCTCAAACCGGGACTAAAGGCCAAACCGTTCGCCTCCCGCCCGTTCGCCTCTCGCCCGCGATCTCCCCATCTCTCTACCAGGAAAACGGCCAGGAAAACGCTACAGTGGGGACGGCGGCCATTTCTCTTCGTCTCCCTCTCCTCATCTCTCTTCTTCGATCTCCCCATCTCGTTCGTCTCCTCTCCTCTCTTCTTCACAGTTCCACCATGAATCCACGATCACTCGCTACGGGACGGTGCTTGCACATGGCAATACCTATCTCAAAGTCGTTTACACGAACGACAGCGCCAAGGTGCCGGATTTTCTTTCCGATTTCGAGTATTGGCTTGACGAAGCTAAGGAGCAAGACAAGTTCATGGGCCTTGATCTCGAGTACACAGCCGATCAAAGAGATATTGCTGTCATCCAACTTTGTTTCAAGAAAAATGTCATGGTCTTCCAGTGGGCACGGTAAATTTGTCATCCCATTCTCGGATAGGAAAATTGCATAGGATAGCAAAACATGTCTCTTTGCTCTCTTTGGGAGAATCATGTGTCTTTTGATTCATATATAGGAAAGTAATTAAAATTATGTACTTGTGTGCCGAAAATTGCATAGGATAGCAAAACATTTAAATTTGCTCAATCATGTGTCTTTTGATTCATATATAGGAAAGTAATTAAAATTATGTTTGTGTGCCGAAAATTGCATAGGATAGCAAAACATTTAAATTTGCTCAATCATGTGTCTTTTGATTCATATATAGGAAAGTAATTAAAATTATGTACTTGTGTGCCGAAAATTGCATAGGATAGCAAAACATTTAAATTTGCTCAATCATTTGTCTTTTGATTCATATATAGGAAAGTAATTAAAATTATGTACTTGTGTGCCGAAAATTGCATAGGATAGCAAATTAATTATACACTCTTGTTACTTATACACACTCTTGTTAATTATACACTCTTGCATCAGTATTTAACATTTTGTTCCATTTGTTGTTTCAGTAGTGACAAGCACTGTCCAATACTCATGGATTTCCTTCGTAGCGGCATACATTTTGCTAGCGTTGATATAACGAATGACAAGATCAAGATGAGGCCACCTGGGATCTTGAGATACCAGCTGCCTGCCACATTGATCTCCAGGCCCTGTTCAGGCTTAACCATGACAAGACTGGAATGGCTGATATGGCAGTGGCCGTGATCGATGAGGACGAGTACGCTGACATGAAGACAAGATTTCCCAAGGGTCAGCACAAATTATGGGAGAAGCTGCCACTTGACGCTACTAACATTGAGTATGCAGCAATAGATGCGTACGTTGCATACGAGGTGTACCGCAAGATTAGAATCGTCAACTATGGGCAGCGTCACCTCGTACCGCCACCAGTGCCCCATGGGTCTACTTCTTCGGATTCGGAGGACGATCAGTACTACTAGTGTTTGCAATGGCGAACATTTTATCTCTATATTATTATGTAGTGCGTGTCTCCTGATCTGACGAGTATAGTATAGTGTTTGCAGTACTTTCTGTAATTAATGGATATCTGAACTATTATTTATATTAATTATGTCCCTGTTTAAGTATGATGTGAGCAAGTCATGTTTCAACTTCTCTCTATTTTCTAATCGATTTAGACATATTATTTGTCAAATTTCGGATTCACAAAATAAAGATGTGTGACATCATGGAGAAAACATTGATCACTTTTGTGGCAAACATGAAAATATGATAAACCCGGGCGTTATTGGCATAATTGCCTGTTTATCATGTTTTTATGGCAAGCATGATGATATGCAAGTCATATTTCAATTTCTCTCTTTTTTCTAATCGATTTAGACATATTTTTTGTCAAATTTCGATTTACGAATTTATAGATATGAATTATTCAATATTAAATGCAAAAAGCGAAAAGTTAATTATTATTTAAATTCAACATTATTTGAATGCAAGATTAGTATTACTTATTTATTTTTGTTTACTTAAATAATTGTTCGGATTCACAAAATAAAGATGTGTGACATCAGGGAGAAAACATTGATCACTTTTGTGGCAAACATGAAAATATGATAAACCCGGGCGTTATTGGCATAATTGCCTGTTTATCATGTTTTTATGGCAAGCATGATGATATGCAAGTCATATTTCAATTTCTCTCTTTTTTCTAATCGATTTAGACATATTTTTTGTCAAATTTCGATTTACGAATTTATAGATATGAATTATTCAATATTAAATGCAAAAAGCGAAAAAGTTAATTATTATTTAAATTTAACATTATTTGAATGCAAGATTAGTATTACTTATTTATTTTTGCTTACTTAAATAATTGTTGGATTCACAAAATAAAGATGTGTGACATCATGGAGAAAACATTGATCACTTTTGTGGCAAACATGAAAATATGATAAACTCGGGGCGTTATTGGCATAATTGCCTGTTTATCATGTTTTTATGGCCATGATGATATGCAAGTCATATTTCAATTTCTCTCTTTTTTAATCGATTTAGACATATTTTTTGTCAAATTTCGATTTACGAATTTATAGATATGAATTATTCAATATTAAATGCAAAAAGCGAAAAAGTTAATTATTATTTAAATTTAACATTATTTGAATGCAAGATTAGTATTACTTATTTATTTTTGTTTACTTAAATAATTGTCCGGATTCACAAAATAAAGATGTGTGACATCATGTTCCAAGGGTTAATATGATTGATAGCATAGTATTGTCAGGTAAACATTCATTGTCTCTTGGAAGCTCACAAGAAGGAACCAAGAAGTTAAGCGTGCTGGAGGTGGAGCAGTCTGAGGATGGGTGACCGACCAGGAACTGTCAGTAGAAGTGAGAAATTAAGAATGATTAGAGTTAAAAATGAAAAAAAGGAAACATAAACCCTAAACACCAAAATGAAAAAAAAGAAACATAAACCCTAAACCCCAAAATGAAAAAAAAGAGGAACATACCCTAAACCCCAAAAATGAGAAAAAAATTAGCCTAAACCCCAAAAATGAGAAAAAATTTAGAAAATATTTAGTCCCGGTTCGTAAACATAAACCCTAAACCCCAAAAATGAGGAAAAAAATTAGCCTAAACCCCAAAAATGAGAAAAAAATTAGAAACTATTTAGTCCCGGTTCGTGTTACGAACCGGGACTAGAGATCCTAGACCACGCGCGGCCTTGGTGCCCACGTGCGGACCCCTTTGGTCCGAGGTCGTAACCCACCCGGGACGAGAGGTGGGGGGCCTCTAGTCCCGATTCGGTTGTTCCGGGTGCGCACCTGGGACCAGAGATCCTCACCAGCCCGGACTAGAGGCCCTGTTTCTACTAGTGGCCCACATCTGCATATATGGAAACTTCGGGTCACAACAAGTGGTTACGCATTATGTGTTGTATTTGACTTGAGGTTCTTGGCACCAAGGGGGTAGAAGTGAGAATGAGCATTTCTCTTCTACGACCGACATCCCCACTTAATAGTGTGACTCACCTATGATTCAAAATGATATACATGATCACAAATGAAAAATAGGCTTCTTCCATCGACGTCCCCACTTAATAGTGTGAAATTACAGTGATATACATGATCACAAATAAAAATAGGCTTCTTCCATCGAAGTTCCCACTTAATAGTGCGACTTACCTATGAATCAAAATGATATATATGATCACAACTGAAAATAGAGAATATGAAAAAGCTACGGAAGGCCGTCTCTTTGCTTGTATTCCTTTTGGAGGTCAAAGATGCTCGTAAACAGATCCTCGTGTTTGTTTAATTTGCTCATTTTATTATCGCACCCACTCTCCTCTTATTGTTCTCATTACTAACCAAAATTAATGTGGGGTCTATATTTTCTTTGAATGATCTAGTTTCAAATATCCCCTCGCAACAAAGTCAACGTTGCAACTGGATGTTGACGGCAGACTCTGGCACATCCTACACCCCGAATAGCAATAATCAACAGAGAACCTACCAACAGGAAACTCACAGCAGCAAAGTGAGCACCGTAGGTTGGATTTAGTTTATTGAAGGCTGAAAGGTCGCAAACAAGAGGGTCAAACAATAGATTATATTTCTTCCACGTGTGAGGTATATATAATTTTGCCTGCCGGCCGCGCAGTAGCTAGTGTAGCCAGAGTACATAGACCTTCCACGTGCAGCGGCAACTGCACTACACGCGAAAAGTTGCCACGCCTTTTTTTTTTTGGAACAAAGATGGATCCCCAAGGATCCAGAGCTGCTTTATTCGGTGGACTCACATATTACAACAAGGACCTTACAAAAAAACGTAAAAACAACCAAGCCCTTGAAAATTACAAGCAAGACCTAAAAATAATGGTCAAAACACAAACAGGTCCCTGCCCACCGAGGAAGAAGATGCGCTCGACATCACGGCCGTCAGCACCGTCGCCGGGGACAAAACCACTTGGCGTCGAGCTAACGTTGAGCGCCATGACGAGTCGCTGAGGGGCCTCCCTATTGGCACGCCGGCCTAGATGTTGAAGAAGCTACAGTGCTCACGGCACCACAGCACGGAGTGGCCCCAATGGCCATAGATAACCGAGGCATAGCTTTGCCACGGTTGATAACCTCCGCAGATAGCAGCATCTCCTTGCCGTGTAGATCGATGCAGAGCAGCGTTCCGGCCCCCTTCCTCTCCATCTCCTTGAAGGCGAAGAAGAGAAGCCAACTCACCGCATCCCTCAGCTCCACACAGCACGAATCCCCCAGATCACGATCTGGAGGGCACCACCCGAGCTTATTGAACCAGCAGCGGTCGAATCTTGACACGGTGGAACTCCACCATGGAGCTCCAAACAACATCAGGCTCTTCCACTCCGGCGACGCGCTCGCAACGCCGCTAGGGTAGCTGCTGAGCTTCGTTTCCTGCACGCCTTCCCTCTTCTCCCCCTCACCACCATGGCCGGCCAGAAGAAGCAGAGTAGCCAATAGTAAACCGAAGCCGAGACGCTTATTGAAGAAGGCAACCAACGCTGTACTACTCCGTCCCTCCTCCGCCTTGGAGACTTGACGGAGCGCACCTCGTCAGCGTGCTCGACGCCGCGCCCAAACGCCGAAGCAGCATACCTTCGGGGAGAGAAAGACGGCATGAAGCCAAACGCCACGGAGGGCAACTCGCTAGGAACTAAACTACTACCTAATCTACAGTGTACAAGGAAACCCAGCATCCTAGACCATCCCCACACCGGCCAGCGCGAGCGCCGGCGGCAAGAGCGGCCGGATCTGGGCCTGAGCGGCGGTTGACTTGGAAGAAGGAGAGGAGCGAAGCGAAGGGAAAGGAAAAGTTGCCATGCCAGATGTTGCATATGCAAAGGGTCACACACCAAAGGCAAAAAGGCAAACACACACATGCATTATGCACCTGATCAGTTTCAGCAAACATCACACAGCTGGTACTGTGTGTGGGGCATGCTTGTCTCTCATCTGCTAAAATGATAAATACACACTGTGAGGAATACACACTGTGAGGAACAAGAAACATGCTAAAAGAACGCCACGATTTCAGAATTCAGAATGTGCAAATATGTGTTGTTCGCTCGGCGTCAACATCAACAGGATGCCCACAGCACAGCCAGGTAGGTCTCTCATGGGTGAAACATGCCGCTCAGGAATGCATGTCCAAAGCAGACGGGTTAACAGATCTCCAAACAGTGCACCCATTATGCATGAGAGATATGATCTTCTCAGAAACCAATTATATGCATGGATAGGATCCATCTGAGATCTTGCTACAGCGATCATATCTCGCATTTGCATGTTAAGCCTAGCTACCTAGTACTATAGACAGCAGGGAAAACACAAAGAAGAGGGAATAGATAGAGGTATATAGCCAGCCAGGTAGTGAAAAGAAAGCAGCTTTTCGGAGGATGGCTACATGTCGTCAATAATAAGCGGCTGAAAAGAAAGACAGACGCAACAAACTATAGTACGCCTACATGCAACGTGTTGAGGTAGCATCTATCCAAGTCAGTATCACGCATATATGTAAATATCAACCAATGATTTAGGTCATCAACACCAACAAGAGCACAATCACAAGGAGCACTTAGCGTGTAAGCATGACAAGTAAGCCATATCTTGCTAGTGCTGTGACCTAAGCTAGGACGACTGAGATTCCAGACGATAGCATAATTCCTGACGCGTAAGTGCCTTCCTTTTCCTTCTATTCCTGTTCAGTTTTCGTCACCTGGACAGCAACTGTCTATACATCATAGTTTGATCTTTGTTCCCAAATATTCTCCGGGCCTACCTAAATGCCCCTAATATTCCCAAAGTTCTATATATCTTTGCTAGCTGGCCGCCGTTTAGTGGCAAAGATTATTTTTGCTTTCTATTCTGTTCGCAAAGCGTGAATCCTACTAATTTTTCAGAATATTTGGAGGTTTAACATGGAAGATATACGTGGTACCATCCGATTATGGACACACAAATATCCTATGTAGGAACTTTTGACCCACATGCTTATATTATTATATACTCCATCTGTGTCCCAAATTGTAAGGTGCACACTGATATTGCAAGTTTCTTTGATGCTCGATTTTGACCATAACATATGTACCATAATATATGGATTGAAAATGTGTAAGTGATATAGTTGTGTTTGTCTTACTAATATCTTTCATTTTATATGTCATCATACTATTTTGGTAAATATATTTATAAGTGAAAATCATAGCTAAACATTATATTTTTACCAGAAAAGTCAGTTATGCCTTACACTCTTGGATGGAGGGAGTATGTAAGGTAATTTGGTTATATTTAATTATCTATGCAACATAACATGATTTGTTTTTTAATCATAATACTTGTTTTTATTAATCATATCGTCGTCAATATGATACGACCATAGTTTAAAAAACAATATGATACAGCCACACAAGAGAGTGTAACTTTTGGCCTCTACGTAAGAAGTTTCCCAAAAAGAAAGCACCAAAATCTAACGAGTAACAAAAAAATGTCTTTAAGAAAAGAGGACCAAATGAATTAAGGGGAAGAAAGTGGGACGATGACCATCATCATAAGGTCACTTTTCAAACTAAAAAAATGTAAATCTAAGAATGGAGAGTTAACTCGCCGTTCCTTTCAAACCCTAAACATGAAGGCCCATAAGGTCACTTCCATGTGTAGAGCACAAGAAATTTCAGTCGTCACGAATAACCTTTTCAATCATCGATCGCACACGGTAGTAAGCATGTTTGGGACGCAAAAACTTCACATGAATCTGAAAAGATTCGCGTGCTCGACACGGCCGGTCAGGCTTGATCCGACGACACATCTAGAGATATCTTCATCCATCAACACAGCACAGATAAAACCCTTTGAGCTGTACATGAAGGAAGATTCGGCTGTGATACGATACCCTTTGTGCTGGCGCCACATCTTTGACCTGGCGCCCTTTATTTGCTTTAGCTAAAGAGTGAGCAAGCAAGTAAAGAATCGGATGTGACGTCGTGTCGATCGACGTATGTACAAGCTAAGCTAGCTAAGATATGTTATCTGGAAAACGAGATCCCTCGCGTCGCCTAACCTAGGCGACTCGGGGGCGACCAGCGCCGCCGCCCCTCAGCCCTCCCTCCCGTCCCCTTCCTCCCCGCCGCCGCCAGAGGTCCCGTCGGCCTGTGCCCGGGCTGGTGACGGTGGCGGCGGGGCTTCCTCCGCGCGCGGCTGTAGGGCGCTTTTTCGGCGGCGATGGTGGCGCGTGACTCGGCCGTGTGGTGGCGGCGAGGTGTCGCTGGATCCCGGTGGAGGCGCAACCGATGACGCCCGAGGAGGCCCTGTTACCTCGCGACGGTGCCGCCCCCTGCAGACGCGGCGGTGAGCGACGGCCAGCTCGGGTGTATTGGCCTCGGGCGACGGCCAGCTTGGGTCTATTGGACTCGGGCAAGCCTCTTTCGCCCTTCGACTGCAGGATGGTGCGGGGCGCCTAGTGTTTCCGGCTGCTGGGCACCGAGGTGGTGCCGGCGGCCGGCAAGACGGCGGTGGGCTGGATCTCCTCCGTTCAGCCCCTGTTTTCGGGTGCTCAAGCTGAATAAGGAGATGGTCCTAGGGTTCTTCTCGCATCAAGGTTGCAATCTGCCGGATGCCTATCCCCATTGATCTGGCTGGACAATCGTGTTTCGGAAGGCTCCGCCGGCGAACTCCACTGGGCGCTTCATGCCTGGAGATTGCTGGATCGGATGGTATTCGATCGTGCGCACCCGTGTTTTTCTCTGACCGTTTGGTTTCAGAGGGAGCGCTTCGAAGCTCTGCTGGCTGTTATTATCATGGAGCACGCTTTCTCGTTCCATGGTGCTGGCGGAGAATGACATGGAAGGCGAGATCTGAGGACTGGCAATGGTGGTTTGATTCCTTGTGCGGCTGAGGAATTGGCTTGGTGTTTCATGACTTGGAGTAGCGGCATGTAAGTGGGGGCGACAACATACGTGAAGTCCTAAGTCCTATCTTTCAGGGTGAAAATCAAAGGTCTGGTCTTAATTGGTTGTGCCTGACAGTGGTCTTGCTGAAGACATTGTTTTGAGAGCGAGGACTATCTTCAGGGTGAGAACTCAAGGTCTGGCCTTAATTGGCTGTGCCTGGCACTGTTCTTCTTGAAGGCGTTGCTTTTGAAGAATTGGACATCAGGTGTTGTTTTGGTGGTGGTTGTGCGGCTGCTGCAAGGACTGTAACTCTTTAGCGGGACTTTTCTTTTTATTTCTTCTTCTTATTGTCTTTCGGCTGTGTGCATCCGTAATAGCTTCGGTTATTGCGTTGTTGCAGAGGCTGGGTGCATGTTGTATCTTCTCGATATCAATAAACACTCTTTATCTAAAAAAGCTAAGATATGTTATCTACCAACGATGCGTATGGATGCATTGTTAAACGTTGACCTATGTTTTGGAACTTGTTTTCATGCGCTGTGGTAGATCGATAGATTAATCAATATTGTAGTGTAGTGCATTGCATTGCAAGGCTAGCTTGCGAGATGCCAGATCTAGCAATAATGCTCCAAACCTTTGGGACTTGGGATAGTGTCAACCGCAAGATAAGGGGTCGACTGCTATATGTTTAATTATGCAGCATATATCCTAGTGGTCTATAGCTAATTTTAAGCAAAAGATATATACATACTCTCTTGCGCGAAAATACTAGAAAACCCTTGTTTTAGCTGGAGTTCCTTTTGGGCAATCATGTTGAACCACAATTGGAAAAATTGCAAAAGGAGGGGAGGAAGGAAGATTCCTTAGCTTCCTTCCATAATCTTCCTTCCATACCACTGAACAGTTCTACTCACCATTTTTGTTTGTGGAAAGAAAAGATTATTCCCAGCAAAAAGGAGCGCTGCACTAGCAGCACAGTAGTGTGTGGGCCCGGCCTATTTATCCGGCCCAACTACGGCAGCCCCGGACGATCCACGCAAGAGCCACACGCGGACACGTGACATCCCTGGGCCAGGTCCACCATTTCCTTTTTGACGGCGTAGACGTTGGTCGGGCTCGTCCCAAGTGTCCCGACCCATATTTCCAAAGTGGTTTGCTCCAATCAGTGGCGTAGCCCCAGGCCAAACACATGCTACAATGCATAACAGTGATGAACAATATATAAAATTGATACAGTCAACAAAGAATTAGCTGCCATGCCCCAGGACAAGGCCAGGGTAGCCAAGGGCCTGGCTACGCCCCGCCCCTGGCTCCAATAATAAGCTGCTTAAACACATGGATCAATATGAAATCACATCACACTATCACAGTGCCGGTGACAAAAAGCAGCGTGCTGCTGACCAAGCATATGCATGGATCCACATGCACCGGCCATGGCGATGCGTCGTCTTCCTTTTTTCAGATGGGCCTAGCAGCCACACATCTGTGCTGGTGCTGCTTGCTACCATGGATACCGGCTGCTCATCTGCTTTAACGCTTTGAACAAAAGCCTAACTCATCCATGTCTCCATGATCAGCCGTTCAATGCATTGCTCCTCCTTTTCTGATGATTCACATCGATCGTCCACAGGACGACCTGAGCTGCTACGTGTTTCTCACAGGACCGGTAACTCATGTATGTGTGAAATCTTGATTTGATACCCTGAATGACTTGGCATCGAGTGATCGATAGCACATCTCACTGTAACGACAGCCAAGAACGCTGCCCAGTTGATCAAAAGCGAACACGGTTATCGGTCGGGATCAATACGCGAAAAGAAATAGGATCGATCCACGAAGGATAAGATACCCGATAATTGCCCCTAAGATTCTGTTTGCATATTCATTTGTACATATGCGTGTGTACGTGTTGGCTGAGGGAACAGTCACACATTGCGAGTTGGATGTGGGTGATGTTGGTACAATCGTGCTATCTAGTCAGTATGTGATATCTTGGGTCGATCCTGAGATCGACTCGGCTTCAAATGATTGGTAGCACAACCATTTGTAAAACGCTCGACAACTAGTTGATTGATAAACATAACTACCGCGATACGATCAATTTGCAAGAGAGTTTGAGATCGGTATCTTTTTTTTTGAAAGAGGCAAAAGCTATGTCTGTTATATTGATAAAGAAGGAAGTTTGAGTCTTACAACATGAAACAGAGCGACAGAGGTCGCCTACCCGGGGACGAGCCCGCCAGACTTACATAACTGAGGGGATCAAGCTAGCTAGCTTTGTCACACCCGCGGCCCGCCAGGCCTTAGCCTCATCCCTAATTCGCCCAATCAGGATCGGGGGAGGCACCGACTTGTTTTGGAAGATTCTCAGGTTTTGCTCTTTCAAGATCTCCCACATGACGAGAGTGATAACGGAGCGCAGCCCTTTCCCTTTGTGACTACTAGCCGTTGTCATCCGGTCCCAACATTCAGCAGTCAATATCACACTCAGAGGATAAGAGGGAAGGGGTAGGACTAACCCCGTCCAGAGCTGTGCAACTGCCCATATGTGCTTCGAGTAACGACACTGAAAAAACAGATGCACAGCCGATTCAGGGGCCCGCTTGCAAAGAGCGGAGATGTCATTATGCATGGGGCCATCCCCGGGTAGCAAGCCTATCGGCTGTCCAAAGTTTGTTTTGCAGTGCCAGCCAAGCGAAGAACTTGCATTTTGGAGGCGACCAAGTCGACCAGACGGGACTAAGTGGACCCCAGGAACTATATCTTATATGCTGAGCTGGAGGAATACTCACCATCACTGGTGTGACACCAAGAAATGGTGTCAGGCAGATCGGAAAGATGTGTGTGTTGAAGGCGCTCCCAAAGAGAGACAAACTCTGCAATGTGGTCCACCGAATTTAGACTCTGGAGGTTGATATCATTAATCCAGGCGTGGGACGTAATGGCATTATGCACCAGGCGGTTCTTCTTCTTCGAGCATGAGTAGATCAGAGGTGCCACGTCACACAAGCACCGGTCATCCACCCAAGTGGAATGCCAGAATTTTTCCTTCTTGCCATCTCCGAGAGAGACCCTAGAAGTGGCGGCAAAAAGCCGCCGATCAATGTCCTCCCACGGGAGCCCCGTGCGAACTCAGGGTTTGTTAGGCGAAATCCATTCTTTCCATAAACAACGTAAGTGCAGCGCCCTAACAAACTTTTCAAGGTTCAGAATTGCCAATCCTCCGAGGGCCTTAGGACGGCAGGTGCGAACCCAGTTAACCTTGCATTGGCCGCCCGTAGTAGTGTCCTTAGCCGACCATAGAAAGGCGCGACAGTACTTGTCAAAGCTCTTGATCATTCCTTTGGAAGGTTTTATAGCAGTCATGAAGAAAATGACAGTGAGGATAGCACAGACTTGACTAGGGTGAGGCGAGCAGCAGAGTTGAGTAGCTTGCCGAGCCAGAATCCCATGCGCTTAAGAGCCTTATCCAGAAGAGGTCGAAAGTCGACGCTCCGAAGCCTCGTGAGAGACTGGGGAAGCCCAAGGTATTTAACAGGGAAGCTTGCTCTCGTGGCGGGAAAATTCTGGAGGGTGTCATCAAGGTCCAGATTCTGGCATTGGGTAGACCCTTCCAAATTGGTTACATGCTAGTTCTAGTCTGGGGGAGAACAATGTGCAACCACTTCAACTATATGAGGACACAGTAGCTCCATTATCACTTCTTTAATGTACTCGATCTTTTTCTACCTCATTCTTGGCATACTGCAGTAGAATACTAGGTGAAATATCTACTGATCTTTCGTTTTGAAAACAAAAACGAATTTACAGATTTTTGTAGATTTGTAACGTCGTAGCATAGATATCTTTGTCCGGTCTCGGTGCTATATGTGATAAATATATCATGCCTTTGTGAATGTGTTCCAGCACCAGCAGCTAGTGGATGTCTAAACTATCATCGTGTATCATAGCTAAAAGATGATACATAAGCAAAGAGAGGCTAGCAGAAATTTAGCCTAGACAATCAGTCGAACTTGGCAAAAATTAATGCACGCCTACGTGCCTGGATGGATGGTCATGCATGAAAGCTAGCGAGTCAGCAGAGAGATCTTCTTTTCAAATTGATCGTCCTGGAATCATATTCTTGCTTGACAGTCGACTCAAACACGCCGAGCTTGTTTTTCTATAAGTAATCATCATCATCAGTTAATCCATGTATATCCAGTGGTACGTCCTTGATTATGCCTTTTGTCTCCGTCGACCTCGATCAGCCCTAGGCAACTTCAAGAAAAATAAGGTCCTGCTTTTGTTGCCTGTAATGTTACGAGAAGAGACATGATGCGCGTGTATTATATAAGCATTTGGCGTTTCCAAAAAAAAAGCATTTTGTCCTGGCTAAATAGAACATGAAATTAGTTTGCATGCATCTTGTCAAAAGCAAGTTCAGTACACATCATAGCTAGCCAACCCACAAAATTTGTCTTGCAATACGCACTGCACGTTCCTGGTATGAACAACAGTCAAATCCTCTCTTCTGTCTGAACTTGGAAAATATCTCTGTAACTTAGGACATTCTCGGAAAAAAGGTAATGGAGAGGGCCGCATTCCAGAGCTATCAAAAACTTCAAAACATTTCCCAGGAGTGTAGTAGGAGATGACTAGACGTCCGAGATTCCACGGACATTTGCAATTACCCGACCAATTAACATGCACAAAGCCACAAACGGATTTCCGAAGCTTTATGGGCCGTCCTTGTGAGGGACACAAAAGATGCTGAAATGCACATTAACTACCAAACCACATTAGATGCTGAAATAGTGAAATGCACTTTAAGTAGTAAGTATCAGAACTCAGTGCACAATCTGTTACAAGCTTAACCTTGAATATATCACAACAATTATCCACAACGATATTATAAAAGCGGAACAATATGTCTTCTATTTAAAAAAAAAGTATTTAGTACGTGAAATAGTGTACCATGTCTCGATGTGAGTGAGACGACTATAGAAAGTACTTGGGTGGTCACCAACAGCATGTAGCCACCGAAAACATACATGGAAGTACGAGGAGAAAAGAGTACACGAAGAAGGGCAAAAAGAGAGATCGAGGTTGATTGAAGACTGGGGCTACATACCATATTTCCATTTTCGTTACTAGTACTGGTTGGGCTGCAAGCCATGCTACCTACTCACTCCGTTCCAATTTAATTGATTTGCTATCCACCAAACGTGGATGTATCTAGACATGTTACGTAGAAGTGTAAATTGGATGATTTCGGTTGTCTTGGAAGATTTTTTTTCTAATGGGAAACAATTGAAGAAATGCTACTAACGAAACGATCCTAGAAGTGCAAATTGGGTTATTTCGGTAGTCTCAGAAGATTTTTTTTCCGAATGGACATTCTAAATGATGTACACAACTTTTCATTCTTTATTAAAAACAGAAAAACCCACAAAAATTTACAAAGAAATACTTCAATCAACCGGAAGCCACCTTTCCGACGATAATTATCGCAACACCTATAAACTTGATGAAGGGGGTGAACCAGATCGGAGCCATATGTGCCATGACGTCACACTCCTACGCACATTATCTAAATCCAGAGGCCTCAACCAAGCCACCCAATGGCGAGACGGGAGCACAAAATGGTGCGGCTGACTCTCAGCACACATCACATACGCACACTCAGAAACCGCTGCCGCTGTGTTCCGTCGACACATTTTCATTAGTTTCTGAACTTCTGATCCGTACTTAGTATCAATCACACATGTACTAACGCGTTGTTTTTGATCTCGTGTTCGTATAACTATAAGGTATATTGTGGCCTAATCCAACTTTAATCGACTCAAATGGTGATCATTGGAGATTGTACCGATCATTGTAGCTCTACTTAGTACCATGCATTCTTGTGTGAAAACTATAATAAGTATTACATGTAGAGCTCATCAGGGGAGAGGGCTGCCAACAAAGTCTCAAGAGAGAGGGTGCCAAAAAAACAAGTCTCAAGGGAGAGGGTACACCCTCTAATGTGGGACAGAAAGCCGAATTTTACGCGGCTTCTAATGTGGTATTGTGGGAGTAAGTACTAATGTTAGGACTAAGAACGTCAAAAGGAAGTAAGGGTTGGGATATACACAAGCAGCATGGTAGGAATAAGAGAATAACACTAATTTATAAATGGCTGTTTCCTCTTAAAGAAATAAACAAATAAGAAGAGAACAAAGTTGTAATTAACACCCAAAAAGTGCGTACAAGTTTTATTCTTATGTTACTTTTGGTTGTCCAATGCTTTACATATACTCAGTATATATGTTGTTGCTTAACATTCACATTTGAGTATCCCAACAAAAAATAATGCATACAAATTTGATTAATTGTGGTACATTAAATAATTTAGATGTGTGGTTCATATGTAAGCATAATTCGTTTATCACTGAAATATTCTCTTTTAATACGATAGTACAAAGCAGAGATTGCCTAGAAATATAATCAGCATGCATTTTATTGGGCTCCGCTCGGTCAACCTTTCCTTTTTTTTCTTCTTCGCTCATGTGCAGCAAAAAAAAGCTATCTAAGAATATACTGCACTCCCAGATAGTTTACAGGAGAAGAATTTGATAGTGTAATCTATTTAGATATTCAACTGTAATTTCAATAACTGGTGAATGAACTATTCGGTTATAACTTCTGCGCTTTATAGGCCAACTGTTCTCCCTCAGTTTTTGCAAGGCTTGTTTTTATTAGTTAAGAAAAATGTTGAACAACAATTGCTTTATTTGTATGCAATTATGCAATTAATGTGAGATATAATTTTTTATTATATTTTATTAATTATAATTTAAATTACACAATCTTGCATATTAACACAATAGTTATTGGCCCCTTACCTTAACCAAAGAAAATACAGCATGCAAAAAAGAAACATCAGGAGTAAAAAAAGTTCTAAGCATCACATATTTGCTCATTAATAAGAAGAGCATACAGAATGATAGGCCACGTTTCAAAACTTGCATACAGTGCCATTCTTCTAAGTTACTCCCTGCAAATTTTTAAAGAATTAGGTGATCACGAATTCCGTGTAACATGTGTGGAGATGTTCACAAAAAATTATGGCTCGGGGCCACATCAAAAGATGCCTCGGTACAAATCATCTCATGCAGAACTCGCAAAAATGTAATTGATGCACATATAGAAGTCCGTCCCCTACTACCGTAGTCTCCCGAGGTACAAATACTCCCTTTGTTTTGTTAGTAAAGTTAGTCGAACTAGCATGCAGAGTAATTTGATGCGGATGGTATATTATTTAAAGTGTCTTCTTAAGACAAGCATTAAAATAATTATCTTGCTTGTTAACTTTGTAGAGAAATTGTAAGTAAAACTCGGAGAGAAATTTAATAAAAATAATGTGAAAATAACTCCATAAAACATACATCAAAAAGATGTCACGTAGTGCTAACCCAATAAATGTTGTCACGGTCATCCATAACAAAATTCTTAGTTAGGCCTTTACCAGTACTAGTCTCTTAGTGTGGTATCATATGTAAACTAAGTACTCCATCTCAAATTACACTGCGTTTTAGGATTAGTCAAAGTCAAACTTTGCAAACTTTGACTAAGCATGTAGAAAAAAATATCAACATTTATAATATGAAATGTATACAATACGAAAATATATTTTGTGGTGATTCTAGTAATATTTATTTTATATTTTAGATAGGTTTTTTTTCTTACATGTTTAGTCAAAGTTTATAAAGTTTGACTTTGACTAATCCCAAAATGCAGGGTAATTTGAAACAGAGGGAGTAATGTTGATGTGTCACCAAAATCAATGATGGAAAAATTGATGTTGTATCTTAGTTAAAATACAAGTCGTGTATTCGGTCAGAGGAAAAACAAAGATGCTAGCCTAATCTCGTGTGTGCATGAGCACAAAAACATTCAATGCAATCTTATTGAGATAAAACCATTAATAATAAGAATAATAGTATAATCAATTGCTGACTATAATGCCAACCTAATAGCCAACACATAAAGTAGTTAGCTATAAACATATACTATTTTGTTAATATCTAGCCCACCTTACACCCTCACAAAGTTTTTTGTAGCAAGTGTTGCAACTGGCTCTTAATTTACAACATGCTTCTCTTCTCCAAATAATTAAAAATATGTTACTAAATCGTTATAGTATGTTTACCTTATTATATTTGCTTTAAAATTAATGAATTAGAATAGTTATTTCTTGAAATGCAACACTATCTAGCATAGCGCGTTAAGGGGAAATTCATTGGAGAAGGCCTTGGTACAGACAAGGAAAATGGCTTCCAGAAGAATGTGCAGTTGTGCACATACTCCTTCTAGAATAAATACTAAATTTAACAAAATACTTAAAAGCATCAAAACGAATATTTAAACAATTGCACATGTAAATGTTTGAACCATCTATATGCTTGATAATTTTGATGGATTAAACAATCTTTTTGGGAACTATGTGAAGAAATATTTTTGAATGCTCTAAATTAAGTAATTTTCTGAGAGTAATCCACTGTAACAATAGCCCCACAATCAAGTGTGTAAATTAAGCAACGAGATGAGAAAACGTTATTTATTTCATTTCTATAATGAATAAATCAAGTAATTTGAGTCAATATACATGCATGAGTGACTTGTTCTCAGAAATAATACCCCGCCTTTGAGTTTCAGCAATCGGTAGTATTGTACTAATCAAATGGGCCTACCTTATTACGTCAGAAGCATTATGGTTGCCTTGCGTGCCTCTCCTGATTTCATCTTCCCGGCCCTGACATTTACATTCCTTTCGGTACATCATCAACTGTAAATTACGTGCACCGGCCACCCCCTGATGCATCACATGTCCCCTGTTATCAGAAGATCAGCTTTTCTTGCCGTACGGCTATATAGAGATCTAGATAGATATATAATGGATTTTGCAGCTGCTCGTAATGATCATCTCCAAAGAATTAAAAAGTAGTGCATTCATGCATGCATATCGTATCTTTTTTCCCCTAAATAAATGTCTCTTAAGGAAACTTTCAGCTATCAATGACCCATCAAAAAACTTTTAGCCAGATCTGGACTCTTCCCAAAACTGCCACATTAAATGTCGTTCTAAGAGTGTCCCAGAAGACCTAAAAATGTTTAAAAAAGCGTGAATTACTTTGGCTTATCCAGACCCATAAAACAAAAGCCATTTGATATGGCGTTTTTGCAATTTGAGAGCTCTCGAGATTGTCAAAAACGCCAATAGGAATGACGTACTCTGAGATTTTTCAGAGGTTGTGGAGGCTCCGAAATTACAAAAACATCGTATAAAATGGCGTTTTCTGAGAGGGGTCAGAACTGGTTGAAAGTTTTTTGAGACCCGGCCATTAGTGGCTAACAGTTTGCTTAAGGGACGTTTAAGGGAAAAGATACATGCATATCAGATCAAGCTTTCAGCTCACGATTTACGTGCACGCATCTATATATATCGTGTATATATGTCAGGTGCATGCATGTGCAACCGCGCTCCGGTACGATCGTAAGCCATGTTTAGTCGGAGAAAAGGAGAAACAAAAGATACTTCGGTTTTTTTTTTGCGAACCATAGTATAAATGTAGACGCTCATATACGCGTGCACACATGGCCGGCTCTGGCCCAGGGCGAGAGGGGCGACGGCCTGGGGCCCAGCCAAATTTGAGGCCCATAACGGGGACATATATACTAGTGTCGTGCAATCCCGGATACACGCTACTGGTACTACTTGTATAAACTGGCTAGATTATTGCTGGTGGCGTACTAAAATGGTTCACGTTAGCAGAAACACATAAAGACATAGTAAAAAAAAGGCTAGAGGCCCGTTGATTAGGGGCCATTTATAGAGTTCGCCCCGGGGCCCCTAAAATGTTAGAGCTGGCCCTGCGTGCACACACTTAACCCTATGAACGTATGCATACTATATCCCTATGAACACCACCGAAATACTGAGCCAACGGATCGAGCCTTTAGATCGACGAAGCCGACTCGCTGCCGACGGAAACGTCATCTCCCAAACCTCTGCCACCCGACAGCAACACACGTACGTTCACTACAAGGAAGGATCACTATAGCTAGATTGCACAGCTAGCTAGTTTGGTGATGTCGTACGCTTTGTTCGCATGCACGCAAGAGGGCGTCCACGTCGCGCGCTCGTCCAAATCAAGGGGTCAGCAGGCAGGCAGGGTCTCCGGTTTCCCGCCAGGGAATGGTAACCGAGGAAGGAAGGCAGGACGGGGATCGAGGAAACCAACGTGCCGCATTCAAAGTTTCGTCCTTGCCATCGGAGAGGAAAACACACCAGCTGGCCTACCGGTACACGGCACACCGCCTGCCGTTGCGACCCTATGGCGTAGCTTGGATCCTTCCGAGTTCGCAACGTACATATCCATCGTATAGCTGCCGTCGACACCACGCGTGCCCATCCAACTGCAACGGAAAGGGGAAACAACCTTCTTGCACACCTGGAAGCTAGCCGGCCGCTGCCGATCACCCGAAATTCCGCATACGTAAAAGTTGGATACTCAGTTTTCACTAGTGTTTGGCATGGCGATATGCACTTTCGTGTCAAATGTTGTAACATTATCATACAATCTTCCATGGATATGGCCCTGAGATTGGTCATTTAGCTGGAAAATCATGAATGATCATACATGATAGTCCATCTTTTGAATTGTTTTACGAAAAAATTCGAAATACATATTTATCATTTTAAATAGAAACTAGTACACATAAAAGGGCTCCATGCCGATGAATTGTATTTATGGAAGCTTTCTTCATTTCCTTATCTTTTTAAAACGAGGTCAACATCATTGGCAAAACTATTCATAGCTAGGTCCTGAGTCTTTCAACACACACTACGTCGATATTGCATAGAATCATACTTGACTACCTTAAAATGATTTTTTGTAATTATTTTGAGCAACCCATCTCACATTAGTATATCATAATTTAATCACTCTCGGGCAATTGGTCATATTCATTTAAATGGAAGAAAACTGCTTGAAATTGAGAAAAATAATACTTGAGAATTTTCATTTCAATATGGTATACAGTGTGAAAATTGGAGAGGTTCCATTTCTCACATTATTCCTTGCATTTGTTTCAGGAAAAAACCATATGTTTGACACGTAGAAAATGAGAAATATTTTGCTGCAAAAAAGTTGGAAACTTATTTTGACACTATTGTTTGGCATGGAAAGATGAACTTTGTGCCAAATATTGCCACATCATCGTGAACTATACCATGGATATAGTCATGACCTCATTCATTTCGCTTGAAAGTTACGAATGTTTATACATGATAGTCTATTTTGTGATTTTATTTACAAAATATTTCAAAACATGTTTTTCATTTTTCCTACCAAATATGAGAAAAATCTTCATAGTTGGGAGTTGACCAT
Organism: Poa pratensis; assembly: GCA_947311845.1. Classification (NCBI taxonomy): domain Eukaryota; kingdom Viridiplantae; phylum Streptophyta; class Magnoliopsida; order Poales; family Poaceae; genus Poa; species Poa pratensis. The sequence continues at coordinate 18,024,837 of CAMZMU010000081.1, read as the reverse complement.
CCAATATTGTATATTTTTTACCCTATTATTCCATTGCTTGAAAAAAACATTTGTGGCACAAAGAAAAGGAAACACAAAATTGTGATAAAAATGTGCCAAATATTATAACATTATCATTAAGTGTGCCATGGATATGAAAATGTCTTGATCATTTGAGCTCAAACATGATATTTATATTGTGATTTTTTTTACAAAAGATGGCAACCTATATGTTTATCATTTTTCGTAACAACGTATTCACATTTTGTACTTAAAAGCTTAGACCCAAAAGCAAGTTCTATGTAAATAAATATTATCAATTTTTTTTGATAAATTTGTATTTTTAGATAATGAAAAACAAACAAATTTATCAATTTTTTTTTGTTAAATTTGTTACTACCACCGTACCAAAATATAAGATGTTTAAGTTTTTTTTTTGATACAGATGTATCTAGATGCCTACTAGTGTGTAGATTCACTCATTTCATTATGTATGTAGTCTGTACTAAAATATCTAAAACATCTTATATTTTGCTACGGAGGGAGTAATACTTTTGGTTTGTTATTGTAAATGTTAATATTTTTGTCTAAAACATTTTTTAGACTTTGATGTCGGTGGAACGGATACCTACTTTTCGCTAAAAAAATATCAACGACTGCGATTAAGTCAACAGAAGAAGTTATTATAAATTAACCACCGCGGAACAGTAGGAGAGGTTCGGCCGGCGGCCGGGTTGCTGTGATGCTCTCGTCGATCGGGTGGGGTGCGCACGCAGACGCAGGAGCGCTCTGGTGATGCCACCGCAGCACAGCACCAGCGCGCGCACCAAACGGCCAACCCGTCTTCCCGCGCGCATTTTTCTCCCACGCTTCGATTCCCCGAACCGGGAAAATATCTGCCAGCAGCGAACGTACTCCCCCTCTCTTCTCTTCCACGGCGACCCCAGCGGCGCCGGTCCAACCAAAAGGTGGGGGCCGGTGGCATGGGTGCCGCGCGCCAAAAGCTAGCACACCACCGCCGGTACGGTGGGCCCGCCGCTCCACTCGCCGCGCGCCTCCCGCCACGTGCCGCTCCCTTGCGCCGGTGACGTGGCCATCACCACCATCCATCTCCATGTGCCATGGCCGCCTCCTTTATATACCCATGCCGCCTCCCACTTCCCCTTCGATCTGCTTCTCACGCTCGATCGATCACCACAACCACCAACGCGAGCACCAACCACCGCCACTCCATCGCCAACCCTTCCCGCCGTTTGATTTCAGCTTAATTTGCTCTTCGATCGTCGTCGTCTCTGCTTGATCGATCGTGCACGAGTAGTATATACTTGAGAAAATTGAGCTCGTTCGAGCTGCCACCAGGATGCCTCCGAACGGGCAGGGCGGGGGCGGCCATGTCGCCTTGCCGACGCAGGCCACACCGGCGCCGGCGTCGTCCAAGATGGACTGCTTCTTGACGTCCGTCTGCACGCCGCTAAATCTCCAGGTAGCGATACACACGCATCATCCACGATCTATGTCGTGCACGTGTGCTATAGCTTGCTGCATGCGCGCGCGCGCAATCGCGGTTTAAATCATCGAGTTGTTTATGACGGGGCGCGTGCTTAATTTGATGCTATGTTTGCAGTTCATCGACGTCGCGTACCGCGTCAAGGTGGAACGAACGGCGGCGGCCAAGGAGCCGCCTGGAAGGATATCGCACTCGGGCGGAGGCATCGGCGTCGGCGCGTCGACGGTGGGCGTGGAGGAGCGAACGATACTTAAGGGGATCACCGGCGAGGCGCGGCCCGGTGAGGTGCTGGCGGTCCTGGGCCCGTCGGGTAGCGGCAAGTCGACGCTGCTCTCCATCCTCGGCGGCCGCCTGGCCGGGCGCCACTCGGGCACCGTGCTGACCGGCGGCCGCGCGCCGTGCCGCGCCGTGCAGCGCCGCACGGGGTTCGTCGCCCAGGATGACGTGCTCCACCCGCACCTCACCGTCCGCGAGACGCTGGCCTTCTGCGCCATGCTTCGGCTCCCCACCTCGGCGCCCCGCTCGGCCAAGATCGCCGCCGCGGAGGCCGTGATCGCGGAGCTCGGCCTGGGCGCGTGCGCGGACACCATCGTGGGCAACGCGTTCGTGCGCGGCGTGTCGGGGGGCGAGCGGAAGCGCGTGAGCATCGGGCACGAACTGCTGGTTAACCCGAGCCTGCTGGTCCTGGACGAGCCCACCTCCGGGCTGGACTCCACGGCGGCGTCCCGGCTCGTGGCCACGCTGTCGGCGCTGGCTCGCAAGGGGCGCACGGTGGTGCTGTCCGTGCACCAGCCGTCCAGCCGCGTGTACCGGGCGTTCGACTCCGTGCTGCTGCTCGCCGAGGGCAGCTGCATGTACTACGGGCCGGGACGCGACGCCATGGACTACTTCGCGTCCGTAGGCTTCGCGCCCGGGTTCCACGTCAACCCTGCCGACTTCATGCTCGACCTCGCCAATGGTGAGTTCTCCTACATACTACTACTGCCAATTCCTTCTTCCCATTAAATGGAACTAGCTAAAGAAAGAGATGGAAGCTTGCAACAACATGCATGAGACTAGAAATCTAGATTCACCAAACCATTAAAGAAGGCAGCATCAGGAGTAGTAGCACTATATTTTTACGTGCTCTTGTCTGTTCCTCTTTTTTAGCATTGTGTTGCGAGTGATTAGACTAGAGATGATGAGAATGGAGACAAGTAAAACACCTGATATGGCAGGCAGAGTGTGGAGTGCACCCAACAGAAAGATGAGCAGACAGAGAAGGTGCAGAAATAAAAAGAGTGAGCACGATGCGATTGCGAGTGCCCAAGCTAGCTAAGCACTTTAGTTATGGTTGAATAATCGCCACCCACCGGACACGCGTCAAGCAAGTTGGGACACTGCTAGTGGGGCTAAGCTGCACTGCACTGCACATCATTAGATTGGAGGACCGGCCGATAGCTACATCACCTCACTGAACAGTCCAATGCGTTCCTACTACTCCAGTCAAGAGGTCTTTATCCGCAGCCTGTTCATCCGCGTTTTAGGGCGACCGGGTTTACGACTTCACGGTTGATTGAGTGATTGGCCTACGGTGCTGTCTATCCTCTACAGGTTATCACAACAGAAATCAAATCACAGTCGCATACATCTGTAGATATGTGCTTCAATCAAGATTTAATGGCACTTCGATCGTAGTCCTATCTGAAACTTGCACGATTAATTATTAAAACGGCATATTTTCGGTGCCGCACTTTTGAACGATAGTTACCGCATGTGAGTGGTGAAGTGTTGTGTGACGCTGGGTGGCTGAGATTTTAGACAAGTTTTGTTTTTGTTTCTTTGAGGGAGAGATTTCAGAGAAGTTCAGAGTTGAGCCAGTTGAAAAATAGCAAGCAAATGCTGCGGCGGCGTTTGGCAATTGGCACTAGCCACCTGAAGGACCTGACCTGACCTGAGAAGGAGAAGAAGCGGATCGATATTGTTCCCAAGTGCCCGCGTCACTTCAGCTGGACACTTTAGTTAGACAGGAGGAATCATTTGTCGCTGCAATTTAAAGATGAGTGCTTTCCTTTTTCTGCTGCTTGACGCAGCACCCTTTTGAACCGTTGGGTGCACCAGCAACCACGTCGACGCAGAGTGAGCTAGCAGAGCATGATGCACTCGCCGTCGTGATCCCTTCGCTCATCGCGACGTCCGCTAGATTCCGCAAACTGACCGTCATTCATCCTCGCCTGATTTTGATGATGATTTCTTTTCTTTTCTGCAACTGTTTTGATTCGCTTACCAAGTGCTGAAGGATTGTTTTGTTTTCTAATAACTGCTGAATGTGTCTTGTGCAGGCTTTGCTCAAGCAGAGTACAGCGATTGCGCGCCGGTGGGAGGCAGCGTGAAGCAGAAGCTGATCGCGTCCTACACCAGGGTGCTCGCCCCCAAGGTGAAGGCCGCCATCAACGCCGACAACCACGCCCACGCCGCCGCCGGCGATCAGCAGCAGCAGAAGCCGCAGCCGTTGGAGAGCTGCAGCGGGTGCACGAGCTGGACGAACCAGTTCACGATCCTGCTCCGGCGAAGCCTCAAGGAGCGCCGCCACGAGACCTTCACGTCGCTGCGCCTCTTCCAGATCATCGCGCCGGCTCTCGTCGCGGGCTCCATGTGGTGGCGCTCCACGCCGCTGGAGGTGCAGGACCGGATGGGCCTCCTCTTCTTCGTCTCAATCTTCTGGGGCGTCTTCGCCTCCTTCAACGCCGTCTTCGCATTCCCGCAGGAGCGGCCCGTGCTCGCCCGGGAGCGCGCATCGGGCATGTACTCCCTCTCCTCCTACTTCATGTCCAGGATGGCCGGCGACCTGCCCATGGAGCTCGCGCTGCCCACGGCGTTCACCATCATCGTCTACCTCATGGCGGGGCTCAACCCGGCTCCCGCAGCGTTCGCGCTCACGCTCGTCGTGATACTGTCCTACGTCCTCGTCGCCGAGGGGCTCGGCCTCGCCATCGGGGCCGTCATGATGGACGCCAAGCGCGCGTCAACGCTCGCCACCGTCATCATGCTCGCATACCTCCTCACCGGCGGATTCTACGTGCACAACGTGCCTGGGTTCATGGTCTGGGCCAAGTACACCTCCTTCACCTACTACTGCTACCGCCTGCTCATCGCCGTGCAGTACGGCGGCCACCTCGCGCGCCTGCTCCCGCCGGAGTCCACGCGCGGCGAGGCCAGCACGGGGACCTGCATCGCGGCGCTCGTCGCAATGTTCTTCGGGTACCGCCTGCTCGCCTACCTCGCGCTGCGCCGGGTCAGGACGTGACCGATCATTCTTCCAAGGCCACGCGCCGCCGCACCTCTGGCGTAGCAGGTGCAAATTAATTAACCAAGATTCAGGCCACGCCAGTCCAGGCGAGCGAGGGCGCACGCGCGGTAACTGAATTTAACATATCCCCGCGTGACGCGCGTCGCTGGCGCCGGAGAAGATGGCTCGGGCGGGTGTTGGACTGGCGAAGGGGTAATTCTAGTGTTGTTGGCACGTACGGCAGTCGTTCTTCCGTAACCAATCCATCGACCAGGGTTTCTTCTCTCTTGGTTGGTTTTGTTCTTGCTGGATCAACAATCTCCTCTGGCAATCCAATTACGATTGATTAATCCGGTGTAAGACTGTAATCAGATCAATTAGTTAAGACTTTAATCGATTGATGTGTACGAGAATGCAAATTGCTTCCTTTGAAATACAAACACAGAATAGTACAACTTCGAGGAGCCGTTTGTTTCACCGGAAGATCCCGAAAAGAAATCGATTCAGGTTGCTGATACTGTGTGGATTAATTTGGATCATATATGACAAGTAGATGGTGCCAGTGAGCTACTTCCTCTGTTCCTCAAAAAACAAGCGTATAAATTTTTTTGTCAAAATTAATAATTAAAGGATTGCATAAGTTTATATAAAACTATTAACATCTACTATGTCAAGTCAATATCATTAAATACATTGTGAAATATATTTTCATATCAGTAGGTTTTTCTAGAAATTTGGTCAAAGTAAACATTGTTTGATTTCTACGAAAAATTATAAGCCTTGTTCAGAGGGGCCTACCTATCGGGTGCCTCACCATGAAGATACCTGGTGCACGCAAGGACTAGGGCCCAACTGGCGGCCTACTAGAAGACGATACTTAAGGCCCATGAAGGGGACCCAAAGAAGACAGAGTGCGCCCCAAGGAAGGCGAAGCCTATGTCGGTAGAGAGCTAACTTATTTGTAAAGTTAATCGGTTGCGAACTCCCGAGACCCAGCCTTCAATATAACGGGTGGGAGGGCCACCGATCTAGAGTACGCTCTATTCCACCACCAAAACCCTAGCGAGATCGATATCTCGCCGGGATCGCCATTGTAATACCCCCAATATCAATAACAGACAAGTTGGAAGTAGGGTATTATCCTCCGGGAGCCTGAACCAGGATAAAATCGCCCGCTTGTCAGCCGTCGTTACTACCAGCACTACAATCTTCCTCACTCTCAATCAACCTGGGGTACTCGACCCTGAGATTTGCCGTGGACACCCCACGACAACTGGCGCCGTCTGTGGGAAAGACTAGTGCTGGAATCATGGTTTCACCGGCTCCATCTGCAATGACAACCGGTGACCTGCCGGCAATCACGAGGCTGATCCACTTCGGCTCCTTCGAGTTCGACCCCCACCCGCCGGCCAGCCGATCGGTGTACGCCGAGATCTACGGAGGTATGTACCTTACTTTTGGTAACATGCAAATCCATGTGAACAAGTGGGGTACGTTCCGACCCTCCGACCTCGCGCCCCTGCCGGCCGCGGCGCTCGCATCTTCATCGACTATGGAGATCGCATCTACACCAACCACCGAACACGCGCCTTCATCGGCCGCGGCGATCGCATCTGCTTCACCTACGGGACCCACGTCTTCGTGGACTACGGAGATCGTATCTACATCGACCACGGGACCCGCGTCTTCATCGGCCGCGGCGATCGCATCTGCCTCACCTACGGGACCCGCGTCTTCACCGACTATGGAGATCGCATCTACATCATTCGCAGGACTCGCGCCTTCGTCGACTGCGGCGATCGCATCTGCACCGACCATGGGACCCGCGTCTCCATCGACCGCGGTGTCCACACCTACACCAGCCACAACACCCGCTGCTTCATCGACCCCGGCGCCCGCGTATCCATCGACTCTGGGGCCCGCGTTACCATCGGCTGCCACATCAGGCCGGACCCAGCCGGACGAGTTATGCACCAACTGCGTCGCCTCCATCTTCGGCTCCGAGGACAGCTCCCGTGGCGAGAGCAGCAGCAGCAGCAACGCATATTCGACTGCGCAGTCTTACCCTATCCAAGTCTTCATGGTGGATGCCACCAACAACGGGAACCCCGAGGGCAGTGCCCGTCGTGATGAACCCGCATATCCGATGACGGTCACAATGCCGGACAAAGTAACAACCCTGGTGATCACTAGGGAGATGGGAATCAAGGCCATGAAGCACGTCCAGGACTGCACCTACCCTCCTCCAGAGTCGACCCCTGAGGAGATGATGACATACCAGTACCTTGTGTGGAAGGAGAACGAGAAGCTGCTGCGCGAAAAAGCTGGTCTGGCCAGGCGTAAGGAACTCGCTGATGCGTCGAGTGCCCGCCGGGCAGCCTATTCCTTCTCATCCTCGGGACCTACAGTGACGCAGGACAACAGGCGCTCCAGACCACGCATCCACCTGATGATAGATGCCGAGAGGGCTGCGACCACCCGCAACCTCGAGTCGTCGGTTATGACAGAAGATGCAGACGGGATACCTATCCCCAAAACAACCTCTGGCGCTCTCATGTCGGTGGCCACGTACCTGAGGGCAACGCAGCCTCCGGAGAACGACCCTCGCGTAGCACTGCACCGTCAGCAAATCAAAGCGCTTCGCTTGGCAGAAGAGGCACTGATCCCAGAAACTCTGCCCGTAGCAACAAACCAAGCACGCGAAGATCGCGACAGACGCGACCGCGAAAGAAGGGAACGTGCCACACGCGAAGATTGACCCACTCGACACCTGGAGGAGGGGGAGGACGCGCGCAACGTCATCGTACAGCGGACGGTCGACCGCAGTCGCTCTAAGCGACCCGTTAACACCCCGAGCCAAGATCTTTACTCAGATGGCGACTACGAGCCCTGCGGTACTTCATGTTTCAATCTCCGCATCCGTGACACATGGATGCCACGAGGCTTCAAGCGCACGTCTGAGTCAGTCAAGTTCGACGGCACGCAGGACCCAAAACTTTGGCTCGATGACAACATCATAGCAGTCAATTGTCAAGGAGGCACCTTAACAACAGCAATGCAATACATACAGCTGATGCTCGCGGGTTCAGCGCGTGGTTGACTCCAAAACCTGCCCCGTAACTCCTTCAGCTCTTGGGATCAATTCGAAGAGGACTTCGTCACGAACTTCCTCGGAACATACTCGAGACCGGCGACATTCGAAAAACTGCGCGCCTGCAAACAGCGGCGAGACGAGACACTGCGATCATAATCTAGTGCTGGACCCTCATGCGCAACTCCGTCGGAGTCGTTTTAGAAGATAGAGCAATGGACGCCTTCATTCGCGATGTCATCCGACACGACCTTCGAGAGGCCTTTGGCCGCCTTCAGCCAATTTCCATAATCGAGCTCATGAAGATCACCAATGAGTGAGCGGAGGGCGAGGGCTCTGTACGCAATGAGTTCTCCGACTCGCCGAAAGAGGAAGGTGACCAAAACAATTGGGGTTGCAAAGATCGCCGCCGCAAGCGCAAACCACGCTACGAAGAAGGCGAGCCAGTCGAGCTAGTGGCGGCCGGATTCGCTGATGCTCGAGAAGACCGAGGCCGCGACAACAACCGCCAGAACATCCGAGGTCGAGAGGAGTATTAGAACGATGGAAACCAGATGCGCGAGTGGCGCCGCAAGCCCCGCGACAACTCGCGACCAGAATTTACACCGGAGCAGGAGCTCGAAAAACCATGCAAGTTCCACCTGTTCAGAAGCGAAGAGACCGGCAAGTTGATCTCCAGCCATCTACTGAAAGACTGCCGGAAGATGCATCACATTAACGGAGCATTCACCAGGATCCTGACTCCCGCACCTGCACCAGCCAATCAGCTGGCTCTCCAAGCACCACATATAGCAGCACCTTAACCCGCGCATATAGCAGGAGCAATCCAACACCAGCCGCGGCAAGAAGCACCTGCTACAACAGGGGATCAGTACCCTCAACCTCAAGGACAGATGTACATGATACAGAAAGGACGTCCATCCAATCGATGCCAGAAGCTGATCACTCGCCTGGTCTACCAGGCCACCATGACGCCACCGCCCGTACCCGAGTACCTCAAGGGCTCTGAAGCCAGCATCACGTTCTCTCGCGAGGACCACCCATCGCAGGTACCGCGCCCAGGCCACGCCGCGCTGGTACTCGATGCACAGATAGGAGGATACACTATGACCAAGATCTTCATGGACGGCGGCAGTGGCATCAACATCATCTTCGCCGACACCATCCGAAAGATGGGCAGATCAGTGGAGAACCTAGCCGAGTCCAGCAACACTTTTCACGGCATAGTACCAGGGAAAGCAATCAACCCTATGGGAACCATCACACTCGAAGTCATCTTCGGTACACCCGCAAATTTCAGAAAGGAGATGATTGACTTTGAGGTGGTCGACTAGAAATGGCAGTATCACGCCATCCTTGGACGCCCGACGTTCGCCCGGTTCATGGCAGTTCCGCACTATGCTTACCTGAAGTTGAAGATGCCAGGGTCCAACGGACTCCTCACGGTGAGCGGCAACTTCCAGCGATTAGACAATTGCGACCGCGAGTTCTACAAAATCTCCGAGTCCTTCGGCATGCAGCAGCAGCTCGAGTAACTTTCGATTAGCAACGACAAAACTCTCTTCCCTGAGAGCAAGAGACTGGCGCCCGACTCCGCCTTCAACGCAACAAATGATACAAGGGCGCACCAGGTGCACTCGATAGACACCACCAAGATGGCTCTTGTGTCGTCGAGCTTGCCTCCCGCATAGGAAAGCGCGCTCGTCGAGTTCCTATGTGAGAACTGGGAAATCTTTGACTGGTGTCCAGCAGACATGCCAGGTGTACCCACGTAACTCGCCGAGCACCATCTACAAATTTATCCAGACGCAAGACCTGTTAAGCAATCCATGCGCCGCTTCTCCGAGCCGAAGCGCGTCGCCATCGGGCAGGAAATTGATAGACTACTTCACGCCAAGTTCATCCGCGAGATCAAGAAGTCAGACTGGGTCACTAACCCGGTGCTAGTACCAAAGAAGCATACAGACATCCTCCGCATGTGTGTCGACTTCACTGCCCTCAACAAGTGATGCCCGAAGGACCACTTCCTGTTGCCGCGAATCGACCAGATCGTCGACTCCACAGCTGGCTACGCACGCCTGTCCTTCCTGGATGCCTATTCAGGCTACAACCAGATAAGGATGCGAGTGGAGGACGAGGAGAAAACAGCCTTCATCACACCCCATGGTGTCTCCTGCTACACAACTATGCCTTTCGGGCTCTAAAACACTGGCGCCACATACCAGCGCATGATGCAGTCCTGCCTCAAGGACCAGATCGGACGCAACGTCCAGGTCTATGTTGACGACATTGTCATCAAGACTAAAGTAGAGGACACGCTCCTCGATGACCTGCGCGAAACCTTCGCCGCGCTCAATCGATACAACATCAAGCTCAACCCAACGAAGTGCGTCTTCGGTGTACCAGCTGGACAACTACTCGGGGACCTCGTATCTGCGTGAGGCATTGAGGCGAATCCAGAGAAGATAGAAGAAATTCTGATGATGCCAGCCCCGACCAAGCTTCGGGAGATTCAGCGCCTAGCCGGCCGAGTCACCGCACTCAGCCGGTTCATTAGTAAGCTGGGTGAAAAGGCACTCCCTTTCTACCATCTGATGGAGAAGTCCGACACCTTTGAGTGGACGCAAAAAGCCCAAGCTGCCTTTGCAGATCTCAAGCGAGTCTTGGCGACCCCGCCCGTACTTGTTGCGCCACATGAAGGAGAACCTCTGTACCTCTACGTCGCCACCACCAACAGGGTGGTCAGCACCGTCCTCATCGTCGAGCGCCAGGAAGAAGGCCACCCCCACCGCGTGCAATGGCCCGTATATTACCTCAGCGAGGTGTTATCCATATACAAACAGCGGTACCCGCATTATCAGAAGCTGGCCTACGGTGTCTTCATGTCTTCACGCAAGGTCGTCCACTACTTCGCCGAGCACCCGATCACGGTGGTTAGTGCCTCGGCGCTATCGGACATTCTCACCAACCCTGACGCAACGGGACGAGTCGCCAAGTGGGTCATCGAGCTGGGTCCATGGGACCTGAAATACGCGCACCCCAATGCAATCAAGGCACAAGTCCTACAGGACTTCACAACCGAATGGATAGAAGCCCAGTTACCTGACGTACCTGACATGTTCAACGCATGGACAATGTACTTTGACGGTTCCAAGAAGTTCGAGCGTGCAGGCGCAGGCATCGTCCTGACATCGCCCAAAGGTGACAAGCTACGCTATGTATTGCAGATGGATTTCCCCAAACCCTCAAACAATGAGGCAGAGTATGAAGCTTTAATTCACGGCATGAAGATGGTAAGGACCTGCGGCGCTACTCGCCTCATGATCTACGGGGACTCGAATCTCGTCGTGCAGCAAACCATGAAGGAGTGCGACGCTACAACAGAGAACATGATAGCATACCGGGACCTCTACAATACCATGGAGGGCAACTTCGACGGTTGCGAGCTACGGCACGTGGGCCGCAGTAGTAACGAAGAAGCCGACATGCTAGCCAACATCGGCTCGACCAAGGCCCTAGTCCCGCCTGGAGTGTTTGTCGAGTGCATCAAGCAGCAGTCGATCAAACTTAAACAGCCGGTGGTACCCTCTGCACCAGCAACGGGCGCCACGGACCCGACAGCAAAGGACCCTACAGCACCCGATGCAGAAGCTCACCACATAGAAGTCCTCCTCATCGAGCCAATATGGACGTACCCTTTCCTCGCATACATGCTGCGTCAGGAGTTGCCGGCGGACACGACAGAAGCTAGACGCATCACTCGCCGCTCGAAGGCCTTCACGATCATCAATGGAGAACTATACAAGCGCAGCATATCCGGAATCCTGCAGCGATGCCCAGAAGATACCTGTGGACATCATGCTAGCAGTCGAGCCTAGGTTGCCAAAGCCTTCCGAGCATGGTTTTATTGGCCCACGACGATGCGGGAAGCCGAAGAAATAGTCAGGAAATGTTTCGGCTGCCAGAAGTTCGCCACCAAGCCGCACGCACCTGCGTCAGAGCTGAAGACGATACCACTCGCTTGGTTGTTCGCCCAATGGGGACTCGACATGGTAGGACCACTGCGAAAATCATCCCGCGGGGGACACACTCACCTCCTGGTGGCAGTCGCCAGTCGACAAGTTCACAAAGTGGATTGAAGCGGTACCCATAACAAGCTCGACTGCCACAACAGCTATTAACTTCATCAGGTCCATCATCTTCAGGTTCGGAGTCCCCCACATCATCATCACTGACAACGGGACAAACTTCACCGCTGATGAGTTCAAGGACTTCTGCACGGACCAGGGCATCAAACTTAACTACGCCTCAGTCGCTCATCCCCAGTCCAACGGGCAAGTCAAAAAAGCAAACGGCCTAGTCTGCAGCGGCCTCAAGAAACGATTGCTGGTACCAGTCAAGCGTGCCGCGGGTGCCTGGGTGGAAGAGCTACCCTCTGTCTTATGGAGTCTGCGAACCACACCAAACAGATCAACACAATACACTCCATTCTTCATGGTCTACGGTGCTGAAGCAGTCATGCCCCGTGATTTGCGGTTCGACGCACCTCGCATCGTCGCCCACGACGAGTCGGATGCAGAAGAAGCACTCAAAGACGACGTTGACGCACTGGATGAAGCACGGGACATCGCACTCTCCTGCACCGATGTCTACCAGCAAAGTATCCGCAACTACCACGGCCGTCGACTGCGCACGCGATCCTTCGTCCCAGGCGACCTAGTGTTGCGGCTCAAGCAGAAGAAGGTACACAAGCTCGCCTCCCCATGGGAGGGACCCTTCATCATCACGGAAGACATTGACGGCGGCACATATCGCCTGAAGCACGCAAAGATAGGAGAAATCTCCCACAACCCGTGGAACATTGCGCACCTGCGCCGTTTCTACGCATATCATACAAATCCATGTAATTGTGTTTAAACGCCTACAAGCAGCAGGTTTTAGACGCACTTTTTTCCTTACCAGGTACCTAAGGGGACTGGAAGGTTTTTAATGAGGCGGCTGGCTAGCTTAATATACAATGATTGGGATACAAAGCATTCTTCCTCTACTTTTACAGAGTCGAAATGCAAATAAAGCCTTGGCCACACCCGAACACTCGGGGGCTGCGCCGCACAGGTCCACTTCGAAAAACAAATAAAGCCTTGGCCGCACCCGAACACTCGGGGGCTGTGCCGCACAGGTCCACTTCGTAAAACAAATAAAACCTTGGCCACACTCGAAACACTCGGGGGCTGCGCCGCACAGGTTCACTAAGAAGCAAATAAAACCTTGGCCACACTCGGAACACTAGGGGGCTGCGCTGCACAGGTCACATCTTCGATTTATGTAAATCGCACCCGAGCACTCGGGGGCTGCGATCATATAATCAAACAAACTATTGGCTTCGACAAACAAATCGCAAATTTACACTCGGGGGCTGCCCCCCATGGATGTACACTGTTCATTTACAAATTAGCTCGACGAGCATACAAATTCTATTCGTTAATGTACAGGCTCTTCCTTCGGACCCACGTCCAACGGACCTATAAGGCGCCCCGTTTGCTTCTGGACCTGTTCAATAATTTTCCTCGCCGGGCAGAGAGTATTCGCATAATGTTCCTCCGAAGGCAGGCCATCGGTTAGCCTCTCAATACTAAGGTGCGGACGATGGAGTCGCACATAAGCAAAAGCAACGTTGGCTCCGCCCACAATTTGAGTGTGCAAGAACTTCTTCATTGCCTTGCCTTCGCGGAATTTTGCCAATAAAGCAGGTATATGATATGTCCAAAACGTATCTATAATTTTTGATTGTTTCATGTTAATATTATACCTTTGGCACTTGTTTTTATATTAAGTTTATGATTTATTTGGACTAACCTACTAATAGTTGCAAAAGTGCACAATGTTCTTGTTTTACACTTTGATGTGTAGGAATTATCAAGAATACAAGAGGAAACCTTGTTGGAGTCGAATTGGGACTTTCCTGAAATCTGTCTGAGAAATGTTTTTGGAGATTGTCAGTTTGACCCTCGAAGATGGCGTCCAATGGAAATCAAATTCAATAGAAAGTTGTCACAATTTTCCATACAAAGATTTTAAGAACGAGATCAGCCCAATCGGAGTTTGGACGCGGCATGTAGTCCCGTTTTGGTGGAACCCTAAAAGGGGGTGACGGAAATCCGAGAGTCCATATAAAGAAGGAAACCTAGGTCGTGAAGAACACCCCATACCACGAATTTGCAGCCACCAAAGCCACGTTTTTGCCTCCCCCATGGATCCCATCTCCATGGGGAGGGCTCCCAAGAAGCCATGAAGGAGGGAGGCTAAGGGGCGGCGCTCCCCAAGATGCCGGCGGCGGGGAAGGAGCTCCCCGCGCCGCGCCGGCGCCGGCGCCGCCCAGCGCCACCGCGCTGCCTCTCCGCCGTCTTCACCGCCATCTCCATCACCAACTCCTCCTTGTATTCAGTGGTTCATCCTCCCACAAACCTCTGTACCGTCCTATGTAAACATGTTGTTTGATGCTATAATATTTATCCTATGATCTAAGACATGTTTGTGTAATTTATTTGTCTTTTGATTGCTTGGTTGAATGTCTTTGGTTCATTAGAGTTGTATATTGATATGGTACTGTCCTTTGGTGTCCATTATACTTGTGCGCGCATGGATCAACATCACGGGGTTGGTAGTATTTGTAAACGAAGGGGGAGTCCTGCCGGAGTGACAGAAACCTAAGGGCGCGAACCGGTTAGTTACACGTATGGGAGTAAGAGGACCATAAACTTAAGGCTATGGTTGGGGAAACCTTAATGCATTGTTAGTATTCGCGGATGCTTTCTAACAATCCAATCATATAGTACTTGTAATCCCAAGTAGTGGAGTGCATGTATATTTAGCCTCTCCCACATAGAAAACTGCATCGAAGACAATGAACCCGATATATTCGGTAATTAATCTTGGACAAAGCCATCACAATTACCACCACTTTTCCACACTCATGGTACTGTTAGTTTATGGTTACTTAGTGTACTTTATTGCTGCAGCACTAACATTTACTTTCTTGTATTTATTATCTCGTAAAGCTATCTCTCATACCCGTATTGTTACTCTAGTATTATTTCCTAGATAAATTAAACGTTTAGTGTGCGTAGAGTTGTATCAGTGGTTGATAGAACTTGAGAGAATACTTATCCTACCTTTAGCTCCTCGTTGGGTTCGACACTCTTACTTATCGAAAAGGCTACACGCGATCCCCTATACTTGTGGGTTATCAAGACCTTTTCTGGCGCCGTTGCCGGGGAGCCATAGCGTAGGTTAATGTTCTTGTGTGCACTTGTTTGCTTTATCTCTAAGTAGTTTTTATTTTCAGTTTTAAGTTGTTCTTTATCTTACTATGGATAGGGAATGCGAATTATAAAAAAATTAGTTGTACTTGTTATCTAAAAACGTTTTCAAAAAGAGAGTGATTGGAAAGATGAGTAATGGTTAAGTGGGGGTCGACCTTGAACACTTGTGTTCATGCCTATGAAACCAAAGAAATCTTTCCATGGAAGCTTCTCATCCAAAAACATGTAAATATTGTGTGTATACCTCTGTACATAAAAATAAAATGCTAATTATAGTCTCTAGTTAATTGAAAGTTGATAGTTTTACTTTGCTGTCCAGAAACAGATTTTCTGTGCTCCACCGTATTAAATGTTTAAAATCACCAGAACGTGATCTTGATCTGAAATTTCTTGAGTGCAAAGTAATGCTTATTTTTTCTTTCATTAGACTAACTTTTTGTGATTTGAGTTACGTAGCTGTCTCGAAAAATTCGATCTTCACCACTGTTCAATTTAGACAGATTGTGCTTCACTGTAAAAAATCGTGATAAATCTCAGAATAGTATTTTGACCTGAAAATTTTTGTGCAAAACTGAGATTATGATCTGCCTTTCATTAGTTAAAAGTTTTTCGATTTGAGCTACTTAACTATCTCGTTGAATGCCATCTTTACGGACTGTTCAGTTTTGACAGATTTCTTTGTTTATTCAATATTGTACTTGGTGTTATTAGTTTCATTAGTTTTTCGACGGACAACGGAAATCATGAACACCTTAGTATATACAGTGGCTAATGTTGAGTAAAGATTATAAAACTTGTCAATGCTTGAACATGAGTGGATTTTATTTAATGAGTACTAACCCTACTAATGAGTTTTGTGAAGTTTTATGTGGATGTAGCCTATAAGATCTAATCAATATGGTGATATAAGATGAACAAGAAGACGCAAGAGCTCAAGCTTGGGGATGTGTAGGTGCATCCCAAGAACATATTCAAGAAGATACAATCATCTAAGCTTGGGGATGCCCGAGTCATCCCCCTATTCATCAACTAACATGAGGTTGTCTCGTTCATACTCTATATTACCCGTCCACATGATATGTATTGTCTTAACTTGTATTATAATTGTTTTTATATGTCTTGGTTTTACCTTCTTTAGTTTTATTAGGCTCTTTATTTGGTTTTATTGCTTCTTTACTTTCACTTATAAATTCAAAACAACAAAAATATTTTCTTTTCTTTTGTTTCTTTATTTGGTTCTTTCTTTGTATTCTGGTTTTACTTTTGATTTTTTTTAGATTTTTCCTTGCTGTAGCTAGCATGTTTAGGTCTTGCTTAGCCTCTGGTCTTTTAGTTTATCAAAAGTAATGTACCAAGTTTTACCCTTTTAGCTTAGTTGATGCATATGTAAAAAGTGATTTTCTGTTTTCGGTATCTACTGCTCATTGCGCGATTTTTCATATTTTACTGGAAGCTCTAAAAATCACGAAAAATTACTGATGTTGTATCACCAAATCCTCTGCATGCACAAAAATTGGCTAAAATTTCGGACATGTTTTAGAGCACCTAAAAATTACGTTTGCCAGCTGCTGTTTTTCTGGACAGATTCTGACTTTTTTGCAAGAGTGGCCTCTTTGCGTTTTCATTTGATTATTAATGGTTCTTACCTTTCATTTAGAAGTTGGCCATTTAAGCAACCTTTCTGTAACTTAAAAACAAAATTTGATTTGGTTTAATAGCAGCACTTTGGAAATATTATGTATTGCAATAAGTGCCTAGCTAAAAGGCGTTAAAGAAAAGCGCTTATGGGAGGCAACCCATTATTTTTATTTCTGCAATTTTTCTTTTCTTGAGTCAAGGAGTTTGTTTACTTCTGTAGCAAATCCTTTGTATCTTTACTTTCATGCATTGTTGTGCCAAGAGTAGTCTCTAATGATAAGATGTTGCTAAAATTTTGATTGCTGCGCAGGAACAGATTTCTGCTGTTCACTGTACGAAATTCATAAAATCACCAGATTGTGAATTAAATCTGAAATTTTTTTTGCGTAATCCTGATATATGTATGCATCTTTCGTTAGTTCAAAGTTTTTCGATCTGAGTAACGTAAGTGCCTCGAAAAAATTCGTCTTTGCGGACTGTTCTGTTTTAGACAGATTATGTCATTTATTTTGCATTCTCTCTTTTACTAGTGTTGAGTGGAATTCTTTTTTGGGTGGAAGAGCTTCACGTAACATCAGTGGCTGTAGCTAATGTTTAAAGTAACGGTCATATTGCGTCCTTACAGAACATGTGAGTTTTTGATTGTGCACTAACCCTCTAATGAGATTTACTTTGAGTTTGGTGTGGCGGAAGTTTTCAAGGGTCAAGAGAGAAGAGTGATATAATAGGATGGAGAAGAGTGAAGAGCTTAAGCTTGGGGAGGATCCCATGGATCTCCCAGCATATTTCAAGAAGACTCAAGCGTCTAAGCTTGGGGATGCCCAAGGCATCCCTTCTTCATCGTCAAAATTATCAGGTCATCTCTAGTGAAACTATATTTTAATTCTTTCACATCATATGTGCTGTTCTTGGAGCGTCTGTATCTTATTATTTATTTATCTTAGCATCAAACACCGGTTACATTAATAAGTTGATCGTCACATATTTTATTTATCCTCTGTTTTCAATGTTTACTTGGTTAATGGATTACTTGTTGAAACTTAAAAATGATGTGTGAATAATATTGTTTAGTAGTTTATGTTTTCTTATGGTTAGTCTCAACTAGCTAATAGTGCATATTATGTTATTTTGATATTAACATGCATTGTCCTGATCATAAGATGGTATGAAATTGTGGTATCCTCCTCTGAATGATCTATTATATAATTAAAACACAGGACAAATAACGGCTCAGATTAACCAACTAGAAGTGAACGGTTAAGATTTAAAAGTTATATTCGGCAACGTGCGCACGCCAGATCGATTACTATCCGGCAACGTGCACAAGCCAGACCAATTACGAGAAGGATAAAGTGATTTGCTTGCGCACGTGATCGAGTATGGAAAAATATATTTATTTTAGGATTTGCTAGATCGTAGCGTATGCATATCTGATACCACGTACGAGAGAGGGATAAGCGCACGAGACAAAATCGATTGGAAAGACACGGAGACGCAGAAGGCGATTTTCTCCGGCCTGACGCCGGACGCCGGCCGGCCGGCGTTGCCGTCCACTGTAGATTTATACGAACTGACGCCGGACACCGTTGTATAAGCTCCAGGCTGAACCTCACTCGGATTTGAAGCGCCGTCGAGGTTACTGCCGTCAAACTCACATGGACGCTAGGCAGACAACCTCAACGCGCCGGCGGCCGGCCGGTACGAGACAAAGTTTAATGTCATGGACGTTGAGGCCATCTAGGATAAACCTTCTCGGGCAGGACAGTGCTAGAGGAGGAACCACCATCTTCCAGACATGTTGCGCAAGCCATGCCGCGACGTCGTTGCCACTGGAACAACCTGCCTGTGTCCACTTTATGAGGCAAGCCAAATCACAATCTGTGTGCATGCATGTTGAGGTACGTAAATATCTGACACAATGGTATGCAAGACTAGGTTGCCCGGAGAAGATGCGTAGCTAGGTTCTATTTTTCCTCAACATTATATAATTAAAACACAGGACAAATAACGGCTCAGATTAACCAACTAGAAGTGAACGGTTAAGATTTAAAAGTTATATTCGGCAACGTGCGCACGCCAGATCGATTACTATCCGGCAACGTGCACAAGCCAGACCAATTACGAGAAGGATAAAGTGATTTGCTTGCGCACGTGATCGAGTATGGAAAAATATATTTATTTTAGGATTTGCTAGATCGTAGCGTATGCATATCTGATACCACGTACGAGAGAGGGATAAGCGCACGAGACAAAATCGATTGGAAAGACACGGAGACGCAGAAGGCGATTTTCTCCGGCCTGACGCCGGACGCCGGCCGGCCGGCGTTGCCGTCCACTGTAGATTTATACGAACTGACGCCGGACACCGTTGTATAAGCTCCAGGCTGAACCTCACTCGGATTTGAAGCGCCGTCGAGGTTACTGCCGTCAAACTCACATGGACGCTAGGCAGACAACCTCAACGCGCCGGCGGCCGGCCGGTACGAGACAAAGTTTAATGTCATGGACGTTGAGGCCATCTAGGATAAACCTTCTCGGGCAGGACAGTGCTAGAGGAGGAACCACCATCTTCCAGACATGTTGCGCAAGCCATGCCGCGACGTCGTTGCCACTGGAACAACCTGCCTGTGTCCACTTTATGAGGCAAGCCAAATCACAATCTGTGTGCATGCATGTTGAGGTACGTAAATATCTGACACAATGGTATGCAAGACTAGGTTGCCCGGAGAAGATGCGTAGCTAGGTTCTATTTTTCCTCAACAACGAGACATGGTGCGGCGATCTGCCGTCATGGTTGACGACAGGAATAGGATGAGGCCATCAGAGTAGAGCACTCGGCCAGACAACATAGCACACACCAGTTTGCTCCGTGCTAAGGGTGTTAGGCTGTCAACAACGCCGATGAGATGGAGAGCCGCGATCTCCCGACTCGCAGCAGGCACTGTAGAGGAGGCCGTCGGCCGGCCTGGAGCACTCGGCCAGACAACGGAAAGCATATGGTGGTCTCGTGTGACAGTTTTGGATTCGTTGTTTTGCAGATGTGTTCAAGCTGTACATTCGTTGTTTTGCAGACGTGTGCAAACTGTACATATTTGTCTTACATGTTCTAAGTTGGGCTGGTAAGATATTGTCTTGATTTGCATCGTATTAGTTGGATATGACAATTTTACACACAGGTCGGTTCAATATCGTTGTTTTGCAGATGTGTGCAAACTGTACATATTTGTCTTGCATGCTCTAAGTTGGGTTGGTAAGATATTGTCTTGATTTGCATCATATGAGATGAATATGACAATTTTACACAAAGATCGGTTCAATACGTGCTGTCTGTGGCAGATTTTGAGGCTCAGGTTGAAGCTCCAGACCATTATTGCAGGTATTTGTGGATTTGGACAAGGAAGAAAATTAATGATAGCGGTATACTTTTTTAAATCTTAGTCTCTTCCTTTAAATTGAACCTAAAACTTTGTCAGCCATGGAAATAATATTGTTCCCACATGTGCATTAGTTGAGTTCCCAGTATATATTACTCCAAGTACTTTTAATCACTGCAGCGACATTTTCATGCTAATGACCAGCACTATATGAATTTTTTAGGCTCAGGTGGAAGCTCTAGACCATTATTGCAGGAATTTTTGGGTTTGGACACTGAAGAAAATGATAGTGGTATAAAGTTTTTTTAATCTTAGCCTCTTCCCTGAAATTGAACCTACAACTTCGAAGGACCGGCCATGGAAATACTATTATTCCCACATGTTTATTTGTTCACAGTTTCAGTAAAATGAGCTTACCAAGTACTTTCAATCAGTGCAGTGACATTATTTTCCTGGATTAGTGATGCTAATGATCGGCGCTATTTTCCAGTGATGTTTAACAATCGGCGGATATTTTCAACTGAGAATAGAGAAACCTTTATTTTCCAGTATAATGTCTAGGGGTTGATCAATGAACCTATTTATTTAAGGAATTGTAATGAACCTTTTGCAGGTTTTGTTCCGTGTGAAGATAAATTTGCCTCCCCTCCAGTTAGACCTGAAAGGCTGAATTATAAAGAAATTCTTCAGGTACGAAATCATCTGACATGGACGATGGTATGCAAGACTAGGTCGACCGGAGAAGATTTGTAGCAAGGTTCTATTTACTTCAGCCAAAGGTCTTCTCATTCTGAATAATCCCCGCTTCTGTTTAATGGGATCTCTTCTTTATGTTAACCCTTTACCCAATGATACACTCAGATACGTGTATCCCCTACCCCAAAAAAGAACAAATCATGTTCCAGTCTGGTGGCTAAACTCTTGATAGTTTGCAGAGATAGAGTGATATGCATTCAAGAGGTCAAGAAGGTGGCCTCTCGATTGGGAATATCTGCAGCAACCAGGGAGATAGAACAACGATGTTGAGGTTTATCGTTCTTACCTTCTTTTATCACTTGGTTAGCTATTATCTATTTGCTTTTGTTTTCACCTATGTCAGTTTATTCTACTGAATGGAGCTAGAGGTTGCTGAATAAAGGCTGCAATGTAATCAAAGATCAATACACAAACACGCATCCGTAGCAGCTATGCTCATCCAACCACACGTCCACACGCACGTCCGACCATCCAGAGCTTGAGCACTCGCGACGACACCATGACGCCCAGGTAATCAGAAGCACGAGGAAACGTGTCCAGTACAAGCTCGACGGATCAACGGCACAACAGAGGTACGCCTACTGAACCCGGAGGCACCGACTTCAGCATGTCGAACGGATCAAAAGAAGCATTACATCAACAGCATCAACTATAGGTAATATCCTCGATCCCCACTCTCTGTTTGTTGGAGATACAACATTCTTAGGAACAACCAACGATGAAGAACTATTTGTTAAAATCTCTCGAAGGCAACAATAATATGATGTCCAAGAAGTTGAGTGAGCTAACCACAAGAGGACACATATACATTACTAAAGTGAAAGTAATGGGAAGAATGTATATTAGTTAAACATCTAAGTATTTCCCTCACATATCTGACAGTTCTGTCTATTGTTTATACTTCTGCAAATTTATTTTTCATTCAGTTTTGAAGTGTTAATAAAATTCAT
The DNA here is from genome assembly GCA_947311845.1 of Poa pratensis. Lineage (NCBI taxonomy): Eukaryota > Viridiplantae > Streptophyta > Magnoliopsida > Poales > Poaceae > Poa > Poa pratensis. The sequence continues at coordinate 18,002,952 of CAMZMU010000081.1, read as the reverse complement.
GTTATTGTCTATAAGAAACCATCAGAGATTTATAGATCAAAGTTCAACCAAACTTCCACAGTTTTATTTGGTAACTTTTCAATCTGTATAAATCTACAACAGAATCGGCCAGACAGCAATAAACAAGTTACATTTACCTATAATACAAAGGTAAATAAGGTAAAATCAATCATCAGCAATTATTCCAATTTACTATGTTTCTTTTTTTATGGGGTACTATGTGTCATTTACATAGCTAGACATGTAACTTTAATCTTTCTTGAGAGAGTTTGTTTTTGCAATTAATATATGGTCCAAAATCTTACGCAACAATATCTAGAAAAACTAAAATTCCACGGAAAATTATAGAGTTAGAGACTCAAGTGACATACTCAGATGCAAATTATAGTGGTTATTGAAAAATCGTTATTATGTGCACAGAGTGAATTACATCACCCAACAGATATAGCATCATGAATATGCATCCCAAGTTTCCTTTCAACTACATATAGATGCTAAAGTGATATACTTTTAATTCCTAAGATTGTATGACATTTAATCATGTTTTTATAAGCATGTCCTTTAAATATAAATTTCTTTAGCAAGCATTCAAAGTAATAGAAAGATTGGGTTAACAACAGGATTGACCCATATTTTACTTAGCAAGTTCCCATGAAAGAAATAGAAATTTGGAAATGGTTTCTTTTTCGTAGAGAAAATAATCTAGCCGCGCAAATGCGCGGGCCAACCCGCTAGTTTACTTGAATCGACTTGGCACATGCTCACACATGTTCATGACTGAAAAATAAAAGTCAATTAAGCCTTGATGATCTATTTTGCCTCAGAGTTTTAGTATCATTTTTATGCCTCCGTTAATTTTATTCTGTCACAAGTATGATTATGATGGTTATTGCTCTCTTGATTGTCGCTTCCCAGTCTATTGCTAGCCTTCAACTGTACTGAGCGAGAATGCTGCTCGTGCATCCAAAATCCATAAAACCAAGTTATCCCAAAGAGTCCACTATAAATTCCTATGCATGGTATTTCAAACCATTCCAAGTAAATTTTCATATGCTACCTTTAAAACCTTCAAAAAACTTCTCATTTTGTGACACTGTTTTTAGCTCATGAGGACGGGGTGGATGTCTTTATGTCACCTGTCAAACAGACTTTACCACCGGACTAGTGGCATATACATCCGCTTATCCATTAATTTTGCAAAAAGAGCTGGCAAATAGGGTGTCCAGTCCCAATTAATTACAACTTTAACCGCTTAATTCTCTTCACATTTTTGCCCTGATTTATCAGACAAGCAATGATACCAGTGAAATATCTGCATGTGTAAACAAAAGAGAAAACAGGGATGATCTGCCTTGCTGGTAGAAATAACGTCCTTCATGGGAGCCGCTCTTAAAAGTCTGGTTGGCAAGGGTCATAATGTACTTTTCCATTTTCTGATTCGTTGACAGGAACAACCACCTCCCAAAACATATTTTTACTTCTGTTTTATAAATAAAAAGCTCTAGCACATGTTAATCCCTGCTTCCCTCTGTGAAGGGCCAATCTTTTATTTTTATGTTGAGTCACCATCCTTTCTTTGAGCACCTTCTCGAGAGCATAACTTTCATTCTTAGTGTAATGTGCTTGTCCCAGAATACGGTTATCTGCGGTATAACTATGATGCTTTTACCATTGATATCTTTACATCTAGTCTTCACTTGAACTTCAGAGGTGCCTTGGCATTTATGTTTTGCTCCACAATTAAGGGCAAGCGAGATACCACTCTATCATGCTTTATTATGGTCATTACAATCTTGTTGATGTTTATAAATTTCATGTTATAAGCTTTTAGTTCGTTGATACTTTTCATTAGGTAACATGATTGCTAAGTTTTATTATCCATACATCATGCAATTGTTAAAGATCTGATCATAACATTTACAATCAAAAATTATTTTGTTATCATTTACCTACTCGAGGACGAGCAGGAATTAAGCTTGGGGATGTTGATACGTCCAAAACGTATCTATAATTTTTAATTGTTTCATGTTAATATTATACCTTCGGCACTTGTTTTTATATTAAGTTTATGATTTATTTGGACTAACCTACTAATAGTTGCAAAAGTGCACAATGTTCTTGTTTTACACTTTGATGTGTAGGAATTATCAAGAATACAAGAGGAAACCTTGTTGGAGTCGAATTGGGACTTTCCTGAAATCTGTCTGAGAACTGTTTTCGGAGATTGTCAGTTTGACCCTCGAATATGGCGTCCAATGGAAATCAAATTAAATAGAAAGTTGTCACAATTTTCCATACGAAGATTTTAAGCCCGAGATCAGCCCAATCGGAGTTCGGACGCGGCCTGTAGTCCCGTTTTGGTGGAACCGTAAAAGGGGGTGATGGAAATCCGAGAGTCCATATAAAGAAGGAGGTCGTGAAGAACACCCCATACCACGAATTTGCAGCCATCAAAGCCATGTTTTTGCCTCCCCCATGGATCCCATCTCCATGGGGGAGGGCTCCCAAGAAGCCATGAAGGAGGGAGGCTAAGGGGCGGCGCTCCCCCATGATGCCGGCGGCGGGGAAGGAGCTCCCCGCGCCGCTGCCCTGCGCCACCACGCCGCGTCTCCGCCGTCTTCACCGCCATCTCCATCACCAACTCCTCCTTGTATTCAGTGGTTCATCCTCCCACAAACCTCTGTACCGTTCTATGTAAACATGTTGTTTGATGCTATAATATTTATCCTATGATATATGACATGTTTGCGTAGTTTATTTGTCTTTTGATTGCTTGGTTGAAAGTCTTTGGTTCATTAGAGTTGTATGTTGATATGGTACTGTCCTTTGGTGTCCATTATACTTGTGCGCGCATGGATCAACATCACGGGGTTGGTAGTATTTGTAAATGAAGGGGGGAGTCCTGCCGGAGTGACAGAAACCTAAGGGCGCGAACCGGTTAGTTACACGTATGGAGTAAGAGAACCATAAACTTAATGCTATGGTTGGGGAAACCTTAATGCATTGTTAGTATTCGCGGATGCTTTCTAACAATCCAATCATATAGTACTTGTAATCCGAAGTAGTGGAGTGCATGTATATTTAGCCTCTCCCACATAGAAAACTGCATCGAAGACAATGAACCCGATATATTCGGTAATTAATCTTGGACAAAGCCATCACAATTACCACCACTTTTCCACACTCATGGTACTGTTAGTTTATGGTTACTTAGTGTACTTTATTCCTGCAGCACTAACATTTACTTTCTTGTATTTATTATCTCATAAAGCTATCTCTCATAACCGTATTGTTACTCTAGTATTATTTCCTAGATAAAGTAAACGTTTAGTGTGCGTAGAGTTGTATCAGTGGTTGATAGAACTTGAGAGAATACTTATCCTATCTTTAGCTCCTCGTTGGGTTCGACACTCTTACTTATCGAAAAGGCTACACGTCATCCCCTATACTTGTGGGTTATCAGTATACCTTGCGGTTGCTCATTATGCGGGAACAACGCTCGGTGTACCCGGGCCAGAGTGCCCCTGCAAGTCTCCAACAACAAACCAGCGCGCAAAGCACGGTCCTGCAGCACCGCGAGCACCCGACCCGTTGATCTGTCAGACCAGAAGTATTGAGAACCGGAATCCGAGCCTGTGGCAGCTCCGTCCAGGCGTTCCTCTATGCGGGTCTTCTCAGCTTTCCAGTCAGAGCATACACCTGCAAGGCGAAACAAAGAAACAAAATAAGAAGCAGTCGAAGAAAAGGCGACTCACATTTGAAGATTGCTCAGGCGTACTAACACTCCAGTTGTCGATTAACTATGTCCAGCTCAACAATCAAGTACACCTCAGATTCGGATGAAGGTGCAGGCCTCGTCCTCAGTGCGTCAATTTCACCTCGTGCACTTTTCAGCTCCCGCTCCAGATTCGCAATTCGTGTCTTCATGTAAGCCATGATGACTTCATCATTCCTGCTCCGAGCGGCCGGCCGAGGACGAACACTCGCGAAGGGAGACTCGCCAAGTGCATCAAGTGCTTCAGGCTGCTCAGAAAAGCAAATTTCAACAATATGAGACCACTAAATGTCGTGGTGGTATCACGGCAGATGCCATAGGATGGCTAAAGTGTGGGGCCGATGGACGCTGGTGGATCCGGGGGAGGGCTAGCGCGCTAAGAAGCACACACAAAGAACACACAAGCACCAGAACACACCACAATCTACCCAGGTTCGGGGCCCTCGTGAGGAGGTAAAACCCCTCTCTCTGTATAAACCTCGGTACCAAGCGTACAAGTTGCTCCTTGAGCTGTATATCTCAGCAATGGGGAAGAGCACAAGGTAGAAAATGAAGCTACGGGGGGAAGTGTATATCAGTGCCTTGTCTCTGGCTATCTCCCCTCTTCGTCGTCCCTTCTCCTTCTGGTCCTCGTCGTCCCTCACGCAGGAGGGGGTGAGGCCATATATGTAGGCTAAGCCGAGTTACCGATGTGCCCCTCCCAGATCACTGTAGCCACGCCAAAGGTATGTCATGATGGCACTCCTGTCAGAGACAGGACGTGACTTGCCCATCTCCTGCAGCTCTACAGCACGGCTAGCATGTACCCTCTGCCAGAGACAAGACATGGCCTGCCCATGCCTCTGCCTCGCAGTCTGTCCCCGGATTAACCGGAGTCAGCGGTGGAATGATGGCCTGCCATCTCGCTCCTTCTGCACGCTCCCGTGTCAGGCGCTCCCATGCCAGACGGGATGTGACAGGAGCATTGACCCCTGTCCGACATAAGGATAACCCGGCATGGATATGCCGGATTCCCCCTCCTGAACACCCTTCCCTGCACACAAGTAAACATACAAGTTACCGACATACATACGTCGGTCAGCATAACTCGGTTAGTATATGTCGGTTAAGATGACTCTGCAAACACAACCCGGCCTCCGTGACCCGGTTGCCATAAGCCGGTTTGCCGTGACACCACGCCTCAGTCCCTCCGGGACTTGGTTAACCCGGTTTGACCTTGACCCGGTCCAGTCTTTAGAGCTCTTTATACCACAACTTTACCCTACCCGAGGGTAGCCCCCCGACACTAAATACAGAGAGTTAGCAAGACAACACACTCGGGGGGCTAGGCCCCGACAGAGCATTCAAACAGATATAGACTGTGAAGCCAAAAGCCGATATATTTGATCAACAAGTGCCTTAAATTCATTACAGAGCAAAACAAAGGGTAAGTCACTGCTATAGCCTACGACGTCGACTCCGACCTAGCCCTAGCCGCGCGGGCAGCAACTTCTGCAGCACGACGCTCCATCATGGCCACCATGTCCTTCGCCAGTCGTGCCGCTGTCTCCTTCACTGGGCCCATGGGAATCATTCTTCCATCAGGTCTCCGCAGAAAGTCAGCTACGACCTTTTCGAAGTCACCCACAATGTCATGACCCAACAACAGCTTGAATGTGGACTCCGAGCCGCATACCGTTTGGGCGCAAGTGAAGTCCGCCATGGTGGAAGACTCCGGGCCAAGTACTGCGGCCAGTCCGTCAGTAGTCGCGGGTGGCGTCCCCCGCGGAAAAATGTTCCTGTGCACCGCAGCAAATGCACCAGGCGACTTGGTGAGAGCCTCCCTGGCATAAGCGCACATGGCGTCAAACGCGCTGACTGCCTGTTCCAGTGGGACGTCGTCGCTCATCGCCTCTAGAGATGGGGTCGTGCCAAAAGCGTCTGCACGCATAACAATTCAAGTACCAGTTCAAGTGAATTGGGAGATCTGGCTTCAAACAAGCAAACCATGAGAAAGAGGTATTACCTCCCACAGCATGAGCAAGTGCTAGCAGGCGCTCAGTCTGCATCTTCTCGCGCTACAGAATGGCATCCTCTCGGCCCTTGGCTTCCTTCAGCTTTTGCTCAGCCTCAGTACGTTGGGTTTCGAGTTTCTTCTCCAGTTCTTGCACCCCGAGACGCGGCAGTCGTCAGATCACCTGCAGGCGTCACGACGTTTTCAGCCAGAACCGACGCTTGAGCGGAAGCAAATTAAGACCAAAGAATCACTTATGTTCCGACTGCTCCAGAGCAGCGCGGAGCCGGTCCCTTTCTTGCTCCATTTGGACATAGGCTGCACCCGACTCCATGAGGTTGTGGTAGAAGGGCTGCAAGACATGATACGCAATAAATTTGAGCCTATGCCCAACTATACTAGGTGCACATAGCCTCGGGGGCTACTCCCATCGGGAGCGCTGTCGCGTACCCGATAAACAAGGAAGTCAGAAGACACTTACATGGTCATGAAGCAACGCGGCACCTGAAGAGGACGGAGCGTGTGCTTCCGGGATGGACAGAGCCGAAGACTTCACGACCTCAGTGGTGGCCGCTGCAGCCGCCGAAGGACGAACCTCCGGTATGGTCAACTGCGACTGCGCTCCACTCGGAGCCAACGTCTGCTTCAGGACACGGGGAGGCGGCACACATGTGACATGCCCAGCATTGCATACAAAAGTACTCACTTCAAACAACTGCGCGTAAAGACTGAAAGAGAAGCTTAGCAATCAATAAAGTGCTCACTTCGTCTCCTCATCTTCATCGCTGACAAGGGAGTCAAAATCAAAGATCCCTCCGAACTCGGACACATTGCCAGCACCGGCGGGAGGCGCCATGTTCAGAGGAACAACTTCCATTGGATCCTTCACACTGGGCGACGAGGAACCCAAGTCGTCATCGTCTTCCAGCTCCACCCTCTTGGACGGCGAGTCTTCAGAAATAGCCTTCGGCTTTTCCAGCCGGCGATGCTTGGGCAGCTGTTCGTCATCATCCAGTTCCATCTCCTCCACCTCCTCTTCGGGTGAGGTGCTCACGGAAGGAATGGAGAAATCCTCGTCAGCCGGCTGAACCTTAGGAAACTCGACCTCAAAAGTCACTCCACCTTCAGGTAGTGTTGGCAGACAGGACAGAATCGGGTGACCCTGCAAAGCAAGCACAAGATGTTTTGACACAATCGAAACATGGAAGAAAGGACAACAAGGAAGCGGTCGAATCTTACCTCAGGCAATGGGTTCTCAACCCCGTATGGCTTAACAAGGAAGCGGTCGACGTTGCAGGCCTCTGTAGCTTTGATGCTGGTCACAGACCGCACAGAGCTTTCGACCTCCTTCTTCGACCGCTCCTCCTTTGTCAGGCGAGAGGAGTCGTTCGCGCCCGAGAACTCCCACATTGGGTGGTCCCGAAGGCGTAGCGGCTGCACGCGCCTCTTCAGAAACGTGGCAATAAGGTGGACGCCACTCACCTCTTTGCCCACCGTCTTCATGAAATCAGAGATCTTCTTCAGCAAGTGATGCATGTAAAATGCATACATGAACTTTGCATTATTTCTACTTATATTCCAGTCATATTTGCATCATATAAGGGTTATATCACTGTTTTATAATGATTTTGGGAATATTTGACATGTTTCTATTTTTATGGAATTAACCCTGCGCAGGCAAAAAACCCTATTTCTTTCCTTTAATGTTTCAGGGACCCAAACGACGTCCAAATGACCTGGAATTTTACGGACGTCAATATTTGGAAAGAAGAAGACTTGTGGGCGAAAGAAGCGAACAAACGGAGCCACGAGGGCCAAAAGGAGTGGGCCCACGCGGCCCATGTACCTGGCCGCGTGGGACCCCCCATCTTGGGCCTCGGAGCTCCGCTGCCGTCGATCTTTCCTCCACCGACTCCGTTTTGACCTAAAAACGCCTATAAAAATTATGCCCCGACGTTCTCTGGAAGGAGCGCCGCAGAAACACTGAAACAGAGACCTGGAGCTGCAGATTGGAGGGGGAAAACTCCGGCGGGGCGCTGCCGGCGTGGTCTCCATCTTCTCCAACGACTTCTCCACCGTCTCCATGATGAAGAGGGAGTAGTCCACCTCTGGACTATGGGTTTGTGGAAGTAACTTATGTATCTCTCTCTCTTGAGCTTCACTAATTAGTATCGTATGAGCTGCTGAACATGATTACGGTCATCTATGTAATACCTTTGTGGTGGATCTTTTATGAGTTAATATATGTTTGAGATTGCAATGGTTTTGTTTCAGTTATGAAAGTAGATGCATATTATGTACCCCGTTCTTATTTACTTGTTATGATCAAACATGTTTATGAGAGCGTGTGAGGGGAACGTGTGCATTAGTTGGAGTAACGGGGGGTGGCTAGTGCGGTGAACGTGAGAGAAAGTTCCGCGATCCACTTGGGTGTTTTACCTTACTTTGTTACCTCACTAGGGATAAAAAGAAATACCATGCTACCGGAGATGTGGGTGTGACCATTGCCACTACTCCATGACTAAATCTAGCATGTTCTTATTTTAACTTCATGTCATGATACTTATTGCTATACTCTGAGTTATCTTAATTATCGAGGTGTTATGATTTAGTTCGCATCTTGGTGGAGTATAAGAGAGACTAATAGCCAAAAGGTCTCTATGTTAGGACGTGATGCCCATATAATTATAACTTGTCATTAAACTGTTGTGTTGCAATCTCATATGTCAACTCTAGTGTTCCATTGTCTACCACGTTATTAAAGAGAGAGTGCATTTGTGAAACCATGAACCCCGGTCCATTTTTAATCATAAGAAACACATTTCCAACCACTTTTACCACTTTTCCATTTTCTGCCGTTATAAAATATGAAAATACAAAAACACTTTTACATCTTGCATTCATCATAAAAAACCCAAAAATATCATTTATCATTGCTACCACCATCCTTGCATATTTATTTACCACCATTGCATGTTTATTTCTTGTTTGCATTGCATATTATCTTGATATCATTCTAACACCTTGTGCTTGACAACCACTAGGTGAGGTTGAGGACCAAAACATTTACTTTGTTTTGTAGGTAACCAAAAGAAGGATAGGAAGACAAATCTACACTACTGATTCCCCGAGAGTTCGATATTAAACCCTCGAGTCACCCTCGTGGGGAAAACACGTCTTCCACTTACTACACACTCTGCACTTGGAGTCTCAACCTAACCCATTTACTTTTCACGCAGGTACCACGCGAAGGGGCTAGCAACTGTTTTCTGGCGCCATTGTGGGGTAACTACGTGAAGGGCCATCAAGACTGTTTTCTGGCGCCGTTGCCGGGGAATCATTGCTGAAAGGTTTATCCAAGGATATCTCACCAAGTCAACTTCATCACCAACTTGTGCTAACACCTAAGCTTGGGGAGGTTGCACCTACGTGAGCATCATCTTATCCATCTTTACCTTCAAAGCAATTTATCTTGTTTTGTCATTGTCTTGCATATCACATATTTCGGTAAGATGTTTGGTAAGGAAACTTGAAAGCTGAATTTTATTATCTCATTGTTACTATGGCATTTATCGATCGTGCCTCGCTGCATCTTGCTTTATATGAAAGTACTTATGCTAATGCTCCTAAAGTGGTCGAAACTACTGTGTCTGAGATACCTAAAGTGGGATTTAAAATCCCCATTGGTCATGTTAAAACTGTTATGAAAAATCCATTTACTGGGGATGGAACTAAGTCTCCACGTGAACACGTGGAGACAATCGAAGACATATGTGGTTTATTTACGCTTCCTGGTATTTCTGATGATCAGGTGAAAAGGAAGCTATTATATTTGTCTTTATCTGGTAATGCTCATATTTGGTTTAGGACTTTGGATGATGAAGTCACTATTGAATGGAGTATTTTGAGGGAGGATTTTCTTAAATATTTTACTCCTAAAGAAGCTTATGAAAACCCATGTTATGATGAGTGTCAAACTGAAAATTCTATGGTCCTATATGATAACCCATGCTATTATGATGAAACTAATAATGCTCCTTTACTTTTCAAGGCTACTAGTGAACTTATTGATGATAATGAGGAGTATGGCTTAAATATGCTATATGATAATGCTTTAGATGATGGTCCTATCCTTATTGATAAACCTCCATGTTTAGTTGTTACTAAATTATGTGAGGATAAAAATGATATACTTGCTGTTTGTGATAGTGCTCTTACTCATGAGATTCCTACTTTGTTTTTGAACTCTCCTACTTACACCATAGAGGAGAAATTTGCTTATGTTGAGAAATACTTATGTGATCTGCAACTATCTTTAGTTCCAAATCTTTCTTGCAACCATGATATTAAACTTGATATTGATCTTAATAACTATTTTGAAAGAGGGAAGCATGCTAATGAATTCCAAAATAAATATAATGATCCTCTTTATGTACCTATATTATCTAAGTTGAATGATTCTTGTGGTTATATGGTTAAATTTATTTCTACTGCTTGCAACTATTATGAAAGAGGAGGTGATAAGAACCCTCTTTATGTTACTAATAATTATATGCTGCAAGTAAATATTGTTAATATGCATTGGGAAACTTCTATTTATGGTGATTCATTCATATACAAAATGCCAATGCATAGAAAGAAAGTTAGACTTCGTTGTTATTACTTTTGTGTTTTGTTTTTCTCTCAACTAGGGTTCAACTTGACTATTATTTTGATCGGTTTGAGAACACCTTGGGACCCTGGTATTATGCATGGAAAACTTTCCAAGGAAGAGGGACACACCAAAGTTCAAGCTCCCTCATGAGCTTCGTCCACAATAAACATCAAGTAAGAAGCCTAGCTATATGGCTATAAAGAAAGCGCTTTACGGGAGGCAACTCGGTTGTTTTTATTTGTGATTTTCTTTGTGTCCTCTTGCTGTAACAAGAGACTTAGTGTTTAGTTTAGTTTCTGGAATTTTTAATAAAGTGCCAAGTTTTACTCATTTTGGTATGAAGAAGTTGCTTATAGCGTTCGGAGATATTATTCATGCACGAATCTGTGCACGGTATGATTTTTAATTCATATTCTGTAACTCCGAATGAGCTCATATTTAAACTGTAATGACAACTTTTCATCCTCTGTATGCACGAATGTTTTCGGAATTTTCCAACAAAGTTAAGTAGGGTAAAAAAATACGTTTATCTGCTGCTGTTTTTCTGGACAGATTCTGTCCCATTTTGTTTGATGCATGCTTAGAACTTTTAACATGAATCTTTTTGATCCAATTGAGTTTATGAGTAGGCATACAACATTATACATATTCTGTAAATTCATATGAACTTTTGTCTAAGGATTATATGCAGCAAGAAATCTATTTGTTTATCACTACTAATGTGCCCCACAGAAAAAGAAATTGGAGAAACGGTGTTTTGAAGTTTTTTCACAGGGATTAGAGGAGATGTACCAAGAGCTATCAAAGGATGGTGAAGACCATAAGCTTGGGGATGTGAAGACAACCCCACTAGACCTACACACTCTCGGTTTGCGCACGTCTAACTTCTGTTTTTCGATCGAAACACTTTATCGCATAAACTTGGAGCGTCTTTTTGTTTGTTTAGATTAGATTTTTATTTATGTGAGACCACCACACTATCATTTATATATGAGAGAGCTACTGGAAATTTGGGTTGAATTATGTTGGATGCTATTATAAGATTGGGAAAGGGATGTTAAAGTTGATTTTAAAAGATACATATAATTGCATGATTCATGAGCTTGTTAATGAGTAATAATTTGCAAATATTTTATCAAGAGCTATCTCTTATTCATGTTTTGATGCTAAATGTTATTCTACCTTGTTCTAATATGGATTAGTTAGTTCTATGGACGCTCATGCATGCATTTAGATGGTCAACTTTCTCCCTCTTGCTAGCCCAAAAATTCCAACAAGCAAAAAACTTGTTTCCAACACCTTCAACCAAAGTTTTTCCAGTGAGTCCACCATATATACCTATTAGCTTTATGCTATTCCGAGTATGTTTATGATGATATTTGAGTTATCTATACCTCTGAATGAAAATGCTTATGTTGTTAATTGTTATGGGAAAAGTTGGTTATATAGCTCTCGCGAACTTGATGCACACTTTACTTTCATTGCATAAATAAATATGACCCATTGTGATTAAAATTATGAAGTTGTGGACTTGACAAATGTCTTTGGTTGAGAGTTAGCCCATATGTGCTGTCACATAGCAAGCTTTCAACATTGCACATCGTCTCATTTAGTTGCTATCATGCACTTTTGTTTATGGATGTTTACCATGGGTGAAATAAATGGGGAAATGAAGTGAGTTTAAATGAGTTTGTATAAATGGTTAGAGAGACGCCTGGGCCGCTAATCTAAGCCATGCATCATTCAAGGTGGAAATTGTAACAGCCCAAAGTTTGAGAACCTGAAACCCAGAGTAAAATTTTCACTTTTGATTCTTATTTATGCATCATGGCATCCATGGTTTCAATGTCAAGTTGAAATCAAGTGAAAACAAATGATGACAAATGGAAAGAAGAGCAAGCATTTAAATTCAACCCTTGTAATTCAAATGTGCTTGTTCTTGGCAAACACATTTACAAATGCAAATCCATATTGTCAAGGAAGTTCCAAGGGTTCAGAATTGAATACTTTGCACTGGTTTTAAAATTCAAAAGTAAATTCATCTTAGTTTTACCAAAAATGCCATAAACAAACCCTATGAACAAAAGTGTGGCAAAACTTTTTATTTTGCCAAACCAATTTTTGTGGTGCTCCCAAATGATGTTGGGAGGCTACATGATTTTTCTTAAATTTTTATAAGTTGTTTAAATGCCCCATTTAAATGGTGGAAAAGCTACTGGTTATTTGGAAGAAATAGCCAAGGGCTTCTTTGCAAATAAAAAAATGCAGCCGAGGGGGTTTCCGCAAAACCGTCATCTCCTTCACGCTGTAGCGACGCACGCCGCGGCCGAGCCGCACCGCCTAGCCGCCATGGCGACACGGCGATGCCGGGCCCCCCCTCCCTGCGCCTCGACGCGCTTAAAGGAGCAGCCAGGCCCCCCTCGCTCCTCTGCTCGACACCACTCCACCGCCCTCCCTCTCCTTCTTCCTCTCCGCCATGGCCGAGCCATAGTGGAGCTCGCCTTCGCTGCCGCCGTCGACTGAGGCCTCCCGGAGTAGATCGAGCACCACCATCTGCTCCGCCGCGTCTCCCTCTTCATCCTCGTCGAAGGAATCGTGGCGGGAAGCCGTCGTTCGCGAGATCGCCGCCGTCTCCTTCCTCGCTGGCCGAAGCTCCGCCGCTCCTTTGCCGCCGTCATCGACCTCCTCCGTCCAAACCGAGCCTACCCACGCGTCGAGGGTGAGCTCACGGTCCTCCTGGTCCCCCCCCGTTCATCCTAGATCGTCGTAGATCGCCGTAGCGCGTTAAGCCGTAGCTCGTCGCCGCCGGCCGCCGCGAGTCGAGGATGAATCCGTCGTCTCCGGTGACCTCCAGGTGGTGGCGCCACGTTAGGTAAGCTCGCCGTGCTTGGGCGCATCGAACGCGCCCCGTAGCTCGTCCCCTCGTGCCGTAGCTCGCCGGGTCCGTGCTCGACACCGCCGGCGATCACCGTCGCGCCCGTCCGCGCCGTCCCGCGCCTGACCGTGGTCAAACCAGCCGCTGGGCCCGCACGCTTGCGTGGCTGCCAGCGTGGCCCGGGACCCGCAGGTCAGCGGCAGTGGCTAGCACAGCCCTGAGTAGAAAACGTTTCGGGCATAATTTCTTTAAACGTTTAAAAACAGTGCAGAAATTTGAATAACTTGTAAAATCCATAACAATTTGAAAAATGCTCCAATTTGGATGATTCAAATTCCCACATGTTCAGGAAAGTGTGCTCGACATGTTTCTGTCATTTTGACACATGTTAGCTCGAAATAATTTGCCTCGTTAAATGAATTACAGAAAATGCAGAATAAATGGCAAACTTTGAAAATTCATAACTTTAGCTCTGAAACTCCAAATTGAGCAAATAAGGTGTCTAAAAATTTGTCTTGACACCCTTTACACATCCATATTTTATTTGGACATAATTGACCAATTTAAATCTTCTGTATGTCAAAAATACTAAAAATGGCAGTACCGGATTGCCACTTTGGAAATTCATGGTTAATTCAAAAGTATTCCAAAAATGATGTTGAAAGGCTCTAAATGTTCAGCAAATCAATACCTAATCAGTAGCATCATTTACATGCATATTTACATGAATTCATAGCACAGGAAAGCATTAAAAACAAATATGGGACTTTCTTCTCCCTTGTCAATCTAATTATTTTGCACCCCATTTAAATTGATACATTTGGTATAATAATTTCAGTGCATCAAACTTGTCATGTCATCATGTGTATGTGCATTGCATTTGGTTTGCTTGAGTGATATTTGATTGTGTTCTTTCCGGTGTTCTGATGCATCGATAGATCAAGCAATCGGGGTTTCTCCACAATACCCTGACGACCCGTATTACCAGCCCGTTGAACAAGGCAAGCGTAATCCCCCCTCTGAGCATGTCTCCTCCTATGTTTTCCGCAGATATTTTCTCCACTATAATATTGCATGCGATTCCAAATGCCAATTTGGTTGGATTAGAGTATCCTATTAGATGCATTATGTTTTCCGATGCCATTACCTGTTTCCCTCCTAATATCCATAGGATTGTTGTGTTGGCCTGAGTTAATTATATCCGCTATGTTTATGCTTAGCCATGCTTAGTGAAATGCTTAGTCGTCCGGTGGATATGCTATTGTTGGAACTGTGGTGGAATGTTCGGATGATGGTGGAAAATGGTGGTGACAAATAATAACATGGTTAAAGGCGGGGATGAGAGGCCACATGGAATGTGGTGGGTTGTCTCGTTCTCGCCGCCTAAGTGCGAGTTCTCCCCTTCGAACCAAGACCGAGCGTGCTACCATGCGTGGGGCCTATGCATTCGCAGTGCAGGAAGCCTCATAGACTAAATAGCTCGAGCGGGGCTAGCCAGGGTCCTCTAGTTCGGGCTTCCATTTGCGCGTGCGTGATGATGGTGGGATGAACTGAGATGAGGATTGTGGTATTAGGAAAATGAGTGGCCGTGGGGCGGGGTGTTGCGGGCACCTGGCAGTCCTACCGCCACTGATGATCCTGGAAAGTCCTTAACGAGGCAGAAGTCGACGCCGCTCCCACCCAGCCGGCTTTCCATGGAAGAGAGCTAATGCGCAGGCAATGGGCCGGACGGTACGCGTGGCAAACATTGTACACCCCTGCAGGGTAAATCTTTTCGAAAAGCCGTGTCCACGGTTAAGGACGACTTGGTGACGGATTCAGGGACCATAGAATAACTTGAACGGAATGATTAAAACCTGAGTACTAAAGGTACTACTAAGGATGCAAGGTTGACTTCCTCGAGGGTGATTCGGGGAGGTGCCTTGTAGACAGGTGAAGTGTTTGATGGTGGTTGCTGTTGAAGATAATCAGAAGAAAAGAGTTTACTTCTTACCTCTTTAAAAATATTCTGATTAGCCGATGCCTTTGAGTTGTGTTTTATGAATAAAATCAGCTTTATGCAAAACAGCCATAAAACCTTGAAAGCCAATCATCGAGCATATATTAGCTCTTAATCTTGCGAGTTCGTCGAACTCAACGTCGTTTGCTTATTTCAGGAGAGGACTTCACCGACCTCGAAGGTGGGTTCTTTGTGGACGTCGACGAGTAGTCTGGGGTTCCCAGGTGGCAGCTTGCGACATCCCGGAACAGCTGGCGCTGTGATGTTTATCTGTAGGCCTCTTAGGCCAAATCTGGATCTTGTTGTTTAGAACAACATATTTTGCTTCCGCTTGATGTACTGTTGGGTCTGTGACCTCTGGTTGTAATATTTGCTATCTTTCTCTATTATAAGAGTTGAACTATAATGCTTTTGTGTCGTAGAGTCTGTGATGTGCCAGTTGTTCCACAAGTCTTGATCTTACTATTATGCTTTGATAGTTGTGCCTGTGTTAAGGCATCAATCGGGGTGTTGCGTTGTCTGGAGTGAGGTGTACCCAGCAACGCCTGCCAAAGGTTTTGGCCGGGGATTGGTAAACCCGTAACCTCCGGTTGTATCGCTTAACCGGTAACACACAGCATCACTGTATAACAGCCGGGTCGGGGCTCCACAAGTTGGTATCAGAGCAGGACTGCCTGTAGGAAACCCTTTCTACTGGTCGACGTTGAGTCTAGTGTTTGTGAAAATATTTTAACCTAAAAATGAGTTATGAAAACCTTCTTAGGATTCTTTTTACTCCTTACCTGGTTACCCTCTAATCTCGGAGCAATCTTACCTCGATTTGAGTTTAAAGGTTTTACTTCTCATCTGTTACTTCAAAATGATTAGAAACGGGGTTGGGTTCGACCGTTAGTGTTATGTGTCCAGTTGCTCCCGCTGCGTTGTAATCCCAAATCAACTCAGATGTTTCTACCGAATCTAATCATTTGATCCTTTCTTCGGGTTCTGACCCAAGGACTTGAACATAAGATCCCGGATTGTGCCAACTAGAGTGTGTTCAGTAGTGGTTTCTCAACCATTGCATCTCTCGCTAGTAGCACATGATGCTGATCTTCGACCCAAGTTCCACCCTGTTAGTCCTTTGTTAGTTGTTATCCAAAGTATTATTGTCCCTAGTCTGTGTACTTGAGTGGACCTTAATGCTATTGTTTCAACCATTCGGAGATGGATCCTAACTGTGTCCTTGTCAAATCTACAGAATGGCACAAAGTAAAGCTATAGACAAGCGCATGTGTTACACTTGTAGGGAACGCGGACATCCGTACCGGAAGTGCCCCCTTAATTACCCCAGAAAGGGAGGACCACCACAAGGAAAGGCATGTAGTCAGTGCGGAATGGGTGGACATCAGGCGAGTCAATGCCCCGGCAGTTGCCCGCACTGTTTCAACGCGCATCCACGTGGCAAGTGCCCGACCGCTAGCGCCACCTGCTACCTATGCGAAGGAGATGATCATTTCCCGGCTAATTGTTTTATGGAGTTCATAGTGGAGGCAGTAAAGGATGCCCATGAGAAGATTGCTCAGCATGCCGCCACGCGCCCCACTACTTCGACCCTTGGGGTAGACGGAAGTGAGTACCGTCCTATGCTACCTGCTCCATCAAGATTCACTTGCTACGCCTGTGGCCAGGCCGGCCACTACCACAGGGAGTGCCCCCAGAAGGCACCTATCACGGGAACTCCTGCACGAGCCCCTGCCACTCCAGCTGGCAAGGTTGGTCCTATGGTGCGTGGTCGCCTGAACCACGACTCTGCTGAAGAAATTGAAGAGGACCTCGGCGTCCCTATGGGTGAGCTACGAATCAACAACAATCTTGCTACAGTTTTGTTTGATTCTGAATCATCGCATCCATTCATATCCATAGTTTTTGTTCTGCTCCACCTTAGCGTGCCACAATCTTTTATATCAAGCACTCGTGCTAAGTACCATGATCTGCTCTTACCCTTAGTTGCTCTCCTTTTCCCAAGTAACTTGTTACATGAAGAGGATGAGACATGAGCGATAACGTAAATATCAGACATTCTCAGCAGTTCTCAAATGCGCTGAAACCCAAGGACATTCATTATCCTTCCTAGCGTGATTGGTTAGCCGTTCAGTAAGCTGAATCTGACTGTATTACCAAGTTAGTTTTCTCCGCTGCCCTTCCTCGGTATAAGAGCTAGGCTTGTGCCGAAGCTCCCAAGACCACCTCGTTGTGCCTGGAAAGGCATGATCCTCTTTTGAACTCAAGATCCACCGGTATGTCGCGATATCCTATATGTGGATCGTGATATTCTGGAGGTCTTCCCAGAAGTATCACCAGGTTGTCACCTGACCGTGATGTTGAGCTTATGAGTAAGCTGGTTCTCTGAACAAGTCCCTTCTCCAAGAAAATCGTGCTGGATGTCCTGAATTATTCGGTTGAGCTTAAACAACTTGGGGAGTTATAAGATAAAAGCTCTACCTGATATAATTCAGTTCCAAAGGGATGTCTAGTCTGTTAGTGTTGAAGCTAGGTGGTATTTCCTCTTTGGATATGCTATCCTACCAATCCTTTGATTTGAATTGGGCTATCGTCAAATCAAACTCAGACCTACCTACCAGAAGGTGTTAGTCTGACCAATACTAATGCCTCGCTCTGGTGAAATATGAGTCTACCGTCTTGGAGTATCTGGATAAGTTTGTGGTTGAGCCCATCAACTACCTTCCTATCTTCTCCATGGTTGAGGAGATTTATATTGGATATTGGGCGTTAGCATTGGAAAAATTGTTGGAACTAACTTTGTGTCGTCACAAGGTATATGTTCTGGAAGTTAGAAGCGACTTTCCTTGGTTCACGTGCAATTGCGGAAAGATGTCGCCGCGGACCTGAGTGAATTGTCTGGTTCCCTCCGAATCATTTCAACTCGATCATGCACGTGTAGAATATTCTCGGAATGGTATGTTGTTACCTCCATTCAATGAGAATTTTATCTATGCACCCAAGCCACTGATTGAATTGTTCCAGAAAGAGAGGAAGTCTGAGAACTTCTGTGTCTTCCTTGGTGTTTCCCAACAAGGACTCAATTCTGTCTCACTGCAGGTAATTCAATTAGGGCAGCTGTCTCCTGACAAGTTGCTAATACTTGAGTTCCGCAATCTCGTTCATCCTTTGGAGTTAGACCTTCTAGTCCAGCTCCGGGGGTTCTAGCAAAAGTAACCCGGTGGTATCAGTGGCAAAGACTCCCTATTCATCCCTGTTGAATCTGGAGTATCTCCACACCTGACCAGATCTAAATCTCAATCAGAAACGATAGTTGGTGATCCTCAAGAAGCTGGTTCCCGATGTCTGGAAAATCAAGAAGTGTTCCTGATACTAACGTTTGCGGAGTTTCTGAAGTTCTCTATGTCCATCTTCCCGACCCTTCTCCGGTGATCTGAAATGCTCCTCCGCGAGGAACATTCTGCTCAAGCTGTCTGGTAGAGGTTACCTGTTCATCTGTTGGAATCTTGTTTTAACACTCGTCTTCAGAAACTCAAGGCCTCGTGCAAAGTTCATATCCTGAATCCTTGAGAAACAGTTGTCTACCAACCGGAAACTTCTTATCAATCTCCCGTCACCCGCATGTGTCTCCTAACTGTCAAATCAAGGGATGCTTGAAGCCTCATCCTAAATTCTACTAGGAGGTACTGATCGTCGTATCTTTACAAAGATCCGTCCTCCCGGTGAGGTTTCCTTTCTTTCCAGTGGTGTACGTTGATAGTGACCTCGAGGTGAAGCCGATGAAGATCTTCATGGTGCCCTCGATCAACATCTTCAAGGAAGAAGCCACCTGAAGCAAGAAGATCATTGAAGACCGTCGTAACCTTTCCCTCTCTCCTACTCTAAGAATCTCGGGACGAGATTCCTGTAAGGAGGGTAGATTGTAACAGCCCAAAGTTTGAGAACCTGAAACCCAGAGTAAAATTTTCACTTTTGATTCTTATTTATGCATCATGGCATCCATGGTTTCAATGTCAAGTTGAAATCAAGTGAAAACAAATGATGACAAATGGAAAGAAGAGCAAGCATTTAAATTCAACCCTTGTAATTCAAATGTGCTTGTTCTTGGCAAACACATTTACAAATGCAAATCCATATTGTCAAGGAAGTTCCAAGGGTTCAGAATTGAATACTTTGCACTGGTTTTAAAATTCAAAAGTAAATTCATCTTAGTTTTACCAAAAATGCCATAGACAAACCCTATGAACAAAAGTGTGGCAAAACTTTTTATTTTGCCAAACCAATTTTTGTGGTGCTCCCAAATGATGTTGGGAGGCTACATGATTTTTCTTAAATTTTTATAAGTTGTTTAAATGCCCCATTTAAATGGTGGAAAAGCTACTGGTTATTTGGAAGAAATAGCCAAGGGCTTCTTTGCAAATAAAAAAATGCAGCCGAGGGGGTTTCCGCAAAACCGTCATCTCCTTCACGCTGTAGCGACGCACGCCGCGGCCGAGCCGCACCGCCTAGCCGCCATGGCGACACGGCGATGCCGGGCCCCCCCTCCCTGCGCCTCGACGCGCTTAAAGGAGCAGCCAGGCCCCCCTCGCTCCTCTGCTCGACACCACTCCACCGCCCTCCCTCTCCTTCTTCCTCTCCGCCATGGCCGAGCCATAGTGGAGCTCGCCGTCGCTGCCGCCGTCGACTGAGGCCTCCCGGAGTAGATCGAGCACCACCATCTGCTCCGCCGCGTCTCCCTCTTCATCCTCGTCGAAGGAATCGTGGCGGGAAGCCGTCGTTCGCGAGATCGCCGCCGTCTCCTTCCTCGCCGGCCGAAGCTCCGCCGCTCCTTTGCCGCCGTCATCGACCTCCTCCGTCCAAACCGAGCCTACCCACGCGTCGAGGGTGAGCTCACGGTCCTCCTGGTCCCCCCCCGTTCATCCTAGATCGTCGTAGATCGCCGTAGCGCGTTAAGCCGTAGCTCGTCGCCGCCGGCCGCCGCGAGTCGAGGATGAATCTGTCGTCTCCGGTGACCTCCAGGTGGTGGCGCCACGTTAGGTAAGCTCGCCGTGCTTGGGCGCATCGAACGCGCCCCGTAGCTCGTCCCCTCGTGCCGTAGCTCGCCGGGTCCGTGCTCGACACCGCCGGCGATCACCGTCGCGCCCGTCCGCGCCGTCCCGCGCCTGACCGTGGTCAAACCAGCCGCTGGGCCCGCACGCTTGCGTGGCTGCCAGCGTGGCCCGGGACCCGCAGGTCAGCGGCAGTGGCTAGCACAGCCCTGAGTAGAAAACGTTTCGGGCATAATTTCTTTAAACGTTTAAAAACAGTGCAGAAATTTGAATAACTTGTAAAATCCATAACAATTTGAAAAATGCTCCAATTTGGATGATTCAAATTCCCACATGTTCAGGAAAGTGTGCTCGACATGTTTCTGTCATTTTGACACATGTTAGCTCGAAATAATTTGCCTCGTTAAATGAATTACAGAAAATGCAGAATAAATGGCAAACTTTGAAAATTCATAACTTTAGCTCTGAAACTCCAAATTGAGCAAATAAGGTGTCTAAAAATTTGTCTTGACACCCTTTACACATCCATATTTTATTTGGACATAATTGACCAATTTAAATCTTCTGTATGTCAAAAATACTAAAAATGGCAGTACCGGATTGCCACTTTGGAAATTCATGGTTAATTCAAAAGTATTCCAAAAATGATGTTGAAAGGCTCTAAATGTTCAGCAAATCAATACCTAATCAGTAGCATCATTTACATGCATATTTACATGAATTCATAGCACAGGAAAGCATTAAAAACAAATATGGGACTTTCTTCTCCCTTGTCAATCTAATTATTTTGCACCCCATTTAAATTGATACATTTGGTATAATAATTTCAGTGCATCAAACTTGTCATGTCATCATGTGTATGTGCATTGCATTTGGTTTGCTTGAGTGATATTTGATTGTGTTCTTTCCGGTGTTCTTATGCATCGATAGATCAAGCAATCGGGGTTTCTCCACAATACCCTGACGACCCGTATTACCAGCCCGTTGAACAAGGCAAGCGTAATCCCCCCTCTGAGCATGTCTCCTCCTATGTTTTCCGCAGATATTTTCTCCACTATAATATTGCATGCGATTCCAAATGCCAATTTGGTTGGATTAGAGTATCCTATTAGATGCATTATGTTTTCCGATGCCATTACCTGTTTCCCTCCTAATATCCATAGGATTGTTGTGTTGGCCTGAGTTAATTATATCCGCTATGTTTATGCTTAGCCATGCTTAGTGAAATGCTTAGTCGTCCGGTGGATATGCTATTGTTGGAACTGTGGTGGAATGTTCGGATGATGGTGGAAAATGGTGGTGACAAATAATAACATGGTTAAAGGCGGGGATGAGAGGCCACATGGAATGTGGTGGGTTGTCTCGTTCTCGCCGCCTAAGTGCGAGTTCTCCCCTTCGAACCAAGACCGAGCGTGCTACCATGCGTGGGGCCTATGCATTCGCAGTGCAGGAAGCCTCATAGACTAAATAGCTCGAGCGGGGCTAGCCAGGGTCCTCTAGTTCGGGCTTCCATTTGCGCGTGCGTGATGATGGTGGGATGAACTGAGATGAGGATTGTGGTATTAGGAAAATGAGTGGCCGTGGGGCAGGGTGTTGCGGGCACCTGGCAGTCCTACCGCCACTGATGATCCTGGAAAGTCCTTAACGAGGCAGAAGTCGACGCCGCTCCCACCCAGCCGGCTTTCCATGGAAGAGAGCTAATGCGCAGGCAATGGGCCGGACGGTACGCGTGGCAAACATTGTACACCCCTGCAGGGTAAATCTTTTCGAAAAGCCGTGTCCACGGTTAAGGACGACTTGGTGACGGATTCAGGGACCATAGAATAACTTGAACGGAATGATTAAAACCTGAGTACTAAAGGTACTACTAAGGATGCAAGGTTGACTTCCTCGAGGGTGATTCGGGGAGGTGCCTTTGTAGACAGGTGAAGTGTTTGATGGTGGTTGCTGTTGAAGATAATCAGAAGAAAAGAGTTTACTTCTTACCTCTTTAAAAATATTCTAATTAGCCGATGCCTTTGAGTTGTGTTTTATGAATAAAATCAGCTTTATGCAAAACAGCCATAAAACCTTGAAAGCCAATCATCGAGCATATATTAGCTCTTAATCTTGCGAGTTCGTCGAACTCAACGTCGTTTGCTTATTTCAGGAGAGGACTTCACCGACCTCGAAGGTGGGTTCTTTGTGGACGTCGACGAGTAGTCTGGGGTTCCCAGGTGGCAGCTTGGGACATCCCGGAACAGCTGGCGCTGTGATGTTTATCTGTAGGCCTCTTAGGCCAAATCTGGATCTTGTTGTTTAGAACAACATATTTTGCTTCCGCTTGATGTACTGTTGGGTCTGTGACCTCTGGTTGTAATATTTGCTATCTTTCTCTATTATAAGAGTTGAACTATAATGCTTTTGTGTCGTAGAGTCTGTGATGTGCCAGTTGTTCCACAAGTCTTGATCTTACTATTATGCTTTGATAGTTGTGCCTGTGTTAAGGCATCAATCGGGGTGTTGCGTTGTCTGGAGTGAGGTGTACCCAGCAACGCCTGCCAAAGGTTTTGGCCGGGGATTGGTAAACCCGTAACCTCCGGTTGTATCGCTTAACCGGTAACACACAGCATCACTGTATAACAGCCGGGTCGGGGCTCCACAGAAATTTACTTACATGCTATGGTGAACCTTCTGTGATACGCCTTACAATAAAAAGCTATCCAATGGTAAATAAAAAGGGTGTTGAGATTGTTCATTATGTTTGTTTGTCTTATCATTTTGATATGGGCTTGTTCCATATCCTGGGACAAGAGGTACCCCAGTTTACGCTCTTAATGATACTGTTATTACTTACAATGATATTTAAATTGAACTTGCTTTGTTTTCTAAAGTTGAGTAACACATGGAGTAGATACTTGTATTCAAGGGGCATGAGACTTTCAACCTGTACTTTGTCAAGCACACTACTCTTATTGCTTTCACTTTAAACTTAATCATTCAAGATGCTATGATAGGGGAATGAGAGCTTGACACCAAGGATTACCATATTACAATCATTAACTTAAGTAGAGAAGTTCAGAAGTTAGATGAAATTTATTCATGGTTTACCTCTACTCATATATATCTTTCCAAAGTGTCCACCTTTTTATACTCAGATTTTCAGCAATACTCTATGACCATTATAGGATGTCATTACTTATTATTATGCATACATGTGGTCCATAGTACTTCTTCCCTTATGTTACACTTTGTGAATTATCATTGAATATCCTTGAATTGAATACTTGATATCACTTCATAATCTATCTTGCATATTGCTACCCCTTTGAAGAATGAATCATTTTACTCTATGTAGCAATAGTAATCATCTTTGATATCCATTGATAGTATTAAATTGCAAAGTCCATGTTAGTTTTATCACCTTCATACTCGAGGACGAGTATAGCTTAAGCTTGGGGATGTTGATGCATGTAAAATG
Organism: Poa pratensis; assembly: GCA_947311845.1. NCBI lineage: Eukaryota > Viridiplantae > Streptophyta > Magnoliopsida > Poales > Poaceae > Poa > Poa pratensis. The sequence goes on along the minus strand of CAMZMU010000081.1, from coordinate 17,979,148 downwards.
CATACATGAACTTTACATTATTTTACTTATATTCCAATCATATTTGCATCATATAAGGGTTATATCACTGTTTTATAATGATTTTGGGAATATTTGACATGTTTCCTATTTTTATGGAATTAACCCTGCGCAGGCAGAAAACCCTATTTCTTTCCTTTAATGTTTCAGGGACCCAAACGACGTCCAAATGACCTGCAATTTTACGGGCGTCAATATTTGGAAGGAAGAAGACTTGTGGGCAAAAGAAGCGAACAAACGGAGCCACGAGGGCCAAAAGGAGTGGGCCCACGCGGCCCATGTACCTGGCCGCGTGGGACCCCCATCTTGGGCCTCGGAGCTCCGCTGTCGTTTGATGGGGGGATAATAACCCAGTAGGCCCATGAAGAGGGAAGCATGACCCGCCAGGCAGAAGGCCCGGCCAGGCCGGCTAACCATCAGCATGGGCCGGGTTATGTCGCTGGGCTAGTAGGTTTGGCGGTAACCCGGTTCAGGAAGGAAAGGTTCTAGAAGAGCAGAGGTGGTTCAGGACTTGGAGGACACGAAGGCCAGAAGAGCTAGAGTAGGACTCCGAGTCAGGGTAGAACCCGGATTCGTCTTGTAAAGCGCCAGGAGACCCGGTCGTCTATATAAACCGGTCCCTGAGCCCTAGTTGGGGAGAACCTTTACGATCCAAGCTTAAGCGAGGGAATCATAGAGAGAAACCTACGCTACCAAGCGAACCTTGTAACCTAGATCGAGATCCGGCTCTGTTGTCGTAGCCGGGTTATCGAAATCAAGTTCAATAATAAGATAGCAGGAAGTAGGTCTTTATCTCCAATGGAGAGGCCGAACCTGGGTAAACCCTTTGTCCCTGCAGTGCTAAACAATCTCCCAGATACCAGAGTCGCCTTGCCCATCATCTCAAGCTACCCCAAGGTAGCATCTGCCGTGTTATCTACCCCACGACAGTTGGCGCCGTCTGTGGGAATCGCGTCCAAAGGTGTCACCATCATGGGAGAAGCAATGCAAGGAGTGGAGAATTTTGTTTTCGGCGAGATCACCCTCAACTCGCAAGGAGAGCCCATCGTTGATGATTCTGGCTGGGGGCCGGAATCAGATCTACTTGAATCAGGTGATGTTATTCCAATTGGCAAGTTTAACGTTTTTGTTGGTATGATTGCAACTAGATCTGCTAGTGATGGAGAATATGAATCTGTGTCAGGAGCCGCCACAATTGTTCAATCTGATGGAGAGGAATCAGTTGGTACGGCTGAAGATGAGCTGCCCCTGGACGTACACGAGGAACGATCGGGAAACCCGGCTCAAATCCCGGGTGATGTGGTGGACCATGCAGATTCAGAATCGATCTTGCCCCTGTTTGAAGGCCGGTTCGGATATGGAGCAGAAGAAGAGGATGAAGAGGAGCAAGAGTCCAGCCCAAGCCCGGTTAGGAGGGTGGCAGTTTACACCGCCCCTTCGCCAACGTGGGAGCATCACCGTCAACGTCGTGCCACCTGCTTTTACTCCGGGTCAACAGCAGCAACAATTGCCACCAGTACTGGAGCTGGCGGGTCAAAGAGTTGATGGAGACCCGGCTTCGGTGTCAGAGGAAAGTGAAGACACGGCGCGTTACAGGAACAGCTTCGGTTTTCTCAATAACCGGGCTCAGGGCGAAGAAAGAAACAACACACTGGGGCCCAGGCCTTGTTTAACAATGGCCTGGTCCTAGATCCATCAGCACTCACGAGGATGGTTACCCCAGAAAACGCAGCAGCTAGAGCTATAGAATTGGATACAGCACGCCGGGCTTTGGAGCAGATGCGCAGAGACACAATGGCAGAGAAGCAAGATATGGAGGTTAGGCGAAAGCAAATAGAGGATGAGGAAAATCGTCTCAATGAGATGACCAGGGCACACCGGAGGAGGCATCAGAGCCGGCTGGCTCAGGAGAGAATGTCATAAATCCAGCGGTATTGTTTAGGACCCCAGAAGATCAACCAATTGATATAACTCAGGTGGCTCCAGTTGTTAGAACAAATGCAGAACCAGGAAGAGAAACAGGAAGAGCTGGAGTTACAGCTGCAGCGGTGCCGGGTCTTCTCGCTGGGGGAGCCAGGGGAAATCCGGGTCTGCCGCCTAGGACACCAAGGTTCCACACGCCGGGGGCCATTTTTCCAATCCAGCAGATAACGTGTACGCTGCAACTTTAGCACTTGACCGTATTCCATTGGGAGACTCGCCAGCAGAGATTGAAGCTCGGCGTGCCATTGACATGTTGCGCACTGCGGTTGTTCAGCAAGTCAGTATTCAAAGGAGAAAAGCGCGCTTCATTCTACAACTTATCGTAGTAAGAGTCGCCACGGTGGGAACCCGCCATTGGCCGGGTTTGCCGCGGCACAGCAGCAAAACCCGCCCCAGCAGAACCAGAACCAGAAAATCAGCAGCACCAACCCGCCCCTGCAATTTCTGTGGCTCAGCAGATAGTCAATAGATCGCGAGCGGGAAGAAGTGCAGCTAATGCAAACCCGGCAGTACCTGCCGCTGGAGTACCACAAGGAGGACCGGGTCCCGCGCCAGCAGCGTCTGCAAGCTCGCCGGGTAACAATAATTTTTTGACAAGTTCTTCTACCTTAGCGGGCCAAAGTGTCTTTCAGATGCCATTAGAGCGGAGCCTTTCCCTGAGAAGTTCAAGGAGCCAAGCAAGATTTCCAATTACGAGCCGAGCATGGACCCGGCAAGCTGGTTGAGCAGCTATGAGATGGCAATGTGTATACGCAATGCCACAGAGAATGTTTGTGCAAAGTACATGTATTTGATGATGAGTGATGGTGCAGCGAAGTTGTGGTTCAAGAATCTGCCAGAGAGATCTATCAGTTCCTGGGATGAGTTGAAAACAATTTTTATCAAGCACTTTCAGGGTACGTGCAAGCGATTATTTTCCATTGAAGATCTTGATCGTTGTGTACAGAGGAAAGGCGAGTCAGCACGTCACTGGATGGGCCGGGTCACGGAGATCCTGCACTCCTCATCAGGTATCGAGCCCAAGGACGCAATTTCATCGATGGAGAAAACTTGCAAGTACGCTCCCTTGGTCCAGAAGCTGGGTCGCATGAAAGAGGGACACCGGGTTAAGCCTGTTACTATGGCAGAGTTGATGGATGCGTGCAACAGACACGCAGCCACGGACAAGACCCAGGATGATAGTGAGGAAGAAAAAGGGAAAGGTACTGCGAATAATGGAGGAAGGAACAACAATGGCCCGGGAAACAATAACAACAACAATCAGAATCAGCACAAGCGTGGGCATCAGGAGGGAAACTCAGAGCTAGTGGCAAACGCAAATGCCGGGTTTCAGAGGCAAAGGATGGACGGAAATTATCAGGAAAACAGAGGTTATCAGGAAAACAGAGGTTATCAGGGAAACAATGGGAATTACAGTGGTGGAAATAGTTATCAAGGATCACGTCCAATGAGCACTGAAGAGGCCTTCAGGATGCCGTGTCCTCGTCATAGCAAGAACGGCAGACCCGCCAATCATTCATTGGCCCAGTGTGTAGATCTGAACAGGTGGAAAAACAATGAAATTCAGAGAGCTTTGCAAGGAGCAAACAGAGGTGGAGGACCCGGCCCGAGTGCTAACCCGGCTGCGGGGCCTCTAACTGGAGCAAATGCGGTACCTACTGGCAACACAGGACCCGGCCAAAATACAGGTAACCAGGGTGGATTCTCAAACCAGCCAAGGCAACTTGGCCAATATCATATATATACTAGTGGCACGACCAAGAGAGAGAGAAAGATAGTCAAAAGGGCAGTTAACTCAGTGGCTGCAGGGGTACCAAGGTATTTAAGATGGTCAGAGCATACTATTACGTGGAGTAGAGCAGATCACCCGGTGTGGTGGAACATCCGGGTCTGCTTGCTTTAGTTGTGGCTCCTCAGGTTCATGGCTTTGAGCTAAAGAAGGTTTTGATGGATGGTGGTAGTAGCATTAATATCTTGTATTGGGAGACATTTGTACGCATGGGTCTGAAGGAATCACAGTTACAGAAAACGTCAACGGTGTTTCATGGTATAGTTCCTGGGAAGTCAGCTACACCAGAGGGAAAAATTTCATTAGAGGTTGCTTTTGGCGAGTCTATCCATAACTTTAGGTCAGAGTGGCTCACTTTTGAGGTGGTGAAATTTCCAAGTCCTTATCACGCGTTGTTTGGAAGGCCGGCTTATGCCAAGTTCATGGCAAGGCCGTGTTATGTGTATTTGCAGTGAAGATACCGGGTCCCAAGGGGATCATCACATTCATGGTAACAGAGAAATTGCAGCAGAATGTGACGAGGGAGATGCAGCCCTGGCAGAGCAAACTTGTGCTAGAGAGGAGTTGAAAGCTTACAGGTCTAATCTTGACCCGCAGGACAACAAGGCACTCAAAAAACCAACAACAGAAGATGACAGGGCAAAGTTTAAAGCAGCAAAAGATACCAAGATGGTGGATTTTGTGCCTGGGGATTCCTCCAAGCAGTTCGCCATAGGGACCAGCCTAACTGATAAATAGGAAAGCGCGCTCATCGAGTTCATCCGTGAGAATCGGGATGTTTTTGCATGGACACCTAGTGACATGCCAGGCATTCCGACTGAACTCGCTGAGCACCGTTTACATGTTGATCCAAAGGCAAGGCCGGTAAAACAAGGTTTGAGAAAAATGAATGCAGAGAGAAGAAAAGCTATAGGAGAGGAGATAGCCCGGTTATTGGAAGCCGGCTTTATCATGGAGGTTTTTCACCCAGAGTGGTTGGCTAACCCGGTTTTGGTTCTGAAGAAAAATAATGAGTGGAGGATGTGCATCGATTTTACAAGTCTCAACAAGCATTGTCCAAAGGACCCGTTTGCGCTGCCGCGCATCGATCAAATTGTTGACGCAGTTGCAGGCAGCGAGCTCTTGTGTTTTCTGGACGCATATTCAGGTTATCATCAGATCAAGCTTAATAGGCAGGATTGGGAAAAGACATCGTTCATCACCCCCTTTGGTGCTTTTTGTTACAAGACCATGACTTTTGGGTTGAAGAACGCAGGAGCAACTTATCAGAGGTGTATTCAAAACTGTTTTCATGATCAGATTGGACGCAATGTGCATGCTTATGTGGATGATGTGGTGATCAAGTCAGAAAAAGCCGGGTCATTTATTAGTGACCTTACAGAAACATTCAAAAATTTGAGGAAGTACAAGATGAAGCTCAATCCTACAAAGTGCGTGTTTGGAGTTCCAGCGGGAAAATTGCTCGGTTTCATTGTGTCAGAGCGTGGAATTGAGGCAAACCCGGAAAAAATCAGAGCCATCCAAAGTTTGAAAAAACCAGAGGAATTGGCAGATGTTCAGAAGTTGACAGGCTGTGTGGCTGCGCTAAGCCGGTTTATATCCCGGCTCGAGAAAAAGCAATCCCTTTGTATAAGTTACTGAAGAAAACAGACAACTTTGTGTGGAATCAGGAAGCAGATGAGGCATTTGAAGCTCTGAAGAAACAGTTATCAGAAGCGCCAGTTCTGGCGGCCCCGGGTCCCAAGGAACCCATGTTGTTATACGTCGCTGCCGGGCCTCAGGCTGTGAGTGCTGTGGTGGTGGTCGAGCGTAAGGAGGAAGGCAAGGAAAACCCGGTTCAGAGGCCGGTCTATTATGTTAGTGAGGTGTTATCAGAAGCAAAGCAGCGCTATCCGCACTGGCAGAAACTAGTGTTTGGTGTTTTCATGGCAAGTAGAAAGTTGAAACCATATTTTCAGGAGCATCCAATCACAGTGGTCAGTTCAATACCCTTAGCAGATATCATCAGAAATTCAGAAGCTACAGGAAGAATTGCCAAGTGGGCAATAGAGATGGGGCCGTACCACATTGACTATGTGCCTCGCACAGCTATCAAATCTCAAGCATTGGCTGATTTTCTTAATGATTGGACACAGTTGAGTGCACCACCCCTTACCCGGGTCTCAAGCCTTGGGTCATGCACTTTGACGGGTCTAAGCAAGCACAAGGTTCAGGAGCTGGAGTTGTGTTAACTTCTCCCAAGGGTGATAAGTTGAGCTATGTTTTGCATATTCACTTCGATTGTTCTAACAATGTGGCAGAATATGAGGCCTTGTTGCATGGTTTGCGTATGGCAAAGGAGATGAACATCAAGCATATCAATTGCTATGGGGATTCAGATCTTGTGGCACAGCAAGTTTCAGGAACATGGGATAGAAAAGATGCGACAATGGCGGCTTACAGAAGAGAGGTGGACAGGGTAGCCGGGTTTTTCTCAGGCTATCAGGTGGATCATATTGATCGCAGAAAAATGATGCTGCAGATGCTTTGTCAAGACTCGGCTCACGCAGAGAGCCGGTTCCACCTAATGTTTTCTTGGACGAGCTATGGACTCCATCAGTCAAGCTCAGGACGTGGAAGAACTGGCGGGTCAGGAAGACCCGGATTCGCAGTTAGTAGCAGTAACTCATGAAATTCCAGAGTGGACAGAACCTTACTTGGCGTATCTTTTGCGTGGAGAGCTGCCAGAGCAGGAAGTTATATCCCGGCAAATTGTGCGCCGGGCTAAGGCTTACGTGGTTATTGATGGCGAGTTATATAAGAGAAGTGTTTCTGGAGTGTTTCAGAGATGTGTGTCTGGAAAGGAAGGCCGGCAAATTCTGAAGAGATTCACGAGGGAGATTGTGGTCATCATGCTTCAACAAGGTCTTTAGTAGCAAAAGCTTTCAGACACGGTTTCTTTTGGCTCACAGCCCAGGCAGATGCAGAGCGCCTGGTAAGCAGATGTGATGGTTGCCAGAGGTATGCAAGGCAAATTCATGTGCCGGCTCAGGAGTTGCGAACAATACCTTTGACTTGGCCCTTTGCAGTTTGGGGGCTTGATATGGTGGGTCCTTTTAGCATGTCTCCTTGCAAGAAAACCCACCTCTTGGTTGCCATTGACAAGTTTACAAAGTGGGTTGAGGTGATGCCTGTTACAAATTGTGAAGCAGCTACAGCAGTCAAGTTTTTGAAGAAGATCATACACAGGTTTGGGTATCCTCATAGTATCATCACAGACAATGGCACTAACATGTCCCTTGGTGAGATGGCAAAGTTCTGTGGAAACCAGGGCATACGTTTAGACGTTGCTTCAGTTGCTCATCCGCAGGCCAATGGACAAGTAGAACGGCAAATCAGGAGTTGCTTCGAGGTTTGAAACCACGTCTCCGGGTCCCGTGTATCAGAGCCGCCGGAGCGTGGGTTGAGGAGTTGCCATCAGTAGTTTGGGGGATCAACACAACACCAAACAGATCCACCAAGATGACCCCTTTCTTTATGGTGTATGGGGCAGAGGCAGTTTTGCCAAGTGATATAATTCATGACTCGCCTCGCGTGGCGGCTTACGTTGAAACAGAAAACGAGCAGACCCGGTAGGATTCTGTGGACCTGTTAGAGGAGAACAGAGAACAAGCATTGGAGAGATCAGCAGTATATCAGCAAGATTTGAGGCGGTATCATAGTCGCCGGGTTAAAACTCGCACATTCCAGGAGGGAGATTTAGTGCTGCGATGGACGCAATCCAAGGAAGGGATGCACAAGTTATCTCCTCCTTGGGAAGGGCCATTCATCATAAGCAAGAAATTGAACAATGGTTCATATTATTTGGTGGATGCTAGAGAAAAGTCCGAGTCTGTAAATGACACAGCGCACTCTACCTTTTCATTGGAGGAGCGTGAGCGGCCATGGAACATTGCCCAGCTGCGCCCATACTATACTTAGCATGAGAAAGAGATATGAGATGTAATACATGATGTAACAGGCAGGTTTCAGACGCGCTCTTTTCCTTACCAGGGTACCTAAGGGGGCTGAAGGTTTTTAATGAGGCGGCTAGCTGACCTAACCTTTTCTATCAATAAAGTAAAGGTTGAACAGAAATTTGTCTTGTTTCAGTCTCAGTTTACATTGGCAAGCCAGTTATTTTTCGTTTAATGTATGCCATAATAGTTTTTTGTTCAGCTTGGTCTTGGGGGCTGGTCATTGAGGTGGCAAAGTTTTTCCCAAGACCCGGCTCATACAACTATCCGGGTCTCGAAATTTTTGTGACCCGGTAAGAGCAGTTTTTAGCTTTAGTATTTTGGATTCAGTAGCATGCATGTTAGTTTTAAGTATCAGTTGTTTATGTTTTCTGTTATAGAACAAGTGTTATAGTTGTTTTTTTATCTTTGAGGACGCCAGAGAGCGTGTCCCACCAGTATATGGATCAATGGGGTAATGTTGCATAGTTAAGCCATTACTTTATAAACATTGATCCAGGTCTTGGGGGCTCTACTTGAATAGTTTGCAGCTGCAATCCCAAGACCCGGCCTTTTATGCCCTAGTTTATTCTTGATTATCTTGCTGTTGAGCTGATGTGACTCGCAATTATATGGCCTGATTGCTCACCTGGAAATTCAATCAACCATGAGGCCCGTTGGGACTTGGTTCGACCCTGTTTTTCTCAGCGAAGTTGCGATAGGGTATCCATGCGAAAGCCGGCTCACAGTGAAAGAAATCAAAAGGGTCATCAAAACCACAGAGAGGTATCATCACACAAAAGTTTCAAGTAATAAAAGCAAAGTTTCAAAGGTGTACTACTACACCACTACATGCAAGAGATAGTATCGCTAAGTTATTACAATAGCTTGCCCGAAGGGCCGAATGAAATTGTTTTTTGCAGAGATGAAAGCATCTGCATAAGTTTTTCAAGCCTCGGCTTCAGGAGCCGGGTCACGATGAGGCGAGCTGGATGGTTGTTCCTCGGTGGTTTTCGCCGGGTCATCTTCCTCGGCGGCCGCCGGGTTAGCTTCTGTCTCCTTGGTCTCCTTGGCCTTGATTTTGCGCCGGGTGATTTGTTGAAGTGATTGGAAGTAGTTTTCATCATCTTCTTCAACTGTGGCCCGTGATGGAGGAGGAATAATTGGCGTAGAAGAGCTGGGTGCAGTGGAGGTACCGGGTGCAGTCTTTGCTGGATCAATGGAATCCTTGTAGCTTTGCAGGAGATCGATGCGTTGTGGCTCGTCATCCATGATCTCTTCATCGTTTTCGGTGTATCCAAACTGCAACGCGGTGAGCTTCATTTTGCTGGCAATCACAGTGGCAACGTGCCGGGTTTGCTTCACAACCCGGGAGTAACACTTCTTGTCAAATTCCTTGCCATCAGCGTTGAATTGGGGAAAACCATTCTTCAGGGGAGCCGGGTTTAGCTGGGGATGGTAGGCCTTTGCCAAGGCAACACCTCGCATCACCCCGGCCCTGCATGCAGATCTCTTGATCAAATGTATCCATTGTGGCATTGTTGACAGATGCCCAAGGACTCCAGTATACACGCTTGGCGGGTTCTCCCAGTCCCTTGCGGCTTTGATGACCTCGCAGCTGCCAAAGTACAGCTAACGTGTCAGCGTGTACATGCACTTGATCTTCTCTGCAGCAGTTTTACGAAGGTTCCCATCACGAGGGCCTGGGTAAGGAAAGCAATAACAGTGAGATTTAAAAACCGGGTCTGCTTGCTCAGTTTAGTTCGAGTTCAAAGGAGTAATGCTTACCCACTTAGGATTCAACCATAGAGGTGATCATTTTCTTCCGCCGGGTTAGCTCAGTGATAGCTGCATCTAGTTTCTTCTGGAGGTTGGCGCGTTGCTCGTTCCAGTGTTCTTCATGTTCCTCCAGTTCCTTCTTGTGGTCAGAATTTTCCTGGGTTAGCTCTGTGACATTTTTCTTTAGGGTTTGCAGCTGTTCAGCATGCGTCACCCGGGTTTCAGATTCAGTTTTAGCAATGTCCATGAGCCGGGTGATTTCTGCCTCGGCTTTGGCGTGGTATTCCTGTTAAAATACAAAAGATTATGTTAGTCCCAGGTTACCGCAGGCAAGTTAACCCGGAACTTGGGGGCTACACGTTTGATGTTCGTAATTAGTGCATAAGAGGCAATATGGATGTATGGTAGTCCCAGGCTGCTGCAGGCAGGCAACCCGGCACTTGGGGGCTACAGTGTTCAAGTTTTGATGTGAAAGTTGGCAAGTTTTAAATGATGGAAGTTTTTAGTCCCAGTTGCTGTGAACAAACAACCCGGCACTTGGGGGCTACAGGATTGAAATTTTATATCAGAGGAATTCATATTATAAGCACCAAGCTCATCAACAAGTGATGAACTTAGAGCTTGGGGCTACTCATTGTATAGTTATGCAAGAAAATATAAAGGCAAGAAATAAAGTGTGTACCTGATATCGTTTCTGAATCAGGGCGATCAGTTCCGTCTCCAGGTTCTTGTGTTGAGCAAGGCGAGAAAAGTTTTCATCGCAAAGGGCTGGGACGGACATTGTCGTGGGTTTGTCACGTCAGGTGTCATAGATGACTTCGTAGGTGTGGGATTATGCGAGTCAAGCATCTCCGAGCTTGGGATCGCAGGAACAAAGATCAACACAGATTTACCCAGGTTCGGCCCCCTCAATGTGAGGTAAAAGACCTACTTCCTGCCTACCCTAGATTGGTATTGATATGATAATCGAGGTGTTACAATGGAGGCGATCCGATCTGGTACTCGCCGTATGAGCTAGGGTTTGGGGCTTGATAGCTTGACCCGCTCTAAGTCCTGCGAGTCCTCTTTATATACACAGAGGCTCGCTAGGTTACAAAAGGAAACTTCCCCATAAGGAATACATCCACAGAGGCCTACTCGGAGACTACTTGGTCTTCACGTCCTCCGGGATATGTCTTCTAGATCTTTCCCTTATGGCGGTTCAATATTGGGCTTGCTCCCAAGTGGGCCTTCGTCCGTGCGAGTAAGTTAAGTCGCACTGGGCCGCGGGTTAATCCAGAAAGTATTCCCCCGACATTAGCCCCCAAGATTGGTTAGGACTTTACGGTGAGAACCTTCTGACCTCTTGAAATGGTCTCTGAGCCGCACTGCAAACGTTCTGACCAATCTCCTGACTTATGCGATTCAGCGCTGTGACTCATCTCTCCTTCTGGAAATATTCCGTTTCCTTTAATTGCGGACCGTTACTCGTTTTGCGGGCGCAAATTGTGCCGTTGGTTGCGAGCACAGATAATGCCGTTAGTTGCGGGCCCCTTCAGTTATAAGCTGCGGCCACCTAGGTCATTATCCATTTGCCCTTGCAATCTTCTCATCCCTAGCCGCGCCGTCTTCTTCCTCGACCCGAGCCTAGTTCCCCAATCCAATCTCCCCCTCGCAATGGCGCCCAAGGCGAAGCCATCTGACGATAGGCGCAAATCTCCTGCAACTGGGAAGGATCCTGGGTAACGGAGGAAACTCTTGCGGATCTGGCCGAGGCTGGCTTCTTGCCGCCGAAGGGGACGGCGTCTGGCGGGCGCCAGGCGATGAAATCGAGCCGCGCCCCAAGCCCAACGAGCTGGTGATGTTCGTGGAGCACGTGGAGCGTGGATTCACGCCGCCAGGTTCTCCCTTCTTCCGCAATTTGCTGCAACGCCTAGGCCTCCGTCTTCACGACATCGGGCCCAACTCAATGCTCCAGGTGAGCAATTTTCACGTGCTGTGCGAGGATTATCTTGGCATAGCCCCCAACATCGATCTATGGCTGGCCTCTTTCACCTGCAACAGCCAACTTGTCTCCAAGGGTGGCGCCTACGTTCAGGTCGGCGCCATCTCTCTTCAACGCCATAGGAACTCTTGCCTTCCCAAGCTAGCCCTGGCGAATCGACCCAGGGCTTGGCAAAAATCTTTCTTCTATTGCCAAGATACTTCACCGGAGGGCGAAACTCGCCTTCCCTCCTGGTCTAACACCCTCTTCGTGCCTACCGAGGCACTGAAATCAAAACCCCGCGACTCGTCCATGTCCTTCATCAATGAGTCGCTGATCAAATCCGCGCCTTAATAGGTCATGGTCTTACTGGCCTTGATCTTCTCTCTTGCTGGACCAAATGGCGCATTCAGCCCGTGAGTCCACGACAGCGATCCTTCCTTGAGTGCACAGGCACCTCTGCTGACGTTGATCGTATCAAGGCTTCGGACTGGAGGCCTGAGGATTGGGTGGAATTTGTCACCCGCGTGACTGAGGAGAAGGACATCTCCTTCGATAAGGTGGGGCTTGCCCCTTTCAGTGTTAACAACAAGCCTTTTGAGGTAACTCCTCTTCTCTGTCTTTTCGCCTTCGTAGTTGAGTCGCATTCCTTTTCTTAATACTGCAACTTATATCTCCCTGATCCAGGCTGATGAGAACTACTGGTCGCTGCCTGCGACCGTCGCCGGCACTGCTGCTCCCAAGCGTGCCGCACGAAAGAAGTTGCTGCCCACTCTAGAGGGCAGCGAGACTGCTGATATCCCTTCTGTTGCTTCTGCGGCCTCAGATGGTGAAGAGACTGAACTGGACGAGGATGACAGTCCAGTGCCAGCCGCGAGTTCTGTTGCCGCGGCTGGACCAACTCCCCGTAGAGCCTCCAAGAGGCTATCTCGTGAGGAACCAGAGGTTGATGCTCTGGAAAACCCTGAGGCCACGAAGCGTCGCAAACCTGCTACGGGCGCGACCTCCTCGTTGCCAGGCGTGCTTTCAAAGCCACCGCCTCTGCTGAAGAAGACATGGGTCCCCACTCTGGTAATTTCTGTTGTCTTGTCATCTTGAATGCTTATTCTTTTTCCTCTACTGACACGCAAAACTTCTGCTCGTAGATTCTGGGACCCAAGGCCTGTCCTCACCGTCAAGCGGTGAACTTATGGCCTTTGTGAAGATGGCTCCAGAGTTAGTAACTTTTCCCTGTGCTTATAATACTTTTATTCTGGCTTATGTGCTTCTTCTTCACACAATGCCCTTGCTTTTTGCAGAAGTGCGGCTAAACCCGCGACTGAGCCTGGAACCGCGGTTGAGCCGCATTTATCACCTGCGGCTCATACCGCCATGGTAGAGGGCGTGGCCACCACTGATGACCTGGCCACGGTCCCTGTTCTTGACACAGCCACCCAAGAGGTGGCTCTGGAGGATAGAACGGATCCCCTTATGATCCAGGACGTGGAGAAGGTCAACCCCTCCTCCATAGATGTAATGGCCAAGGATGCTGATGCGCCAGTGGTTGAGTCGCCAGCGGCGGACAATCTGCGGTCGCCAATTCTGCATGCTGAGGTTGCTTCTTCCTCCTCCACAAGCCGCGCTGAGACTGTCAGAGGCTATCATTGCCTCAAATGACAAGCAAGCCATGGAGCTCCGCAAGGCACTGTCTGACCTGTCTGCGGCTTATAAGGTAAACTTCTATCTCCAGTTATCTGTCTCTAGCCCCCAAGGATCAAGTTTCTTCTTTGACTGTAAAGGGAGACTTGATGCTTCTCTTTTAGCTGTTGATATATACTTACTAACTGATGTACCCTTCGTAGGAGGAACTAAGCTCCATAACAGCTGCCAAACTTGCCTTGGAAAAGCAGCTGGGGGATACTCCCTCTGAACTGGAGAGGCTGCGCGAGCTCCTTGGCCAGCGTGACGCTGAGCTGAAGAAGAGGGAAACCAGGATGGGCGAGCTATCTGATGAAAGCTTCAAGTTATCTGAGCAAGCCAAAGCCACCGAGCTGCGGCTTAAAACTGTTGAAGAGAAGTTCCAGAGAGGGTCCAGCAGCTGGACCTCCAAGTCAGTGCTCAGAAAGACGCCATTGCTGATGCCAATGAGGACGCAAGGCTTAAGGCTGTTTCCATTGGCGAGCTTGAGAAAAAGTTGAAGAAAGTTTCTGATGCCCATAACCTTGTCCACGCCAAAGTGTGCATCATGACTCAAGAGTTAACTGGTATGTGTTGCGACTCATATCTGCATCTGTTTTCTCTACTATCTTTGCCTGTATGTTGTAAGCTGACGGAGACATGCCTCGATGTAGGTGAAGATGCCAAGGAGCAGCGCGGCAGTACTCAAGAACAGCTGGAGTATATCCGCGATTTTTCGCGAAGAACTTGTGACGCCATGAAATCACTGTCTAAGTGCCTGCTGCCGACCAAGCCAGTCCCGGTGATTCTGAAGGGCTGCTGAAAAGACTGCTTAGGGCGCCTCAGTTCTTTTTGGACTGGAAGGAGTCCTCAGCTCGCACCGGCGCGGCTCATGTTCTTGCTTTGGCCAAGACGTACTATCCTTCTTTTGATGCTGCCAAGGTTGCAAAAGGTAGGCCCTCGAAGAAGGTGGATGGCACCGAACTGACGGCCTCAGAATATGCGACGACTTGGAAGGATATGCGCGGCCACGCGACTGAACTGGTGGAGGGGATAGATCTTGCGACCTATATGGGCAAGTATAATGCAGATGGAAGCAGATGGGAGAAGTTACCCGCTCCGTCATCCAGTGCGGTGATTCCGCAGGAAAAGAACCCCTCTCCAGGCGTATCCAGCTCTGCAGCCCCCAAGCCCGCGACTGAAGAGCCCTCCAGCGAGCCTGCGATTGCTCCTTCTGGCAAGCTTGGTAAGCCGCCTGTTCCTCCTTCCCACCGGCCAAAAGCTGCGCACAAGTGAAGAAGAGAAAACAATGGTTTGATGATCTTGGCCCTTAGCGGTCTGTAATAATTGTTAGAATTTATGTGTCATAAGACAATATTATGGTTTGCTTAAGTACTCTTGGCAGTACATGTTTCGACCAATAGGCTGGTCCTTATGATTTGTCTCGGTTTTTCCTCACTTAGGCCCTTGCGCGGCTCAGTATTTCCCAGGTAAAAAGTGCGTGTTCAGGGTCGAGAGCGGCCATGATAGGCAATCAAACTCGATTGACGCCGCACCCCCAGTACTTTGGCCGCATAGTGCAAGTCGCATCCAAGAGAGGTTGAGTATAATCACGATAAATGCCACTTGTTTGGCGATCCCAAGGAATAGGCCGCGCTAAAAAGCTGCCGCACCCCCAAGGGACCAATGATTAAAAAATAAAAGACTCACAGCTCAATTGGTAGTTTGAGATGCTTTATTTCAGAATCATTATATGATACATAGGGTCGGTCGCGCCTAGGTGGCGACCAGAAGTGATGCTTGGGTCGGTTGCGCCTAGGTGGCAACCAGAGATGTTACATGGGTCGGTCGCGCCTGAGTGGCGACCAGAATTGGGTCGGTTGCGCCTAGGTGGCAACCAGAGATGTTACATGGGTCGGTCGCGCCTGAGTGGCGACCAGAATTGGGTCGGTTGCGCCTAGGTGGCAACCAGAGATGTTACATGGGTCGGTCGCGCCTGAGTGGCGACCAGAATTGGGTCGATCGCGCCTAGGTGGCGATCAGAAGTGTCATATTGGGTCGGTCGCGCCTGAGTGGCGACCAGAATTGAAATTTTTAGCCCTGAGTGGCCAGCTTGATGATGTAAACTCTTAATAATTTTGCTGCGGCTGCTGATGGCAACTCGCGACGCTGGGATGTGTCCTTATTGGCAATGGCTCGTAGCCTTTGACTTCCTTGCCTCCCTTGCGGCCGTAATCTGAAGTCGCAAGTCAGGCAGGTGCCTCTTGGCCTTCACGATGTCATCAAAATTCTCCTGCGACTCGCGCATGGGCGCGCTCTCTGCGATGCAAGCTGCTCTGGCTATGGCCTTGTCGCCTCTTCACATTCTTGAGCTATTCTTTTGTCGCCATTGATGGTGATGACCCCTAGGGCCTGGTATTTTAAGCTTTAGGTACACATAGCACGGCCTAGCCATAAACTTTGCGAATGCTTCTCTGCCAAACAGCGCATGATATGGGCTCTGGAAATCTACAACCTCGAACCAAATGTACTCGCTCCTGAAGTTGCTTTGTGTCCCAAAGGCGACCTCCAAGTTAACTCGCCCCAATGGCTGAGCTGATATGCCTGGCACGACACCATGAAACGTTGTTCTTGATGGGTGTAGCTGCTTTTCTTGAAGGTTCATTCTTTTGAAGGTTTCATAGTATAATATATTGATGCTGCTGCCTCCATCCATCAGTACTTTGCTCAACTTGTACCCTGCGACTTGAGGGGCAACCACCAGCGCGAGTTTTCCCTCTTCATTTATTTCTCCTGGGTGATCCTCGCGGCTCCAAACTACTGGTTGCTCGGACCACTTTAGCCACTGTGGGACGGCTGGTACTATGGCGTTAACAGCCTGATTGCGTCGTCGCAGCTTTTGTTCCCTCCTTGAAGTATTCACCACAATGGTATGATACTGACCCAACTGTTTTGGGAACTGTGGCTGATCTGGCTGCGGATTTGGGACGGCGTTGTTGCTGTTGTTGCCTCCGCCATGTTTACCTTCCTCGTTGTTTTGATGATTGAAGTTTGTGTTGAGTGGCTGTCCATCCTTCCACTTTTTGTAATGATAACACTGTGCCTTCGTGTGGTTGGGTGGTTTCCCATCTTTTCCTATATGGATGTCGCAGGGGCGGTTGAAAACCTCTTCCAAATTAACTGGGTGAAAATTCCTTCCTCTGCTGCTGCTTTGTTTGTAACGAGTATTCGTATTTGCGACTAACCCTGAGTTTCCTTCCTCGTTTTTGCGCTTGTTATAACTCGCATTGGCATTGCTAGCTTGCTGTTGTTGAGGCTTGCTACTGGCCTTCTTTCCCTTGCCAGTGTTTTCCTCTTCCTCCCCATCAGATGCGTCCCTGGTTTTATCCGAGCTAGCATACTTGTTGGCCGCCGCCATTACCTCGCTTAGGCTCTTGACTTTATCCTTCATGCGACCTAGTTTGTGGACTAGCGGCTCAAATTTGCAATTTTTCTCCATGACAAGGACTGCTGAACTGGGTGGTATGTTGTCTGAGGAATGTATGATCTCTGCGACCCTTCTCATCCAGTGGCGACTCGACTCGCCTTCCTTCTGTACACAACGCTCAAGGTCCTCTATGCTGCAGAGTCGCTTGCATGTTCCTTGGAAATTCTTGATAAAAGCTTCCTTCATCTCATCCCAAGAGTTTATTGAATTTGGTGGCAAATTTTGTAGCCATATGTGGGCTGCGCCTTCTAACATCATGTTTAGGTAACGTGCGCAGATCTCTTCGGATGCATTTAGGATGCTCATGCCCATCTCGTAATTGTTGAGCCAAGTAACAGGGTCCATGCTGGCGTTGTAGTTGGCGACCTTGCGAGGTCCTTTGAAATCTGCAGGAAACGGTTCAGACCTGATTCTTTCGCTGAAACAGACTGGGCCTTTGAGTCGCGACGATAGGTTGGACGAAGCTGGCCTTCCTATTGGTTGGCCGCCGCGCGGCTGCACAATCTCTATGGGTTGAATTTGCTGAGGTTGATTTTGAGCCGCAGGTTGATCTTCCCTTTGTCGCCTAGCCGAGCTCGAGGTCGCAACGTGTGGCGACTCCGCGTGGATGCTTCTCTCCGCCGTTGCTCTGCTATTGTAAGGGGTGGAGTGCAGCCGTCCTGCGTGTTCGGACATATTCGCCTGCTGTATTACTGCTGTGCTCAGCATCTCGATGGCGCGCCGTGCCTCTCTGTCCATTGGCGTGTTTCCTGCTGGCGCTAATCTGGCCAAGATGTTTGTGGCTGCAAAGAGATTCTCCACTGGGCTAACATAATGCCCTTGCGGCGTGTGGAACCTTTGAGGCTGCTGTGGCGATTGCTGAACAAAGGTTGGCTGCGTCAAGGCGGGGGCATCATGGCCCTGTTGTTAGCCTGTACTATGGCCCTTGACCCAGGTATCTCTGCTACTCTTGGTGCTGCGAAAGATGGAACCGCTGGTACGATTGATGGTACAGCGATTGCTTGAACCGCGGGCGCAGCTAACGGGGCCGCGGACCGCATAACCATGGCAGATGGTGCCATGCGTGCGGGTACCGCGACTGAAGGTTGTGCGACCCCTGACCATGCGACCGGGTGCGCCGTGTTGGTGGCGACTGATGGGATAGTGTTGGTGGCGGCTGACGGGACCGCAATTGCTGGTTCAGTGGTAGGTGATTGGAACAGCTCCATAGGGTTTACTGTTCCTGGCTGCAGGCGACTCGCGTGGCGTCTGTGTGGCAAGGTGGCCTGTATTCCTTGCAGAGTATTGGTTTCCTCGATGAGTCGCAGTTGCTCCTGTTGGAGGCGCTGTTCCTCACGCGCCAGCCTGGCTCTCTCATCTGCGATTCTCTGGACTTCATCATATAGCCCGATCCTGGTAGCCTCCAATTCTGTCACCCTAGCAGCCGCGTTAACCGCAGATATTGGTGTAAACAACACGCTTCCCTGTGGCGGCGTGACCGCTGCGCTGGGGGTTACCCTTGACCCTGATTCCGCAGGCGCGACTCCAGGTGGGTCTCTCTGTTTGCGACTCCTGAGGCCGCGACTCCTGGCGTCATCGCAGCGGATGCCGCGACTCCTGATGCGTCTAGCGCGGCTTGTTCTGCTGCTTCCGGCGGTGTGGGGGCTAAGCTGCCTGGTGGCATGCCCAGCCCTTCGTCTGCTTCTGTGGTCCTGTAGACCCCTTCCACGTGCCGATCTTCTACAGAGGGCGAGCCACTATCCACAGGGCCTCCGCATAGCCTTTCCTCAAGGACATACTCAATGGATTGGCCTTCTTCGTCTTCGAGAGGCAGCGACTCGTGGTTGATAGATCTTCTTCTTGGTCCACTGTTACCGCGACTCCTTCTTCTGAGTCGCCATGTTGCGATGGATCCTCTGACTCGCCGCCAATGAAGCCGACGAAGACGTTGATGGATCCAAAGGGGATGACGTGGCCGGTCTCCAAGTAATCTGCTTCCGGCCCCCAGCTTGAATCGTCGATGAGGGGTGTGCCATTGACCGTGATGATACGGCCAACAACAAGATCTTCAGCTCCCTTCATGGATCCTGCGCGGAACGTGACGCTCTTGACCGCAGGCCCCACGGTGGGCGCCAACTGTCGTGGGTTTGTCACGTCAGGTGTCATAGATGACTTCGTAGGTGTGGGATTATGCGAGTCAAGCATCTCCGAGCTTGGGATCGCAGGAACAAAGATCAACACAGATTTACCCAGGTTCGGCCCCCTCAATGTGAGGTAAAAGACCTACTTCCTGCCTACCCTAGATTGGTATTGATATGATAATCGAGGTGTTACAATGGAGGCGATCCGATCTGGTACTCGCCGTATGAGCTAGGGTTTGGGGCTTGATAGCTTGACCCGCTCTAAGTCCTGCGAGTCCTCTTTATATACACAGAGGCTCGCTAGGTTACAAAAGGAAACTTCCCCATAAGGAATACATCCACAGAGGCCTACTCGGAGACTACTTGGTCTTCACGTCCTCCGGGATATGTCTTCTAGATCTTTCCCCTTATGGCGGTTCAATATTGGGCTTGCTCCCAAGTGGGCCTTCGTCCGTGCGAGTAAGTTAAGTCGCACTGGGCCGCGGGTTAATCCAGAAAGTATTCCCCCGACAGACATGGCACCCAGAGCCGGGTTCTTTCCCTTGGCAGGAGACGCCGGGTTAGCATTTGGAGCTGGCACCTTGGCAAGAGTTTCGGGAGCACTTTGTACTGGAACGTGACGGGTTCCAGTAACTTGTACTTCATCTTCTTTAGTTCCAGAGCCTAACCCGGGCGAATGAGTAATTGGGGAGGATTCTGGCATAGGATTAGCCGAGTGTTTTGGAGAAGCCACGGGGGTTACATGCTCCGTTGGCTCGTCTTTGTCCACCGATTCTTCAGTGTGTGCCTCCATAGGAGAAGGCTCTGCTGTTGCCGGAGGAGGAGATGCCGCTGGAGGAGACTCCGGGTCTTCATCCGAAAAAGCTCTGGCACTGGAACAAGATAGTGATTTAGTAAAACAAAAAAGGAGCAGTAAAGTATGGAGGTATGGAAAAGGTGTGTAGAGTATCTCTAACCCGACATTGATATGGAAATCCTCGGGTGTGCTAACACCATTCGAGGAGGAATCTGACAAATGAGATGGTTTAGTGACCCGGATCTTGCCAGCTAAAGGGTACTGTTTGCTGGGCGTCTTCTGGATGGATTTGGCCCAGCTTGATAAAGAGCGTTGAGGGATACCTGGGCTCAGGGAAACGTGGCTTGTAGAAGATCGGGTTCGGCGCCTCTTGTTCGCCTCAGCCTCCTTCTCAGCTTCTTTTTCCTGTGTTTGTGCTTAAAGTTTGAGATGAGTTCATCATGTAAACTGAGAAATGAGAATATGGTACCTTAGCAATGGTGGCCCGGGTCCTATTTTGAGTAGGAGGTTCAATAGTTTGGGGACTCGGTGGTACGTCAGAAGCCGGGTCAGTAGGGCCTGGAATAGGTTTGTCGGGTTATCAGTAGAAGTGTCCTTGTTGGGGACTTCGTTGTTAATCAATTGGATGAAGAGCCGGCCTACAGAGTCTAGCTCACCTTCTTCTTCTTCTTCTTCTTCATCGTCTTCACTTTCTATGTCTTCTCCATCAGGAGAGGATGTGGGAGTAAAATCCACGCTCCACCACTTGGAGTCCTGAGAAAAGGCAGTTAAAGTAAGTAACACGCTATGGATGAAACTACCGGGTTAAAGTTAGCATAAATGATCAAGGATTGGTTTTTACCGTGGAGGGTTTATTCTTAGCACTAAATGGGGCAAGCCCGTCCAGTGCAATGGCATCTTTATTTTCGCCAAGCAGTCTCTTGGCATTCTTCACAATCTGATCATCAGTTAGCGTCATCTCGGAATAACGCATGTTATCTGTGGTTTCACCAGTGTATTGGCAAAATAGCCGGGTCCTGATACTGAGTGGTTGGATAAACCAACCAATCCAGCACTTGACGAGGTCCATGCCCTTGAGGCCATGGGCAAGTAAGGCTCTGGCCCGGCGAAGGGTGGGCTCGAGCTTGACCCGTTCAGCATCATCAGCATAGCTGTTCATCTTGGCCTCATATGTCAAGCCCGAACTCCGGAAAGCCGGGTAACGAGCGTCGTCAGACTCGGGTGAGGTGTCCTTACAGTAAAAGTATGTGTTTTGCCACCCCTTGGGATGGCTGGCTAAAAGAAGAGCTGGGAAATCGCATTCCCTCCGGCGTTGAATTGCAACTCCACCATAAGGGCTCAGTTGGTCCTTGCGTGATGGGTTGCAGTAGAAAAATTCAAGGAAAAGGTCGAGGCTTGGAGCCATTTGCAAGTAGTCCTCACAGAACACAACAAATTTGCTGATGTTCAGCATGGAGTTGGGTGCAATATCTTGAGGCCGTAGTATTTCAAGACCCGGCGGAAAAACAGAGAGCCTAGGGGGCGAAGACCGCGCTGTACATGATCGAGGAAAACAACCACTTCACCTTCTTTTGGGCTGGGGCGGATTTCTTCTCCAGCAGCACGCCAGTGAATCTCATCTTTGGGAGGAAGCTCGCCCCAGTTCACGTATTCTTGCAGCATCAAGTTCGTCACTGTGGATTTGGTCCAGTTGACCTGAGCTGCAGCGGGGGCGGCGGAGCCAGATGCACCAGCGTGGGAGCTGGGAGGTTTCTTTGCAATCTTCTTTGCAGCACGGGGACCCCCACCCTTCACCTTCTCCTTCTCCTTCCCATGACTGCGGAGCTTCGAGGTTTCCTGGCTGCAACAATGGCGATGAGAAACCCTAGCCGTAGATGCGGATGTGTGGAGAGGAAAATGTGAAGTGAATTTGGGCAAGATTTAGAGAGGAATCAAATGCAAAATACGGATGCATAAGAGAATCGTACATGTGGATCTTCTCGCGGTGATTTGGAGGCTTGATTGGAGATTGGATCTGCGGCTGCTACAGTGCGGGCGCGAGGAAGATGACGAAGATGAGCGGAATGGGGAAAATGACTGCGCATCTCGTGGTATTCTATTTATAACCGTGGTGAAAACCCTAGGGGTATTGAGGTAAAAAGTGAATGGATAAGATAAGTGTTTTCGCTGGAAGTCAACGACAAACAAAAGAAACAAAGGGAATATTCGCTAACTAAGTTTATGGTTAGCGATGGACCTACAGCTGAGTTAAGATTTCCACTAAGTGTTGAGTACGAAACCCGGAGGCATATGAACCCGGCATGAGACAGCCGGGTTACGGCATGAACAGCCAAAAAGGGCTGGCCAAGCTAAGGAGAAAAGAGACGTACTCTGGTATTTAATCTGTTATGTGTTATTTTACGTTTCAGGTGATTAACCCGGCTGGCCAGGATAACAGTTCTGCTCAAAGAAGCAATATCCAAGAATAGAAGCAGAGCATGCCCACCTGGCAACCAGGTTCATCTGGGGGCTACTGATGGGGGGATAATAACCCGGTAGGCCCATGAAGAGGGAAGCATGATCCGCCAGGCAGGAGGCCCGGCCAGGCCAGCTAACCATCAGGATGGTCCGGGTTATGTCGCTGGGCCAGTAGGTTTGGCGGTAACCCGGTTCAGGAAGGAAAGGTTCTAGAAGACCAGAGGCGGTTCAGGACTTGGAGGACACGAAGGCCAGAAGTGCTAGAGTAGGACTCCGAGTCTGGGTAGAACCCGGATTCGTCTTGTAAAGCGCCAGGAGACCCGGTCGTCTATATAAACCGGTCCCTGAGCCCTAGTTGGGGAGAACCTTTACGATCCAAGCTTAAGCGAGGGAATCATAGAGAGAAACCTACGCTACCAAGCGAACCTTGTAACCTAGATCGAGATCCGGCTCTGTTGTCGTAGCCGGGTTATCGAGATCAAGTTCAATAATAAGATAGCAGGAAGTAGGTCTTTATCTCCAATGGAGAGGCCGAACCTGGGTAAACCCTTTGTCCCTGCAGTGCTAAACAATCTCCCAGATACCAGAGTCGCCTTGCCCATCATCTCAAGCTAACCCAAGGTAGCATCTGCCGTGTTATCTACCCCACGACATCGTCGATCTTTCCTCCACCTACTCCGTTTTGACCTAAAAACGCCTATAAAAATTATCCCCCGACGTTCTCTGGAAGGAGCGCCGCAGAAACACAGAAACACCGAAACAGAGACCTGGAGCTGCAGATTGGAAGGGGAAAACTCCGGCGGGGCGCTGCCGGCGTGGTCTCCATCTTCTCCAACGAATTCTCCACCGTCTCCATGATGAAGAGGGAGTAGTCCACCTCTGGACTATGGGTTTGTGGAAGTAACTTATGTATCTCTCTCTCTCTTGAGCTTCACTAATTAGTAACGTATGAGCTGCTGAACATGATTACGGTCATCTATGTAATACCTTTGTGGTGGATCTTTTATGAGTTAATATATGTTTGAGATTGCAATGGTTTTGTTTCAGTTATGAAAGTAGATGCATATTATGTACCCCGTTCTTATTTACTTGTTATGATCAAGCATGTTTATGAGAGCGTGTGAGGGGGAACGTGTGCATTAGTTGGAGTAACGGGGGGTGGCTAGTGCGTTGAACGTGAGAGAAAGTTCCGCGATCCACTTGGGTGTTTTACCTTACTTTGTTACCTCACTAGGGATAAAAAGAAATACCATGCTACCGGAGATGTGGGTGTGACCATTGCCACTACTCCATGACTAAATCTAGCATGTTCTTATTTTAACTTCATGTCATGATACTTATTGCTATACTCCGAGTTATCTTAATTATCGAGGTGTTATGATTTAGTTCGCATCTTGGTGGAGTATAAGAGAGACTAATAGACAAAAGGTCTCTATGTTAGGACGTGATGCCAATATAATTATAACTTGTCATTAAACTGTTGTGTTGCAATCTCATATGTCAACTCTAGTGTTCCATTGTCTACCACGTTATTAAAGAGAGAGTGCATTTGTGAAACCATGAACCGCGGTCCATTTTTAATCATAAGAAACACCTTTCCAACCACTTTTACTACTTTTCCATTTTCTGCCATTATAAAATCCGAAAATACAAAAACATTTTTACATCTTGCATTCATCATAAAAAAACCAAAAATATCATTTATCATTGCTACCACCATCCTTGCATATTTATTTACCACCATTGCATGTTTATTTCTTGTTTGCATTGCATATTATCTTGATATCATTCTGACACCTTGTGCTTGACAACCACTAGGTGAGGTTGAGGACCAAAACATTTACTTTGTTTTGTAGGTAACCAAAAGAAGGATAGGAAGATAAATCTACACTACTGATTCCCCGAGAGTTCGATATTAAACCCTCGAGTCACCCTCGTGGGGAAAACACGTCTTCCACTTACTACACACTCTGCACTTGGAGTCTCAACCTAACCCATTTACTTTTCACGCAGGTACCACGCGAAGGGGCTAGCAACTGTTTTCTGGCGCCATTGTGGGGTAACTACGTGAAGGGCCATCAGCAAGGGTGCCACTTCCACCTTGTCCGCACTCGACAACATGTGCACCCAGGCGTTCGACTTCCCCATAGGCTTGTTAGCCACGAATTCGGGAAAGCCCTCTTGCTCAATGCGGACGTAGAACCACTTCTTCTGCCAGCCTTGGGCGGACTCGACTTGCATCAGCGCGAAGTAGGAAGTGTCGCCACGAACCTGGATGCCGAAGCCGTGAAGTGGATAGGTGCCACCAGCACCCGCATTCCTCTTGACGTTGAAGATGGTCTTCCACAGGCCTCAATGCGGGTGCACACCCAGGAAGCACTCGCACAGGATGAAGAAGCAAGCAATGTGGAGGACGCCGTTCGGGGTCAGATCATGCATCTTCACCCCGTACGCATACAGCAGCCCACGAACAAAGTCATGGAGGGGGAAGGAGAACCCCCGACTCAAGAAATCGGCGAAACATACGCGCTTGCCGGGCTGATGTTGCGGGAATACCTCTTTCCCGAGGGCGCGCGTGGCCAATTTGTCCGCCGGCAGCAGGAGTCCGTCTTCCCGGAATTCATCCAGGTGGCGCTCCTTGATGGAGGACTTGACCCAGTCACCGGGGATCTTCTTGAGCATGCCCACGTCCGAGACATCAGCAATGGCGGCGGAGCTCGTCGTACCACTCCCCCTGTTGGTCTTCGTTGCCGCAGCGCCAGTGGCGACGGAGCTCGCCGCAGTACCCACCTTCTTCGTGCCCGCCTTCCTCATGGCTAGCAGCTAACAGTGAAGGCACGGATGGAGCTTGGGCAAATCAGCAATGGCGGAGCGGCGCGAGGTGGAAGATGAAGCAAGGATGCGAAGTGGCAAGATTGGGGATAGAGATCAATCTCCCCCGTCGCGGTGAAATACATATATTGCGGCGCCACCAAATCTGAACCGTCCACATAGCATCGGCCGCAACGGCCTGCATCCAACCCTACACGTGGCGGCCGCGGAGAGCAACCGTCGCAGGCTACACCGCCCACTACGCACGAGAAAAGAGGAAGCCATCATCACGTTCCGAAATTTTTGCGCCGTGTGGTCTAATCAAAACTGAAGCGAAGTCTTTCCTGGTCAACACTGACACTAGGACCACCACGATGCGTCCCATCAGTGGAAGCGCGCCAGCAAAGATCGTCAGGCATGACATCACCTTCGCTAGCTGAAGAATCATTCGAGTCAGACTCATCATATCTAACAAAACAAAGCCAACAGGCTATCGAGTCCCCTCAACGGACCCTCGCATCACTCGACTGTGACGCATATTCACCAAAGCATCACAGTAGGCCAACAGGCTGGAGGGATTCCTCTATCTGTCGAGTCCCCAAATCATTCTTCATTTATTCCCATCGGGAGCATATTACAAAATTTTCGTTCGACTGGGACAGCGTAGGTTAATTGAGATTAACCTCAATTGCAAGCAATACAGCTTAATCTCGGGGGCTACTCCCATAGGGAGCGCTGTCGTGCCCCCGATAACACAAGACCATTGGACCATCGAGTCCCAAAGCAAACAGTCGAGTTCTTGTCGACCAAAGCTGCTTAGCTCCATGCAAAATCTACGACCACAGCAGTCGCAAAACATTCCATTCCCGAGATGCGTCCGCCGCATATGATCCTCGGATACTACACTAATTGTGCAAAGATAAGACCCGCCAATCAGTCGAGCCGGCCAAGGCTCGCACCTGCTGTGTTCACCCTATAATTCCCGTGCCAGCAGGCATGAAGAAAAATCCTAACGGACGCGTTGGGTATCCAATCTATCATACTACAGTTCGACTTCTGTAAGACCTCCGTGGCCTGACTCGAAACTGACCAGCTATTTTAAGGCTAGCTAGGTTTTTTCCCAAGTGCATTTAACTGGTCCCGATCCGTCGGATGAACCAGGCCTGCTATGTCACCATCCCTAGAGCCTGTCAGATAGACAACAAAACATGAACAAAAGCAACAGTCGAAGCATTACCGACTCAAAATAAACACATTGCAGCAAGCAGAACACGACCCGCACCCGGAGTTGAGCCCTTGCCCGATTCTTCGAGTCGATCAAGCACTCGGGGGCTACTGACGTGGGCCTACCTATCGGGTGCCCCACCATGAAGATACCTGGTGCACGCAAGGACTAAAGCCCAACTGGTGGCCTACTGGAAGACGATGCTTAAGGCCCATGAAGGGGGCCCAAAGAAGACAGAGTGCGCCCCAAGGAACACGAAGCCTATGTCGGTAGAGACCTACCTTACCTGTAAACCTAATCGGTTGCGAACTCTCGAGACCCAACCTCCAATATAAAGGCTGGGAGGGCCGCCGATCTAGGGTACGCTCTATTCCACCACCAAAACCTAGCGAGATCGATATCTCGCCGGGATCGCTATTGTAACACCCCCAATATCAATAACAGACAAGCTGGAAGTAGGGTATTATCCTCCGGGAGCCTGAACCAGGGTAAAATCGCTCGCTTGTCAGCCGTCGTTACTACCAGCACTACCATCTTCCTCCCTCTCAATCAACCTGGGGTACTCGATCCTAGGATTTGCCGTGGCCACCCCACGACAGGTAGTAGTTTTGATTCCCCACCATGCATCAATCTCAACAGAGAAAGCGTACAATCTAGACAATTTGGATTAAGCAAAACAGTTATAATCTTTTTTAAAGAAGCGAGACCATTTGTTTGTTTTGAAGCATCGACTGAGAATTTGCAAGAAGGGGAGGATTACAAAACTAACTGTACCTATAGTCTTCTATAAAAATGATACATACAACTAAATGGTGAAGAGTCAGAAAACTAAGAATAAATGAAGAATCAGAACCGACCATACTGTTTATGTATGTTATCACATTTAATGATATTTATTTACAACGAT
The DNA here is from genome assembly GCA_947311845.1 of Poa pratensis. Classification (NCBI taxonomy): domain Eukaryota; kingdom Viridiplantae; phylum Streptophyta; class Magnoliopsida; order Poales; family Poaceae; genus Poa; species Poa pratensis. The sequence continues at coordinate 17,952,183 of CAMZMU010000081.1, read as the reverse complement.
GCGTTATACTTAATTAAAACACACCTACTAATATATTATCGACTTTGGATGACATGAGAGCCGAAGGTATGTGACTATCTCTCCTTGTGGGACTCCTCAACAAACTTTTATCAAACAATTTTGTGTACAAAAATATTGTCTTTGAGGTTCTTCATTTGAGTTCTTGCACTGAATGGTCCATATCTTTCTCCCCTCTATATTCCTCTGAATATCATCTCCGAGAAGTAAATACACAAGAGTTTGGCAGGCGAGCTCTTTTGTGGCACTTACGCCGTGGGCGGGCTCCTCGCATCATATTGCTCGACATGCGGCTGCTCTCTTAGGTAGAAGCCCCCGCCCCTTCCATCTTTGGTGTCGCTTCACCAATCTGTCGTTGCCGCGTCGGCTTTCTTGGGCTAGCACCTCGCTACATCTTTCTTAATCCTTGTCGGTGCCTTGTTCTAGAGGAAAAGCAAGGATTCCCGGGCCTCCATTGGTGTCGCCACCGGTACACTTTGTGCTGCCAGAATTCATCGCCGACCTAGGGTTCACAGAGATTGAAAAAAGGGATTTTTGCAGATTGAAAAAGGGATTTTTGCATGTACAACGCAATCGTACAGGCTAGGGAAACATCTTAACACGCGACCTAGTGTTGAGTCTCGGGCCTTAACACATTGATAGTCGGGGAAGTGCAGACAAGCGAGACCCGCCGGCTCCTCGGCAGGGCACGTCATGTGTTTCGCTCTAACTGGTACCTATGATCAATTAACCCTAGAACTCAAATGTTGTCAATTACATCCAACTTGGTCCCTTATTGTCCCCCGTCAACCACTTGTATACCCATCCCCATGTGTCATGGGTTTGTCACGTCAGATGTCATGGATGACTTCGTAGGTGTGGGATTTGCGCGAGTCAATCGTCTCCGAGCTTGGGATCGCAGGAACAAGGATGAACACAGATTTATCCAGGTTCGGCCCCTCAATGTGAGGTAAAGACCTACTTCCTTCCTACCCTAGATTGGTATTGATATGATATATGTGGTGTTACAATGAAGGCGATCCGATCTGGGTACTCGCCGTAAGAACTAGGGTTTTTGGGCTTGATAGCTTGACCCTGTCTAAGTCCTGCGAGTCCTCTTTATATACACAGAGGCTCGTTAGGTTAGAAAGGAAACTTCCACCACAAGGAATATGTCAACTGGAGCCTAGTTGAAGACTAACTCGTCCTTTACGTCTTCCAGGATATGTCTTCTAGATTCTTCACCTTGTGGCGGTGCGATATTGGGCTTGCTTTCATGCAGGCCTTTTCTTGTGCGAGTAAAGTGGGTCGCACTTATCAACATGGGCCGCGGGTCAATCCACAAAGTATTCTCCTGACATTAGCCCCCAAGATTGGTTAGGACTTCACGGTGAGGATCCTCTAGTTACTTGAGGTAGTTCTTGAGCCGCACTGTGAGCGTTCTGACTAATCTCTGACTGATGCGATTCAAAGCCGTGACTCATTTGCGCGACTCATCCTTTCCATCTGAAATATTCTGTTTCCTTCAATTGCGGACCGTTCCTCATTCTGCGGGCGCAAATCGTTCCGTTGATTTCGGGCGTCCCAGTTATAAGCTGCGGCGGCCTAGGTCAATATTCACTTGCCTCTGCTCTCTCCTCGCTTCCAGCTGCGCCGCCGTCTTCCTCAATCGAGCTTAGCCCCCGATCCAATCTTCTCGCAATGGCGCCCAAGGCAAAGCCATCCGATGATAAACGCAAGATCTCCTGCAACTGGGAAGGATCCTGGGTAACGGAGCAGACTCTTACGGATCTCGCCGATGCTGGTTTCTTGCCGCCGAAGGAGGACAACGTCTGGCGGGCGCCAGGTGATGAAATCGAGCCGCGCCCCAACCCAACGAACTGGTGATGTTCGTGGAGCATGTGGAGCGTGGATTCACGCCGCCCGGCTCCCTCTTCTTCTGCAACCTGATGCAACGCCTAGGCCTCCGTCTTCATGACATCGGGCCTAACTCAATGCTCCAGGTGAGCAATTTCCATGTACTGTGCGAGGACTATCTCGGCATATCCCCCAATATCGATCTGTGGCTGGCCTCCTTTTCTTGCAATAGCCAACTTGTCTCCAAAGGTGGCGCCTATGTTCAGGTCGGCGCCATCTCTCTACAGCGCCACAGAAACTCTTGTCTTCCCAAGCTAGCCCTGGCAAATCGACCCAGGGCTTGGCAAAAGTCTTTCTTTTACTGCCAAGATACTTCTCCGCAGGGCGAAACTCGCCTCCCCACTTGGTCCAATTCTCTTTTCGTGCCTTCTGAGGCACTAAAATCCAAACCTCGGGATGCCGCAGCATCCTTCATAAATGAATCGCTGATCAAGGTCCGCGCCTTAATTGGTCATGGCCTTACTGGCCTTGATCTTCTTTCTTGCTGGACGAAGTGGTGCATCCAACCAGTGAGTCCCCGTCAACGGTCCTTCCTCGAGTGCTCTGGCACTTCTGCTGATGTTGATCGTGTCAAGGCCGCTGACTGGGAGCCTGAAGACTGGGTGGAGTTTGTCGCCCGTGTGACTGAGGAGAAGAATATCTCCTTCGACAAGGTGGGGCTCGCCCCTTTCAGTGTTAACAACAAGCCTTTTGAGGTAACCCTCCTTCTCTAGTCCTTTGTCCTTGTAGCAGAATTGCATTTCTTTTTGATACTAAGATCTTCCTTTTCTATATCAAGCTGATGAGAACTACTGGCCGCTTCCCGCAGCTGATGTGGGCACTGCTGCTCCCAAGCGTGCCGCGAAGAAGAAGTTACTGCCCGCTTTAGAGGGCAGTGAGGTCGCTGACATCCCATCTGTTGCTACTGCGGCTTCAGATGGTGAAGATACTGAACTGGAGGAGGACGACAGTCCTGTGCTAGCCGCGAGTCCTCCTGCTGTGGCTGATCCAACTCCCCGCAGGGCCTCAAAGAGACTGTCCCGGGAGGAGCCAGAGCTTAACGCTCTGGAAAATCCTGAAGTCGTCAAGCGTCGCAAACCTGTGGTGGGTGCGACTCCTCCTGTTGCCAGGCGTGTGCTTAGGACCACCGCCTCAGCTGAAGATGATATGGAACCCCACTCTGGTAATTCTCGCTGCCTTGGCATCCTGACTGCATATTCCTTCATTTCCTTTTATTAACATATAGACCTCTGATTGCAGACTCAGGGTTCCAAGGTCAGTCGTCGCCGTCAAGCGACGGCCTTATGGCCTCTGTGAAGATGGCTCTAGAGTTAGTAACTTCCTTTGCTCTCATAGCATTTCTCTTCTGCCGCGCGTGCTTCTTTCTTATATAATTGCCTTGTTCTTGCAGAGTTGCGGTTGATGCTACAACCGCAACTGATCTGGGAGTTGTCTCCGAGGCTGCGGTTGAGCCGCCTAAGGCGCTTGCGGCTCATACTGCCATGGTGGAGGGCGTGGCCACCACTGATGACTTGGCTACGTCGCCTGCCCCTGACACGGCTGCCCAGGAGGTGGCCCTGGAAGATGGGACATATCCCCTCGTTGCCCAAGACACAGAGGGGGTGGATCCCACAGCCGCAGTTGTGGTGGCTAAGGATGCCGAAGCACCGCTGGTTGAGTCGCCAGCGGCTGTTAATCAGAAGTCGCCAGTGCTGCGCCTTGAAGTTGCTTCCTCTTCCTCATCCTTGAGCCATGCTGAACAGCTGTCGCAGGCCATCATTGCTTCAAGCGACAAACAAGCCGCGGAGCTTCGTGAAGCACTCTCCAATTTATCTGCGGCTTACAAGGTAATAATCTCTCTTATCCTGTCTGTCCATAGCCCCCAAGGATCAAGGTCTTCTTTGACGTAAAGGGGAACTTGGTACTTCTTGTAATTGTTGTTTTTTGTAGTAACTCCTCACAAATTACTGCAAACTTCTCCGCTGCCCTTTATCTGTTGATCTTCTGTCTTTTTGGAAGAATTATATACTGTGACCGCGGAGAAGCTGGCTTTGGAGAAGCAATTGCAGGAAACTCCCTCTGAGCTTGAGAGTCTGCGCGAGCTCCTTCTCCAACGCGAGCTGAACTGAAGAAAAAGGACGCCAGAATTCGCGATCTTACTGATGAGTGCTATAAGCTGTTTGAACAAGCCAAGGCCACTGAGCTGCGGCTTAAAAAGTTGGAGGAGAAATCTCATGAGAGGATCCAGCAGCAGGATTGTCAAATCAATGCTCAGAAGGATGCCATTACTCAAGCCAGTGAGGATGCGTGGCTTAAAGCTGTGGAGATTGGGCGCCTTCAAAAGGAGCTGACAAAAGTATCGAACGCTTCCAACCTTGTCCATGGCAAGGTGTGCATCATGACGCAGGAGCTGGCTGGTATGTTCTGTTAGACCTCTGCTTTGTTTGTGATATTGAACTCTTGTGTATGCCTCTGTACTCACTAGTGGGTGCTTTTTTCCAGGCGAGGATTCTTCATTATTTAACCATAGGACCCAGGAGCAACTTGACCACATCCGCGAGTTTCCGCACAAAGCTGTCAATGCTATGAAGAAATTATCAGCTTGCCTTCTGCCAACCAAGGCTGTCCCTGCAGATGCTGAAGGACTATTGAAGAGGCTGCTCAAAGACATGAATCTTCTTCTGAGTCGCCCGGCTGTGATGGGTCTTCTGACTCGCCGCCGATGAAGCCGACGAAGACATGAATAGATCCAAACGAGATGATGCGACCGGTGTCCAGGTAATCTTCTTCTGGTCCCCAGCTTGAGTCGTCAATGAGAGGCATGCCATCGACCATGATGATGTGGCCAATGGCGAGGTCTTCAGCTCCTTTCATCGATCCTGCGCGGAACATGACGCACTTGACCGCAGGCCCCACGGTGGGCGCCAACTGTCGTGGGTTTGTCACGTCAGATGTCATGGATGACTTCGTAGGTGTGGGATTTGCGCGAGTCAATCGTCTCCGAGCTTGGGATCGCAGGAACAAGGACGAACACAGATTTACCCAGGTTCGTCCCCTCAATGTGAGGTAAAGACCTACTTCCTGCCTACCCTAGATTTGTATTGATATGATATATGTGGTGTTACAATGGAGGCGATCCGATCTGGGTACTCGCCGTAAGAACTAGGGTTTTTGGGCTTGATAGCTTGACCCTGTCTAAGTCCTGCGAGTCCTCTTTATATACACAGAGGCTCGCTAGGTTACAAAGGAAACTTCCTCCACAAGGAATATGTCAACTGGAGCCTAGTTGGAGACTAACTCGTCCTTTACGTCTTCCAGGATATGTCTTCTAGATTCTTCACCTTGTGGCGGTGCGATATTGGGCTTGCTTTCATGCAGGCATTTTCTGGTGCGAGTAAAGTGGGTCACACTTATCAACATGGGCCGCGGGTTAATCCACAAAGTATTCCCCCGACACCATGGTCAACACATTGGTCATGCCACAAAAAACTGATTAGTACAGTTGCATAGTCATTTTCTTTTGATTCAAATGAAATTGGATTTATTATGTGAAACAATAGGTAGCTTTCTCTCATCATGACTATAAATATTTAATCAGCACAAATTTTCATCAAACAAATAACACACAAATATAGAGAGATAGTGAAGAAATATCTCCTTTTTGCAAGTTCAGCGATGTTTTTCAATGATATCAAGTATTAGTCTAATATCTATCATAAACGAGCTAAAATTAGCCTGTTCACCTATTTGTACTGAACATTTTTGACTTGTAATAACTAATCTTCTTATTAAATTAATATAATCCAATTTATTGATGAATCCATCAGTATATTATCATAATATTTTTCGAGTTTTACAACCGAAAGTAACAATACATTTAAGATTGTAGCTAATAAAATACATATTTTTCAACAGTTGAATTTTTTCATTATAATTATTTTTGAGTTGAAGCCACAATTATTTTAGTCCTGGGTTTCAAGATTTATTTAATTGTAATGGACCCACCATGAATCTAAACAAACCAAAATTAATGTAGTCATCTACAAATTTATGTATGCTTCTTAATGGTATTATAGTGCATTTAAATACGTCCATGTCATAGTGTCCTCAAATATATAATGAATTTCCTATGTTGTTTCAGGTTATAAATCTACTAAATAACTCGTGAAGGTTTGAGCACCAGACTATAAAGTTTTGGCGTATCTAATTCCAGATCGTAGAATGTATGAGTTGTCAACAATTTAATCTAAAGAGAGGACCTACTCCTCTAGATACCGTGAACCGACATATGTCTTAGATTAACCCTTGTTAAATGTCATGTGTCTGGCCTCCATGGATGCACACGCACGTGCAATCCACACCCTACCCAAATTTTGCTCAACGTCGTGCCCATAAATTGGATGTGTCTATGTATACAACACCCTTCTTAAACTTCTGTCATGGCTTCGTGTAAAAGAATTAATGCACAAGTGCTACATTTGGAATATCAAAGCATATATGCCGATCAAACTCCTTTAAACTTTTCATATGGGCTAGCTAAACCCACCACACACTTTCCTCATGAGCCACGAAGAGAAGGCAAAGATGATTTACCAGGAAACATGAGAGAAGGTAAGCTGAGTGTGAGTACAAATTATTTTCTCAAGCTCCACATAAACCAGTTTTTGGACTAGAAAATTAAATCCCACTCGTGGAGAGTAATATTACACCAGTTTTGGATGGAATTAACTCTGGCTAATTGACGTGCCAAAAAGAGGAGTTTGTGTGATACAAGAAAACTTAATTAAATTGCTAAAATGCCCATGTGAATGGTGGAACGAAATTATTTTTCTTAAAAAGAAATACACATTATTTTTAAGACGGAGGAGTATGTGCTAGCAAGTGGAGCTAGTGAGCCAATGTGTCTCAACTCTTTATGGGCCACATAATACAAACGATTAATGCACTGTTCGGATGGGCTACTGTTCATATTTATTACGTACTTGTGCTTCTTCAAATGGGCTGTAGTTCATATCTTTTACGGATCACTATAAAAATGGTTCCCTTTGCGAAGCGAACCTAGCGAACCGTGGCGTGATGACAAGTGTCAGTTTCTCCCTTCACGCGGTCCCCCGTGGGTGCTTAAATATGTGACAAGTGGCAGCACGAGAGAGTTTTGGTGGAATTTCTGCTTCTCCGTGCGGAGGGTTGTATGTGTATTTATTTTGAGATTCGTTTTTAAAAAAATGAAATATCTTGAGAACCGTTTATCCGAATTACGAACCGTTTTCACTTTTGAGCTCCTCGCGTCGAGATCTTCAAAATTAGATCCCATGTTGATAGGTTTCGACGAACTTTTTTTTTGTACTCCCGGTTATGTATAGTTTGTACAACTTGTTTCTGTTACTTTGTACAACCATTTCAGTGTAGTTCGTACTTTTTGTTCTGTGTACTTTTTGTATGATGAGAGAGAAGGGATAGTGAGGTGGGGGCAGCTTTTTCCCTTTAATTTTTCTAAATCGAATTTTTGAAACGAAATATCTTGAGAACCGTTTATCCGAATTACGAACCGTTTTCACTTTTGAGCTCCTCGCGTCGAGATTTTCAAAACTAGATCCCATGTTGATAGGTTTCGATGAACTTTTTTTTTGTACAACCGGTTATGTATAGTGGTACAACCTGTGTCTGTGTAGTTGTACAACCTGTATTTGTACAAACTGTGTTTGTGTAGTTGTACAACATGTGCTATATAGTTGTACAACCTGTGTCTGTACAACCTGTGTCTATCTAGTTGTACGACATGTGTCTGTACAACCAGTGTGTGTAGTTGTACAACCAGTGTCTGTGTAGTTGTACAAGCTATGTCTGTATATCCTGTTTCTGTCTTGTTGTACATATCGTGTACATCCAGTAGGAACGTGAATGTACAATCTGTAGTAGTAGCAGCGTGTACGGGGGCCTTCGGTTGCGCGCAGGTACACGAGCCGGACATACGCGTCCCGGACGGCAGGCTTCACGTGTGTCGCTGTACAAAGTCAAATTCGATTTTGATGGTCCGATCCAAAACCATGCGCATGACCTCCCGTGCCTACACGTGTCGTACGTACGTGCACTTTTCGTTACCAATTTTCCCTTTGCAAAGGGAAGCCTCTGGCTAGTGGCACCCAGTAGTTCTCTTAAACCAACTATGACACAACGGGCACAGGCTTTGCAAGGAGCGCTGGGAGCGCCTATATGGCGCTCGTTGGCGGCGCTCCAAGCCGCTGCCGCCTCAAGAATTTATTGCTGGGCCGCACTATCGCGGCCCATTAACAGGAACATTTTTATTCTTAAAATATATATTCTTGATAATTCTCAGAAAATATCTGAAAAATAATAATTCTTAGAAATAAGTAAATTCCTAATTAATTATGATTTTTTTTGGAAAATTGAACAATTTTCGAAATTGGAACCATTTTCAAATTTGGAATCATTTTAAAATTATCAATTTGAAAATCCAAACCATTCTCAAAATTGGAACCATTTATAAATTTGGAACCATTTTCAAAATGGAACCATTTCAAAAATGAATAATTTTTAAATTTGGGACCACTTTCAAAAATGAACAATTTTCAAATTTGGAACCATTTTTAAATTTGGAACCATTTTTTTATTACGGAACCATTTTTAAATTTGGAATCATTTTCAAAATGGAACCAGTTTTCAAATTTGGAACCATTTTTAAATTTAGAACCATTTTAAAATTTGGAACCATTTTTAAATTTGGAACCACTTTCAAAAATGATTTTTTTAAAATTGTAACTATTTTTACATTTGGAACCATTTTTAAAAATAAACAATTTTCAAATTTGGAACCATTTGTAAATTTGTAACCATTTGAAATTCGGAACTATTTTAAATTGGAACCATTTTCAAACCGGAACCATTTTTAAATTTGAAACCATTTTCAAAATGGAACAATTTTAAAAAATGAACAATTTTTAAATTTGGTACCATTTTCAAAAATAAAACAATTTCAATTTTTTTTAAAAAAGAATGAAAAACAATTAGAAAAGAAAAAGAAAACAAAAACAAAACAGAAACAGAAAAGAAACGAAAAAGAAAAAGAAAAAAGAACAAGAATAAGAACAAGAAAAACGAACGAAAAAAAGGAATGCCGCCCGATGGGTCGGCCCGCCAGAAGCTCCCCGTTAGCGGGCGCGGCCGATTCGCACCGCTAACGGGAGGCGTATAGGGTTTGCGGGGAGCGCCTATTTGCCGCGTCTTGCGGGGACGAGGGGAGCTCCTTTGCATCGCTCGCTAGCGTCGCTTCCGTCTCGCGCCGCCTACATACTTCCTTACGTGGGTCGGCCCAGTTGTTTCACATGCGTAGAAATGTTTCGCTCGCTGCTTCTACTAATTTCATTTCGCTGCTTCCTGTTGTTTCGTGCTGTTGCTTGTACGTTCAAACTAATATTGGGTACAAAAGCGATTGGTTCAATAAAATTTTGTGAACAATTATTTTTCAATCTGAATATTTTCAAAATCTGAACCATTTTAAAAATTGAAACCATTTTTAAATTCGGAAGCAGTTTTAAATTTGAAAACATTTTAAAATTCAGAAACATTTTTAAATTTAGAACCATTTTCAAAAATGAACAATTTTTAAATTTGAAACCATTTTCAAAATGGAATCATTTTAAAAATGAACAATATTCAAATTTGGAACCATTTTTAAATTTGGAACCATTTTTAAATTTGAAACCATTTTAAAAAATGTCAATATTTAAATTTGGAACCATTTTAAAAAATTAATAATTTTTAAATTGGTAACCATTTTTTAATTTGAAACCATTTTAATTCGGAACCATTTTTTAGTTTGGAACCATTTTAACATTTCGAGCTATTTTTAAATTGGAACAATTTTCAAATTTGGAACCATTTTTAATTTGGAACCATTTTTAAATTTTAAACCATTTTTAAAAAAGGAACCATCTTTAAAGTTGGAACCTTTTAAAAAACGGAACCATTTAAAAATGAACGATTTTCAAATTTGGAACCATTTTAAATTTGGAATCACTTTTAAATTTAAAACCATTTTCAAAATGGAACCATTCTGAAAAATTAAACAATTTTCAAAAACAATTTAAAAAGAACAAAAAACACTAATAAAAGAAAAATAAAACAAAAACAAAAAAGGAAAATAAAAATAAAAAGAAACGAAAAAGAAAAACAGTAAAGAAACCGAAAAGAAAACGAAAAACGAAAAATAAGGGAAAACCGCCCGATGGGTCGGCCCGCCAGAAGCTCCAGTTAGCGGCGCGGCCGATTCGCGCCGCTAACGGGCGACATATAGGGTTGGCAAACCCTATACGTCGCCCGCAGGCGATGCTTCGAGCACGCGTTGTCTGAAGGATGCACTGACGGCGACACTGGTGGGCCGGCCCGGTTCGGCGTTTTTTTTTTCATTCGATGTTTCTGTTTCTGTTTTTCCTTTTCTTTTTCTTCTGTTTTCCTTTTCTTTTTTCTTTTCGTTTTCTTTCAAAAAAATTTTTTTTGAAAAAGTTCAAATTAAAATTTGTTCAGATTTGATTTTTGTTCAAATTCAAAATTTGTTCCTATTTGAAATTTGTTCCGATTTCGAATTTTGTTTAACTTCAAAATCTGTCCCGAATCGAAATTTGTTCAAATTCGAAATTTGTTCCGGTTTAAAGTTTGTTCAAATTCGAAATTTGCTCCAATTTTAAAAATTGTTCCGATTCAAATTTTCATCAAATTCAGAATTTGTTCACTTTAAAATCGTTAAAAAATAGGTTTTGTTCACCAGCCTTTTCAGTTCACTTTTAAAATCGTTCAAAAATAGTTTCCGTTCATCCCCATTTTCTGTTCAATTTTCGAAATCGCTCAAATTTCTGTTCACTTTTAAAATCGTTAAAAAAAAGATTCCGTTCACCCCCCATTTTGCTGTTCATTTTTTAAAATAGTACAAAAATAGATTTCGTTCACCGGCTTTTTTTCACTTTTAAAATCGTTCAAATAGAGTTTCCGCTCACACCCATTTTCTGTTCATTTTATAAAATCGTTCAAACATAGTTTTCGTTCACCGGCTTTTTGTTCACTTTTAAATCGTTCAATAATAGTTTCTGTTCACCCTGTTTTTCTGTTCATTTTTTAAAATCGTTGAAAAATAGTTTCGTTCACCGGCCTTTTTCTGTTCACTTTTAAAATCGTTCAAAAAAGTATCCTTTCACCCCCATTTCCTGTACATTTTTTAAAATCGTTCAAAAATTGTTCCGACTTGAAATTTGTTCAAATTCAAAAAATCCAAATTTGAAAATCGTTCAAAAACAGTTTCTGTTCACACCCAATCTGTGTTCATTCAAAAAAATCGTTCAAAAATAGATTTCGTTCACCGTCTTGTACATTCCTATTTTTTTCATTTTTAAAATCGTTCAAAATACGTTTAGTTCACCGGCCTTTTTTTTGTTCATTTTTCAAAAATATTTTCTGTTCAACCTCATTTTTTCTGTTCATTTTGAAAAATCGTTAAAAAATAGATTTCGTTTCATAATGTATGTTTGATTTATTTTCCACCTAAGTAAGTTGCCTCTTTTTTCATGGTTTAGTTCCAAGCTTTATCGGAGCCAAGAAGCGATTTTTGATGATGCCCCAACTATTAAAGAATTGTTGATCTGACCAAACGCAGCAAGAAGCATTAGTACACTTTCATTGCTTTTCTTTACCTTGATACTTTGTGCAAAGGAAAATAGTGCTAGTGAGAAGTTCATATTGTACTTCAGTATGGAACTCTTTTTGAGAAATTCATATCGAATCACACCTTTTACAAGTTTTCCTATGTGAAAATCATGTATATTACATCTTCAATTTTTTCGTGCGAATTTCATGTTTCTCTGAAATAACCATATTTCCCTTCGAAATTGGTTCCACTGATTTAAATTTTGAACAAAAATGTTTAGCGCTGTCTTAATCCAGGCACGGAAACAGTCGTTGCCACCAAAAAGTCGTCGCCACGTCACAAGAGAAAGAAACTGACACGAAAAAAGTCAGCGTACGGTCGCGCGGACGAACCCCCCGTGTCCCGACGTGAGGCTGGAGGAAGTTTGGTCCTGTAGAACGGCCGAAGCCCCCCGCGTTCGTCAGCTGGGTTTGGTCATGTACAATCTGAAAATCGCGTACGTGTGCTGTGTACAATAGAAGCAGTGTAGTACACATGACAGTATTTTTTCACTTTACAAGGTGTACAAAAAATCGGTGTACAAATTAACAGAATTGGTAGTATAAAATACACAGAGTACGATGTACAAATTACACAGAACAAGTTGTGCAAAGTACACAGAACATGAAGTACAAAAAATACTCAAGTAGTACAAGTACACAGAAAGTGGAGTACAAAATTACATAAAACAGAAAGTACAAAGTAAACAAAAGTGAGAGTACAAAATACATAGAACATAATATGTAAACTATACAGAATAGGTTGTACAAAGTACACGGAACACGAAGTACAAAGAACACTCAAGTAGTACAAGTACACAAAAAATAAAATACAAAATTGCTTAAAACAGGAAGTATAAAATACACAAAAGTGAGAGTACAAAGTACATAAAACAGAATGTACAAACTATACATAACCAGAAGTACAAAAAAAAAGTTTATCGAAACCTATCAACATGGGATCTAGTTTTGAATATCTCGACGCGAGGAGCTCAAAAGTGAAAACGGTTCGTAATTTGGATTAACGGTTCTCGACATATTTCGTTTTTAATCTTCGGTTTTGAAAAATAGAAGGGAAAACTAGCCTCCTACCTCCCGTATCCCTTTCTCTCTCATCCTACCTAGGTTTAATCTGGTGGTGACACTTAACGGGCATGCAAACAATCACAGGGGACCGAGCGAGGAGAAGACGACTTGTCGCGACGAGAGTGAGCGTGAGGTTCCCTTTGTAAAGGGAACCCTTTTTTTTATTGATTACCTTGCGCTTCGAGTGAAACAGTCTTTCGCCCGCGAAAATGGGCCGGCCCTATTGGTCCCCGTTGTAGGCGACGCGACCGTGCATTCGGTTATCCTCCTCCTATAGGGTTTGCCGGGGATGAGGGATGCTCCCGCCTACCCGATCGGCCCATTTTCTATTCTCTTCTTGCTCTGTTATCTCGCTTCTTCTTTCTGTAGGTCCATTCGGTTGGTAGTGCTTTTTTCCTACACGTGTTGCTTGCCTCACCTGTTTCCTCTTAGATCAGTTGTATTTCTTTCGTTTTATATTTAACTATTTTACAGTACTAATTAACTGTTACGTATTATGTACATTCTATTTTTCAGGTAAATGCATGGATTTTTTTAGATACGTGAATCAAATTAAACTTGAACATATAAATCAGAGAAGTATGCGTATTTAATGTATGGTATAGAATATCATGTGTACAAGCGAAATATTTGAGTTTACAAAAACAAAAAATATATTTTAAGTTGTATGTACAAAATTTCAAACCATATTTCTCATTTTGCAAAAGTGATTTTAGACGTATTTTTTGTGAACACCGTGAACATTTTTTGAACAACATTTTACTGAATCCTTTAACGTACTTTTTCCAAACCGGTGAGCATGTGAATATATTTTGAATCTATGAACGTACTTTTTCTGAACCCGTGAACATTTTTTGAACTATAAAATTGATTTCGTAACATATAAACATATCTTTAAAGATTTATGAATTTTATTTATAAACACATATCGAGAAAATGTTGATGTAAATAATAAAAAGAGGTATGGAAAAGTAAAATGAAAATAAAATGGAGAAATAGAAGAAAAGGAATAAGAAAGAAAAAATACGTTTACCTCAATAAACAACCTTTAAATCATTTGAACGGAATTAAGTAAAAGGAAATTTCTCTAGTTTAAACATTTGTCAATACGAAAATTTATCTTATTTGAATGGATTTTAAACGAAGAATATTTATCTTATCTGAATGGTGTTGCAATAAGAACATTTATCTCATGTGAACTGTTTCTCAAATAAGAACTGTTATCTTATTTGAACGATTTTTCAATATGAACACTTATGTTATCTAAACAATTTTCCAGTAAGAACATTTGTTTTATTTGAACAATTTCTCAATAAGTTTATCTTATTTAAACAATTTTTCAATAAGATAATTTATCTCATTTGAATAAAACATCTACTAATATATTTCCACAATATAAACATTATTTTAATACAAAAAGAAAAAAGACAAAATTAAAAGTGGAAAGAAAATATAAAACATATAATAAAATAAAACACAAATATAACAAAAATAAGACAGAAATGAAAAAGAAACATAAACACGAAAATAATGAAAGAAAAATAGGTTTGGAAGAGACTCTACTAGGCCAGACCAATGCATCTGGGAGGGGTGCGCAGGAGCGACTCCGCTCCGGAGTAAAACAAAATTTAGAAACAAACATAATCAAACACGTGAACAATTAATTATATCAAGGTGAGCGACTTTAAACATGAGGATGTTTATATTATGTGAACATTTTAGCGATGATGCAAAAAAATATTTGAGTAATGTTGTTGAACATTTTTTTATGAGGGAACATTTTTTGAATCTATATGAATAATTATTTTCAGATGAATTTTCTAAAAAAACTATCGATATTTGTTTTTTGAAAACATAAATTTTCTAACAGTGAACTTTCTTTATATTGCATGAATATTTGTTTTAAAAATATGAACCTTTTTTGTAAAATATGAACTTTCAACCGTGAAACAAATAAAATAGAAAAAGAGCAGAAAAAGAAACAGAAAGGATGAACATAAAATAAAACACAAAATAAAATAAAAAGGTAAACACAAGAAAAGATAAAATTTAGAAAAAGGTGATTTTCTTGGTTATTTTGAAAAAGGTGAAATTAATTTTATTCTCGAGATTGTAAAAAATGGTCACAAATATAAAATGTTCATGAATTTGAAAAAAATGTTCATAAATTTGAAAAATGTTCATGAATTTTTTAAACTGTTCTCGAACTTAAACTTTCCTAAATTCAATACATGATTTTTTTTTAAAGTTCATGATTTAAAATATCTCAAATTTCAAAAAGTTCATGAATTTGAAAATATGCAAATTTGAAAAAAAAATCATGAATTTTAATAATATGTTCATGATTTAAGAACGAAACGAAGAGGAAAATTACTTTTTTTAGGGAAAACTGTAGAATAACTGAAAGAAACTGAACTAGTAAACGAGGAAAAACCGTCTGGAATCTTTCCTAGGCCGGCCCACTTAGTAGCACTAGCGTTGCGCTGGACCTGGACGTATCCCTAACAACTTGTCATATTTTGGGCCGGCTTTGGTCGGACACACTAACTGGTGCATGCAAAACTATGGTACTTAAACTTATTTTTTATCTAATCTGTTTGATAGAATTTTATAATTGTGAAACCATGGAAAATATTGACACATTACCAAGCCATGCAAAAGGACGAGTGATTGTTATACGTTGCCATAAGCGATATATAGAATGTGCTTTGAACTACTCGTTTATCTAATGAAGCAACTCCATTTAGGCCATTAGATAATAATTGTAACCAGTAAAGGCCTGAAAGGAACATATTGTCATATTTTGTTCCAAGAATGCCTTTAGCAATATGCAAGAAAAACTTCTCGCTACAACTTAAGAGGATCATGTCCATACTAATGGCTAGATTGGCTAAGATTGAGATCGGCCTCAGATGAACAAGGTTGTCTAATAAATATATGTCGCCTCAGAAGCATATTTCCACTGTTGAACTAGATAGCTAGGCTCATGTTTTAGATGTGGAGATAATTAATCGGCTGCTTGTTGGAGCTGACCATCATCCCTCAGCTATGGTTTCTATTGTTCTCCTTGTTGTAGGGTGATCATCAATTATGTCCACTTGTCATTCCAGGTCCCCGGTACTTGATTAAATCATGGTGAACAATTAATTAAATCATGGTGAACAATTAATTAAATATTGAAAAAAACAAAATCAAACGCGTGAACATTTAATTAAATCATGGTGAACAATTTAAAACATGAGGATGTTTATATTATCCGAACATTTTGACGACGATGCAGAAAAATATTTTAGTAATGTAGTTGAACAAATTTTTATGAGGATGAAAAAACCTTGAACATTTTTTTGAAGCTATATGAACATTTATTTTAATACAGATGAACAATTTCTGAAAACTGTGAACATTTGTTTTTCCAAAACATAAAATTTTATAACCGTGAACTTTTTTGATATTGCATGAATATTTTTTTTCAAAATACAAACCTTTTTTTTGAAATATGAACATTTAACCATGAAACAAATAAAATACAAAAAAACAAAAAGGAAGAACAAAAAGTAAAATAAAACTGAATATGAAATAAAATATAAAAGCAAAAGAAAAGATAAAATTTAGAAAGATATGATTTTTCTGGTAATTTTGAAAAAAGGTGAAATTTTAAAAATGTTCCCGGATTGTAAAAATGCTCACAAATATAAAGAGTTCATGAATTTTAAAAAGTGTTCATAAATTTGAAGAATTGTTCATGGATTTTTAGAAAATGTTGATAAAATTTGAAGTTTTCTCGAATTTAAATTTTCTTAAATACAAAAAGTTCATGAATTTTAAAAAATCAAGATTTAAATTATCTCAAATGTCAAAAAGTTCATGAATTTGAAAATTGCACAAATTGTAAAAAAACCATGAATTTTAAAAAAAGTCATTGATTTTTATGAAATGTTCATGATTTAAGAATGAAACGAAGAGGAAAATAACATTTTTTTAGGGAAAACAGGAAAATAACTTTTTTAGGGGTTACAGGAAAAATAACTGAAAGAAATCGAACGAGTAAACCAGAAAAGACCGCGTGGAATCTTTCCTGGCTGGCGCACTTAGTTGCGCTAGCTGCGCTGAACGTGTCCCTCACAAGTTGTCATATTTTGGGCCGGCTTTGGTCGGACGACACACTAACTGGTGCTTAAACGTATTTTTTATATAATATATTTAATAAAATACGAAATAACAATTGTAAAACCATGGAAAATATTGACAGATGACCAAGAATTTGTTCGTGTATTGCAAAAAAAGCGTTTATAATTTTCAAAGAAGTCCATGCATATTAAAGATGTTCATGTTCTAAAACCTGATGTTGTCTATACTAAGAGGATCGTGTCCATACTAATGGCTAGATTGGCTATTAGATTGAGATCGACCTTGGATGAACAAGGTTGTCTAAGAAATATATGTCGCCTTAGAAGCACATTTCCACTGTTGTGGTCTGGATTAGGAAATAGACCTTGCATGAACTAGATATCTAGGCACATGTTTAGATGAGGAGATAATAATCTGCCGCTTGTTGGAGCTGACCATCATCCCTCGGCTGTGGTTTGTATTGTTCTCTTTGTTGTAGGGTGATCATCAATTATGTCCACTTATCATTCCAGGTCCCCGGTACTTGATTATCATTTTCAAGATTTAATCATAGTTCTTGCTCAATGATTCAACACAACCGGCATGAATTTGGTCCCCATTGGGAACATAAGATTGTTAAGATTGCCAGGAGTCGTTACCTTCTTCCCTTATTTGCACAAATAAGTCGGTCCACGTTTTGAAAGACAAAATTCGGTTTGGAGGCTTAACTGAAGTGGAGTGCACTGTAAGAGTTTGTCCACCTTATTTTACATGCCTGGTGCGGTGGTGCCAACATAAAGCGAAGAATACCAATTTAGAGAAAGTTGTTCCCATCTCACAATGATTGCAATCATTCCCCCACGCATGATTTCTCGTGTAGGATATGTTTAGAGTAGATACATTATCCAAATTTAGCATTTTTTGCAATGACTACGGAAAAGAACATACATGTTTTTTTTCACCTGTCACAAGCAAATAATTAATTTTGGCTACTAATCTGACGAGAATTCTCTTTCTGTGTCTATGCAATTACCCGTCTGTCAGTATGTGTGCAAACTTAAGAAGTTTCAAGATTCTTACCTACGGACAGATATATTGCTGCTTCAGATCAGGGTCCTGCGAGGCTGCGAGCCTACCTGCAGCTGCCTCCGTAATGTAATGTAGGAAAAACAAACCCAACACAGAGAGACAGAGAGAGAAATCGATCAAATCTTGATGTTGTGACTTGTGAGATCTGAACAGTAACACATCCTATCTAGCACACTTGATCGCTGTCTCCTTATCCTATCGCACAGAGTTACAGAGATACCGATGGTGTCAGTGTGTGTCGTGAGTGACTAATGAGTAATGACTAGTACTAGCTCTCAGCCTCTCACGGTTTAAAAACAATTGAATGCTCAAGCTGTCTAACGATATAGGGCCCGTTTCCGTGGGTCGGGATGGTCCGGGGTCCAGACACAATGATCTAATTACTCAGCATTATGAAGTGTAATGCTAGTTTAGACATCAGTGAGCTCCCCTATAAAAAAATTCAATTAGCGAGCATTCAAGAAAGTGAACGAGTTCCCCTAAAAGGGTGAAAAGGTCACCCGGCACAAGAAGTGAAGAACTGTAATCTAACAGACAATTGGAGCTGAACTTCTGAACATCACATGGTAATTGCTGCTAGCAATTCGAAAAGTGATGCTATATAGTTCAGCAACGAATTGCTTTGACAGTCATAAAATATAAGGAGAGGGACAGACACAGCTCACCAACAAATGATCGAGTAAACGGAGTCAAGCAAAAAATCCTGTCTGAACTGTGTTTCATTTCAACCACTCTGTCCTGAATTTAGTATAGCTCCAGCCTAATTATCAGACAGCAACGTGCCAACGCTGTTAACGTACGATACATAATAAGAGCGTGATCAATCATACACGTTTGAACTCAAATTGGCAACTAGGGTAGGGACGAGATCGACATCCATGATCCATCCATCTACTTTGTATTGTTGTCGGCTATGTACGATGTTCTGAGCTTGCGGCGATCTTGATGTGGTTTTATTGCTAACTTATAAACTTGTCTGCCCACTCTCACCAGCATCGCCTTAGAAATTTAGGGAATATGGTTAATGCACCACACCTACTTGACAAATTAAACACGGTGTACGTACAGTCGTACGTACGTCCCCACGGCATTAACAAACGCTCGGATCCGCTAGGTGCAGCCAGGGAGATAGATCCAAGCGGTTCTGTTATCAGGTCGGCAGGACACACCAAGGAAGGCTAATAGTGCCGCTTAATTTCCTGCTAATTTTTTTTGCAGGTTGCTATTTTTTTAATGAGATTCTTGTATCTCGCGGGAGATTTATGCAATTAAACATCACTGCCTATTGTTTTGGCTTTTAATTCGTCTGAAAACTGTTCGTAGGTCCTGTATGTATTGTTGATGGAAAGCGGTCGACTTTTGGTGTTTGAAGTTTTGTGAGTTTCGAATAAATGTCCAAAAAGAGCCCATGTCATTGTCACCTTACATTGGATAACAGATTATGATTCATTAAGTCACGATAATGCAATTATGAGTCATTTTCAAAAGAAACAACTACCAGCTTCTTGAAAAACACTACTGCAACCTCAAAAACAGTTATGAAATCAACCGTGCTTCCAAAAGCAAACCATTTTAAAAATTCATCAGGGTCAATTTGTCACCGAAAGTAGACTTCTACGACAATTTAATATCTCTCGACCAAATACAATGTGAAAGAAAACCATCACATTGCAAAGTTTAGATATTGCAATATTACAGTAAAATATCATGTATATTGAGAGAGGTACACATGACAGTTCAGAAGTGTTGCAATATATATGATACATTTTTTGTTCGCCCGAAAAATAGTTGTATTCAGATAGTCAGAGAAGTCCGTAGAAAAATTAGTGCAAATGAGACCTAACATTCGCAAAAGCTACTGCTTAAAAAATACGGTAAAGCACATTATTGACATATATGTACACAGAGTCACATATGACGCATCGGTTGCTGTATCACATTTTCAAATGTACTCTCTCCGTTCCAAATTAATTGACTTCTATTTGCCCAAATGTGGATGTATCTAGACATGTTACAAGTATAGATACATCCACATTTGGACAAATGGAAGTCAATTAATTTGGAACGGAGCGAGTATGTATGAATCACATCCACTAAACAGCTGAATTGAGATTTCCAACAAAGTACACGCAAAATAAAAGAAAAGAAAAGAAAAGGTGTGACTTCTTTTTGGTATATATTTTTCGAGCACTCACTGCCGCACGTCCATTATTTATGTACCTTGTTGAGCCCACACACTAATTGATGGATCTCGGAACGGCCATCATCTCCTCCCGGGCCGGCCCGTACGACCCTGGCCCGCTCGTCCAACTCCCACCGCGACCACCGGCCGGCGTACGACGAAGGCGCCCTCGGCGACTGCCATCGCGGTCTTGCACCCATGCAGGTCCAGGAACCCGACCACTCCGCTGGCGGCGATGGACCACCGCCGGGGAGCGCCGCGGATGGCTGACGTAGGTGTAGGAGGAAACAGCGAGTCGATGTCGATGGTGTTGGCGCGCTCCCTGGTGCACTCCTCCAGCGCGGCGGCGAAGGGGTCGGCGGCGACGGGAGCACGGGGCATCGGTCGGTTGGCGCGGCGACCGGCGACCGGCGCGCGGAGGGGAGGCGGGAGCGGGAGCGGGAGCGGCGTGGGCAGAGAGGCGGCAGGGTCGGCTCCTCGGCGGAGGAAGGTGTGGTTCTTGGGTATGCCCGGGTGGTGCTCCCAGGAGAAGGGGACGGAGGTGGTGCGCGTGGAGGGCGACGGCGAGGATGCAACGGAGGAGACCGTGGAGAAGGACGAGGAGGAGGAGGATGAAGACGAGTAGGAGGCTGCACGGTGGCGCCGGTGAGGAGCCGGCCGCGTCGGCAGTGGTGCTTGCGACCGGGTCGTCATGGGCAGGCGAGAGGGAGCTGGTAGCTAGCGACACTGGTATCTTGAGTGCGGGCAAGGCGGGGACACAACACAAACGGGTAGATAAATATGGAGGAGCAATTAGCATTTGAGACCCTTCAGTTTTTCCAAAACTACATATACTAGCAGATTTCCTTTTATTTTTTGTTTGGTCCTCTCCTTTTTGTTTCCTAAGGGATTCGGCTATCTAATTAAGTTTTGTTTGCAAAGATAGGTGCCTTACTATAAAATGATTAGCTCCGGTTTAACACTCTCATTACAAAACTATAAGCGAAAGTATGTCTGAAATGATTAGCCGTTCGTTGAATTGTTGCCGACTGTGGCACCAAATTCAAACTTGAAAACTATATCCAACTGAAATCAAATCAGGCACGACAGTACATATTTTAAGCGAAAGTATGTCTGAAATCTATGCAAAATTCTTTGAACAAGGAGATGAGAACCGTTTAAAACTCAAGCAGGTCCGGACTGCATGCAAAATTTCGTCCTACAAAAATGAATTGAGATCCATGCGCAAGTCAATTTTTGGATGTATTTTATGGTTAACTACTCACTAGCTACGATTAAACAAAGACACTAGGTGTTGGTTTGCAACTTGCCTTCGATCTTTGGTGCTCTGTTTCCACGCAGGCTTTCGATTTCAGTCCCACAAGAAATAGCTTAATACTCCCATCTTTGTGCATGCCCAGTCTGACAAGTAAGAGCCCTACAGTGCATACTAAATGCATATAGATGACTTAGCTTCTACTCCTATTTCGAGCTAATGGACTAATTAACAGTACTGATTGACCAACATGTCCTAGGTAGCTTAACTTTATTTTCAGATATATCACCGGACTAATTAACAGTACTGATTGACCAACATGTCCTAGATGGCTTAACTTTATTTTCAGATATATCACCGGATCAGCTAACAATCTTACTAATACTCTCGTAAAGGTTTTTTTGCCTTCAATTGCACTGCACTAAACTGTTGCAGTGGGCTCATAAGGTTGTATTATACATGTATATACGATGTACTATGTTTTACGCACGTTCGCAGTGGCGGGACATGTGGCATGTACACGTATGTATGGTTATCCGTAGAAGGGAGGGCGAGTGAGATGCAAGGCTAAGCTGGTTGCTGCCTTCTTTCTTGCCATGTACATTCAGGGATCCGGTTTCGAGAAACCTTCGGTGTGTAGCATAGCTGCAGGCAGGGAACCCTGTACCTGAATCTTCCGGTGTCCCTGCTGCTCATTCTTTTTTTTTTTTTTTTTGAGGGGACCCTGCTGCTCATTCTTCTTTCATGCAAGTCATATGTGGAGGAGACTAAAAGCGACGTCAAACAATTCCATATAGACATCGCGGAAATGAGAATTCGTTGTAATTTACGAGACATACGAGACATACATAATGACTCCTAAGCAAGATGTTGACGACACTGCCTCAATTATTTGCGAATAGTGCTGTGCAGACTAGAGCACTACTACTCAAGCCAAAATGTGGTCCGAATGCAATGCAAAGGCACGCAGCGTGGGATTGGGCTGTGGTGGAGGGAGGTGAGGCATTGTAATTTGATTTTGCCGCGGTTGGTGCCTCCACGCGTGGCTGGGTGGTGGTAGCTAGGGAAGGAGGAGTGTGCGCGTCTTCCGTTTCCACTCTTCTTCCTCCAAGGTTTATCTTTGCCTTTCGCATGCCTTTATCATTTCCATGTCTTTCCTTCTGTTGATTCTAGTCGATTTTGTGGTGTGTAAAGTACCTTTTATAACCGTGGCAAGAAAAAGACTAAACTGCACGGCTAGTCCTATAAGTTTGCTTGGTGTGCCATGCGGGTCCTAATTCTTTCAATTTGCGTAGTAGCAGTCCTACTTTTCAATAAGTTGTTCATGGCAGGTTCTGGATCCGTTTGACCCCTCGTTGACCGGTGCGATGTAGGCATTTTTTACAAAAACAAACCTAAATAATTTCATATTCCAGTCCTATGGATCTCTCTCACACTGATGTAGGGAGGGAGAGCGGCCGTTTTTGGGTGGAGGAGGGGAGGAGCAGCACTGGATGTCAGGTCGTCGCCGATGGAGTGGTGGATCTAGGGGAGCTCGGGAAGTAGGAGAACCGCAGCCGTCCATGGGATTCCATACCTTGAGCGGAGGGCGACGCCGACATCGTAGCACGGTTTACGTGATGTGGATGCACGTTGAGGTCGGGGGACGCACGTATAATGTAGGATGCAGGGGGCAGTAGCGCACATGCGGTGCAGGCTGAAGGGCTCGTAGGGAGGGCACATGGCAGGCGCCAGTGCATGCGACGAAGGGAGCAGGGGCGGCTGCTCCAGTCATGTTTGATGCACCTTGACTCCACGTGTCGATTCGTTGCGGCGGGGAGACCAAATGGTCACTTCGGACCGTCGCCGGCGACCAATTCCGCGGCGGCGACGGCATACAAAGCATGAGAGGGAGAGGAAATGGTTTTGGAGTACTGGCTTCTCGCCCTTGACGCGAAGTTGGGTTCGGTTGTGGTGTAGGAGGCTGGAGGCGACATGCGAGCGCGATAAGTGGAGGCCGAAGGCGAAGAAAACGACGTCAATCCGCTCGTTAGAGGGTCCTCCGCTCGATTTCTTTGGTACACGCACTCAGGGAAGCGAGGTGGAGCTTATGGACATGGCGGCGGAGCTCGGCGAGGCCCCTGGCAACCGGAAGGAGCTCGATGCTGGCCGGAGCATCCTATGGACGCTGTTTGAGTTCTCCACGCATAGGGCACAAAAGGGGCTCAAACCTTGGAGAGAGATATGGAAGGGAACCTTGGGCACTGGCGAAGTGGCGGTGGCTAGGAGGGGCACGGTATGCATCTAGCGTGAGAGAGGACCATAGGAATGGAATAGGGAATTATTTAGTGTTGTTTGTGATAAAATGCCTATGTGGCGACGGTTAACGAGGGGTCAAACCGGTTTAGGACCTGATATGAACAGCTTGTTGAGAATTAGGACTGCTTCTACGCAATATGAAATAATTATGACCCGTATGGCACACTGAGCAAACTTATGGGACTGGCGGTGCATTTTGCTCCAAAAATGCATTGTATAACTTTTGTGTTCGGTGTTCCCAGGGCCGTTTCACTAAGGTGTTCCATTTTCCACCTTCCGTAACATAGTCAATACAAGTACACATTCTCAACTGACGTAGTCAATCATACCTACGCTCCAGAGTTTAAGCTGCCTTTAACTCCAACAATTGCTGGCTCCGATCGAAGCCCGAAAGACATCAGTCGGACATTGTCCATCATCACTATCTGAACTTCAATACACCAGTTCGTCACAGCGATATAGGTCTATACAGCTCGGGGTCTACCTGACAATGATATACTCTTTCTCAAACTATAAAGCAAAGATGAAAAAGCTGCGAACCCAATTTTCATGTACGCTCAAGTCAGAAACACAGTAAGCTATAAAAGCATGCTCAGCATGAGAGTGAAACACCTTCTTGGATGTGATTTGGGCAAATTTCCTTGCAAGTATCTGGGACTTCAACTTGCCATGAAACAACTAAATAAGACTAAAAGGCAACCAATGTTGGACCAAATTCTGAATCTGTTGCCTGCCTGGCAACGTGGACTGCTCCAACGCTCTGGCAGGCTCACACTTGTTAAATCGGTGGTGATGGCTCGCCCTGTACATCATATGTTGGTGGCTGAGGCACCAAGATGGATGCTAGAAGAGATCAATGCATGGCTCCGAGCTTTCTTCTGGGCTGGAGAAGAAGAGGTGCATGGTGGTCAGTGCCTGGTGGCTAGGCAGCAGATCTGCAGGCCCATTGCTTTTGGGGGCTTAGGTGTTAAGGATCTTGACTTACAAGGCATGTCTCTAAGGGTAAGATAGGAGTGGCTCCGATGAACTGATCCTTCAAGGCCGTGGCAAGGGCTGCCCATGATGTTCGACAAAGAGGCTTTCGAGATCTTTAGGAGATTTGTGGAAATTGAGGTTGGAGATGGGGTGAACACCCTTTTTTGGAGAGACAAAAGGTTAAGAGGGAGATCAGTGGAGGATTTAGCGCCATTAGTGGTGATGGAGGTCTGTCAAGCTTGCGCTAACAAAAGAACAGTCCAGGAGGCCCTTCAGGATCATATTTCGGTTAAGGATGTGAAAGGAAATCTGTCAGATGAGGGCGTTGTGCAGTGCATGTTCCTGCTGGTCTCGTTGTGCGATTTTGCCAGAAATGCTACAGTGCCCGATCAGTTCACCTGGACCTGCTCGACGACAGGAAGATACAATGCGAGAGACACCTACAAAGCTTTGTGTCGAGACTTCGAAAGAATGGAAGGAGCAAGATGCATTTGGCGAAGCTGCCCCCCCCCCCCCCCCCCCGAAAATGAAGATCTTTGTGTGGCTCACTTTCAAGTTCAGACTATGGACCTCTGACCGACGTGTGAGACATGGTTTGCAAGAGGAAGTATCGGCATGCTACACCTGCTTGCAGGAGGAGGACACGGTCACACACATCTTCGTTGGCTGCGTCTATGCGCGACAAGTGTGGTATGGGTGTGCTCAGCGGCTGAATGTGGTGGTGGGCTTGCCGCAGCTCACGGATAGCCTGCAGACTTGGTGGTTCAGGAAGCATGGCAGGTTTAGCAGAATGGATCGAAGAGGTTTTGATACCTTCGCCTCGCTGGTGTGCTGGAGGCTGTGGAAACAACGAAATGCCAGAGCTTTTCATAACGGTCGAGGTCAGTTCACGGTGGCTGGTCTAGTGGAGCAAATCATGGCGGATTGGAAGCTTTGGAGGGATGCTGGCCTGGGAGTTAACAATTCTTTTGCGAGAGTAGTGCACTAGGTTTGGTGTGAGTGGAGTAGAGTGGTGGTGTGTGGAGTGTACTGGCTAGTTGGACGTGGTGTTGTTCCTGCCAGTTGTATTCTGTTCAAACTCTTCTATAAAAATAAGGTACGCATTTTGCGTACTCTCTAAAAAAGGTTGTTCTCGTCAGCTGAGTTCGACAGCATATTGTGTTCTTAACCCCTTGTGGGTTGTAATGCGTACAAACTAAACAGAACAGTAATGACATGCATGCTTCTATTAAAAGATAAAAGTTCCCATCTTTCAACGAGTACAATTAGATGAATAACCTTATTCGATACCATACTAGAAGTAGCTTGGTAGATCCGGTCCGTGTCTTGTACTCTATAACCTTCATCTACATGTACACGGGCCTATTTGATTCGTAGGATAGGAAAATTGTAGGAATAGGAAAATCGTAGGATTGCAATGTCATGCATAATCTAATCCTATAGGATTTTGCATGCACCAAAGTTTGTTTGATTCCATCAAAGGAACTGTAAAATGAGCTTGGAGTGAATGTTAGATTTCCTATAGGAAGTAGTACAATGATTCCTATAGAAAATTTTCCTATAGGATCCAATCCTACAAATCAAATGACCAAGATAGGAAAATTTCCTATAGGATTCATTCCTTCACAAATCCTTTGCCATTCCTTTGAATCAAAGGAGTCCTTAAGCAGGAGTATGGTTTTTACGCATCTTGGGGTGTGCGTGTGTGTGTGGGGTGGGTGGGGGCGGGGGGAGACCTGGCTAAACCACATTACGGCTGTTATCTGCGACGAGATCTCCTTGGGCCACGGCCCTTACCCACATCTCTATCATCTCATGAGGCTCATGACAATCGCAAGATCAATAGTCAAAATTAATCGACGAGAATATTTCTATTGTAAATTTCTCTAACTTGCAAAGGTCCAATACGAAACGATCGAGCATACTATCAAACAATATGAACTATTTTTCGTTCTCTTGAAAGGAGAATATCTACCTTGTCTCAGATGAGAAAAAACTTAGTATAACAGCAATTTGCAATAAGAAACTAAAATCCAAATATAACTATGTGCTAGCGGTATAAACTTGACGGCTTCTAAAGGAAAATAAACATATACAAACACACATTTTTTATCTTTTGTTCGGTAACACAGAGTTTATCCTGAACATAGCGAGGATTCACCGCAATGGGTCTTCTTTGTCGCAAATAGTACAAATACATGTCCTTCTGCTTTTACAGGTCCAACCCCTGCTTATGCCATTTCGCTCACCAGCAATGTCGCCGCAGAGTATCCTGCAGAATAGTTTGGTGCATGGAAGGATCAGTTTTCCGGGGGGCCTAGCCTCGACGCAATTCTTATCTGTCACAAACATAACAAGCCTATTAGTTTTGGAAATATAATTCTCAAAATCTATTTGAGACGAAGAGAATAGAGACAAACCCACCTGCAGAAATAGGATTTTCCAATAACACTATCACCAAGAGGAAACAAGCGAGTGTAGCCCGGGCAACCATTTTAACAATGAACTGGAGAAAGCGATACCTTTCTGGACGAAGAAAATCTAGCGCTTCTCTTTGTCTGGTTTAGTTCGGTGATGCATCTGCTATATATGGGAACTAAAATTAACATTATCAAAAATAAAGAGCATTTAATCTCTACTATATAATATGTCTTCAGGTGATGTCCGTTTTTCACTTTCCGGTTTTACCCCTCACTGCTAGGCTGATTTAGAAAATAATTACCACTTTGCCACCGCCAAGTTAAAGTACCTGTTCGGTGAAATAAAAAATCCCGATGAACCCACCTCCCTCTGTCATCCTCTGCCCAGCTCGATTTCTCTTTTTTTCCGGAAGCCCAGCTCGATTTCTCGTGGGTGGTGCCTAGGTGCAAGGCTCTACGTCGTGTACACGCTCACCGCTCTAGGAAGCGGCAGTGCCGGGACAATGCCCTCGCCGCGTATTTGGTGGGATCCGGCCAATAACTGATTGATGGAGGAGAGGAGAGGAGGACGCAGAGCCAAGGGAGTAGTACAGATCGAGGCAGCAGTCAATTCCTCCGCCGTTCCCTGTGTGTTTGATTCGTTTGAAGAAAGACTTCTTGGTGCAGCAGGGATGTGGCGCGCGCCATGCGGCCATGGGCGTGGAGCTGGACCTGCTCTCGAATTTGTTTCATGCTCCTGGTCTCGTCATCCGAGTAGATGCGGCACTGCTACGCTGCCAATATTTTCTGCATGCTTATACTGCTAGAATGCTAGATGTGTTTGCTGTTGTCTACATGGAGCGGATGTGCTTGCTCCTACCTGCTAGATGTGTTTGTGCAGTTGTGCTGCTAGCTGATATATTTATGAGTCATATTTGTGCAATAATAAGAAAACATATTTCAGTAGAGATCTCATACTAACAATTTTAAATGGTGCAGAAAAGAGTACAAGTAGTTCTGTGCTCACCAGCAGTAGTGAGGTATTTCAAGGGATACTACCAGGCTTTATCTACTTATCAACTATGGAGAAATACTCAAGAATTGTATCTGTGAATAAGCCCTTCCCATTGATGTTCCATGAACCACTGAGCTTAATTGAGTGCGTAACTGACAAATTGAGACATGCTAGAGCTGTACCGACAAAACATTACTTTGTGAGGTTTCACGGCGCATATTTAATCTCTCCCGTTGCAACGCACGGGCAATTTGCTAGTACTAGCTAAGAATAGCAAAAGAGATAGACGGGATTTGAGTTGACCCCGTTATTGTTTTTCTTCCTTAAAACGTTTTGGTTTAGTCCAATAACTCGATGAAAAGTGACCTAGTCAATCGTACATACGGTCCTCAAGTTTAAGCCACTCTTAACTCCAATTGCTGTTTCCCGGTCGAATCGGAAAGACTTGAGCCGGAACTGTCCATCGTCACCACATTTGAACTCTGACCAATTAGGCATGTACGCAGTACAGTTCGGAGTCTACCTGGCGATGATTTCACTCTCTCTTTCCCTATCATTTATTTGAGAAAAGTTATATATGATCTTCCCATCCCGCCCGTCCGATATGTATGTTCCACCCTCCCGAACGAGACATTTCCATCATCCATGTCTGGATAGCAAGCACACTAGCCACTAAGG
This sequence comes from Poa pratensis, assembly GCA_947311845.1. Taxonomy (NCBI): domain Eukaryota; kingdom Viridiplantae; phylum Streptophyta; class Magnoliopsida; order Poales; family Poaceae; genus Poa; species Poa pratensis. The sequence goes on along the minus strand of CAMZMU010000081.1, from coordinate 17,923,513 downwards.
CACTAAGCAGGCAATATGCAGCCTACAAAATGTAGGAGTAGTCCAGCACTGACATTCCTGACTCAGTGTTTATTCATTTTTATTTCATCTTATTCATGACGCAGAGGCATATTTGGCTGCGCAATTTTCAGTTAGACGGATGTAAAAAATTCAAATATGTGTATATGTCGTCGTCGTCAGCTGAGTTCGGCAGCAGATTCGTTGTGTTCTTCACCCCTTATGAGTTGTAATGGCTAAAGTCGTACAAGACAAACAAAGGAGTAATTGACGAAATGATTCTAGTACAGAAAAAAGGTTCCTAACTTTGAACTAGTACAGCTAGGTGAACAAAACCTTGTTTGATCATTACATATATATACAGGAACATGAGCTGTTACGGGCTACCTGAACAGAACAAGACAAGTACTCCTAGGTACATATATCTCTGATATGCAGATTTTATCATATTTATTTAGATAGAATGCATACTGACCACATATTATACGCTTTAATGTAATTGTGTGTTACATTTGCATGATCTTTAATTTGAATTTTCAATTTGTACTAACATGAAAAATAAGATCTTGGGTTCCATTCTGACCTTACAGTCAACATGTTGTGTCAGTATCAACCATAATAATTGAACTGTGAGTTCGGTAGGATCTCATTTTCTGATAAACAGTTGCATCTCATAAATTCAAACAGACAAACAGTTGATGTGAATCTGATCAGTTCACTTCCCTGTCATTTGCACGTTTTGGTGGACATTAATGCAAGTGCAATTAAGGTTGATATGTAAGACTGGCGAGGTACGCACCTTAGGCACCTATTTGGCTTATTTTAACCACGCTGATTTTGACCCGAGTCCTAATTAAACGAAAGTATTGTAAAGTTTACTAGACACTGTCGTGTGAACAAACATTCACCACTAAAACTAACTACTTAGACCTTGCAAAATGACAAATATCGATATTGATATGCGTCTGCAAAAGAAATTGTGTTTTATACTACTTAGATAGAATGCATACTGACCACATATTATACGCTTTAATGTAATTGTGTTTTACATTTGCAGTGATCTTTAATTTGAATTTTCAATTTGTACTACATGAAAAATAAGATCTTGGGTTCCACTCTGACCTTACAGTCAACATGCTGTGTCCTGAATTTCTGTATCAACCATAATAATTGAACTGTGAGTTCGGTAGGATCTCATTTTCTGATAATCAGTTGCATGCATAAATTCAAACAGACAAACAGTTGATGTGAATCTGATCAGTTCACTTCCCTGTCATTTGCACCTTTTGGTGGACATTAATGCATGTGCGATTAAGGTTGATATGTAAGACTGACGAGGTACGCACCTCAGCCACCTATTGGGCTTATTTTAAACCATTGCTGATTTTGACCCGAGTCCTAATTAAACGAAAATGTTGTAAACTTTACTAGACACTGTCGTGTGAACAAACATTCACTACTAAAACTAACTACTTGTCCTAATTAAACGAAAATGTTGTAAACTTTACTAGACACTGTCGTGTGAACAAACATTCACTGCTAAAACTAACTACTTGTCCTAATTAAACGAAAATGTTGTAAACTTTACTAGACACTGTCGTGTGAACATTCATTCACTACTAAGAGCATCCACAGCGCGGCGCTAAAACGCCGACGCCAGGATTCTAATCCTCCTCGATCGCTAGTTAGTTCCTTCTATCCCGGGCGCCCGACGCAATGTTGATCAAACGCTGCTTCTCTCTCCGAACCTGAATAATTCTGAAACACTGTCGTTGTTTACTGTAGCTCGTCAAGCTGTTTTCGGCAACGGCTGAATTAGTTCAGTTAGGTGTTTCAGTTAGTCAATTCTGTTAGCAATAAGTTAGCTAGCTGGGACGCGGTCTGTGCGCCCAGCTCCGTAGTAGTAGGATCGCAGTTGCACACGATCTAGTCATGGGATGGCATGACTCAGTCGATGGTCGTGGCCTCGATTAGTAGCCTGTTAAATAGGACAGAAAACAGAAAATGCAGTAGCTGTTGAACACTGCAACACATTGAGTCTCTTTCCTTTCCAGTTCTACCACGAAACGTACGAGAGAGAGAGAGATCGAAACAACACTTGGTATCAGAGCCATGACAGGATCGACCAAGAGTAAGTCCCCTCCTCCGAAGTCCAGGACCCATTGGCATCGGCGCAGCAGCGGGAGCGCAGTCGCGGACGCAGCCTGACACGGCCAGGCGGGGGCGACGCCAGCACGCGCGAGATCATTGTGCGCGAGGTGGTGTGGGAGAGCGGCGGCGGAGGCGGCGGGCCGATGCATCTACCGATGCTGACTCGGACGAACTACACCGAGTGGGCCATCCTCATGTGCGTACAGCTGCAGGGGGAGTGTCTCTGGGAGGCGATCGACCCCGGCTCCAACGACGAGCGCCAGGAGCGGCTGGCGTTGGGTGCCATCCTTCGCGCGGTCCCGCCGGAGATGATACCAGTGCTCGCCGCCAAGGACAATGCGCAGGCGGCCTGGAGCGCGATCAAGGTGATGCGCGTGGGCGTCGACCGCGTCCACGAGGCAGGCAGGCAGAAGCTGCGCCGGGACTTCGAGAACCTGGCGTTCAAGAACTGCAGTCCCTGGGCGACACGGTGACGGAGCTCGCTGCCGTCCAGAAATTTCTCCGCGTCGTCCCGCCACGATACGCGCAGATGGCTTGCTCGATCGAAACCTTGCTAGATCTGAGCGAGCTGTCCATTGAGGAACTCAGCGGACGTCTGTCCGCGTCAGATGGACGCGGCGGTGAGGCGGCACCGGAGATAGGCGGCAAACTGCTGCTGACAGAAGAAGAGTGGGCGGCGCGGCAGCCCCAACGTCCACAGGGCTCGTCGTCTTCAGGCGGCGGTGACAAGAGCGGCAAACCCAAAGCACCGTCTGGCGACAGACCGGCGCACACTGGAAAGGGCGACCGCAAGCCCGGGAACTGCCGGTACTGCGGCAAGCCTGGCCACTGGGCAAAGGAGTGCCGCAAGGCACAACGCGATCGCGAGAAACGCGGGGAGGTTGCAAATCTCACGCGCGTCGAGGAAAAGGCAGAGGAGGGAGAAGAGCGCCCTGGTCTATACATGGCGCAACTCTGTACTCTGACACAGGGCGACGGCGCAGACGGCACGCAGGAAGTGAACCTGAACGAAGAGAAGGTAATTCCTGTGCCCTCACCTGACGGTGTTTGGTACCTGGACTCAGGTGCTAGCAGCCACATGACTGGCTGCCATGAGATGCTCACGGTGCTCGACGATTCGGTGCGCGGCACCGTGCGCTTCGGCAACGGCTCTGTCGTCAGGATCGAAGGACGCGGCACGGTCGTGTTTGAGTGCCTCACCGGCGACCAGCGCGTTCTCGGCGACGTCTACTTCATCCCGAGCCTCAAGAGCAACATCATCTCGCTCGGGCAGCTCGATGAGACGGGGTGCAAGATCACGATCGAGGACGGCGTCATGCGCATCCTCGACAAGGCGCGCAAGATCATGGCGCGGGTAAGCAGGACGGGCAACAGGCTGTACACGGTGCGCCTGCAGATCGCCTTCCCTGTCAGCCTGCTCGCGCTGAAGGACGACGACGCCTGGCTGTGGCATGGACGCTACGGCCACCTGCACTTCCGCACACTCAACAACCTCTCCAGCAAAGCTATGGTGTGTGGAATCCCGGAGATCAACCACGTCCACGAGTTCTGCGATGGCTGCGCGATCGGCAAGCAACACCGCACGCCGTTCCCGCGCGCCACGGCATTCCGTGCAGAACGCGCACTGGAGCTGGTGCACACGGACTTGTGCGGTCCTGTCACGCCGCCCACAGCCGGCGGTAAGAAGTACTTCTTGTTGATCGTTGATGATTACTCGAGGTACATGTGGCTTGAGCTGATCAGGACCAAGGACGAGGCGCTGCGCTTCTTCAAGAAGGTCAAGGCACTGGCGGAGAACGAGCAGAACTGCAAGCTGCTCGCGTTCAGATCGGACTGTGGTGGCGAATTCAACTCTGCAGAAATTCACTGAGTCCTGCGAGGTGAACGGCGTCAGACACTACACCACCGCGCCCTACACCCCGCAGCAGAACAGCGTGGTCGAACGCCGCAACCAGACGGTGGTCGAGATGGCACGCTGTCTTCTCAAGGCCATGGACATGCCAGGTCCATTATGGGGGAGGCGGTGAAGACCGCAGTGTACCTGCTGAACAGGGCGCCGTCGCGGAGTCTCAACGGCGTGACGCCGTACGAGGCGTGGCATGGCAAGAAGCCGAGCGTGCACCACCTCCGCATGTTTGGCTGTGTCGCCCATGTCAAGAAGCTTGGTCCAGGGTTGCACAAGCTCGCAGATCGCTCCGTGTCGGGCATCTTCATGGGCTACGAGGAAGGTGCAAAGGCGTACAGGGTGTATGATCCCGTGAGCAAGCGTCTGTACACGACGCGCGATGTCGCGTTCGAGGAACGCCGTGCATGGACCTGGACGGCACGGCTCACGGAAGAAGGAGACACGGTGCCACCGAGCTTCACTGTGGTGTACACCACAAGTGAGGACACTTCCGTGGTGGATGTGGGCGGTGAGGGACGCAGCGAGGCAAGTCCTTACCCGCGCTCACCGTCGCCAGTCGCGACCCCAGCAACAACACCTGCGACGCCAAGTCCAGCAAGCGAGCGCGACACAGAGGTGGTTGATGAACCTCTAGCTGCAGCACAGCCACGATGTCCAGTAGCACAGCCCACGCACCAGATGGCGACGCGAGCGCAGCACGGCATCTTTCGCCCGCACCCGCGGTACGCGCAGCTCGCCATATCTGAGGTCGATGGTGGCGAGTGCCTGTACCACATCATGGCAGAGGAACCTGTCAGCGTGGAAGCAGCAATGTCTGAACCTGCATGGAAGGAAGCAATGGAGGTGGAGCTCAAGTCCATCAGAGACAACGACACATGGTCGTGCTCGTCCTTGCCAGCTGGACACCGTGCAATTGGCATGAAATGGGTATTCAAGGTCAAGAAGGATCCTGCAGGAAATGTGATCAAGCACAAAGCTAGGCTGGTGGCGAAGGGATATGCCCAAAGACAGGGTGTAGACTTCGATGAAGTTTTTGCACCAGTTGCTCGAATGGAGACAGTGCATCTGCTGCTTGCTCTCGCTGCACACAGGAAATGGGAGGTTCATCACATGGATGTGAAGTCAGCATTTCTGAATGGCGACCTGTCAGAAGAAGTGTATGTGCAGCAACCTCCAGGGTTCACAATGGACAAGGATCCAAGCAAGGTTCTGAAACTGCACAAGGCCTTGTATGGACTCCGTCAGGCACCACGGGCATGGAACGCCAAGTTGGATGCCACACTTGGATCAATTGTGTTTACTCGATGCCCACAGGAACACGGGGTATACAGAAGAGGTGATTTAGTTTCCTTTCTGCTGGTTGGTGTGTATGTCGATGACCTGGTGATTACAGGAACCAGCACTGAAGAGATCACTGAATTCAAGTCACAAATGAAGAAAATGTTCGAGATGAGTGACTTGGGGCTTCTTAGTTACTACCTGGGAATTGAGGTGCAGCAAACTGCTGGGGAGATCACACTGTGCCAAGCTGCTTATGCAGAGAAGCTTGTGGAACGAGCAGGTCTGACGGACTGCAACTCGTGCCACACACCAATGGAACATCGACTGCAACTTCAGAAACTCGGGGGAGATGCAGCAGTTGAAGATGCCACTGCTTACAGAAGCTTGGTGGGCAGTCTTCGTTATCTGGTCAACACTCGACCAGACATTGCTCATGATGTTGGTGTTGTAAGCAGGCACATGGAGGCACCAGGCAAGGCACATTGGGCAGCAGTGAAGCAGATCATCAGATACATCAGTGGGACATTGGACTATGGTGTCAGGTACAAGTCTGAAGATTCAGGTGTTCTGCGTGGTTTCAGTGACAGTGACCATGCAGGAGACATCAATGATAGGAGAAGCACATCTGGCATTGTGTTCTTCATTGGCAACAGTCCAGTGTCTTGGTCATCACAGAAACAAGGAGTGGTGGCGGTCTCATCATGCGAGGCAGAGTATGTTGCAGCAGCAGCTGCGGCAAGTCAGGGAGTCGGGCTGAACAGGCTCATTGGTGAGCTCGAAGCAAAAGAGCAGCCGAAGTTTTTGCTGTTGGTGGACAACAAGTCCGCAATAGCATTGTGCAAGAATCCAGTACATCATGGACGCAGCAAGCATATTGACACCAAATTCCACTACACTCGTGAGAGGATTGAAGAAGGGGAGATGGATGTCGATCATGTTCGAACTGAAGAACAGCTCGCTGACATTCTGACAAAGGCTCTTGGACGAACCAAGTTCGTGGAGTTGAGGCAGAAGATTGGCGTGCAGAAGATCATCAAGATGCAGGTTTGAGGGGGAGAAATGTTGATCAAACGCTGCTTCTCTCTCTGAACCTGAATAATTCTGAAACACTGTCGTTGTTTACTGTAGCTCGTCAAGCTGTTTTCGGCAACGGCTGAATTAGTTCAGTTAGGTGTTTCAGTTAGTCAATTCTGTTAGCGATAAGTTAGCTAGCTGGGACGCGGTCTGTGCGCCCAGCTCCGTAGTAGTAGGATCGCAGTTGCACACGATCTAGTCATGGGATGGCATGACTCAGTCGATGGTCGTGGCCTCGATCAGTAGCCTGTTAAATAGGACAGAAAACAGAAAATGCAGTAGCTGTTGAACACTGCAACACATCGAGTCTCTTTCCTTTCCAGTTCTACCACGAAACGTACGAGAGAGATCGAAACAACACGCAATACATGTCGCCCGACGCTTGCTGTTTTTTGGGCTTACGCGAGATAATCGGAAGCGTATACGGATCAGTAATTAGCGCCCAAGATAAGCGGCGAGCGTTGCGAGCGTGAGCGCTTGGTTACCAATTTTATGTTGTTAGATTTATTTTTATTACTTAAGCGTCTAGTTAAGCGCTTCCGCATTGTGGATGCTCTAAAACTAACTACTTATACCTTGCAAAATGACAAATATCGATATTGATATGCGTCTGCACAAGAAAGTGTTAAAGGAAAGGTGGTGACAGTCGTCAACTCGTCATACACCGCATATCTTCACCATTAACCACTAACACTAATGTATATATATTAAGTAACGTCAATGGATTGATTGACAGTCAGGTTACTCGGATACTACTTGTACTGCTACTCTCGGTTCCGAGTCCATGACAAATAGTACTGCTACTTGTAACGCGTATTACTGAAGAATTTGGATCTTCATTGGATTGGACGAGGCAGATTCTCTGTCGCTGTCGTTGAATCGTTTTCAGAGCTCAGAGTTTACGATTGATCGGTGTTCATGGAGAAGGAAAGCTCGATATCACTACAGTGAAGCTGGATTAGTCCGGCAAGCATAGCTTTCAGAATGCGGAAATCACATGATGCTGTTGAGATGTGCCTTCTGGCTATAGTATATGCTTTGTAGTCTTAGGAGGTGATTTGGATGCCACAACAAGAGGGCTAACAGGTTCATAGAGTTCTAGGCTTAGTGGGTCGTCATGCTTTTGACCATCTAAAAAAAATTATGACGCTCTTAAACAGTTCTAGATTGTCCATTTACTTTGTATAGTGATGTCTTTGCGCATTTACTTGCCATTAGTTGGCAGGAGTTAGATGAAAAAAAGCAAATCTGAATAATATACATATGGAAATACCACAAGTAAAATAATTAAAATTGTTTCTTTAGAGTTTTTCAAAAGAAATTATGTGTGTGGAAATTCTGAATTAGGTTTGGCAAAACCCTCTCAAACTATTCATTTTTAAATGACATTCAAGTATTATGGTAATTTTTGACACACTTCAAGATTATTTGTCTCCAATCAAGTGTTTTTTGCATGGGAAAAAATAGCGCGCTATAGCGCCGCTAATAGCACGCTATGTCTCGCTAAATGTATCAGTGTACAATGTCTCGCTAATAGCACGCTATAGCGTGATATAATACGCTAATAGCATATTTTAAGGCCGACGCTATATTTCTATAGTGCGCTATTTTTTTTCCTTGGTTTTTTGTAGTCCAAGAGTGTGTGTGTCGCGAACAGGAGTTATCTAGTACGAAAAAAAATTGTCGGAGCGAAACGCGCACCCAGCGGCCCAATGCCGATTTCTCGCTCGCACGGGCAAACCCGAAACGCGCGGCCGCCGCACCAGCTCGCGCCTCCCCTCACCCGCTCTCGCGCGCATGCAATGCATGACGACGACGCCCTGACGCCCACCGCCACGCCCACCGCCCCATGGCCGGCTTCCTCCACCGCCACGTCCTCCCGCCCTTCCGCCGCCCGCCGCTCCCCTTCTTCCACTCCGGCGCCGGCGCGTCCTCCTCCTCCGCCCAGCCCCAGCGCCGCCGCCCATGGACGCCCCGCCGCATCCTCGACCCGGGGGACGATGTCGTCCTCAACTGGAACCGCCTCTTCCTCGTCAGCTGCATGGTCGGCCTCTTCGTCGACCCCATGTACTTCTACCTCCTCAACCCCGAGGACAACGCCTGCGTCAGATGAACATGAGAATCGGGGTCGCCGTCACCGCCATGCGCACCGTCGCCGACCTCTTCTACCTCGCGCACATGATCCTCAAGTTCCGCACCGCCTTCGTCGCGCCCAACTCCCGCGTCTTCGGCCGCGGCGAGCTCGTCAGGGACCCCGACCAGATCGCCATCCGGTACCTCAAGAACGACTTCATCATCGACCTCGCCGCTATGCTCCCAATCCCGCAGGCATCCCTTCCTCGCCCTCTCTATCTCTCTTTCATCAATCCACAAGACCGCATTTCAAATCTCGCAATCTCTGTATATTGTACATATGTTGCTCTTCACATGTGTTAATCTCAAAAAAAAAAAAGTCTCTTAAATGTGATTGCATCGAAAGCTGTTCATGTTTTCCAGATGCAAGTAATAATCCCGTCTTCCTTTCTTGTGCATGCCATGATTTAGGTGCAAGCGACAACAGAGTATTTATCTTCAGATATTGATGCATTATATACTACCGTTTCCCTGAAAATACTGGAGCTGATCAAATGATGTGTTAAAATTACATATATATGTATAATCAGGATTGTTTCAGAGTCAAACACAATAGCTAGATTGAGGTTCTTAGTGATGATCACATTTATACCATGCTGTGGCTTAATTTGCAGGGCTGTCAGCATTGCATATTTGATAAGCTGAGTAAGTTTGTTCTCGCAGATAATTATCTGGTTTGTCATACCAGCTGTGAGCAACTCCTCGGCAAACCACACCAACAACACACTCTCAATGATCGTGTTGATCCAGTACATACCAAGAGTGTTCCTCATCATATCCCTCAACTCCAAGATTGTCAAGGCCAGTGGAGTGGTCACAAGAACTGCCTGGGCAGGGGCTGCTTACAACCTGCTTCTCTACACATTGGCTAGTCATGTATGTCGTCTTTTCCACATTCCATTTTGATCATAAAGATTCCAGGCTTGCCTTCTATTTAGTGAAGTTTAATATGACCATGGTGCGTATGTATGCAGGTCCTTGGGGCTCTGTGGTACCTGTTGTCCATTGAGAGGCAGTACACCTGCTGGGTGGACGTCTGCACAAATGAGAATGGTACTGTCCCTGGAATACCGAAATGTTCCATGACCTATCTGGATTGCAAAACGATACACGATCATAATCGGATCAAGTGGTACGCGGTTAGCAACATCGATAAGGAGTGCAAACTTCCTGATGCAACATATAAGTACGGATTATTCGCCGATGCTCTGAATCTCAGTGTCGTCAGGGCGTCATTCTTTGAGAAGTATCTCTACTGCCTCTGGTGGGGTTTCCGGAACTTGAGGTACGTACATATAAAGATGGTGTTCTTTTTTATGTGAGAACTGAATTCTCAGTGACATCATTACACATGATGATGATGATGCAAGGATAACTGATTCTGTGCTCATTTTCTGCAAATTGCTAGTTCCTATGGACAGAACCTGCAGAACACCACCTACAGGGGGGAGACCATATTCTGCATCTTGATATGTATCATGGGCCTTGTCTTCTTTTCACATCTCATTGGAAACATGCAGGTATTTTTTTTTCATGAAAACTTTTTTTCCTCAAATTTTTTCCTGCGATTGTGGATATCCCCAAATTAACATGGGTGCAGATAATTCTCAAACTTAAGCCTTCATGCGCAATAATTAACTATTATCACACGACAGTACAACTGCTTAATTATTTTGTCACTGAACCATACTGTTTTCAGCATTACAACATCGTAAATTGGTCTTTGGTTTGCTTGCAGACATACCTGCAGTCGATGACGGTGAGGCTGGAGGAGTGGCGGGTGAAGCGGCGCGACATCGAGGAGTGGATGCGTCATCGTCAGCTTCCCCTGGAGCTCCAGGAGCGTGTCCGGAGGTTCTTCCAGTACAAGTGGCTTGCCACCAGGGGCGTCGACGAGGAGTCCATCCTCCAGTCTCTGCCGCTCGACCTCCGCCGCGAGATCCAGCGCCACCTCTGTCTCGCCCTCGTCCGCCGAGTGCGTCCGCACCACGCCATTGCTACTCCTCTCCGACGTCGGCACGGTGATCTGACACCAAAGTTGGCATTGTTCACTTCTTGCAGGTGCCGTTCTTCTCGCAGATGGACGAGCAGCTGCTGGACGCCATCTGCGAGCGGCTGGTGTCGGCGCTGAGCACCAAGGACGCGTACATCGTGCGGGAGGGCGACCCGGTCAACGAGATGCTCTTCATCATCCGCGGCGAGCTGGAGAGCTCGACGACGGACGGCGGCCGGACCAACTTCTTCAGCTCCATCACGCTCCGCCCGGGGACTTCTGCGGCGAGGAGCTCCTGACGTGGGCGCTGATGCCCAACCCGAGCCTCAACTTCCCGCAGTCGACGCGCACGGTGCGGTCGGTGACGGAGGTGGAGGCGTTCGCGCTCCGGGCCGAGGACCTCAAGTACGTGGCCAACCAGTTCAAGCGCCTCCACAGCAAGCGGCTGCAGCACGCGTTCCGGTACTACTCCCACCAGTGGCGGAGCTGGGGCGCCTGCTTCGTGCAGGGCGCGTGGAGGCGGCACAAGAAGAGGAAGCTCGCCAAGGAGCTCATGAAGCAGGAGGGCCTCCTCTTCGAGGACGGCCAGGGCGGCGACGACGACCGCGGCGGGGCTGGCGCCGCCGCCAGCGACAGCGCGCCACTGCTCGGCGAGTACAAGGATGCGACTGGCGCAGGCGGCGCCGCGTCCTCCTCGTCGGCTGAGGGGGGCGACGCCGGCAACACGCACCTGGGCGTCACGTTCCTGGCGTCCAAGTTCGCCAAGAACACCAAGAAGGGCGCGCACCAGAAGGTGGTGGCGCAGCAGAGGATCGACGATGTGTCCAGCATGAAGTTCCCCCAGCTGGCCAAGCCTGACGAGCCGGATTTCTCTTTGCACACCGAAGACGTGCTGTAGAAAGAACACGACGTCCATCTGTAGTGTGCTGCCGACCACCACCACCGTACCATTTGTTCTTCTTCTCTTCTTTCTGTCACTCACTGACGCTGGTCAGGATCATGGAAGTGTACTTACGTAGATAGAAGAAGCTGGAGTTGCATGTTGTACTGTACACTAGTGCTGATTTAGCAAAGTTGATCTTACTTGAGTTCAGAGTGTTTTTAGCGATTTAAGTGTACTCCTGCGGTGGGTGCAGGGTGCTGCATGAAGATGAGCAATCGACCAGAGACATGTTTTGTTTAGAAACACCGGTTACGAAAAGTGCTATTGGACGCCGGTCTCAGTGGAGTAGTCTTTTTTTTTTTAAATATGTAAAACCATATTTTAAAATCTCATTTTTGTTTTCAAAGTACAAGAGAAAATCTACATATCTAGTATCTCGGCGATATTAATATATACTGTACTATTTTTCAAAAAAAAAAATTTCACAAATGGTTCTCACAAAAAATACAGAAGATGAGGATCACAGACGTTTTTTTTTTCCTTTTTAAATCCACAATTTTGTAACGTTTTATAGCGCAAATTACAACGTATGTCTATGCGAAACTTTGCAGATATATACTCTGAAATCATAGCATTATGTATTCACACACAAAAATTTGATCTTTCTGAATTTTGTTAAATAATATTTTCTTTAAAAATATATTTCGGGCTCCATGGAGTCTGGGTTCTAAAACTATGGCTCTCCACCGGTTACCCCGTTTATTTTGAAATAGAGCGCATGTTAGATTTGTTATAAGTAGAAACTTGTGAAGTTTAACCTAGTTGGAAAAGATGAAAACTTACAATACCAAAGATATATGATATAAAAATATATTTGATGATGAATCTAACTATCATGATTGATATTGTGGATGTTGATAAATTTCTCTATAAACTTCGTCAAAATTTGCAAAGTTGGAATTATGACAAAACTAATACGTACTACAGATATATTGCGGAGGCACACACCCACACAATGCCTAGTGGACATTAGAGTCGTCACTACGTCACAGTTGAGATCTAAGGGCACTTTGGTTGGGGCATTTTCCAAAAATCCATACAAATTTCCAATTAGGGGCAAATTTCTAAAGTGACTCGAACAATATGGCTGTAGAGCTATTTTTCAAAAGTTCCCCGCGACCTACGGCTAAGCCAGCCGGAGGAGGACAGGGGCGAGGAAAGAAAGGCCTGGGAGGAGGAGAACCAGGGGCGGGTGGGCCCGAGTACGGACAGGGAGGAGGACGATCAGCGGTGGGATGTAAGGCGGAGGCCTTGCCGGCGCCGACGCCGGGATCATCGCTGCGTGCGGGGAAGGAGAGAGTCTCTAGCGGACGCGTGCGGGGAGAAAGACTCTGGAGTCGTTCGGGTTGGTTGAAGCGTAATTCCATGCGGTTCGAAGCTCGAGACCTCTGAAATTTTGCGATGCGCTACGGGGGCTGGGCTCGGAATTGTTTCACGTTTCCCGTTTCTAGGCCCGAATACGGAGCACACCCAAACAACTGAATTCGGGTTTGCCAATTCCAAATTAGCAATTCAGATGCAAGGCAAACCTACCAGTATCTCTAAACATAGATAAATAATTAACTCAACAAAGTCTAAACTAATTGCATGAATCATTTCTTCAATGCTCACTAGTAGAAGTGTACCTTCCACACTACATCCCTCTAGTTTGAACTCATTCCATCTTCGACGAAGGCAATGTGTTCATCGATGCAGTACACACCTTCAATTAGTTCTTCGAGGCCTCTCTTACATAAGAGTGAATTTCATTTGTTGGGCACTTGTAGCCATGATTTGTTTTTTCGGGAATGTACCGGCAGCACCATGTATAAGTTCTAGTGAAAAAGTCTATACTTGCATATAATGTACTATCAGACTGAACCGAGATAAAAGGAACTTTAGAACTTATTAGGGCCCTGAGCTCATTTTCTTCATCAACCCTGTGCACAAAAATTTGGATCTCATTATTTTTCTCATAGAATTCAAAGTAGGTGCTATGAAAACAAACTTGTACATGTCGATAGCAGCCATGTCATGCACAGTGACATCTCTGATTTTTTAGAAGACGGTCTTACCAAGAGGAGCTCTAATTTTAGGTACCACTTCTCCCATCACAGCTCACATATATACGGAAAAATATATATTTAGATTAGTACACTACAAGTCTATAACACAAACACAACCAACATCAAACTCGCTAAAGTAAATTATGTTATGATCATACATGTCATGGAAATTCTATGTTTCTCTTCCTTTAAGGTGTCCACTATTATGTACCCGGTGAGCTTAAAATTGTAAGCTCTTCCTCATCCTCTTCTACCTCCTCCTCTTCATTTTCTTCCACATCATATTCCACATATTTGAAATGGACAACATCACCAATCTGAATTGCTGGGTTGCGCAACGGCCCAAGATCTATACTATGAAGATATGCAGCACCCCATAATGCTAGATTCAGAAAACTTACTACAACTGGTGTGGAAGATCTTGTTGTAGTCGAGGTAGATGTTCGTGAAGCCTGGTGAAGAATCTCATGTCCACGCCGGGAGGTGAGATTGTTATCGATTCGTATCGTCGAGGGACTACTCGCGCAGCCCCGCTCTAGCAGTATCCACATGTACACCACGCCAATCCGTCAATGTTTCGCCGTCGAGAGCTGCTTGCAACCGACGAAGAGAGACTGGCTTGCAGCATAGTTTAGGTGGTTGATCTAATCAAACTTGATTAGAGCAATATAAGACTAGAGAGATCTAATTCTCAACACATGAGATCTAATTAGAGAGAGATTAGATCGATGTCTAATTAGAATAATTAGAGCATCATCTACTTGCACAATATCTCAAGAGAGAGGAACTTGTGCAAATCTTGCAATTGGTGTGTTCTCCTTGTGGGAGGGGGTGGAGTATATAAGGGGGAGAGGGGGGCTGGTGCGCCGGCCCTAGTAGGCCAGCCGGCCGCTCCCCCAAGTCGGTTTGGGTGTTGGAGTCCATCTAGGACTCCATCCCTCCCCTTCTTCCTTTTTGCCAATTTCCTTTATTCCTTTCCTAGTTCAATTAGGACTCCTTTAAATCTCCAATTTGAACAAGGAAGGAGAGGAGGGGACTTGGTGCGGCCAGCCTTGAGGTGGGGCCCATGCGGCCGGCCCACACTAGGTGTGGCGCGGCCTGCAGGGCACCTCCCTCTCTCCTCCGACGCATCCCCCCTTCCCGGCAAACCTCCGAAGCTCTTCTGGTATCTTTTATACTCTATAGATATCATCGACTCTATCCAATGATGTCGGAAACACTTTCCGGCATCCTGAAACATCTCATGTTTGCCATATTTCTCTGTCAGGAAATTCTGCCCTATACCGGCATTATTTCCCTCTCATGATAACTTCACCGGAACACATCCGAATCACTCCAGATTTATTCATGTGACATCGGAGGGATTCCGACCACTTCTGATGACCACTAAAACTACATCATTATTCTCTCAATCCTTCTTGAACAATCTCTGTTCCATTACTTATTCTAGTTCAAACCCAAAAGCCACCGTTATGGTCCCCATTACGGCCGGACGTTAGATGACAATCAAAGCGTGAGTGTCGAACAAGCGGTCACTAGATGTTCTCAAGGTATAGGAACTAACTAATGAAAACTCTGTAAGACGAAATGTTATTCTTCATCTCAACGATTTGTCTCATAGCAAGATCATAGGGTGGATCGGTTCAGTACTATTATCATTACGATAATAAACTCCTATAGTTATATGACTTATACAAAGCCCATGATCAGGAAAACATGATCATCAGATAACAAGATAGGCTAGTCATAGAGACATGACTAGGAACACTTTTCCTTGTTCATATCTCTACACGTGCATCGGAGGTTTTCCTCTTGAATACTTTGTATTCACTATTCAAGTGCCCAATGCAGTTGTAGCATAAAGATATAAACTATTAATAATGAATTTGGAGATAAAATAATACTAAATATTATTGTCTCTAGGGCATATCTCCAACAGTCTCTCACTTGCACTAGAGTCAACAATGATTCTAGTTAGTACGATGTCATAACACCAAATGGAACTTAGGTGCTACTAATACTCCTGCATGCGGTCCGAGCCTGTGCCTCACATTTTGATCCAATCAAAATCCTTAAACTTGTTTAACTCTTCTAGATGTCAAACTTGACAATGCAAAGTCGGATTTATTAGGAATTGGATTTCGGCATATCCGGTTCCATAGTAGCATTAATAATTCCAATCGTCTCCGAATGAAATTGTCATACCGTCTATTGAAACCTAACCAAGTCAATGACTTTTATCCAATAACTTGCTTATCATGACGTCTCACATCAATGATGCAACTATCCTTTTATAGAAAATCTATGTATGTTGTAGAATCACTCATAATAGTCTTAATGTTTGATAGAATCAAAACATACAGTATTTATCAATTGAAAACATCACTCTCTGAATTGAAATCAATTAAGATTCGATTTCATAATTCCAGCACAAATAAATATATGAGGAACTTCTGAATATATTATTTGAAGCTTTACAAAATCTTCCAAGTCAAAAACTTTTGTAATATCACTATCAGGTTTTCATTTTAAAACAAAAAACCTTCAGGATTAATTACACTTTTAATTAACTGCCTTTATGAGAAAACTATTACCAAGTATTTCTCTTACTGCCGGTGACTAAATATAATTTAGTACATTGGAAACTTTCCGGCTTTATGTGCTACTACAGAAATGAACAAGAAAAACCATATAAAATATGATTTGATCTTATTCCTATCAATTTGCTCATCACTGACTACGAAGGTCAACGTATCTTGCAAAATATGTTGCTGCATGTTTTGAACAAATCTCATTGTCTCAAAACACAATTCGAATTACCTTTCAGAATTGTTCTAAGCACATTCATACTCATGTTTATTAAATTTCCAATCTATCTCATAGACAAAATTCAATAAGCCAATTTTTGACCTTTTATTTAAAACACCTTTTAAAATATTTATTTCACAGGATATACATTTTTGAATTCGGCCTAGCCTCAATTCAACAAATATAATGCCAGCTCCCACTGACTTTTAAGTCCCTTCGATTTACATAATGAAAAGAATAAAATTCTTAATTCATTACTATGACTGACTTCAAACACTCATAACATAATTATCTAGATTATCCAGTAATCCAAAACAATTATTCTTAGCAATAACATTTGCTACTTAGATCCTTTCAACAGCCCTAGGCACATGATATGACAAGTTTTCAACTTATCACTATCGTTCGTCCTTGATAAAACAATTTCAATCAAGACTAGCCTTATGAATATATAAATATTCACATATGTTCTTCCTTTATGCAATATTCATGCCAAGTGATTTCACATCACATCCAAAATACTCTCAAGATAGAATCTTGGAGCTACATGAAATTTCTCCTTTTGGATCTCATTTGACTTTTCAGTCAATCACGAGTATTCACCTTGTGCTTGAACCGTTTTGCATTTTGATCATGTTCTCAGACATTTTGATAATTATATCACCTAGTGATAATATCATTAAATTCTTCACAATATCATCTTATTATAATACCTAGTTCGAATTATGTATCACATACATGAATTCCCGGATAAAGCAATGACATGAAAAAATTTGCATGTTAACCCTTCATTCTAACTTTACTCTGAAGACTCCCAATCTTAACTTAGTATTTTATTTCCACTACAAACTTTATGAGAAGACACTTTTCTCCAATTCCAAAGTCAACATGCACTTGGATTCGTTTGTGGAAATAACTGCCAATACAAAATTGTACTTCAATGCAAAACTTATGTCTAATTCGAATCACAACTTTGATTCAAGAATTAACATCCCGAAACTTCATGAAAATAACTCTAAGTTAAACTTGACGTAGATTCTAAATACAAACAAAATATTCTATTTACTTTTAGTGGGATATTTGGAGTATTTACATCTCACACAACAAGACACTTGGACATATTTATTATAACAATCTTATTAATCTTTGTCTCACAAAAGATTTCATTATCATGAGTAATGTGACTAAGAAAACTTTCTTTTGTCAATCAAGTTATAATACATTTTATTAAGTTCTTTTAACTTTATCAAATCTCTTTGATCTCCTATTTTGATTCACACATACTCCCACTTAATTTTATGAAACATTGCATCTTCAATAATTTCATCCACTGTATTTCATTAATATGCAACTTCATATTAAATCTTCAATATAATTTAATTAATGGGTAGTCTCCACACCTTTACGTAATTTTTGAAATTTACTAGTGCCAAGCACTTTGCCAGTTTCGAATTTAACCAAATACCTAGTATTTGTGGATTTCGATTTTTATTAAGTGCGCAACACTTCATAAATTTCGAATTGCTCAAGTGCCCATCACTTTTGTGAATTTTATTTTTATCCATTTAATCTTGGATTAACTTTAAGAGTCTTAAAAGTGAACCAACAAAAAACTTCTTCCAAAATTAAAGACTAAACAAAAATCAAACATCATTCAAAACTTTCAATGATATCTCGAATCAAAACATTTAAGACTTAACAAAACTTAATTAAAGACATATTACAATAAAGAAGATCATCATAAACCGAATTCCCAAAAGTGTGAACTCCCACACATACTTTAATATTCGAACATAACTTTGTTCCAGAATCTCAAAATATTCATTACAAAATGATCAAACTTAAAATAATTCCTATTTTAAAGTCCTAGTGTAGATCTCCTTCATTGACTTGGAAATGTAGATGAAGCAGTGGTCCTGGCGCCTTAAGTACCTTCTTCTTCCACTTCCTCCACTTCTTTCCAACCTTCTTGACTCTTTTCCTTTTCATAATGCGATCATGCAACATGAAAAATTTCAGTATTTTAATACCAAAATATATTCAAGTCAAGAATATTTCAATAACACTTGTATAACTTTTATACCTTTTGTGGACATGCCACTGGTCTTGTAGGAAAGATGTCATCTGTAACATCCCCACATTTTTGGAAGCAAGAAAAACTCAATAAATTAAGACTCAAAATTTGGAACCAAGAAAAACTTTTTCAAACCTCTAGCATTTGGATGTGTTTTTCTTTTGATTGCCTAGTTTGGCTTGTTGTGACTCATTGTTTTCATTGGTGACCTCTATTTAATAACCCATATAAAAAGCAACCAAGTTTTGAATAGACCTTTGTGTTAAATGTTTTGGCAAATAAAATATCCATATATCTTCTCCTATCTTATTTTCAACAAACATTTCAAAACCCTTGTTTTAATATTCTTTGAAAAATATTTCTAAGGAGTGGTTTAACCCTCCTTCTTCAAAAATCTTGTCATAGTCATATTGGTTACCACCTCATAAGTAAATTTGTTTTATCACAAAATTAGGTTATTTGTTCAATTGGTGGTGTGCTCGAACCTTTTTGCTTATAGTTGATTTAGGTGCCTGGACAGAGAACTTGCAGATGAATGTGTCAACATATGCTTATGGTGTGGTTGTGTGAACTTATTGCTTTGCTTGCACTTCTAGCTTGGTGGTATGATTTGGTGGTACCCCAAATACAAATTTAGCATGTTTAGACCAAATTCAATGATCTTCATGTTTATTAAAACATAGCTAATCTAGAGCCCTGGATTAAGCATTGCTTGTGTCATTTTTGCAATGCACCTCGACAATCTTGTTCCTTGAACTTCCTATTTTTAGTTTTTGCTTGGTTTCATAGTTTGAAAACTTGGATTAGCACAAAACCATCTAGGTGTTTAGGCCTACTCAAATCAGAGACCATTTGGTCATTTTTCACAAACTGCACATATCTTAAAATTATTTCTTTAACTTTTAGTCTAGGAACCTTTTTGTTTCTTCACCATTAGGTCACCCCACTCATGTTTTTGCTTAGCATTGTGTGGTAGTTAAATTTAGGCTTGGTTGATTTAGGGAAAAATAAAACAGAAAAAGGAATAAAAGAAATAAAGCAAAAGTGGAAATTGGCCTAAACCCTAAACCTAACTAAACCCAGCCCCTCACCTCACACCTCTGACCCCCCCCCTCTCTCCCTCTGACCAGGTGAGCATCCTAGTCAGCTAGGACCCGCATGTCACCCCCTCAACACCCCTCTCCACCACTCTCCCTTCTTTTTTCCAAACTTGGCCAATGGAAGTTCACCCACCCCCTCTCCCACTGGCCAGGTCACCTCACCCCGACCAAACCACCCTCTGCCCCCTCTCCACCGCCAGGAGGGCCAATGGAGGCAGCCCTAGCCCACTCCCCCACCTCCTGGTCCGAAAACCCTAAAAAGGGTGGGCATTGTCTAGAGCCCGACCCCGGCCTCTCCTTCCCCTCTTTCTTCCCCCAGAGCATGCACACCACTCACCCCACCCCACCCCTGCAGCCCCTCGCAAGCCCCTCGCCTATGCCGCTCGAGAGCGTGCAAGAAAGCCGCCGGCCGCCGTCGGAGGAAACCAGCCGTAGCCGCTGTTTCTCTCGCCCATTTTCCGCCATTGTTGGCCCCACGAGTTCCCCTCTGCAAGAGCTCACTCCCTCCCCTCTCCTTTTGACCAGAGGCAGCCAGTGGAGCTCGCGCCCGTGCTCGTCCCATGGAAGACGCCGCCGTCGCCGGCTCGGATCCCGGCCACCTCCGTTGGCGCCGTCGACACCTGCGCCCCTCCCTCGACCCACTCCACCATCCCCGACCCTCCACTGCCGCCTGCACGCCCTAGGTGAGCCGCCCGCCGCCGCGCCATCCTTCCTCTCGCCGGCCTGCATGCGCATGCGCGAGATGGAGACGACGACTGCGAGCCGTCGATCTTGAGTTTGAATCCCGCGCCGCGGGCTGTTTTTCCGCGCGCTGCGCTGCGCTGCAGCGCAGATGGGCCGGCCCAGCTCGCCCGCCCGGCAGATCCGCGTTGACCCCGGGCAGATCTGGCCCGTGACTATTTTTTTTTCTCCGAGATTTTATTCTTTTCTGTGTGCTTCTATTTCTGGTCTGTTAGTTTAGTTCAAAATAAAATAGTTAAACTTGCAATTTGTGCAAACCAAAAATCACAGTGGTAAAGCAATGAGTCTAGAACCATGTCCAACTTGCAGATCTCAAAAATATTAATTTTTGTATCTATGAAAAATGTTTTGCTGTCCCTGGTTTAAAATACTGTTTCATCAATAACTTGAGGTTTGTTAATCCAAATTGAGTAAATTCAATTGTTTTGGAATTCTAGGGACAGTAGAAGTCAGTAGAAATTAACCTCATGGGTTTGTGATGATTAGTTTTGAAATGGCATGTGTTTGAAGTTTGGACCAGTAGGGTTTTCTAGCATTTAATTAGATTTATGTGAATAAGATTTTGGACTAAATCCAATTGTAGTAGTTTCTAATTCATACAAAGAACCCAAATCTAGCTTTTCATAAAATTTGGCTGAACAGAACACCCTGGACTAAATAAACTCTAAAAATGGTGTTTTCTGCCTATTAAAAATGATAAAATAAATAATTGGTCTTTTATGAAATTGTTTCTTTTGTTGTGTGTGGAATATTAAGGTACTGTAGATCACTACTTAATATTGTTCTTAATATGTTAGTACTGTTAGTGCTTAAGTAAAAACAAAATGAAGTTAGTTGTAAAAAAAGCTACTAGTGCCTAAGGAAATAAAATAAATTAATTATGCTTGTTTGCTTAATTACATGATTATTGGAATAAAGTAAACTTCACTAATAAAGTTCTTCTTAGCTACTGGTTGTTTTAAGTTTATTAGTGATGTTTAGTTTTACAAAATTGAAAGTGATTCAAAAAGGTTGTCTAATTATCACCTTAACCTTATTTTGTAAATAAATAATAAATAGGTTTTGTAGTTGCCAAACATGGTTGTGTGGTTTGATATGTTTGCCTTGTTAGTTGAACTTGGTAGTCCTTAAGTTTAATACTAGCATGAGTAGTTTGTTGATGTCCCTATCTTAACTTGGTGGAATAGTTTAATAATAGAAAATAATTAGTAACTTAACTTTTGTCTGAATTATTTCCTAAAAACTAAAGAGATACTTTTGTCTGAAGTATTTCCTAAACTACGGTAACAGCCCTTGTTAAGTGACCTAATCACCCTAAGTGGAGTTTTGCTTTAGGGTTTAGTTAAAACCCCTTTTTTTTAACTAGTAGGGTTGTTGTGTATATATGCTTAGGTGTGTTTGTTGTTTGTCTTAATTATATGGACTTGATGTTTGTTGCTGTTTTAGCTAAGTGAGTGATTTGCTTTTGATTGTTAGTTTAGTGCCCTATGCAATGCTAGCTGTTTATTATGTTCTTGTGGCAATGTCTTGTATTCTGAGTGTTGTTCCTTTTCTTGCTTACGACGTTAGATACGATCGGGAAGGAACTGGAAGTGAGGAGTGAACCTGAGGAACATCAAGGTCAAGACCAAGGACATATTGCCAAGCCAGGCAAGCCACCTCACCACTCTACTGAAATCCTATTATTTTTACAAGCATGTTTTGTTTTCAAAATAAAATCATGCATGTTTTATTTCCTTTGTGGCATCTTGACACCCAAAAACTATTTTACAAAATACTGTTTGGCCAAAAGATATCTACTAGTACATAATAGGTTTTATAAGAATAAGTCTTCACTTGAGAAGCCTTCTACTGAATGCGCTATCACGAAAATTATATTTTCTAGTAGTATATCCTTATAATCTTATCTCAAAACTATAGGATGGGAGCCTGGTTTTGACGAAATGTTTTCGGAAGAAAACCCGAGTCGCTGGGAGCGATCGGCGAGAAAGTATTTTATAAAACCCATGTTGCTGGGAGCAAATGGAGATGTTCATGAAAACCCGAAGTGCTGGGAGCATTCGGTGAGTTTACGAAAACCCGAGCTGCTGGGAGCAGTCGGAGGTGGAGATGTTTTTGAAAAACAAAGTACAGCCCTAGCGGCCGCCCGAACAATTAACCCGTGCAACCACATTACCTGACATGGGTAGGGCTTGACCGGAAGCTTGTTTGTATTAATATGGAGCTTCCTCAATTTGCTTAGGGGGTGGCTATGGCCCCTGAACTGGTTGTCGCCTAAGAGAGTGGGACATAAAGAGAGTGGGATTAAGTTCGCCACCAGTTGCACCGATTAGGTCCCCTGTCTTGGCTGTCGGACACCATGGGATGGGTCAAACGGTGCCGGGGGAAACAACCTAGTTGAAGAGGTATCTCTGTATTAGTATGGACATAGTGGAAAGTCTTGATTAGTGTCCCGACGTTTGACGTATTGTCGTCGGGCAATCCGTGGGGTGATCCGCAGCGGTGACCTATTTGATGTGGTGAAAGTGCACCCCTCTGCAGAGTGTAAATCTATTCGAATAGCCGAGTCCTCGGTCATGGACGGTTGGAAAGGCCACCGATCTAGGCGTATGGGCACTTTTATGCTTTAAAAAGAAACTGTTTTTGGCAAAGGAGAAAGGAGACATCAAGGAGGTACCTGGGAGGTACGGATTTGGGGAGAAGATGGTTGGTCTCGGGGAGTCAACCAGTCGGAACCCGGAAAGGAAAAAGGGGCATCCCTATCCTAGTGTTTTGAAGAAAGTTTTACAAAAGTGTTTTCAAACGTGGAAAAGGGTTTCTGCCATTTCTAAAAGAAGGAGAATGATTTCTCCAAATGCCTTTTTCAACAAAGATATAGAGATGTTGTGTTCTCTATGTCTAAAAGCATCGTTTGCGAAAATTAAGCTCTATAGTCATATATAGCAGCTATCCCAGTTTTCGAAAACGCTTTTATTGCATTACCATGAAAACTTAAGCCTGGTGGTGGTCTTGCGAGTACGTAATTGTACTCATGGCTGTGTCCCTGGATATTCCAATGTCCAGATTTCAACGAGGGGATGTACGACGAGGAGAAGGAGTACGCCGACGATTACGCCAACTGAGTGTCACCGGTCAACTGCTCTGTGGGAATGCGTCCGGTTGCGACGGGGGCCGACGCTAGTCGAAAGCTTCCGCTATATCGTAGTTAATTCCATCCTGCGTGACGATGGTTGCAGACTTGGTCGTGTGACCACCATTTATGTAAGTCTTGTACTAATCGAGTTGGATGATGTAACTCTGAATACCATGTTGGTTATGTGATCGCGATGCACTGATCATTGGGATCGTGATCTGTTTTCATAACGAGGGCACCTCGGACTGGTAAATCTGAGGGGTCCTCACACCATCATCAAATGATGCACGTAAACATCCATCTCAGCTGATAAGAGCATTTCGAAGACTTCCTTGACTGTCTTCTCCACTTCCATCAATTTATAACAAGCCACAAAAGCATAGTAGTATGATGGTAGTGATCTTAGAAGTGTGTCAACAACTTGTTTTTCTGGAACTGGTCGCCCAATATCCTCAAGCTTCCTAAGTATCTTGTAGAACTTAACCTTGTGCTCCCTCATCAAGCCTCCGCTCGCTAGTTTGCACGATGAAAGTTCCCCATAGAATTTTTAATTAGCATGACATAACTGGAAGCAGAACCGAGCCTTTAAAGCTTCCATAAGACGGAAGGGGTGATAGTGTGGATGACTGTCGCTAAGCTCGGGACTCATCCTGTGTAGCATAACCAAACCCACTTGATACTCATCTTCCGCCATAGGAGAATAGTCATCTTCTAGTTCTAGAACAGGAGTGTCCAGCGCATGCTCTATCTTGCGAGTCCTGAGAATTTCTCTCAGCTCGTGAACCCATTCAGCGAAGGTCACGCTTTCCACAGTCAGTTTATCAAACAACATCGACTCATTCAGATTGTTGCAATCAAAGTGATCCATCTTCTACAACAAAAACAAGTTTATTTAGACTCATAGTTTATTACTAATGTGTTGCACTACTTTAACTCAAAATTAATTGAATCCAAGATATGCTCCCACTAAGCTCAATAATCCTCACAATTGGCGCTAAGTGATTCAGGACCCGGGAATCCGACGAAGCATCCATGGATACATGACAATGGCACGTGGATGACTAGTAAGCACTATGCTAATTGTAGTAGCTACAGCTCATGTTCGTGTTTCGATGTGCGTGTTCAGAACTCATAACTCATTATGCCTGGACTTTAAGACAACCAACCGTTAAACGCAGTATGAATGGTTCACACCCGCCTCCCACACCCTTGGCCCGCACAGCACATGGATACATGCCAGTGGGAGGTAAGCACATGGTTTGACGGTGCCACACTTGGAAGAACACGATCTCCTTGATATTTTAATGAGGATTCATCCTAATAAACATCTAATGCGCAATCAAGGTGCAACCAACAAAGGATAAACATCACAGTTAATAAAAATTCATGTGATTTGGTATGGCCTTTGTTTTCCTCCGGGAAGTCTTGACGTATCTCCACGGTGATTCACCATCTTCGTTATTCCGGTCACTACAAAATTTCCTGGAGGAAATATTGTTGTGGCCGAAATTTGCCAAGTCCTCGTTGCCTGCCTTGCTGCCGGTGCCTCCTCCCGGACCACGATGAACTCATTCTTCGCTTGATTGTCGATGACAAACTTGAACAATCACTTGGCATTGGCCATCATGTTAAAACACTGTAATAAAATAGATATACCAAAACACATGCACACAATCCTGCAAAACCAAGTTAGACGTCCTCTAACGTTTGTTTGCAAGTTTTAGCGTGGCTGTAGGATCAACGGAATTACCGGAAAAACTTCGGCCCTTACCAAGCATGATTATTCATGTTGCTAGATTGACATTGCGGGGTGATTGACATCCCAACATTACGAAAACGTTGCGGATCGCTATCTAAACGATTGCACTGCACGTGACCCCCGTGTGGACCTAGTCCACATGCCCTTTCCACCATCGAGTCAACGAGACCAACTATAGAAAGACCCATAGCTACTGAATCACTTCGTTGGCGCCGACGGGCATACTAGGAGCAGCTAGAAGGACGGCGGATTGCTAGAAGTCCGTGAGATCAAACTATGCCGTCGGAAACAATTATCAATAGTTTATTGGGAAGAAAACATAAATAAACTGAATGTTAGAAGAAAAGACTTCTAATAACATACTTGCACAAACTAATGCAATGCCTGCACCAACATGTGCTCTAGATCAAATCATATCTACGCATAGACCGCTCTGATACCACTGCTGGGTTGCGCAACGGAAACTTTAGAATTTCGCTTACCATGCTACGCAACAGCCCAAGATCTATACTATGAATATATGCAGCACCCAATAATGCTAGATCCAGAAAACTTACTACAACTGTTGCGGAAGATCTTGTTGTAGTCGAAGTAGATGTTGGTGAAGCCTGATGAAGAATCGCACGTCCACGCCGGGAGGTGAGATTGTTATCGATTTGTGTCGTTGAGGGACTACTCGCGCAGCCCTGCTCTAGCAGTATCCACACGTGCATCGCGCCAATCCATCAGTGTTTCGCCGTCCAGAGCTACTTGCAACCGACGAAGAGAGACTGCCTTGCGACGTAGTTTAGGTGGTTGATCTAATCAAACTTGTAGAGCAATATGAGACTAGAGAGATCTAATTCTCAACACATGTGATCTAATTAGAGAGAAAGAGATTAGATCGATGTCTAATTAGAATAATTCGAGCGTCGTCTAATTTCACAATATCTCAAGAGAGAGAAACTTGTGCAAATCTTGCAATTGATGTGTTCTCCTTGTGGGAGGGGGTGGAGTATACAAAGGGGAGAGGGGGACTGATGCGTCGGCCCTAGTAGGCCAGCTGGCCCCTCCCCCAAGTCGGTTTGGGTGTTGGAGTCCATCTAGGACTCCATCCCTCCCCTTCTTCCTTTTTGCCAATTTCCTTTATTCCTTTCCTAGTTCAATTAGGACTCCCTTAAATTGTATAAAAAAGGGACTCCCTTAAATCTCCAATTTGAACAAGGAAGGAGAGGAGGGGACTTGGTGCGGCCTGCCTGGAGGTGGGGCCCATGCATCCGGCCCACACTAGGTGTGGCGCGGCCTGCAGGGCACCCCCCTCTCTCCTCCGGTGCATCCCCCCTTCCGGCAAACCTCCGAAAATCTTCCGGAACCTTTTATACTCTATAGATAAAATCATCGACTCTATCCACTGATGTCGGAAACACTTCCCCGCATCCCAGAACATCTCATGTTCACCATATTTCTCTCTCAGGAAATTTTTCTTATATCGGCATTATTTCCCTCTCATGATAATTTCACCGGAACACCTCCGAATCACTCCGGAGTTGTTCCTGTGACATTGGAGCGACTCCGACCACTTCTCATAACCACTAAAACTACATCTTTATTCTCTCAATAAAATATTGACTCAAAGCTAAAGTGTGTGACCCGAAAGGTTCGTTAACACATAGACATGTCCGGGAGCTTACCAGACAATAACCAGCATTGGGACCTAGACGTATGTACTGGCTCCTATGTATTCACGAGTGAATGACAGAACCTCTTTATGTTTCTCATTACGCTAATCCCTTACGTACACGATACAAATGATATCTCGAGTGTGAGACAATGTGCTCTAGTGTGATCAAACCCTTTGACCATAACACATATAAAACTCATACCAATATCATTCTCTTTTCTCATTTCGCATTATCAATGTCATGTGATAAATCACACTGTGTCTAGCCAGACGATTGGGGTGACATGATTATACTTGAGATGGCCTAGAGGATGTATCTCTCCACCGCCTGGAGGAGTAAGTACCCTTCTTGAACAATCTTCGTTCCATTACTTATTCTAGTTCAGACCCAAAAGCCACCGTTATGGTCCCCAGTTACGGTCGGACGTTAGATGACAATCAAAGCGTGAGTGTCAAACAAGCGGTCCCTATATGTTCTCAAGGTATAGGAACTAACTAATGAAAACTCTGTATGATCAAATGCTATTCTTCATCTCGACTATTTGTCTCATAGCAAGATCATAGGGTGGGTCGGTTCAGTACTATTATCATTTCGATAATAAACTCCTATAGTTATATGACTTATACAAAGTCCATGATCAGGAAAACATGATCATCAGATAACAAGATAGGCTAGTCTTAGAGACAAGACTAGGAACGCCTTGCCTTGTTTATATCTCTACACGTGCATCGGAGGTTTTCCTCTTGAATACTTTGTATTCGCTATTCAAGTGCCCAATGCAGTTGTAGCATAAAGATATAAACTATTAATAATAAACTTGGAGATAAAATAATACTAAATATTATTATCTCTAGGGCGCCATATCTCCAACATGAATGTCATACATTCTTCCTGTGACCTCTAATATGGTTCACATATGTTTGTCCTTCTCCTTGTCATCCCCGCACATATATGCATCAAAGGTGTAGTTTCCTGGGCAGGCTGCCACCATCCATTTCCAAGGAGAAAACTTGTCAAATTGCTCTTTAAAATTATAAGGCACAAACCACATTTCTTGTTACAGCCTTAAGATTACTCAAGTCTTTCAAACACATTGTGAATGTTTGAATAAGATTATTCATGTAATAGAACAATAAGGTCAATTCATGCAACAATAATATGATTATTTAGGTAATAGAAACATAATTATTTTATGTAACACCAGTAAGATTATTCATTAAACAATAAGATAATTCTTGTTACATCTTTAAGAATCCATGCAAGTGATATTGGAATAAACACATTTGTCAAATTTCATGTAACTAAAATATATAGGATTATTCATGCTAAATCAATAAGATTATTCATGTTGCAGTGATATTTGAATAAACACATTTGTGGAATAATAATATCCGAATTTATAGATACAACAGTCCTACGAACTTAATGATGCAGCGACAGATGGAACCAACAAATTTAATACAAACTATCTAATAGTATTGGGAATACTGATGGGATAAAAAATGTACCACTCCATTCTCGTGTCCCTGCACCATTACAATACTAAAGGAGACTGCACATCAATCTGATCTACCATAGTTGTTCACTGGTCGCTGATAGAAGGCACATTGCATTTCTTCCATACCTGTAAAACAACACGGACATACATACCGAAATTACAAACCCTATTTCCTATTTTGAAAATGACATGAACATACATGGATTTAAATTAGACAGTGGAAAATTGGTGTTGTGGCGCTTAAGTCACGTGGCACCGTGGGCCCCCGGTGCAATGGTAGTACTCCCTCCGTTTGGAAAAGGATGTCTTTCATATATCCAAATTCGGATGTATGTGTACACTAAAACATGTCTACATACATCCGAATCTAGACAAATCTAAGACATCATTTTCCGGATGGAGGGAGTAAGTATGGCACCCAGCCCAGGGCGCCATACTTAAACATCGCAGGTCTGACTGTGTCGATGTGACATGGTCAACTGGGTGGCGTTCCGTCCTTGACCAAGTGTCGTGGGATTGTCACGACAGATGTTACCAGGGGGTAACTTGAGTTGGGGGTCATGGCAGCTCTGGTGTACAGGAGATTGTCATGCTCCACGGGAACACACGATTTACCCAGGTTCAGCCTCTCCATAGGAGATAAATACCTACTTCCTGCTTGTTTGTATTGATATGGAAGATCTCAAAACCCGGGAATCGCTATGTCGCCGAGTTACGAGTCTAGGGTTACAATGGTGCGATTGTGAGTTTCTACTAGCTTGGAACTTGTCTAACTATGACCTAGGAGTCGGCTTATAAATGCTGCCGGGTCTCCTGGTGGCTTACAAGGTAAGACCGGGTTACACCCGTACTCGGAGTCCTACTCTAACTCTTCTAGTCTTTCGTGCCCTCCAAGTATTGGACCCTGTGACGCGTACCGCCTCTGGTTAGCAAAAGTTTCCTTCAGGTCATCAATCAGAGACCTGACTTGCTAAGACTTGATAACAACATCATCAACATAGGCATGGACATTGCGACCAATTTGATCATGGAAGCAATTCTGAACACATCTCTGGTAAGTTGCCCCGGCGTTCTTCAGGCCAAAGGTCATAGTTTTATAGCAGAAAGCTCCAAAGGGGGTTATGAACGCGGTTTTCTCCCAATCCTCCTCTTTGATCTTGATTTGATGGTAACCTGAATATGCATCTAAAAAACACAAGAGCTCGCTGCCTGCAGCGGCATCGATGATCTGGTCAATACGTGGTAATGCAAACGGATCCTTTGGACATACCTTGTTAAGGCTGGTGTAGTCAATGCACATAAGCCACTCTCCATTCTTTTTCATCACTAAAACCGGGTTAGCCAGCCACTTTGGGTGGTAAACCTCCATGATAAAGCCGGCAGGCAAAAGCCGGGCTATCTCCTCTCCAATGATCTTACGTCTTTCCTCATTCAACCTGCGCTGTCCTTGCTTTACAGGTCTAGCTTTGGGATCAACATGTAAGCTGTGCTCAGCGAGTTCAGCAGGTACTCCAGGCATGTCACTAGGTGTCCATGCAAAGACGTCCCTGTTCTCACGGATGAACTCGATGAGCGCACTTTCCTATTTATCAGTAAGATTTGTCCCCACGGCGAAATGGTTAGAAGAATCGCCGGGTGTGAAATTGATCATCTTTGTGTCCTGGGCCGACTTAAACTTTGCTTTGTCCTCAGCCGTTGGCCTCTTCAATGATGTCCTGTCGTTTGGGTCTACCAGGGACTTGTAAAATTTTAACTCCTCCTGTGCACAGGCCTGCTCAGCTAAGGCGGCATCGCCATCATCGCACTCTGCAGCCATCTCCCGGCTTCCATGTATTGTGATGACCCCCTTGGGACCCGGTATTTTCAACTGTAGATACACATAACACGGCCTTGCCATGAAACTGGCAAAGGCGGGTCTGCCAAAGAGAGCGTGATATGGGCTCTGCAATTTCACAACCTCAAATGTAATCAACTCTGAATGATAGTTGGCCTTGGATTCACCAAAAGCAACCTCTAGCGTGATTCTTCCCTCTGGTTTTGCAGATTTTCCTGGGACTATACCATGAAAGATTGTAGAAGTTGGCTGCAACTGCGACTCCCTGAGACCCATACGCAAGAAAGTCTCGTAATATAAGATATTGATACTACTACCTCCGTCCATCAACACCTTGTGCAAAACATAGCCTCCAACCTGGGGTGCTACCACCAGGGCTAGCAGACCCGGATTTTCGATGAGAGGCGGGTGATCTTCTCTACTCCATGTGACAGGGTACTCGGACCACTTTAGATACCTTGGAACTGCTGGTGAAACTGTATTAACTGCCCTCTTGACCAACTTTATGTCTCTCTTTGTAGCATTGATGGTATGAACGTGGTACTGGCCAAGTTGCTTTGGGTTTTGCTGAAACCCGCCCTGATCATCTCTGTTCTGGCCATCTACAACGTTGCCGGGTCCTGCGTTTCCACCGGGTGGAGGTCTGCCTGCCGGGTTACCACCTGGGCCGGGTCCTCCCCCGCGGCCGCTGCCGTGCAATGCCTTCTGAATCTTCTCATCCGTCCACCTCTGCAAATCGACACACTGCTCCAATGAGTGATTGGAGGGTCTGCCGTTCTTGCTGTGGCGAGGACACGGCATCCTGAAAGCTTTAATGTGGTTGGTTGGACGAGGTGGGCCTCGATAGTTGTTGCCTCTATTGTAATTATCTCCATTGCCTTGATAGTTTCCATCCATTCTCTGTCTCTAAAACCCAGAGTTGGTATTAGCAACCAAGTCTGAATTTCCTTCACCATATGAACGCTTGTGCTGATTTCCACCATTGTTGTTATTGTTCTGTCCATTGCCAGTGTGATTCCTACCGCCATTTCCCTTGTTCTTTCCCAGGGATCGTCTATCTATCATGGCCGCACATGAGATGAAAATTGGTCATTTTGTGTTGACCTTTAAAAAAAGGTATGTTGTTATCCTTTTTAACTTGAAATGTATACCATTTATTTATACGATGACACCAGGTTTTTTATTATCTCCTGCCTTTTCATATTATTCTTATTTTATTTCTAACTCATTTTCTACTAAAAACTTGCATGCGTAAGGTAACATCGCTTTATTTAGTGCACATATCAAATTCAACGGCGTTACTGACATCTCACAACTCAACACAATAAATAAGGAAAACTCCGTAAGCCCAAAAGTAGTATCCCAAACAGGTTTTTAGGAGTTTTTTCACACAGTTTCTCCCCACCAAAATCTATAAGACCGGTAAAACCAAAAGAAGGCCCAGTTCTTTTGAACTTACTGGATGGCTTTCGAGAGAAGCTGCCCTACACCCAGCTTCCTGGAGAAGCGTTCATCAAATTTAGGTACTAGTCTAGACTAATCTAATTTAGAACCCTATTTAAATTTTAGGAATGGCTTCTCGAGAAAACCGAGGCCATTCTGATTTCTAATTTTCCATACCGTGTGTGTTGCTGTCCATAATGAAATTCCATAATAGTTGGTAACCATCAGATATCGCAGCAGGTGGTGGGGGCGCCATCGCGTAGGCCCTTGCGTGGAGCTGACGCGGCCGTGGCGCCTCATCCATCCATCCATGTGCCCTTTGGCGCCACCGGCCTGATCCTCTTTTTTCTTGTCTAGGCACGACGGATACAACCAAAACGAAGATAATCTGAACTCGGTGACCTAGGGTTTGACGGGCGACTGTCAGGCGACTAGCTAGGGACTTTTGCCTTCACGGCCGGAATTCTTTCCGACGTGAAGTTCCGCCTCTCCCCTGGTGTCCGATCTCTGTTCTGGCTCGGATCGGTGACTGCCTGGGTTCGTTTTAATGTTCTTCGGGGCCTAGACCTTTAACTAGGGTTTCTGTTCGAGGTTGTATTGACGATGGAGACTTCGGCGAATCAAACGAGCGGCTCCGGGAGTAAGAAGGATGAAGGACTTGACGATATGCTGAAGCGACTTGGGATTGATGAGGATGAAATTGATTATTTGGTTTTTTAGGAAGATGAAGCTGCTCCGAGGGTGGGGATGAAGTGGATGGCGCTGGCTCGCGTTCATACATCAAACGCGTTTAGTCCACAAACTTTTGAACAACATATGAGAACTGCGTGGAGTCCTGCTCATGAGGTGAAGTTCCAGCACCTCGAGGGAAGCTTGTTTTCTGTACAATGTTTTTGTTTGGGGGACTGGTTGAAGGTAGCAGAAGGAGGACCATGGCTGTTCCGTCAGAATGTTGTTTGTATTGTTCCATACGATGGGCTAGTACCTGTTGAGACAATGGATCTGAATTTTTTTGAAGCGTGGATTCTAATACATAGGCTGCCAATTGGATATAGGAACGAAGCGCTGATCAAAAATTTGGTTGAGAAGAAGGTGGGGAAGGTCTGCAAAGTGGAAACTGATGTCCATGGTGCTGGAAATTTTGTTCGTGTTCGTGTAAGATTTGATGTCAGGAATATTATTGCACGCTTTGTTACAATATCACGAGCTGGCCAAAGAGAGTTCTACGGTGTTAAATATGAGAAATTCCCAAAGTTTTGTGGTGCTTGTGGTTCCCTTGGCCATACGTTTAGGGAGTGTGGCTCAGGTGAACACGATGAGGCGAATCTCAAATGGGAGATTTTTAAAGGCTGATTGGGAGTCATGGCGTGGACGCGGTTTTAGTGGCAACCGTGGTAATAATTATGGTGGACATGGTGGACGTTCTGGAGGACGAGGGAGTAATTTGCACAGTCGTGGTGATGATGCTCCAACTTCTTGGAGGCATAATGCCTTGCCGTTCAGGGAGAATAATGAGATGCTGACTGTTGATAAGAATCCAATGCTCAATCAGTCTACAGATTTGGTGAGGAAAGATCCTGAGATTTCAGATTCTACTTCTAAGAGAAGACATGACAAGGATGGCAATGATATTTCGGATCCTATGATAACAGGGAATAATGAGAAATCTGAGATAGATGAGGACGAGGTTGATGAATCTGAGCGCTTTAAACGCTCAAAGAAGGACGGAGCTATCTCCACTTCAAATGGATCGGCGGGCTCTCTCGAGGGGTCCGTCCGGGCGCAATGAAAATATTAGGACTGAACTGTCAGGGTTTGGGTAATGACCCGACAGTTCATGTGCTTTTGGACGTCCAAAGGCGGTATTACCCCTAGGTTATGTTTTTGTCGGAGACTCACCTCGATAATTATCCGGTGAGTGTTTGAAAAGGAGATTAAAGATGGATTTTAAAATTGTTAATCCTAGCAATGGTAGAAGTGGTGGTGTTATTCTGTTTTGGAGGAAAGAGGTTACTATTCAGCAAATTTATTCGGCGCCGAAATATATTGATGTCCGGGTTGTGGAATCCCCGGATAATATTTGGAGATTAACTGGTTTCTATGGTGAACCTCATTGGGAAGATAAATACAAAACTTGGGATAAAATCAGAGAACTCAATGGACAATTTAATATGCCCTAGGTGATAATTGGAGATTTCAACGAAATATTATTTTCACATGAAAAGGAGGGGGTAACCCTCGGCCGCAAGGATATATGCAGGCTTTTCGTGATGCTCTCTCAGATTGTGAGCTTCATGATCTAGGCTTCACGGGTGATCCATTTACTTGGAAGAGA
This sequence comes from Poa pratensis, assembly GCA_947311845.1. Taxonomy (NCBI): domain Eukaryota; kingdom Viridiplantae; phylum Streptophyta; class Magnoliopsida; order Poales; family Poaceae; genus Poa; species Poa pratensis. The sequence continues at coordinate 17,889,604 of CAMZMU010000081.1, read as the reverse complement.
GGGAGAATCAGAGAGAGACTACACAGAGTGGTGGCAAATAGTGCATGGATTAATTTGCACCCGAATCAAATGTGCAACACATGGATTATGCTCGTCAGACCACAGACCTATCCTGCTAGATACTGAGCAGCGTTCTGCACCATGGACCAATAATAATACAGGCGCAAATTTGAAGCAAGGTGGTTACAGGAGGAGAAATTCAGAGATGTTGTCATTGAAGCTTGGGAGAAAGCAAACATTGAAGCCCCTGGTAGTGTGTTAGCTAAGCTAGGTCATTTGCATGGCACCCTGCACGATTGGGATAGGAGAGTTCTTAAAAATCTTAAGAAAAGAATTAGGAATGCCCAACGTGAGCTAGAGAAGGCCATGTGTGGTCCAATGACTGATGAAAATGAGGAAAAGGCAAAGGAAATGGCTGCGTTAGTGGAATTGTTGCTCCAACAGGAGGAAATACACTGGCTCCAAAGATCCCGGGTAAATTGGTTAAAGCAAGGGGACATAAATACTGCATTTTGTCACCAATTTGCTACAGCTCGTAGGAAGAAGAATATGATAAAAAACTGAGAGGTGATAATAATTGCTGGGTGGAAGGTACAGAGATGCTGAAACCTCTATTTTTCAATATTTTTCTAATCTATTCATTCTGAAGTACAAGAACAGATCCGGCTCTCCTGGAAAAAATTCATCCGAAGGTAACTGAGGACATGAATGCGAGACTTTTAGCTCCTTTTTCGGCAGAGGATGTCAAGAAGGCGGCTTTTAGCATCGGTGACTTTAAAGCACCTGGTCCAGACGGTCTACACGCAGTCTTTTATAAAAGGTTTTGGGATCTTGTGGTGATGAAATCTCAAGAGATATTGCAAGCTATGGATACTGGAATTATTCCGGCTGGATGGAACGATACTACGGTTGTTCTTATACCGAAGGTGGATAATCCTGAATTGATCACCCAATTTCGCCCTATAAGCTTATGCAATGTGATTATAAGATAATCTCCAAGATGTTGGCTAACCGGCTTAAAATATTCTCCCTGATGTGATCTCCCCGATGCAAAGTGCTTTGTTCCTGGTCGGCTTATTTCAGATAATGTTTGGTGGCTTATGAAGGTGTTCATTTCAATAAAAAATTAGAGAAAAGGCATCTCGGGTGCTTGTGCGGTTAAGCTGGATATGCACAAAGCTTATGATCAGGTTGAATGGATTTTTCTGGAGAACATGATGAGAAAAATAGGATTCCATGAGAGATGGATCTTTTGATGATGGCCTGTGTCCGATCGGTGAGATATCAAGTTAGAGTTAATTCAGAAGAAACTGAGATGTTCACTCCTACAAGGGGTCTTAGACAGGGGACCCACTCTCTCCATATTTGTTCCTGTTATGCGCAGAAGGGCTGTCCAGTCTCTTGTTGTATGAAGAGGAAGTTGGTGGCATTGATGGATTAAGGGTGTGCAGAAATGCACCGTCAGTTTCACATCTTTTATTTGCTGATGATTCCTTATTCTCATGAAGGCGGATATGACTAATGCAACTTCCCTACAACAAGTTTTGGATACTTATTGTGCTAATTCGGGCCAACTGGTGAGCTTGGCTAAATCAAGTATATTTTTTCTCCTAATACTCATGTTATTTTAAGGGCAGAAATTTGTGAAGCACTTCACATTGATACAGAAGCTCTTTCGGATAAATATCTAGGCCTCCCTGCACTTGTGGTGGGTGGATAGAAGTGACTGTTTTCTACACTTCGTTGAGAGGATAATTCAGAGAATTAATGGTTGGAAGGGAAAATAATTGTCGATTGGAGGCAAAGAAATTATATTAAAAGCAATAGCCCAAGCAATTCCTGTTTATGCTATGTCGGTGTTCCAAATACCAAAAGAAGTTTGTAAGAGAATGACTGATGCTATTGCACAATTTTGGTGGGGAGATGATGAGAATAGTAAAAAAAATGCAGTGGTTTGCTTGGTGGAAGCTGTGTTTTCCAAAAAGTGAGGGCGGCATGGGTTTTAGAGACTTTCATTCCTTCAACCTAGCAATGTTGGCTAAATAGGTTTGGCGGTTAATTAATTATCCAAATTCTCTTTGTGCTAGGGTTCTTCAAGCAAAGTATTATCCTCATGGAAATAATTTGAAAGCTGGACCCAAAAATGGATCATCTTTCACGTGGCAGAGCATTATTGCGGGATTGACAACATTCAAAAGGGGACATATTTGGAGAGTAGGAAATGGAGACAGCATACATATTTACTCTGATCCGTGGATTCCCACAAGTCCTGATAGGAAAATTATTACACCCAGAGGAGTAGGGGTTTACACTAAAGTTGTTGAGTTGATTTGTCCGATTACGGGACAGTGGGATGAACAATTACTGAGGTCTTTATTTCTTCCAATTTATGTCCAACGTATACTGTAGATTCCCCTAAATACCAATGGTTTTGAAGATTTTATTGCATGGCATCACACCAAGCATGGTCGGTATACAATTCGGTCAGGTTATCATCTACAGTGGAAGCACACTTTTGGTCCAAATTCATCGCAGTTTGTTCTCCCTGGTTCGTCGGCTATCAATCCTGTGTGGAAGACATTGTGGCAGCTCAAAGTTCCAAGTAAAATAAAAATCTTTGCATGGCGTGCTCTTCATGGTATCATTCCTCTCAAATCTATTATGGTTAATCGTCATGTTGGCACGAGTGGGGAGTGTCCTATATGTCATCAAGCTGCCGAGGACATAATACATCTCATGTTCCAGTGCAACACGGCAATAGAATTATGGAGCCTTCTTGGCCTTGATCGTATTATTGTAAATGCCGTTCTCGATGACAGATCTGGATTGGCAGTGTTAGAGGGTCTTTTACGAAGATCAGATAATAGCATGCCAGGCTTCGTAAATATTGGGCTAAAGGAGACAATAATTGTGGCATGTTGGTACCTCTGGTGGATCCGGCGACGACAAACACATGATGAATCGGTGCCTCCAATGCTTAATTGTCGTATGTCAGTATTGACTATTACTGCTAATGCAGCTAAGGCGTTGAAGAAACAAAGTGTGATTCAACCCAAATGGCAGAGACCTGAGTGTAGAAAAGTTAAGGTAAATGTTGATGGTTCTTTCCACCTTGATGTGTGTGCTGGTTCTGCAGGAGCAGTGCTTCGAGATCATGATGGCCGGTTCTTGGCAGCCTCTACAGTTTATATACCACATGTTGCTTCGGCAGCGGCGGCTGAAGCAATTGCTATGAGAGAGGGATTAAGCTTGGCTATCCGCTACAGTTACTCTGATGTTGTAGCAGAATCGGATGCTTTGGATGTCATTGAAGCATGCTCAGGCGAAGAAACTTGGTGGGGTGCATCTTCGGCAATTTATTCAGACTGTATTGATCTGGTGGCACTAATAGGACGCGTTTCTTTCAAACATTGCCCGAGGGAAGCAAATGAAGTTGCCCATGAATTAGCTAGGTCCTGTTTTATTGACAAAATCTCTTGTAATTGGGTCGATGAACCTCCTAGTTTTATTCTCGGCAAACTTGTAAACGATGTAACGATTGGTGATGTTTAAAGCAGCAAGTTTCAGACGCGCTCTTTTCCTTATCAGGGTACCTGTCGTGATATTGTCACGGCAGATGTTACCAGGGGTAACTTGAGTTGGGGGTCATGGCGGCTCTGGTGTACGAAAGATTGTCACGCTCTACGGGGAAAAAGGGTTTATCCAGGTTCAGCCTCTCCATAGGAGATAAAACCTACTTCCTGCTTGCTTGTTATTGATCTGGAGATCTCGAAACCCGAGCTCCGATATCGCTGAGTTACGAGTCTAAGTTACAGGGGTGTGTCTCGACTAACTTTCAACTTATCTGTCTATGACCTAGGAGACGGCTTATAAAGGCTGCCGGGTCTCCTGGTTGCGTACAAGGCAAGGCCGGGTTATTCCCGTATTAGGAGTTCTACTCTATCTCTTCTAGTCATACGTGTACCCCAAGTCCTGAACTCCATGACGCGTACCGCCTCTGGGTCTTCTAGAGCCTTCCTTGCACTGGCCGGGTTACCGACAAGCTCACCGGCCCGTTAGTGTAACCCGGCCCATGGTGACGATTAGCTGGCCTCGCCCGGCCTCCTGCCTGGCGGGTCATGCTTCTCTCTTCATGGGCCTACCAGGTTATGATATCCCCAACAGTAGATTAGGGGACTGGAAGGTTTTTAATGAGTCGGCTTGCTAGCTTAATATATTGGGAGTTTTGATTTCAAACAAAAAAACTATAGTACTAAGGTAATACTAGTTTTATAAAAAATCGACAAGGGAATGTTCATTCAATCACCTCCTACTCCATGTTCTCTATACTCGTATCCAATCCATGCCATCAATCCTTGTCTAGCTAGTACTCCGTATCATTCAACAAGTGGTGGCATGCATTATTTGAGCCAAGAAGAATCATGTTGTTTGCTTAGCAGCCAGAGGATTAAGAGGACAAATAGCCACAAACGACATGTTTGTACAGAATATTTTGGTTTTGATTTTCACATAAACCATGTAATTTGCTTTAGAAAAAGGAAACGGACAAAAATAAACAAAAGAGCTAAGAAAATATCAAGGGGTGTGATCAGCGAAACAAGTGGCCGGAAGGACTTTACACTGAAGCATGAGATAAAATAAAAATGTTTTCAGTGAAGAGAATGGAATGGATTTCGTTTTAAAGAGGCAGCCATGAAAACGACGGCCTCCCTGTCCCGGAGAAAACAGAGCAATTTCTCGACCACGCATCCAGGGCCCTCTAGATGCATGGGGTGCTCCCGCGCCGCGCCGGCGTGGCGGTCGGCGTTCGTCGCGGCCGTGGCGATCTGCCTACTCCCGGTTGTCGTGCCGCTTGTGCTCCTCTGGCTGCCGCTGCTCTCCTTCGCCGTCGCCGTCGTCAGGTTCCGCCGCCGGCGGAGGAGGATGATGATGGCGACAACGAGGGGTGGCTGCTGCATCGGCGCTGGTGATGGATGGGCTCCTTTGGAGAGTGAGCCGGAGGGCCACCGGGTGGCGCTACTGCACAAGTACCTCGAGGAACAGATGGAGCTCGTGGAGGCCGAGGCCGGGGACGCCATGGCGGCTGTTCTTGCAAGAAATCCATGGGCAGCGTAAGGCAAGACACCCATGCTTTCTTGCTGGAAACTGCTCTTTATTTTTGCTCCAATTTTCCGGCTCCGGCAGAAGTTAAGAGGTGGCTTAATTCGTGCTTGCTCGCAAGATTAGTAACACAAGGTGCTGGGAACATCTCGGCATTAGGTGTGTTCACGCGGCTATTGGATTTTCAATTTGTCATGTTGATAGGAATTCTCGTTGAGTTCATCAGAGCCTCCTTTTGTGTTCATTATTATTTTTTCCTTAAGGAAGGTACTCCGACTCTGAATCAATGGATGTGCATGGCCATGTGTTCATTATTTTGTAGTTCTTCAACATGTCCGTGACACAAGGTGTGTTTGGTAGAGACGAGCTGAGCGGTTCATTAGGTTCCTGCCTTCCTGGTGGTGGGACATGCCACCAGGGTTCAAAAGATCAAAGTCGAGTGATTGTATTTTCTGAATTTATTTTAAATATCATCAGTGATATTCATTGGTGCTTGGTGGATACTTCGTCCATTTTAAGATCTACCGTCACGGTCACTCGGAAGTGTTCATAGGTGTAAGGCCAGCATACCCACACGGCCACACTCATATGGCCGAGTGTGTGTGTATGGAAGCGTATGTGCATCTGTTTGGTAGGGTGTATGAGTTTACATACAGTCTCTCTCATGTAAGTTGTCATCAGTTTGGTAGCCTATATGAGGCCTTAAACTCATGCCGACATCTTACTGAAAAGACCTTGCCTACTACTAGCAAATTGGAATTCAAACTTTGTGGCATTGTTGTCCTCAATCCGCAAATAATATATCTTTGTCTCGTGTCCTGCTTGCACATGCGGCCAAGCTAGATAGAATTATCTCCCCACAATTCTCGACTGATCCCCCCCCCCCCCCCTCTATCTTCTCCCCTCATGTGAACCTATTTCGAATATCTCTCTTGTCGGTGACCACTTCTAGAACTATGTTGGCCATCTTTTAACCCCTCCACGACGTTCATGCCGAATCCATTGCCAACCCTAGAACTTCCGCCATCATTGACCCTTCCGACGTCCTCCACCGTCCCGATCTCTCGTCGCCGCCAACAACAGAGCTAGGCATGTTGCCAACCCTCCCAATATGTCATTGGCGTCCTCCATCACCTTGAGATCGCAGTGTGTCTAATCCAATCTCTCCAACTTCTCTACTTCTATAATGGGGCCACTAGGCCATCTGCTTCCACCACAAAAGAGTTGGGCTAAACTTCCCTTTCTCTTGTGAACAGCGATGGACCCGACCCGCAAGACCACACATGTACTTTATTTGCAGTTTTTCCTTGCTTTCGACGGTACGTTCATCGTATAAAAGTGAAGAATCAAAGTTGTCGACTAAATCGGGGTGAATTTGGGATTACAATCTTTTTGTTTATTCTAGGGAAGTGTTGGTATATAAAGGTGTCCTAAAATGAAACTAAGAACAATGGAGGAGAGAGGGGGAGCCAAGAAGGTTCCTTATATATGAGCTCCCTCAAATGCGACCGTTACAACCGTTTTCCTACGTAGTCCGGAAGTTTCAAGGGGGGCAACTTTTCGACATATCAAGGAGATCTGCATCAAATGCACACGCCCATTGACTATCCAGAGGTTTCCATGGAGGGCCATAAATATTTGGACCCGGATATTCCGACCATCTACCGGGCTAGTCAGGGCGATGAGCACATCATACTTGATAGCCCTGCATATAGCCCGAATTTTATGCCAAGAATTTCTGGACCGCCGGAGGTTCGAGGTCGAACCCAAGAAGTTGTGGGCCTCGAATACCAGCTTTCACATATAAGATTAAGGGGTAGGATCTCTAATCCATGGGGGAGGCTAGTGAGTGCAAATATAATCTTGTGTGCGGAAGTACGCATGCGTACGTCAATAAGATATCGCCTCTTTTCTCTTTTCATGTTGGGTGGTCTCCCACTATCTTATGCTTTCTCCACGTGCATTTTTTTGAAATGGGTCTCCCGGCCTCTGCATCGTGAAGATGCACACTGCCTTTTCATTAAAAACAAATCGTCTCCAAGTACGTCAGTACGAGAATCAAAATATTACAAACAGGGGTCTGATAGAGTGGCTACATGAACCAGCCAACGAAACTGAGAGGATCTATGAAGACTACGCATCTTGAAGTCTTCTAGGAAGCAGCCAACCATTGTGGTTGAAAATAGCGCGGACCACTGCCGACAACCGGGAGCATCCAGACTCCATAATCAACCGCTGGTCTTGGGGTAAAAGGAAAGACCACATATGAATCCAGTGCAGTGCGCCATGAACGACCTGCAAAAAATGAGCATCTCTTGTTTTGTTAAAAATCACATCGTTTCTGCAATTCCAAATAGCCCAAACAAAAGCACAAGTGCCAATGCGTATGCGTGCCTTTGTTTTCTTATCAATCCCATCCAACCAATGTCCAAACATATTTGCTACACTAATTGGTGGTGATATGCTGAAAGTAAAATGCATTAGTCTCCAGATATCTTTTGCAAAAGGACAAGAAATAAACAAATGCTCAACCGTTTCATCCGATTGACAGAAAACGCATTTTTACATCCAGTCCAATGCCTCCTAGCTAGATTGTCTTTAGTCAAAAGTACTTTCCGTTGAAGAAACCACATAAAGATTTTTATCTTCAAAGGGACCTTTAACTTCCAAAGGTATTTGCGAAAAAATGGAGTATGACCATGCATTAAATCTTGGTACATAGAGCTAACAGTAAACTTTTTGTTTGTAGTCAGGTTCCATAAAAACTGATCATCGTCATCGGTTAGCGTAACATCTATGATTCGGTCCACCAAGGACAACCAAGAACTCCATTTTGCTCCGGTCAATGTCCTCCTAAATTCAATATTTAGAGGTGCATTACCTAGCACATGCGCCACCATAACATTTTTATGGCGTGCAATATTGAACAGCGTGGGATATTGAATAGCTAGGGGCAGATCACCAAGCCAAGTATCTTCCCAAAACCGAGTACGCATGCCATTACCTACGCTAAAATGTCCTCGCTGAAAGAAATCCTTCTTAACCGTCATCAACCCCTTCCAAAAGGGTGAATCTGTAGGATTAGGTTCGACTTGGGATAAAATTTTGTTGTTTAAGTATTTGTTGCACAACAACTCGTGCCAAACACCATCTTCTTTAAGAATTTTAAAAAGCCATTTGCTTACTAAACATTTATTCTTAATCTCAAGCACTTCAATTCCTAGCCCACCTTGGTCTTTTGGCCGACAGATAATATTCCACTTAGTCAGTCTGTATTTTCTTTTTATTTGATCACTTTGCCAAAAAAACCTAGATCTGAAATAGTCTAACCTCTTCCGTACCCCCACCGGGATTAGAAAGAAGGAAAGCAAGAAAATAGGTAGGCTAGTCAGAACCGAGTTAATTAACACCAAGCGATCGCCGTATGACAACAGTTTGCCTGCCCAGCAACCAAGTTTGCTTTCAAAATGATCTTCTACCATTTTCCATTCCTTATTTAGCAACTTCCTATAATGAATGGGGATACCTAAGTATCTGAAAGGTAAGGATCCTGTATCACACCCAAAAATTGTACGATACTCATTTTGTGAATCCTTTGCCTTTCCAAAACAATATAACTCACTTTTGTGAAAATTTATTTTTAGTCCAGATAGTAGTTCCAACATGGACAGAATTAGTTTCATGTTAACCGCTTTTTCGATGTCATGCTCGAGAAATAAGATAGTGTCATCAGCATATTGTAGTATGGAGACCCCCCCTTCAACCAAATGAGGGATTAGGGAACCAACTTGGCCGTCTTCCATTGCCCGCGCAATAAGAACGGCCAGCATATCTGCTACAATATTAAATAAAAAATTTGATAAAGGATCACCTTGACGTAATCCCTTTAGGGTTTGGAAATAATGGCCAATGTCGTCATTTACACGTATTCCAACACTCCCACCCTGAACAAATCTGCCAACCCATTCACACCATTTAGGGTCAAAACCCTTCATGCGAAGAGATTGTTGAAGGAAAGACCATTTGACCTTGTCGTATGCCTTCTCAAAATCAATTTTGAAAAGAAACCCATCCATTTTTTCCTCTGAAGTTCATGAATGGTTTCATGTAAAATGACCACACCCTCAAGGATGTTCCTTCCCGGAATAAAAGCAGTTTGAGAGGGTCGAATTACTTTGTGTGCAATTAATGATACTCTATTAGTGCCAGCTTTTGTGAAGATCTTGAAGCTAACATTTAAAAGACAAATGGGTCTATATTGTTCTATCATGCTTGCATCCTCTTTTTTTGGTAGTAAAGTTATTACTCCAAAATTCAATTTAAAAAGAGGAAGCTCTCCATTCTGGAGTTGGTAGAACATTGCCATCAAGTCAATCTTGATTAGATCCCAAAACTTTTGGTAAAACTCAGCAGGGAACCCATCTGGTCCCGAGGCTTTGTTATGTTCCATTTGCGAAATAGCTTCAAAGACCTCCTTTTCAGTGAAGTCAGCAACCAATATGCCGTTTTCCAGTGGTGAGATCTGAGGAAAATCCCCAGTCCTATCCTCATCCATGGAAAAATAGCTTGGTTCCGGTGCCCCAAACAAATTTTTATAATACTCGGAGATGAATGTCTTCAAATTATTCTCCCCTACAATTGTTCCCTCGTCTTGCTCAAGCTGAAAAATTCTCTTTCTCCTATGCTTTCCATTAGCAATGAGATGAAAGTATCTGGTATTATTTCCCCCTTCCTGGACATGTTTTACTTTTGCACGTTGAGCCCATTTCGACTCTTCGTCACGCCGTGCCTTCGCCAAACACTCATCCGCCTCCTTTTTTGCCTTTCTCTCCTCCACCGAGAGAGGAAATGTTTCGGCTTTTAAATCTAATTCATCAATTAACAAAAGCAACTTCTCTTTCAACTTTTTGTATTCTCCACTGATATTTTTTGCCCAACCCCTAAGGTATTGCCTTAGATGTCTAATTTTGTTTTGCCACCTCTCCGTTGGAGAGTCTCCATCCATCATAGAGGTCCATTCTCTCCTAATCAGCTCTCCGAAGCCTGGATGGCGAAACCATGCCAACTCAAAAGAGAACTTGGCTTTGTTCCCCAGATGTGCCTGATCTCTGTATCAAGTAGGAGAGGGGTATGGTCTGACCCAGTGCGCGTCAAGGCATGTACGGAGACCAAAGGAAACTTCTGTTCCCACTCTACACTCATTAGAAACCGATCTAACTTCTCAAAAGTTTGGACCGGTCTCCACGTGCATAGGCACTGTCGTATAGCAGAAGCACATGGTTTGTGAGCTAATCATGTTATCATTAGCACCAAATCATTTAGGAGGGAAATGCCTTCTAGGCTCAACCACTAAGAGCATATCTTGAAGTGGTCTCCGGCCTTTACGAACTTCCTGGGGGAAATTCACGAACTTTGATTCTTTCAAGCAACTCCAACCGTTTAGAAGTCTCCATAACTGCAAGTATAACAAGCTCGGACAAGAACTTGGAGAGGCATCACGATTTGCAGTGGAATCTTAGATTGAGGTCTTATCTTTCTTTTCCCCTACTTGATATAAGATTGGGACTTTGGGAGGGGGATTATTCGAGCACTCAACGGTCAAAAGTTGTGAAGAAGCTCAAATCCAAAAGTTAGGGTTCATTGTGGGACAAGGGAGTGTATAAGGTCCCTCAAAATACAACCGTTATTCCCTTCTGGCGATATGCCCCGGACAAATCACGCTGTAACGAGCTGAAATAATACATACCTGACGTACAATGGCCAAAGGTAGCGAGCCAGCGAGGCAGCTGCCCCAGGTCGCCGGGTACTGTCTCCGCCCATGGCCCTAAGCGTCAGAGCCTCCGGAAAAACCGGACCACCGGGCACCCGGGGAGCTCCAAGGCACTATTTCGAGATGTCGTCAGAGCACTCTCAGTTGAGCATGTCTCCATAGATACATGCTACCAAACAAATGCAGTTGTTACCATATTTAATTTATGAAAAAATATGAGAAAATTTTCTCATAGTAGAACTTACATCGCAAATTTCATAAGAGTAATATGACTATTTGTGACATGAGTGAAAACTAGTAAAAAAAGGTTACATACAAAAAAGTTACATTACAATTTATAGTTAGAGCTTTTTCCTCGTAAATTCATTTGTGATTTTTACAAAGTTCACAGATGGTCAATACTGTTGTAGGGAATATACAGTGATAAATCTCCAGCCTCCCTACATGACGCTTTGGCTCTAAGTTGTAGACGTAATCATATCATGTTTAGGTGCATTGGTGAAGGACGAAAAAAAATCAAGGTCGGGCGAACTCTAAACCATAAAAAATAAAATCAAAATTGTCTAAACACAGTATTACTTTATATAATCAGTACCGATAATGGATCTTTAATGCCGTCTACAAAACCGGTAATGGAAAAACTCTACCTTTCCTTTGATTTTTTATTACTATCTACAACAAAACATCGGCTAAAATCAAAAACACCTTTGATATTTTTATGCCACATGCTAAAATGAAAAAGGAAAAATAGCCTAACCAAATGGAGTAGAATAGGCGAGCCAGCCTGTTCATGCCAGCAGCCCAGGAGGCCTTCCAAGGTCTCCCGCGCACGGCCCAAGAAGCCCATTTCGGCTGAGACAGCTTCCAGCGGGCCCAATTAACCTTTTCTCCTTTGTTTATTCCAGAAAACGAGCAGAATACAACCAAACTTATATACACATAAGAAAATACCTATGTATATGCAACTTTTTGTGAAAAATCAAGGTAGGGCGGGCGCCCTACCTTGCCCTGTGGGGAGCTTCGCCCCTGTTTAGGTGTGTTTTAATGTGATGTGCTTGCTACAACATACACCATTGGAGAGACTTGAGAATATGTAATGATGAACAATGAAAAATAGTTTGACACACCAGTCATACCAGTTTCTCGGATTCACTCGATCATCTACTCCGTACACACCTCTGCTTCATCCATTCCAGGATACTGTTTTTCAGTATCACACTAACACTTTGCTTGTGATCTGATATTTACTTATAATTCAGGCTGTGTAGACTCCAGGATATTTTTATCTCCATTAGCACCAGGCAAACAATTGTCAACTCAAATATCAGTTCGGATATTATTGTCAATATACGCTGTGAAATATTCTGAACTAGACTCTCTTTGGTTTCAGACGGCATAACTGCATTCGGGTGGATTTTACAATCAACAACCACACGATTTGGCATCTCTCTGGTGTACTATACTCTCTACCTACAGACAAAAATTTACTCCATGTGATCCAAAATAAGTGTCGCAGTTTTGAACCGCCACACTTATTATGGATCGGAGGGTGTAGCAAATTTCTATGCATAACTGCTACTTACAAGTTATAAGTACATAAATTGCTACTCTAGATCATGATTCAGCTTGCTGACACATGCATTCGGGCATTGGGAGGTTGTATATCGAACCATCCTGTTTCCTGAACCCGAAACCTTTCGATTCGCTGTGGCGACGGATGTCCTGCATGAGATGCCTGAACCGATCCCATCTACAGTCAAAGCAAACAGTTTTATATAGTCATCACTCATGACTATAAAGAGAAAGATCAGAGAGACCTGCGTGTTTGGTTACAGCCTTACATGCCTGGTGGGAAGTACATGTCTGCGTATTTCAGTATGTAAATATAAAATAATATGAACACTAGTTAAAATTCACTAGTATTTTCTATAAATATTTATCAGCGACATGGACATCTTGGAAACAAGATAAATTGAGATATCAATATTTGATGTAGCAAATTCAGTTCTGATCGAGATCCATCATGCACTTAAACAAAGTGGACAAGGGTAACTCAAGTCTGACCTGATATCCGGATTGTCAAATAGTAGAACCATTTTCCGTTTATCCGGCTTTATTGTCTTTGCATGCCCTCCGTACAGATAACGCCTGTGCCCCATCAGGAAATGAGGGAAATTGCTTCCTTGAGTTGTTACAAAGGCTTCGCTCTGTAGACAGACAGTGTAGTCCAATGCTGCCAGTCTAGATGAATGCCCCTGGATAGCGTAGGAAAGTGAGTAGAAGGTAGTACGTCACGGAGATAAGAAAACGAATCTTATGCATTTTTTACCCTCTACCTGAACAAGGGTTCCTGATGCTTGCTGTTAGATATGCAACAATGCCTCATTTCTAACACTGATGAAGTAACTAAAGGAGGGGAATTACCTTGAACTGTGCAAGCTCCTCAGGTGAAGCGAGTGTTTCCTTTGTTTGTAGAAGTGGAAACAACTGTCGAAGAGGAGTCGTATACTTTTCAGAATTGTAAATTTTACCAGAGGCAATATAGAGGGAGGTAGTATTCTCAAATCCCATGCCCGCAGCATCATTCCAACCTGCATCAACTAAACTGGTGAGCAAAATGAATTTGTACGATATCATGTAGACAAAATTTCTTTTTTGGCACTTGTAGCAATGCAACTTATTGGAATGCATCTGAAACTTGTGGTGGCAGGATACATCGATGCTTTACGTACCAGTTTAACTAATCGGTCCACTAAAAAATAAATAAGATTCTAGAAATTTCACAACACAGTAGATGCTATTTGTAGTGTCCAACTGTATTCCTTAGAGGTAGATAACCTTAGGAACATGACATGAATAAAACAAGCAGACTGAAGCTCCGTTCGGCACTGTGGTGGCATTTGAAGAGAATTTATTTAATGTTAGGCTTTGATGTAATAGTTAGTTACGAGCATCTTTTCAGAGGTGTAACAACAGAATCTTACTAAAATAAATAAATATCCCCCATATCTGGCTCTAACAAGTGTTGCAACAGGAACATACACAAAAACAATTTCAGGGAACTAACATCTCAACCTCTAGAGGAGTTAAAGGACATCTCCCATTCCTCCGGTTAGCCTCAGGATTTATCACTCGACCAGGCCGACGAAACTTCCCTCTCCAGCTCCTTTCACGAGCATTCTCCATTGCAATATTCTCCTTCCAGTCACCATCATATATACAGCACGAGAAAGCTACCATATCCTGAAATACAGGCACGCCATCATAGAACTCAGTATAATGAAGAATATAGTAATAGGCATTGAAAGGCAGGACATATTGTGTTAGAACCTCTTCAAAGCGAAGATGCACAGACATGTACTTCCCACCAGTCAAAGAACTCTTCTTGATCATTCGTTCGACCATATTATCTGCAAGAATTCTTATGGGTACAGAAAATCTCAATGCCTCATAGTTTGCCAAACATCTCAACGCTTGGATATTTGATGGAACTGAATTAGCCAATCTATTTGAGAAAGGAGCAATACGCACAGCTCTGTGTCATAAAAAAGAAAATGAGCAAAGACATGACAATACAGTACGTCTTTGGTTACAGAACTCTGCCATTAGAACAAAGGGAGGAGCGCAGGGAACACATACCCTAGCTCCAACAAATTCGGAAGCACCTTCTCTAGGTAGTAACTGTGAGATGAGAAGGCTTTAGTTCTCATATTCGGTATATTGCTGATATTATGGTCAAACTGCGCAGAAACATCTTCGGGAAGTTCTGTAACAATCCTTACATGTTTTCGGAGTGTCTTAATAAAATGGTCTTCATCAAAGATATCACCAAATTTGCTGAAAGAAATTATGCAGAAGCAAAAAAATATTATCCTTCTTATAAAAGTGACGACACATAAAAAATTAACCTACGAATAAACATAAGGGAATACACTGAAAACACTATAACAAATGATTGAAGAAAATAGTTAAGTTTCTATTTTCCACATTAGAAAATGATTGATCCATTCCACTTATGTAAAGAAGATAAAAGATTGACCAAATAAGTAATTGTCAGCTAAACTGCAACTGATGTAAGTATTTAAATTAACGGTTAGTCCACCAATAATTTTTTAGCAACCAAATTATATTTTGTAAACTTTGACCACCTATATTATTGGAAATATTTTTACTGGATGTGTGAAAATAACATGTATAGATTATGCCAAACATTCATAAAGTACAAATTTGTTAGGTTTATATTAACACTGTAGTACAAACTTACTGGTGAAAGTTCCGTTGGACACCATGTGAATGTCTAAAACGTCATCTTTCTTAAGGTTGGAGGGAGTAGTTCTCAAAAGTGATTGAGGGAAGCAATATTATTTATTTTATTTTGTCCAAACACATCTAATGGTATTCTTACATGAAACAAAACTGTTACCTAGAATCGCGCCAAACACTATTCAAATGAAAAGCTGGGGTGACAAGAGTTGCATTAAGTATACTGGCCACAGCAACAGCATCACAAATCTGTATTAAGACATCCCTGTTAGACTCGGATAAACATCAACGACCCAACATGCTGTAAAGTGGAAATCTAAGTTGTCACTTGAGATGCTTGAAAAATTCAAGGAACTCTACAGATGAAGAGTAGTGCAATAGCATACAACTTTGGAACGTTTGAGAATTCTGTGGTACATAAAGAGTAACATCTGCAAGAAATTAAGTTCAAAACACATACTCGGTGTCTCGGAACAATCAGGAATTCGCAGTTCAGACAGAAACATGGAACCTTGTATTGTACTTTTTCATGATAGACATTCTTTTGGTACCAATGACAGGTAGTTTTTTAGTACTAGTAGTGTATGGAAGCTGAAGATTACTGTAAGCAAATATATCTAGTCTGTACACTTTATGTTTAGCAAGAACTTGATCATACAACTTACAGAAATACGTTGCTGATTCAGACCACCATTTGCCTCAACTACGAGAAAACCATTTGAAGGTGGTAATGCTGAAAAGTGTAATGTGGACCATAAATACAAACTTATGTGCTATGCCGTCTATTCTTACTTATGATGATAAACTTGCTTTCTACTGCCTGAATTTGTATATTTGGTACAAAACTCCTAACGAGTATTTTCAATTTTGCACCTGATTGTGGCAACCTCCTGCGGATGCAAGGTACCCATTGCTTTCCAGATTTTTTGTAATGGGGCGCAATTAACTGCATGATGACAAGGCAAACTCATGTTGAACGCGATGAGCTTATATTCATGCAGAGTAAAGGAAAATAAAACAATTGGTGATCAAAATTATTTAAAATGTATCTTAATTGGATTATTAGCACTTTAATACTCATCAAGATCATAACAATTTTCAGAATCATACTCTAACTGACAAATAAAAGCTCTAGGACTTTTGAAGTAGCAAATGCATATCAATCATCTCTAAGTTTCAGGACAGATTCTAGGCTTCCACATGAAGGGCTATCACTCTTTTGGCATATGACCCATTAGATGAAACTAAGAGGAGGTGCTACAATCTGACTAAGTGACAAGTACATTATTTGTGTCATATATTGCCATCTCATGGTGCCAAAGCATTGGTGCATCATGCATTCGTGTCAAGATATGCAAATGATTCAACGCCCTCTTATTAGCAGCCGAATTCTGGGTGTTTTCAGTTTCGCTAGAGACTAGTAGTAGGATATGTAGCAGCATGTGTCACATACAGTCCTACACAAAACTAGCATGCAGTGTGGCAAATTAAGTTATACGCAATTTATCAACGGTTTAGAATCAAACTATGAGAAGTTGTTCCCAAATCAACGACTAGACAAAACAAAAAATCTTCAAACGCACATAAACAGTAACAGAGGAAATTCCACCAGTTTTAAGCCAATCCACCAAGTCCGCTAGCTCCGAGAAACCGTCAGGGATAGATCGGGGCATTCGAATCGCAAGAAACATCACTCACAGGGTTAGGACGCGACGCGGAGGCGCGCATGTCCGGCAGGAGCCGCTCGAACACGAGGTGGCTGCGGTACACCGACCCGGGCGGCGCTGGAGCCGCCGGCCGGCGGCGCAGCGAACCAACAACCACGCCGCTGCTCAGGCCCGAGCCGCCAGCGCACAGGAATAGCATAAGAATAGCTGCCGCGTACGACAGCGCGAGGAGCAGCACGGCGGCCCGCCGCCGGCGCCCGGCCAGCGTGCTGCCCGGGCGGCGCGCCGCGGCCTTCGCGCATTCGCCGCCGCGCATCGACGCAGATGCCACGAACACCGCCAGCGGCATCACCGGTATCGCTCCCGTGGGATCATGCGAGGCATAGAGGGGGAAGTGGTGGAGGCGAGCACGCGAGGAGGAAGTCGAGATCACGAATGAGAAATGCAAGAGAGAAAGACAGGTGCCGGCGATGAAGTGAGGGGGAACAAATCACGATTCGATTATCTTAGGCCGTCAGATCTTATTATAATTTTCGCGAAAACGCATTGCATTTGCTTCAATGCATTGATAGAAAAAAGATTTATGTACAAGCCTACAAAGAGGTATCACCCTGCATCATACTCCAACTCAACCCACTAGGCCCCGTGCTCACTCAAGAACGGAAATCGGTCTTGATGGTTTCCATCATGGCGCCAACGGGCCGGGCACTGTCGAAAATGATCGATTTTCGTTGCTTTCAAGTCCATCATACCGCGAGCATAATCATCGACGGTCGATGAGGTGCCTTACGTCAGCAGTGCTGACTTTTTTTTTTTTTTTTTTTGAAAGGGAGGAGTACAATCCTGCTTACAACCAGAGGAAAACATCAAGAACAGAAGCAGAATCATACAACAGGAACTCGGCACGAAGAACTACAGCAAAGAGCAGCTGAACCACCGAAGCACTTCCACGCCGATGAACACCGGAGAAGAAGAAAACCAACCACGAACCACCTGGAAGAAGGTCGACCTCCAACAAAGAAGAAGACCGCATCAGCCACTCGGCGCAAGCACCGAGATCTCGACGATGAACAAGCACGGCCAAGCCGCCCCAACCACCAGCACCAGCACCACCTGTCGCCGGGGCGACCAAGCCGTGCCAGCAGCAGCACCACCGCGCCCACGAACCCAGCTCCAGCGCCGAGCACCCAACCTCCCCGCTCCGGATCTGCACCTCCAGAGAACTCCACCCCTCGCCACCACGGCCGGCCGGAGGAGCCTCGAAGAAACAGAGACAAGAGCTTCGAACAAAACCAGGCGCAGCACCCCCGCAGCTCCACCCCTCACCACCACGGCCGGCCAGGGAAGACAGAGGCACATACCTGCAGCAGCAACTCCTATACAAGCCCCATAGCTCCACAGTGACGCCGGAGAGCTCGTCACTGCGACGGCGGAGCCAAGGCACAAAAGCCATGTCGAGGTCGTCACCGCCGCCACAACCACCTCGACTGGCCACCAGGCTCACAGATCGAACCACACCGGCCGCCGCAGAAGCCACCAGCCGTCGATCCGAAGCACCTTATTCGCCGCCGCCGCCACTCACGACGCCGGCACGAAAACCTAGCTACCTAGCCTACCCTAGACTACGAGCACACAGATCCGTCCGGCGACTCGACCCCCCACCCCCCTCCGACGGCACCAAGGCCGGCGGGAAGGAGGTGGGCGGCGGAATCGCCGGCGGAAAAAGAATCGCCCCCCGGTCGCCTTTCTACAGTAGAGAGGAGAGGGGAACGGGAGGTCAAACTGTCAGCAGTGCTGACTTAAGAGAACAATGCATAATATAATATAATAAATATAATTAGAGGAGTGCACTAGAAACACAAAAGGTGTCACGAACCAACCTGGCGAAGGGAACATCAGCGACGCAGAGATGGAGGAGTTAACTTAAGATGCTGGTTCCAGACAGGAGGAGCCGAATGATGATACGTTGGCTGCCAGCCCAGCAAAGCCCAGACGGTCCAGGAGGGGACTGATTCTAGCTCGGCAATACGCTGGACCAGAGTGGACGCGTTGATGTACAAAAGCAGAGGAACCTTCGTCGAGCTCGGCATCCAAGGAAACGGCAACGACCTGACATCTAGATCTCACCTACTTTCTGTTTTCCTCATCCCCAAGTCTTCCTTGCTTATCTCATCCCCAGTTCTCTTGTAATCTCCTTGTATCTGAACCTTGTACTGCAAATCGGGGTATCTGAGAGTGATGAACCTATGCTGGTCGTATACTGAGAAGTGGGTTCGTATCAATTGGTATCAGAGCGGTTACGATCGCTAGGAAGAGAGTGAGTGCTTGCGTTTGATTCATGTAAAACTCGGTGAAGGGTGTTGGATCCCGCGTGGATCTGACGCAAAACGCTCAGGCGTACCCAAATAGAGTGAGGAATCGGAGCGAGTTCGAATCGGAGGCGATGGGAGAAGTGAGAGAGAAGGAGATGACTCTGAAGCAGATGTTTGAGTTCATGACGGCGGCGGAGAAACGGCGGGAGGCCGACACCACGGCGTTGAGCTCCAAGTTGGGCGCGATTCAGACCTCGCAAAAAGAGATGGCGGAGACGTGGAAGCCGCACGTTGATCAAGCACTCTGCAATCTCTCAGGCTCCATCGAGTCTCTGACTGAGCGGATCGATCGAATGGACCGGCAGCTATCTATGGTGGTTGCGAAGGCTGGCCAGGAGGCGGCAGAACTTCCACCCGCTTCCGCGGCCGCGCAGATCGGCCATGGAGTGGTCGATCTGACTCGACAACAACCACCGCTGCTGCACAAGCCGGACCTTCCGGGTGGTGGCATTGCTGGAGTTATCGGCCCCGTTGGGCACCGTCTGCAACAGGAACACCGGGGGTCATACCATGGACGGACCTCCGGGCAATGGTACGTTTGCCACACCTGAGCCACGAACTAATACTACGCGTGTGTTGGATTTCGATACTGGTGATATTAGTGTGGTTTCTATGGGTGGAATCATCAGATCTGAGATTCCTAGTTTCGATGGTGATAATCCCAAGTGGTGGAAAAAGAATTGTGAAAAGTACTTTAAAATTTGCCAAACTAGTGAGTGTTACTGGAAGGCTTAGCTACCATGAATTTCACTGGGCAAGCGGCTCTTTGGTTGCAAACTGTGGAACAAAAAATAGAACATCTTAACTGGGAGGAGTTCTGTGAGTTATTATGTAGTAAGTTTGGAAAACAGCAGTTTAAAATTCTGATTAGAAGGATGAGGAATCATAATCAAACTGGGTCGGTGTTAGAATACATAGAGGAGTTCAACAATGGCATGCACCAAATGTTGGCTCATAATCCTACCATTGATCATGAAATGTTTCTTACTGCCTTTATTGATGACCTGAAAGAAGATATTAGAGCAGTAGTAATAATTCAGATGCCCGAGGATTTGGATACTGTTGTTGCTTTGGCTTTGTTACAGGAAGAGGTTTTGGGCACGGGCAGGCGCCGTGATCCGAAAAGGAGGGATCCCTCAAATTGGGCATGAGTCTATTCCTCAAGCAATCAAGGGGGAAATTTCTCTAGAACTCACACTGCTACAGCCACTACTGCAACCACTGGCAAGGTGGGTCGACCTTTAACTGAAGATAAAAGAGGGACTGAAGCATCTCGAGCGCGAACCATGGACGGCAAGGTGAACACTCTCAGAGCATACAGGAGGGCTCGAGGGCTGTGTTTTACACATAAATGTGGACAGACAGTTCAGCTCCACGTGGTTGAAGAATTGCTACAGGTGTTGGGACTAGAAGAAGGAAGCACTGAGGCAAAAGAAGCTAACACAGAGAGTGACTCGGAGGTGGAGGACTTACATGCTATCTCTGACAATGCGGTAAAAGGACTGGAAGGACATCAGGCAATCAAGCTGAGAGGGAAAATACAAGGAAAGGATGTGATTATGTTGGTGGATTCGGGAAGCACAACCAGTTTCTTGGGGGAATCACTTGCTCAGCATTTGCATGGAGCTAAACCTCTCAACAAACCAGTGAAAGTGAAGGTGGCCAGTGGAGATATTCTTCACAGTGCAAATGGAAGTGTCAGGGGGCTACATTTGTTACAGATTTCAAGATTCTTCCTCTGGACTGTTATGATGCGATTGTGGTGATCGATTGGTTGCAGGCTCATAGTCCCATGAAGGTAGATTGGGTAAAGAAATGGATGAAAGTTCCGGTTAATGGAAAGGAGGTACAGCTGCAAGGTATTACAGTGGATCTATCCCAATGTAATGAAGTGTCTTCAGGCAAACTTCAACAATTGCTGGAACACAACTCAGTCCTGCATTGTTTGCTCCTAAATCCCCTGCAACAAGGAGAAATGGAGCAGTGCCGGGCCGAAATGAAGGAGTTGCTAGAAAATTTTGCAGAGATTTTTGAAGAACCTAAAGGGTTGCCGCCGAAGCGATAATTTTATCACACCATTCCGTTACTTCCTGGAGCACAGCCTGTGAACATCCGGCCTTATCGCTACAATCCAGAACAGAAGGATGAAATCGAGAGGCAGATAGCAGAAATGTTGAAAAATGGAATTATTCAACCCAGCTCGAGCCCATTTTCGTCTCCTTTGTTGCTAGTATTGAAGAAAGATCTGACATGGCGCTTGTGTACTGATTTTCGTCATCTCAATGCTCTGACTGTCAAAAACAGATATCCTATCCCTATTGTAGAGGAGCTTATGGATGAGCTGCAGGGGGCAGCGTACTTCACCAGTCTAGACCTACGGTCAGGGTACCACCAGATTCGGATGCGGGAAGAGGATGAAGCTAAAACGGCTTTTCAAACTCACCGAGGGCATTACGAATATAAGGTAATGCCGTACGGGTTGACAGGGGCACCGGCTACTTTCCAGGGTACGATGAATAGCATCTTGGGTAAATGGCTACGCAAAGGAGTGTTAGTATTCATAGATGATATACTAATTTACTCCAATACTTGGGAAAAACATCTGGAACTGGTTGATAACCCACAAGTATAGGGGATCGCGTGTAGCCTTTTCGATAAGTAAGAGTGTCGAGCCCAACGAGGAGCTAAAGGTAGGATAAGTATTCTCTCAAGTTCTATCAACCACTGATACAACTATACGCACACTAAACGTTTAC
Organism: Poa pratensis; assembly: GCA_947311845.1. NCBI lineage: Eukaryota > Viridiplantae > Streptophyta > Magnoliopsida > Poales > Poaceae > Poa > Poa pratensis. Next base: position 17,867,676 of record CAMZMU010000081.1, on the reverse strand, counting down.
TTTATCTAGGAAATAATATTAGAGTAATAATACGGCTATGAGAGATAGCTTTGCGAGATAATAAATACAAGAAAATAAATGTTAGTGCTGCAGCAATAAAGTACACTAAGTAACCATAAACTAACAGTACCATGAGTGTGGAAAAGTGGTGCTAATTGTGATGGCTTTGTCCAAGATTAATTAGTGAAGATATCGGGTTCATTGTCTTCGATGCAGTTTTCTATGTGGGAGAGGCTAAATATACATGCACTCCACTACTTGGGATTACAAGTACTATATGATTGTATTGTTAGCAAACATCCGTAAATACTAATAATGCATTAAGGTTTTCCCAACCATAGCCTTAAGTTCATGGTCCTCTTACTCCCATACGTGCAACTAACCGGTTCGAGTCCTCAGGTTTCTGTCACTCCGGCAGGCCTACCCCCTTCGTTTACAAATACTACTAACCCTAGGGTGTTGATCCATGCGCGCACAAATATAATGGACACCAAAGGACAGTACCATATCAACATACAACTCTAATGAACCAAAGACATTCAACCATTCAATCTAAGAACAAATAAACTACGGAAACATGACATAGATCATAGGATAAATATTATAGCATCAAACACCATGTTTACATAGGACGGTACAGAGGTGTGTGGGAGGATGAACCACTGTATACAAGGAGGAATTGGCGATGGAGATGGCGGTGAAGACGGTGAAGGGGACAGCGAGGAGCGCAGGGCGGCGCCGACGGTGGCGCGGGGAACTCCTCCCGCGCCGCCGGCATCAAGGGGATGCGCCGCCCCTTAGCCCCCTTCCTCCATGGCTTCTTGGGAGCCCTCCCCCATGGAGATGGGATCCATGGGGAGGCAAAAACGTGGCTTTGGTGGCTGGAAATTCGTGGGTATGAGGTGTTGGCCACGACCTAGGTTTCCTCCCTTTATATAGCTTCTCGGATCCCCGTCATCCCATCTAGGGTTTCGGTAAATCGGGTTTATCTCGGCCGTCCGGACTCGGATTGGGCCGAATTTTATGTCCAGATCCATTAGGAAAAAATTCCCTGCAACTTTCGCAACTAGACTTTTTCCGTTTGACGTCGTCTTCTGTCCGGTACGTGACAATCTTCAAAAAGAGTTTTCAGACAGATTTCAGGAAAGTCTCAATTCGACTCCAACAAGGTTTCCTCTTGTATTTTTGATAATTCCTACACATCAAAGAGTAAAACAAGAACATTGTGCACTTTTGCAACTATTAATAGGTTAGTCCAAATAAATCATAAACTTAATATAAAAACAAGTGTCAAAGGCATAATATTAACATGAAACAATCAAAAATTATAGATACGTTTTGGACGTATCACTGGTTCAAGAGGTGTTCTCAATCCTAAAACAGCATGATCTTAAAGTGAAATTCTCCAAGTGCAAGTTTGCTCAGAGGAAACTGTTATTTCTGGGGCATGAAATTAGTGCTGAGGGAGTAGCCACGGATGCTAGCAAAGTGTTGGTAGTGCAGAAATGGCCAACACCCTTGAACATTCATGATGTTAGGAGTTTCTTGGGATTGGTGGGGTATTACCGAAGATTCATCAGGAACTTTGGCATAATTAGTCGATCCCTGTTCGACTTGTTGAAGAAGGGGGCAGTGTTTATGTGGACTCAACAAACTGAAGAAGCTTTTCAAACTCTTAAACAGGCTCTCATTTCGGCACCAGTGTTGGCTTTACCAAACTTTGAAGTACCATTTGAGATGGAGACAGATGCCTGTGATTATGGCGTGGGAGCTGTATTGATGAAAAAGGGACACCCTCTGGCATTTCTGAGCAAGGCTCTTGGCCCGAAGAACAGGGGCCTCTCTACTTATGAAAAAGAGTGCTTGGCTATATTGATGGCAATAGATAAGTGGAGGCCCTATTTGCAAAGGGGAGAGTTCATAATCAAAACCGACCAGAAGGCGTTGACACACCTTGATGATCAACGTTTATCAACACCCTGGCAACACAGCTCCTTGACTAAGATGTTGGGACTGAATTACAAGATTGTCTACAAAAAGGGGCATGAAAATCGAGCAGCAGGTGCTTTATCTTGCAGGAAACCTCTGGCAACCGAAGAATTGGTGGCAAAATCCACTTGTACACCTACCTGGCTTGAAGAGATAATGGAAGAGTACTTGAAGGATGAGAAGGCTAGTAAATTACTGGCGGAGCTGACTATTTCCAAAACGGTGGGACCTTTTTCCTTGGAACATGGGGTGATTCAGTTCAAAGGGCGGATCTGGTTACATGCTCAGTCAAAATTGAAGAGTAAGATACTGTTGGCATTACACACCAGTGCAGTAGGTGGGCACTCTGGTTTTGCAGTAACTTATCATCGAGTGAAGAAGTTATTTGCTTGGCCTCGCATGAAAGCAGATATCAAGAACTTTGTAGCGGCGTGTACAATCTGTCAGCAGGCCAAACCAGAGAGGGTGAAATACCCGGGCTGCTAGCACCTTTGCCAGTTCCCAAGGGAGCATGGAGGGATATTTCGATGGATTTTATTGAGGGAATCCCTAAGTCAGCTGGGTTCAGTTGTATACTGGTGGTGGTAGACCGTTTTTCAAAATATGCTCACTTTGTACCTCTAGCGCATCCTTTCACGGCAATGTCGGTGGCCACAGCATACATGAATTCAGTGTTCAAATTGCATGGTTTGCCAAAATCAATTGTCTCAGACCGAGATAAAAAAATTACCAGCAAATTCTGGCAGGAGCTCTTTCGGAAGACAGGAACTTCTCTGGATTTCAGTTCACCTTATAATCCCGAGACGGACGGGCAAACGGAGAGGGTCAGTCAGTGTTTGGAGGGCTATCTGCGTTGCTTTGTGCATGGATGTCCTAGCAAATGGGCACAATGGTTGCCGCTAGCAGAATTCTGGTATAACTCAACACCCCATTCATCTCTGGGGAAGACGCCGTTTGAAGTGGTGTACGGGAACAAACCTGTTCATCTGGGAATTGACAGGTTGGAATCCTGTGCGGTTCCAGATGTGGACGAATGGCTTCAGGAGAGGGAGCAGATGAGGGATGTTCTACACCAACATTTGGTTAGAATTCAACTTCGCATGAAACATCAGGCTGATCGAAACAGGCCGGAGAGGTAATTTGCTCCGGACGATTGGGTTTATCTCAAGCTTCAACCTTACATACAGAACTCAGTGGCTACAAGAGCAAATCAGAAGCTGTATTTTCGCTACTATGGGCCTTACAGCGTGGTAAGAAGAATTGGCAGAGCAGCTTATGAGTTGGATTTGCCGTCTACTGCCAAAATCCATCGAGTGATGCATGTTTCACAACTGAAGAAGGCAGTGCGAGAGGGACAGACAGTGTTGTCGGAATTGCCGCAGTACTCTCGTGACTTGTGTATTCCAGAGAGGGTTTTGCAGACACGCTCTTATGTCAAAAATGGCAGCGCTGGCAAGCAACTTTTGATTCGGTGGTCAGGCATGGAGGAGCAATTAGCAACTTGGGAAGATGCGAACGAGTTGAAGGCCAAGTTCCCGTCAGCTCCGGCTTGGGGGCAAGCCGGTGGTAAAGAAAGGGGGAATGTCACGAACCAACCTGACGAAGGGAACATCAGCGACGCAGAGATGGAGGAGTTAACTGAAGATGTTGGTTCCAGGTAGGAGGAGCCGAATGATGATACGTGGGCTGCCAGCCCAGCCAGACCCAGACGGTCCGGGAGGGGATTGATTCCAGCTCGGCAATACGCTGGACTAGAGTGGTCGCGTTGATGTACAAAAGCGGAGGAACCTTCGTCGAGCTCGGCATCCAAGGAAACGGCAACGACCTGACATCTAGATCTCACCTACTTTCTGTTTTCCTCATCCCCAAGTCTTCCTTGCTTATCTCATCCCCAATTCTCTTGTAATCTCCTTGTATCTGAACCTTGTACTGCAAATCGGGGTATCTGAGAGTGATGAACCTATCTTGGTCGTATACTGAGAAGTGGGTTCGTATCAAAAACAGAAGATATGGACAGTGCACCTGCGAGACTTAAGTCAGCATAATAAAACAATTTGAGAAGTGCACTGCCAAAAAGAACAACACATCTAAGACATTATAAGGCGCCCAGTTTGAGAAGTGCATATAGGAAACACAAGGCAAGGCAATACAATGAACACAGTTGGAACACTGCACTAGAAAAAGAGTTGTGCAAGTACTCATATGAGTATAGGACAGTACATTCAAAAGACTGGGAATGGTAGAGAAACACGGTTATTACATTTCACTATCATAAAAGGCAGCCTCTAAGAGCATCCTCCGATCGGTCCCGCTCCCTATTCATTTGGATGGAGAACCTGGACAATGTTCGGACATGATAGAGAGTACAAGACCTACCCAATCGGTTCCCCCATTTTGTCCCTAAGTGACCAGACTGTCCGGCTCTCCTTATACTCAACCTATATATGGCCTAAGTATGAAGGGGCCCGGGTGTGTCCGGACTGTCCGCCTGGCCCATCTTGAACCACTTTTTATCTTTCTTTTCTTTTGTTCTTCATCGGACAATTTTGGGGGACATGACTAGACACACCAACAAATAAGGGTCATTTGTCCAATCCGGTTGGAATGATCTAAGACGGTACAAAAAATGCATGGTAGAACTAGTATACCTCCGAGACATAAGACGACATACAACAATATTAGATCATCACATTTGTCAACTAGCGATGCATTTTAAGGCGGTAAAATTCATGACGTAAAAATCATCACAACAATATCTATTAATGAGAGAATTTTAGTTAACTATGTTTGAATTTTCACTCAATAAGTAGTTATAGTTAGCAAAGATAAGAAAATTCTAGTTGTGGCTCCTTTCAATAACACGGTAGAAGTTGTTGCCCCTTCCTTCCTCGGTACCACTCCATTAGTCCGCCACTGGCACCGTCGTCGCTGGTCGAGGTCGTCGCTTCATATCGCTTTCGTAGGTAGAAACTCATGCCCCTTCCATCGGTCGAGCTCCTCGCTCCATCTCGCTCTCGTAGGTAGAAACCACTACCCCTTCCATCTTCTGTGATGCTTCACTAGTCCGGCGATGATGTGGCTGCAGTCTAGCCACTCACTTCATCTTGCTCGACATGCGGCAGGTCCTAGGCGGTCCCTTTGTTGCATGACATGTTTGGACGACACCGTCGTTGATAGAACAAAATAACAAGGCTTTTGGGTCGCCCTTAGTGCCGCCGCCAGCACATCTTGGCCTAGCGAAATTCGTTGAAGAGTTAGGGTTCACATAGTTTGAGAAAGAGGATTTTTGCCGCACAATACAAGGGGACGTGATAGGGCAACGGCTTGACGGGGATTGATAGGTTGGTTGTCGCATAAGAGCAAATACAACTGGAGACGCTTAGATGGGTCCTAGGATCGCGTAATACTGACGGAATTCACAAAAAATGGAAGAACGTATTTTCAACGGAAAGTGCTCTCTGATTGTGCCAAGCTGCTAGCGCGTTGCTGCAATCCTGAACCGTGGGCAGACGGTGACCGCTGAAACCGACGGTTCGGGATTAAAACTACGCAGGCGACTTTTCACCCTCAATATTGGTCAAAATCCTGGAAAAATCCGATTTGCCGAGTTTCGGTCAAACTGGTACATAGAATCAATTAGCCCTGAAACTTTTCAAATATCCTAAATTAGGACCATCGTAACTCCTTATCATCTAGACCGAGCGAACTTGCAGGCTGATACCAAAAGCCCCCCTTCGTCGCGTCCACGAACCCTAGATCAATCATGCCAGAAATCCAATCGATTCAGCCCTCGACCATCCCTAGCTGGGTGGTGGTGGACCAGCGCTTCCGCTTCATGGACCCAGGCTCCTTCCGCGCCGACGGCGCGACCTCTACGGAGACACAGGACACCAACGGCGAGCCCGTCCGCGTCTCCTTCGACCTCCAGGCGCCGCCGGGGTCATCCCGCCTCTGCCTACACTGCCCGGAGGAGAGGGAGACCTCGTACTGGGACATGGTCGTTGCGTCCCACCGCGACGCCGTCCTCTTCTGCATCGAGGTCGATTTCGACGGGCTCTTGGTCCACCAGCGCTACGCCATGGACTACTTCATCTACAGGGCCTCCTCTGGCTCCGCCAAGCTCACTCTACTCCCGCGCTGCTATTCTACGGACGATGAGGTCAGGGAGGCCGTTGCAGAGGATGCTTCTTCCTGGAGACGCAGGTGGCGCATGGTGAGTAGTAGCTTGATCGGTCTCCTTGCTACAGAAGAACACTTCCTGGTGGCGGAGCTCTGGCTCGGAAGCTGGCCCGCCGTCGGCAAAATGGCCCCACTTGAAGCCATGCTCTTCAGGCTATACTCACCCTCGCCGTCGGAGGCCTCGAACGGTGGTGGCCAGTGGGAGCTCACGCACGCAAGGAGCCGTGGCAGCAATGTCAGCTTCAAGGACGTTGTGGGCTGGGAAACTCACAGAGTCGTCCCTTTCGCTCGCTACTTGTGCTGGGCTGATTACAACCGAGATGTTCTCTTCTGCGATGTACGCCACAAGACTCCTGAGCTCCAGTACCTCCGGTTACCCGTCGACGACATGCCTCATGAAGATTTTCCGAAGTTCTCTCGCACTGTCTGTGTCAGCAACAAAGGCGAAACCATGAAGTTTGTCAAAGTTGTCAAAAATAGTAGCATATGCCCTAACTGTAATCCTGGTTATGGCTTCGCCATCAGTTTGTGGACGATGACCGTGACAAACGACGATGACAAGGAGTGGGTGGAGGATGTCACGATCACAGACAATGAGCTCTGTGCTATGGAGGGTTATGACCATGATCATCTCCCCCGTTCTATGCCGCAATTCCCTCTTGTGAGCATGGACGACCCCCACATCCTATACTTCGTGTTGAGAGGCACAATTGTCCCCACTGATGAGGTGACGTCATGTAGGGCTGGACTAACGAGCTGCTCGGATCATTAAGGTTCGGCTCATTAAGACTCGTGATCGTTAAGCCTCGGATCGTTAAGCTCGTTAAGGATAACGAGTTAAATTTAAAGATTGGCTTGGTTCGTTATATGCTCGCGAGCGCTCGCGAGCAACTCGTTAAAGCTCGTTAAGAAGATGTATCAGGGTATTCAGCTAATTAAGCAAGCTATCAAGCAAGCATCAGGAGCATCAAATTTTTTTCGTCCATATAGAGAAATTTTTTTGGTTCTCCTGATAGGCTATTTGCATATTAACTTTAGATTGGCTACATTATAAGGTCAGCCATGCAGATTTACAGCCTGCTAACGAGCTTAACGAGTAGCTCGTGAAACTCGCTAGATTGATTGTTTAACTCGTTAGTGTTAACGAGCTAAAATTGCTGCTCAACTCGGTTCGATAAGAAAACAAGCCAAGCTCAAACGAGTCGAGCTACCGAGTGCTCATTAAGCTTGCCGAGCTTCGAGCTTTATGTCCATCCTTAACGTCATGGTAGTCACACTTGACATGAAGAGCAAGGAAGTCCTGCGCTATGATTGTATCAAAGGCTTATCTGATGGCAACATCTCCAGGGGCTTTGCCTTCTTTCCTAGCAACTTCACTAACTATCTGATGAAGACAGAAGCTATATAGATTCACTTTAACTGTTTACCCATTCGTATAAGCTCGTTGTGTTTCTTACACTCTTGTCACCTTGTTGGTGATATTTCAAAATAACTGTCGCTAGTATAGCTATGGATTTATGCATCGTATGCTCATTTTTCAGGATATAACGAAACTAAATTGGTTCATCTTCCAGGTACTAACAATAGAACTGAAATTAAAGTGTCTCACAATATACTAAGGAGTGGTTTTGCTTTTATATCCATCATCTAATATTCCCTTTGGTTTAGGCTTGTTAGTATAAATTTGTAGGTACAATGGAATTTCAGTTTTGATGTCTCTTATAACTCGATGTATTTGTGCATAGTAACATGTGTATAATAATTTTTGTTTTCACTCGTGTCATCTTAGGAGGAATGTTTTTTTCAATTGCTGTGAACTCTTATCAACTTCTTCCAATATGTTGATGTTGAAAAGATCTGTAATATGCACAGGTCGTTTAGTACCTCGTTTCTTCAGTGATTTTTTAATTATCTTTATCTATTTATTTACAAGATCTTCAGGTGAATTACTTAGAATACTTACATGTGCATGAGTATTTTAGGTAGGCTTGCAGGGTTTGATCTACCAACTTACTTCAATGTGCACCTATCAACGTTTGAAAGATGTAGTTTGGCTTTCGAAATGGTAAAAGAACGCAGAGGGAGGGAGAGAGGTGATGTGATGTGATATTTAGGGAGGGAGGGAGAAGGTGTATGGCAGAAGCTGTTGTATAAGAAGTATTAATATGGTAAAACTTTATCTCAAGTTGAACCAAAACCCACAGATTCTTGATTTCGAAAAGGAACCATGGCGGTATAGAAGGATATTTTTGCGTGAGGATCTTTTCAGGTTGGTAACAGTTTTTAGGAATCGTTTTTGGGAGGATACCTGGCTTGGTGATAAGCCATTAGCGGTTCAATACCATTCTCTTTTTAACATTGTGTGACACAAAAATGCTTTGGACGCACATGTTTTGGCAAATAATCTGTTGAAATTGAGTTTAGACAGTCTGTAATTGATGAAAAATGGACCTCGTGGATGAAATTATTAAAGAGACTAATTAGGGTCTCTATCAGATGATGATGATACTTTTCAATGGAAATTGACTTCATCTTGATAGTTCTCGATTAAATCTATGTATGCTGAATTCATGAATGGGTATACACTTTTATTGCACAAATAGCTTTGGAAATTAAAGATTTCTCTAGAAATAAAGATTTGTCAACATCGGAAAGTTTAGCTTACTCAAAACAACATTATTAGGAGACGTTGGCACGGGTATAAACGATGTGTTTTTTGTCAGTCGGATGAATCTATCGAACATTTGTTTATATCTTGTCCTTTTTTCACGTAATATTTTGAGACTTATTAATTAGTTTACTCTCTCCACCAACTAGTGTTGCTAATATGTTTGGTACCTGGATTACTGGAGTAGATAAGAAAACTAAATCACGTATTCGCATTAACGTTTGTGCTTTTGTTTAGGCAATTTGAAATTATCAAAATGATTGAGTTGGAGTGGCTCATTTTTGCAGGTTGTTCACATATCTACTTATTGGATCCACATGTGATTCTTTCTCCTTCCACCAGAGCAACGGTCTCTTATATATACTGGATGTATTCGGTTGATGATGGGCGTTCGGGCTATATTCAATTAGGGTGGCAGCATGGTAGAAGAATCCAACATGGGTATACACACTGTTTTCCGATGGTTGATAGCCATTTTAGCTGATCATTTGCAATAAAATGAGGTTGTGCATCGTTATGATACAGAGGTCGAGTTATGTACCTCATTTCGTAAGAAAAGAAAAAAGGGGACCGTAATACCTGCAAGATTATTCAGAGAAACCACATGAGTTCGTCGGGCGTTGTGTAAATGTAGCGTGTGGTCTTGCGCTTGAACATTCCGATGCCATCGCCATCGTCGCCACGCACAATCTCGATGCCAATGAACACCGCAAACAGCATCCCAGTTGCTTCTGCGTCAATGACCTTGGCGACGCAAAACCTGCCCGAGCCCAAGTTTTGTATCCTGCAACGCATTGGTACGCAGCCCTGTTTCTCTGGCAGGTCAAGATCTTCCCAAACATGCTGCACAACTGGCCGTTGGCCGTGGTCCATGGCGGAGAGGTCAACCGCGCAGAGGTGGCTTCTCTTGCACTGCGCGAAGCCAAACCATAGTTTGAGCTCGGGGAAGTACTCGGCTCTGCCTTCAAAGGGCAGCACCCAGTCCCCAACGTGCCTCCAATCATCCCGATTATCCCATCCTAAATGGTGGCTAGCGTCGGGGCGCAAGGTGTCAAATCAGTAGGTGCTGATTTTTTTTTTTTGCGAAACACAGTACAACGCAAGCGCTCATATACACGCGCACACACTCACCCCAATAAACACACGCACGCACACCCTATCCCTATGAGTACCTCCGAGAGACTGAGTCGGCGGGTTGAGTTTTGAGATTGACGAAATCACGACGGGTGTCTCGCTGTCGACGGGAACGTCGCCTCCCACTGAAGAATATTCCACCTTAAATGAGAAACATCAGCGTCAAACCTGAGGTTTGAACTCTAGTGGACTGGGGGGTACAACCACCCACCTAACCAGCCACAGGCAAGTTCTCCAGTAGGTGCCGATTTTGTTCTTCTCACACGAGATGCACAGGGTGGTGTCATCGCCGACGACGGTGTAGGAGGTGATCATAGTGGGCTTGTACCCGTCCTGGTGGATGAAAGGCGGCGGCGGGAGAGTCCGCCACCTCCACGCGCCCCTGCATTCGAGCACCTCGAAGCAGAAGCGCATGGTGGTCGTGGTACGCCCCATCATGGCCCGTCCGGGGAAGCTGTCCAATTGTCCATGACGTAGAGAGCGTCCTTCTTGACGCCGGGGTGGGTGATGGAGAAGCAGACGGGGTTCTCTCCCTTGGGCTGGTGAAGAGAAGGCGTGTCGAGGATGACGCCCTCGTCGGCGTCGTAGAGCACGGTGTCGCCAGCACTGTTGGTGCTGACAACCCTGCTCTTGCTGCGGCGGGGGGCTAGGAGCTCGAACCAGTCCAGGCCGTTACAGTGCCACAGGCCAGTCGGAGACGGATCGAACTTAACGATGGGCTCAGGCAACCGCCGGAGGCTCCGCGTCCTTGGATGGGATCTCTTCTCTTTGTTGCTCGCATCTGCAGCGGATGCTGCAGAATTCACCTCGTGGATGTCGGCCGCTTCTACTGCTTCATCTCTTGACTGGTAGAAGAGCACACTGGGATTGAAACGCCGCAGTGCATACATCCCACTGTCGTAGTTCCGCGAGACCAGATTCACGAACCGCCGGTTCATCGTCGATCGCAACGAGCAGTCTCTCTGTTTTAGGCCGCGGCGGCGGCGGCAAAGATTAGGATGGCTAGAGGTCGGGTTGATCCCAGCGATCAACACATGGGCCCAACAGATCGCTGGGCCGGACTGCGGATCTTCCTCGGTCCCTCCCTTGTAGAAAAAAAAAAGTACTACGCGTTATCTGCTGATGTTAAGGAAAGCTTCAGAGAGCGAAACGATGAGGGTTAACATTCAGTACTTGAGGGAAGCATCTTGGTCAGTGGACTTCCTCGTTGTGCTCATACTTGACCTCGATGCCGAAGAAATCATCAGTGGCCGCCACTCACCAAGGTCATCTCCTCCATCTCCATGCCATTGTCGTTGGCATGGCGATCATCTGTACCCCAGAAACCGCAGAACCCTCTCGCTATTGTTCGCCGCGGCGGCGTTTCCAGCGTGATATACTGATATATTGATGAAGGCTCGGAGCCGGCTGGTCGGGGCAGCAGAGAACTGAACCTGTTGGTATGGTGTACTTTCCGGCGCTGTCGCCGCCAACCTCCGGGCAAGGGAATGATCACCATAGAGGGGCATCATCGGCTTACGAGGAGCCGTGAAGATACGAGAGGAGGTAACTGTACTTGAGTTGGCCGTCCAAGACGAGCGTGGGCTTCGCAGTGCCAGCTGTTTCAGAAATGCTGGATCTGAAAGCCTCTGCTCTGCCCTGCCACTCCGTTGTCTATCAACATTTAACAAGGGTCCAGAGTTCCAGAGTTTTGGTGAAAATTTCACCGTTATCTCGGTTTCGAGAAAGTCTCTTGCTCATGAATTCAGCCTATTCAGACTAACCTCAAACGGAACCCAACTTATTTGTCGGCTGTTAAACTAGACACGGGTAACCACCAGTAAATCTCAATAAGAACCTTCTCCACATTAGAACACTTATTTTATTATGATGATCACACTCTTACATGGAATGAAATGCAGGGCGATACAGAAATAAACACACTTAGGAAACATTTCGGGAACACGGCAAGGAACGGACTCTAGGACGATAGCCACACATGAAACACAAGCACCATCTGGTACGACTGACTTATTAAACCGAGACCGATAACAGAGAGTCTTCTTCAGCATGCATTAGCACCTCCCGGACTCGGAGGCGGTGTATCATCCCTGTGAAACTTGAGCACTGCACCCAAAATTGGATGCACCGCGGTCCTCTTCTTTCTCTTCTTCGGCCGTTTATTCTTTATCAGCTGCAAACATGGACGAGTTACGGAGTTAGTCTCTGCATTCAATACACATACACAACCGTGAAATTTTATCAAAGGAACAAATTAAGCCGCATCGAAGTAATGAAAACAGGTGCATATTGAACATGTGGGCACCTTTTTAATGTCTGCTTTCATTTGACTAGAGAGCACATCTTTGTACTGTCTAGCGTACTCCCTTAGTTGGTCGACATCCATGGCATCCATCCTCGCCAGCTGCCAAAAACGTCATCGATTATTAAAATGATGATCAAGTATATTATGATCCGATTGTAGTAAACATTACAAATATGTACTGAGTCTCCTGGTTCCTAGAGAAAATCACGCCTCGATCAAACAGTATCATGAAACGTGGGGAGTACTACCAACCCATTGAGACCCTCCCCATGATAAAACAAGACACAAATTAACATAAACATCGGGATGCCAGTTTACCCATGCATTGTATTCCTCTGTGTGCCTCCTGATTGCATTATCATCCTTATCCCCTCGAGCCATATCAACTACAGGATGACCAAAGATTAACTGCTTAGTTCAGGACTTGTAGTTCTGGAGTGCAAGAACCTTGAGAATGACCAGCTGTATTTATAGGAGAGCTTCACCACAAGATTAGTCGCATTCTTTATCAAGTACAAAAGGGAGATTAATTCAAGGAAAAAAGGCACAGTGACCGTTGCTTCTGAACATGTGAAAGCTTGCTGGTAAGCACTTCAGGTATGCCACTAAAACGTGGAAGCTTTCACTGGATTTGGGGAGGCAGTTACATGGATTTTTTAGCGTAAACCACAAAGACAATAACAGTTCCTCATTACAAGGAGGTTCAGATGGCCTTTTCGACCTGAATCTTTACATCTGCTTTAACATCTTGTTTTCTTACGGCTAAATTCAGGAAGATGGGCATCTTTTTTGGGATATGGACATCTTTCTTCTTCCTTTATTTCCCATAATTTCTACAAGTAACTGTTGTCCTATCTTTAGGCTAATTACGTTGTGTCATGCGCTAACATGGATGGTGCTGTTTGTTTTCTTCTCCATTCTCCTTTTTAATTAATTTTTTTTATAACCAAAATCTGTAGTTCAACATATGGCGTGAAATTATGCATTGAATTATACTTATTTTTAGTTTATTATGTGTCTAACTATGATAATTAAATGCTTATCTGCTGCATGCCATTTAGTACGGAGAAGTCTACAATGGTGTTGCATATGTTGTTCTTTGTTTTACAATAGCAAGAGGCAAAATATGAGTATCAACATAACTCATTGAAGCAAATACAGTTATTTGTAAAAAGTAAGGAAAACGATATATGGGAGTTGAAATAAAATTGCACCTTAATTTACTCCCTTCTTCCCCCGATTGTTGCTCTTTTTGTTATCGATATTCGCAAATTGCTAATTTTCTTCACTTTTTTTATCGATGAGCAACGTGAACCTCCTAATATTCAGCAAGTGTTGAAGACTTAAAGTAGCTTTTCTATAGTGTTCATTAAGTAAACTTATTCAATTACCTCTGAACTAAGAAAGCATTTTGCAACATCAAAAAGTTCACAAGTTCGTCTACTAATGATCAACAAATTAGGTTAATTTTTATTAGCAAGAACTGCCGTGGTCTACGTGTAAGAAAAAAATTAGGACTATGTTGAGGTTATCGTTTCCAAAATGTAGCGGTTATTAAGCTTCACATTGCTTACAACCTTCCAAAAACTAGTTAAGCCAAGCAGCCATGTGACATAATTACAACCTCTTAGAATCCGGCCAAAATTTTAAGGTTTCATGAGACCCTTTTGAAAAGGAAAGATCTTGGCGGCAAATTATATATGTTCTTACTAGTTAAGTGTTTTTGTGAGATAATTTGTAGTGGCACGTACATGTGCACTTCATGTTCTGTATATTATAGTATCTCTCATATTATAATGCACTCCATAATTTTTTACTATTTAGTTATATTAACACAAAGTGGTAGGGGAACCACAATTACTCTATTAAAATACATTGTATGGAGAGGCAAATACGGTTGGCAATCATTAAACTCATGACTGCGAAGGATAAATAAGTTTTGTATTTATTCCTTGTAACTTAAAAGGATGAGTTGCAACAGATTGATATTATGGTGTGATTAAGTAATTTAATATACAAAATTTTGCCTAGAACACTCCCTTAGGGCTCCTTTGATTCATAGGATAGGAAAAGTGTAGGAATAGAAAACCCATAGGATTGGAATGTCATGTCTAGTTGAATCCTTTGGGAAGAGCAATTGTGTTTGATGGCAAAGGGAAAGTAAAGGACTTGCAAAAAGAAGTTGGAGTGAATGTTAGAATTCCTATGGAGTGTAGTACAATGATTCCTATGGAAAAAGTTCCTATAGGAACCAATCCTATGAATCAAACAACCAATGTAGGAAAAATTCCTATAGCATAAAATCCTTCAAAAATCTTAAGAATTTCCTTTGAATCAAAGGAGCCCTTGGCACTCTTGCAATAATGTCCTTGTTGGCGGCCAACAGTTTTATCCAGTATACAAATGATGAGAACCTATTATAATCCACATAGTGTTTAGAAAAATGTGCAAATATACCTAGTTAAGTGTTTAAGCTCCTTTTGATATTAAAAAGCTACTTTGCAACTTAATTAATTGTTGCCAAAGTTTGAAGCTACTAAATTAATTGTGTCAAAATTAAGCAATTAATGTATTTTGAAGCTACATGCATGTGTGATAGGCACTTTGTCTTTATTAGAAAGCTACTTTTGAATTTCATTAATTGTTGCCAAAGTTTGGAAGTTGTAACTGTCGACGAATAGAAACTGACATTTTTTCTGAAAAACTGCCATCATTTCTTTCGAGGCATCTCGCTAAAAGGTATGTACGTTGCACACTTGATTCCAAAAAAATCTATGGATCTACATGGTGGGATGTAGTAACGTGTAGTTTTTCGATGACAATATGTCCATTTCCGTGCTATACTAAATTAGATCCCTGCTTCTTCTTCTTCTTATCCAACAAAGAAATGGAAATACATTTACATCAAAAGTTCACATGTTTATACTTAATCACATGGTATTCTCGACTTCCCATTGATACTTTAAATTATAAATAACTAATGGCAACATAAAAAATTCCGCAACGAAGTGAGAAAATCATACTAACTCCATACAATGTACACAGGAATATAGTGTTTGTATAAGTTCAATCATGAAAACTAACAAATAACATGATGGAGAAGATGAAAATAATTCGGTAAACTAAGATATGTATCATAGTCTAAAACATGTCACTTTGGATACAGATCGATACAGTTTGCAGACTGCAAACTTGACAACCAATATACTTTTGGTGTAAGATATATTATAATTATATTTTGGGGAAACTCTACAAAAATGCCTCCAAGTAACACTCTTAAAATTTACAAAAGGTATCATAACTAACTGAAACTTAAAAGTCAGTCTGAAACATACATGACATCCTAGAAGCATCCTTTTAACTTCTCTACTTTTGACAGCTAATTAAAAAATTAGAATTATTATTAATAAGTTGTCCCATTATACTATTTAAAATATATAAATGATTTCTTATGATTATCATTTACATATATGTAAACATCATAATGGTCAGAGTTATGGGCATCTTGGAGACCATGTCTCTATATGAAACACCATGTATTCAGAGGGTGGTGGGGACGGGGGAGAGCGCCTAACCCAAAATTGCTGCGCATACATGAAGGATCTGTACCTACCAATTCGATGTATTTGAAACTAGTAATCTCAACTGGTGTACAAAGTTTTACTACATAGAAAATTAGCCTTGCTAAGAAATAGTGATAATCACCTCCGCCAACTCTATAATTGGTTTTCAAAGTATATTATGTGAAATATGATCCAAAAGAATAAGTTTGAATTACGATCCATAGGTGGTTTTCCATGCGTATCACAACAAAACATTACACTATTTTATAGCTAAAAGATAAATCATAATAAGAGAAATCATAGCATGTATTAGAAGAACAAAAAGTACCTTAGATCTGGATAGGCTTTCTGTCATGACTGAATCGACAATTACCAGAGGGAAAAACAAAATCATGTTGAAGTTGTATTTGTATGTTGTAAGAACATAAGATCAACATGAGTGCACTCAGTTTTCTGTGAATGGAAAATCAATGATGTAGCATATGAGGCTCGACTCTCTTTTATAGACCACGATGGGGCGGGTATTAAAGAGCATAGGAAACATGCGCCGTGAAAGGTGTGACGGTTATTTGTTGCTAATAGTGCCGTGGTCAGTCGCTGAACAAGTATGAACAGTTTCTTCCCGGTTTTCCGTGACATGAAAGATCACAACTGAGCAATTATTGAATTTTTTATTCCGAAAGATAAAACTTATCATCTAGGGTATTTTATTCGGAAATTAAGCTTGTGATAACATCAGATTTAAATATTTGCCATATTAATAGTTTATTGAGTAGTTATTTTAGTTTAATGAAGTATTTTATCGAGTCAAAGTCGCATGGGACAGAAAATCGAATGACTTAGGGAACAAGGAGCGTCCATTGTGGAGGATCGAGCGTACCTTTATAAGAAAAAAACCTAGATAGGCATGAAAACGTTAATGTTTCATGAAAACATGACAATATAAGTACTGATATAGACATAACAAGCTAATAATCCTACATAGTGCACCCCTAAAGAAACATGTAATAGAAATGTCCTATAGCTTCCTTGTGATGCTTGCAAGTGCACAAGTTTGTTGTAGCCATTTTCGAAGTAAGAGTAACGAACCACATGGAGTTTAGGAAATGATCTTTTGTTCCTTGTTTATTTGTTTATCAAGATGTACCTACAAGTTATCTAATCCAAATCAAGAAACAGTATGTTGAGAATGTTTGTGTTGTACCTACAAGTAAAGCAATTAAAAGATAATGGTGAATGAGCTGTTGAAATGATTGAATACTACAATAAGGCTGCATGTGTTCTCATGAGGTATTGTATCCACCAAAGAAGTGAGCCCAGCTCACTTGGTTAGGGAAGTGTATGTACAACCCAGCCACTCAGGTTCAATTCCTCATGGACGCAGATTTCGGTTTCTTATTGTAAAAAAAACGTTGTAGGGTTCCCCTACCGTATTCCATCAAAAAAAGTATTGTATCCACCACTAGCATATGTAAAAAATTAGTAGGTATACATTGTTTATTATGTGTACGTTGTGTATGGGCGCAGCCCCACCTAAAGATTTGCCTTGAGATCTTGGCCACACACCCCCACACAATCCCCATGAAGGTGGAGTAAAAACTTGGATCTCCGTTGTTCCTGTGTTAATGATACAAAGGAGAATGGTGGCTTCTGTCACCCCTATGCCCACAACCAGTCCATTTTGCACCAACGTTAATGACCTTCATGTCGTGTCGACGTTCGCAAAATATCATGAAGGCCATTACTACACTTCAAACAATAATAATCTATAAATTCATTGGTTAGGGAAGTGGATGTACAACCCAGCCACCCAGGTTCAAGTCCTCACGGGCGCGAATTTGGGTTCTTATTATTTAAAAAAAAACGTTGTAGGGGCTTCCCCTACCGCATTCTTTTCAAAAAAAATCTATAAATTTTTATTTCAATTCATAATAGTGCTAGGTTTTCTCCATCTTCCCAAAAACTATTGGAACTACTCACACATAAAGGCAGAAAACATGATCATAATAATTGTATGGATGGTATAGATGAATGATTAAACGAGTACATGTACAAGTCCACAAGTTGAGGTTCGGAATTACAACGAGATGGAGAGGAGGGATTCATTGATGGAGACGACGACGACGACGATGATGATGATGATGATGATGATGATGATGATGATGATGATGATGATGATGATGATGATGATGATGATGATGATGATCGATGTTGTGGCCTTCAAGATCGTTGTTGTGGTGGAGATGACAGCCTTTATGCGGACTGCCTCTATCCGGAGGCTAGGTTTTCATGATTGTTTCTGTTATGGCGGCTGCTATGTTCGTTGTCTGGAAAATAGAAAGGCACAGGGTAAAAATACTTGACGAGATGCTCCAGATGAAGGGGCATAGGGTCACATGGTACAGTTGGGTCCGACCGTACCGGGGGTTGTTAAGTCTCCTAGAACCTTCCAGCAAGGTGGTCATTCTTATGGAAGGATTTTTATGTTCCCAACAGTCCTATTTCTGTCCAAATATAGACAATTTGCCTTGTTTGGATTTTTTCACCTTTATTTTTTATCTCCTGCATACATAAGTAGAAAAGGTGTGCTAGCGCGGTAAAATGCCAACATCCCTACCTCCACATATGAAAAGTGTTAAGTAAAACTCTATATTGCCAGACAAACTTGTCTGGCACTGGACACCCGATGCCCAATACTCGTGCAAGTCGTGTTATGATGCCATGTTTCATGGGACGGTCGAATCCTGATCCAGAAAGTTGAATTGAAAGATTTGGGCACCACCGAGGGTGAAGTTGTTTATCTGGCTAGCGTGCATGGATCACTGCTGGACAGGGGAGAGACTCGCACGATGAGGCCTGCCACACCAGGCGAGCTTCCCAATGTCTGACTAGGCAACGGAGTCGATGTCCCACATACTCACTAGGTGTTCGTTCTCACAGACTATCTGGCATGAGGTACTATCTTGGATACGATTGACGTCTAGGCCGCCGACTGTGGAGGACGACTTCGTGGATTGGTAGTCATTGGTACTCAACTCCACCCCTCGCTTGCTATGTAAGGGCACCTCTTTGGTGATCATTCTCACGGCGTGGTTGATTTGGAAGCAACGGAACGCGACCAAATTCGACAACGCACGTCACTCAGTTGGCGCTTTGGTCGAAACCATCAAGACAGAGGCTCGTTCTTGGGTGAGCGCGGGAGCCCGCGGACTCGCACATCTTCTCCCTAGTCTAGGTCATTGGGTTGAGTTGTATGGTGTGGGGTGGTCTCTCTATAGGCTTGTAAATAACTCTTCTATCTATCAATGCATCAAAACGCAATGCTTTTTGCGTTTTCACGAAAAAAATAGCTTCATGTGGCTTTGTCTCGCTTTGGTGGACCAGTCGAGCAACAAGACTCTTGGTTAGGCTTAGCCTGCATGGTTAGTGCAGGTGTTTTCCTACTAAACACTCTTGCAGAAAATATGTATACAGTTTGTAATACCACGACAACCTTTCATCGAGACTATCGTATCAAATTCCATGAAAATTGTAGAAATGATTAATTAGGTGCCCGCCGTCGCGAACATGATCTTTGGGGTATAACCTGAAACTTAGTCTCTTAATTAAGATATAAGCGACTAGGTACTTTCTACTACAAGTCAAATGAAAAATGTGGAAATACGTGACATGGTACTGTTAAGTGGACACTTTCTCCCTCCCGCTCTTGTGTCGTCCCCCGGGGCGACACTGGGGCAAAACCCTAGCGCCGCCACAAACCAGGCCCCGTGTAGCTCCCCCGCCGCCGCTGCGGTTGGCGTGAACCACGCTAGCGGCGGACCCGAAGCCAAAGGCGAAGGGGATTGGTGGTTCGTGGCAGAGAGATCCCTTAGGGCGACTGCGGCCGCACCCGTGGAGCTGCCTGCGCGTGGCGGCCAGGGCGACGCCCCTGGCTGTGCGACGGTGACTGCCTCCTCCTTCGACGTCTCTCGCACGGAGGAGCTCCCGCCCGCCGTGGGTGTGAGTGGAGGTGGTCAGACGTGGATTTGGGCTCCACCCAAGGGGTGAGTGGAGCCCACATCCATCGCGGTTTCGTCTTCGGGCGTCAACGGCGCGCTGGGGGCGTGGAGCTGCTAGGGCTGGCGCGCGGTTTGAGGTAGTGGTGCGGTGGTTCGCAGGGGAAGTGGATGGCGTCCCTTTGCCAAGCGGGCCGAAGTTGCGGCTGCGCTGCTCCAAGGTGCAGCGATGCACATATAGCGACGGCACGGCCCCGATGGCTGAGGGAGGCCCTGGTGGACCAGCTCACTGGTGGGGTGCAAGCGGCAGTACCAAGCGAAATCTTGCTCATGCTTTGGCCGGAGCCAGCAACAATGGCACCCATGGGCGTCACCTCTTCCTGAAGGTGTTGTCGTGGTACTCGGATCGTCTCCACCGCTCGACGCTCCGAGGCAAACCCTTGATCCGGGTATTCCCGATCGGACGATGTTAGCATTTTGTTGTCATGTCCTTCTTGGGGGGCATCGTTCATGGAGCTGGACTAGCTGGAGAGACAAGTGGGGAGTAGGTCGTGGTGTCGTTGGTGCTCTCTCTCCGTGGTCACGACGATCGAGCTTCTACGGAAGGGTTGGAGTCTCTCCTCTGAAGACGGCTAACGGCTTGGGCTAGTGCCGCTTCCCGGGTGTCGACTCGGTTGCGTGATACCCTTCGATTATGTTGTTAGCTATTGTGTAAATCCTTGGCAGCGCATGGCCCTTCGTCGGGTGGACTCGGCGATGTGTTGCCCTTCGGCTGTTCCAACACCATTGTAGCTGATCTCGGTTGATTGAAGTTTTTCGTCTATGGCGGTGAAGCTCCTTGCGCACTAGTGTCCAACGTTAATCGAAAAACGATGAGTGTTGAATGCCCTCCCTGCGGGGTTGTAATCATGTTCTTCTCCCGTGTTGTTGTTCTAACTTTATTTTCTTTTCTTATCTCTTTTCTGTAACTTTGCCGTTGTTTGTGCCGGTTGGCTCTTAATGAAAATGGAGCAGTCCTTGCTGACTTCCGTCCAAAAAAAAATGGTACTGTTAAGTGTAGGCTTCATTTACCCTTGGTCAGTGGCCGTCGTCGTGTTGTGCTCATATTTTCTTTTTTTGCTCATACTTGATCTCGACGCCGAAGAAATTGTCTGTGGCCGCCACTTACCGCAGCCATCTCATGTCATTGCCGTTGGCATGGTGATCATCTGTACCCCAGCCACCGTAGAATCCTCTCGCTATTGTTCGCCGCCGCGGCATTTCCGGCGTGATATGTGCTGAAGGCTTGGAGCCGGCTGGTCGGGGCAGGGGAGAACTGAACCTGTTGGTATTGGCCGTAGTTGGTGTACTTGCTGCCCTGCCTGCGCTGTCGCCGGCACTCGCTGGAGCATGATCACCATAGAGGGCGTCATCGGCTTGTGAGGAGCTGTGCAGAGGCGAGGAGGTAACCGTACGTAGTCTGCCGCAAGACGAGCTTGGGCTTTGTGGTGCCAGCCGTTTCAGAAAGCCTATGCTCTGCTCTGCGACTCCGTTGTCTGTCAAGTCGGCAATTAACAAGGGTCCTCTCGCTATTGTTGGCCGCGGCGGCGTTTCCAGCGTGACATTGTTGAAGGCTCGGAACCGGCTGGTCGGGGCAGACGAGAAGCCGAGAACTGGCAGTGCCCGTACGTGTACTTGCCGGCGCTGTCGCCGCCAACCTCCGTCATCGACTTGGGAGGAGCGTGCAGAGACGAGAGGAGGCATCGTACGTGAGTTGGCCGTTCAAAACGAGCGTGGGCTTTGCAGTGCCAGCCGTTTCAGAAATTCTGGACCAGAAAGCCTCTGCTCTGCCCTGCGACTCCGTCTGAAGTCGAAAATTTACAAAGGTCCGGATTTTCGGTGAAAATTTCACCATCATCTCGGTTTTGAGTATGTCTACTAGCTACTCTACTGCACATAAATAGAGCCAATTCAGGCAAGAATCCAACTTCTTTTTCGGCTGTCCAACCACACTGGATAGAACACTTATTTTATTATCATGACCACACTTTTACATGGAATTAAATGCAAGGCGATACAGACATAACCACACTAGATCACTGGAAACATGTCGGGAATTGGCAAGGAACGGACTCTAGGACGACACAAAAATAGCCACACATGCATGGAAAACAAACACCTTCTGGACTTCTGGTACGACTGACTTATTAAACCAAGACCGATAACAGAGAGCCTTCTTCAGCATGCAGCACCTGCCGAACCCGGAGGGGGTGTATCATCGTCGTCCCTGTGGAACTTGAGCACTGCACCCAAAATTGGATGCACCGCGGTCCTCTTCTTTCTCTTCTTCGGCTGTTTCTTCAGTATCAGCTGCAAAGACACACGAATTAGTCTCGATGAAATCAATTGCATCATATACACGTACACAACCATGGATTTTTTTCTAAGGAACAAATGAAGTCACGACGAAATAATGAAAAGTGGTGCATATTAACGTGTGCGCACCTTTCTGATTTCTGCTTTCATTTGACTAGAGAGCACATCTTTGTACTGTCTAGCGTACTCCTTTAGTTGGTCGACATCCAAGGCCTCCAGGCTCGCCAGCTGCCAGCAACGTCGTCGATTATACAAATTATGAGCAAGTATAATAGGATCCGATTGTAGTAAACTGTAAACATTACAAATATGTACCGAGTCTCCTGGTTCCTATAGAAAATGATGCCTCGATCGAACAGTATCATGAAACGTGAGGAGTACAAACCCATTGAGACCCTCCCCATGATAAAACAAGGCACAAATTAACATAGACATCAGGATGCCAGTTTACCCATGCATTGAATTCCTCTGAGTGCCTCCTCATTGGATTCCCATCCTTATCCCCTCGAGCCATACCAACTACGGGATGATCAAATATTAACTGCTTAGTTCAGGACTTGTAGTTCTGGAGTGCAAGAACCTTGAGAAACACCAGCTGTACTTATAGGAGAGCTTCACCACAAGATTACTCCCATACTTTTGTTTTTTAGTACAAAAGAAACATTAATTAAAGGGGAAAGGGCACGGTGACCGTTGCTTGTGAACATGTGAGAGATTGCTAGTAAGCACTCCAGGTGTGCAACCAAAATGTGGAAGTTTTCACTGAATTTCGGGTGGCAGTTACATCGATTTTTTGGAGGTAAACCCAAAAGCCAATAGCAGTTCCTCATTACAAGGAGGTTCAGATGGCCCATTCGACATGAATCCTTACATCTGCATGATTGCTCTTTAACATGTTGCTTTCTTAGTGCTAAAGATAGGCATTTTTTTGGGATACGAACATCTTTCTTCTTCCTTTATTTCCCATAATTTCTACAAGTAACTCTTGTCCTATCCTTAGACTAATTAAGTTGTGGTGTGCTAACATGGATCGTGCTGTTTGTTTCCTTCTCCATACTCCTTTTTTAATTAAGTTTTTTTATAACCAAAATCTGTAGTACAGCATATGGTATAAAACTATGCACTGAATCATACTTTCTTTTTAGTTTATTGTGTTTCTAAACTATGATCCTTAAATGCTTACTTGATGCATGTCATATATTAGGGAGAAGTCGATCTACAATGGTTTTGCCGATGTTGCTCTTTGGTTTACATTAGCAAGAGGAGAAATATGAGTATCAACATAAACACGCCCATTAAAAAACATAAACACGCTGAAGCAAATACAGTTATTTGTAGAAATTATGGAAAATGATATATGGGAGTTGAAAATAAATGGCACCTTTACTCTTCCTTCCCCCGACCGTTTCTTCTTTTCTTATTGATATTCGCAAACTGCTAATTTTCATCACTTTTTTATTGACGGAGCAATGTGAACCTCCTAAATTCAGCAATTGTTGAAAACTTAAAAGTAGCTTTTCTATGGTGTTCATTAAGTAAACTTATTTCAATTACCTCTGAATTTTGAAAACATTTTGAAACATAAAAAAGTGCACAAGTTCGTCCGCTAATGATCAAGAGATTTGGTTAATTTTGATTAGAGATTCAAGAACTTTCTGGGTCTACTTGTAGGAAATGTTTTTAGGACTATGTTGAGCGTATTCGTTTCCAAAATGTATCGGTTATTAAACATCGCATTTCTTACAACCTTCGAAAAACATGATGGTAACGTTCTTGACACTCTGATAGTGTAAGCAAACATGAAATGTCTAACTTTAAAATTTGCTCGGGTTAAAGTTACAGCTTACATATAAGATTTGGATTAAAAAAAACTCGTAAGAATTACCTGAACTCAACATGTAGAAAAGAAAAATTACTAGCTTAATTCAAGAGTTAAACCAAGAAACCATGTGAGCTCCCTTCTACAATCCGGCTAAATTTGAAGGTTTCAGGTGACCCTTTTTTTTTAAAGGAAAGATCTTGGCGGCAAATTATAAATGTTCTTACTAGGTAAGTGATTTTTGTGACATAATTTGTAGTAGCGACGTACATGTGCAGTGCATGTTCAGTATATTACAGTATCTCCCATATTATAATGCACACTTCATAATTTTTTACTATTAGTTATGTTAACGCAGTTCTAATATACTACTATATGATGGTAGGTTAACCACAATTACTCTATCACAATACATTATATGTGGAGGCAAATAAGGTTGGCAAACATTAAACTCATGACGAGAAGGATTACTAAGTTTCGCATTTGTTCATTGTAACTTGAAAAGATGGGTTGGCAAACAGTAAATTCTGATGTGATTAAGAATTTAATATACAGTTTTTGCCTAGCACACTCCCTTAGCACTTCTGCAATAATGTCCTCGTCCACTGCCAATAATGTTATCGAGTATACAAATGATGAAACCATTATAATCCACATAGTTCAGCAAAAATAACTTGAATACACCTAGTTAAGTGTTTAAGCTCCTTTTTATATTAGAAATGTACATTGGAACTTAATTAATTGTTGCCAAAGTTTGAAGCTACTAAATTATTTTTGCCAAATGTATTTTGAGGATACATGTGTGCTAGACGCTTTGTATTTATTATAAAGCTACTTTGGAATTCAATTAATTGTTGCCAAAGTTGGGAAGCTGTAACTGTCGATGAATAGAAACGGACATTAAAAAAAAAACTGCCATACATTCTTACAAGGCATCTCTCTTGAAAGGTATGTACGCTGCACACTTGATGCCAAAAGAAACCTATAGATATACATTGTGGGATGTAGTAACCTGTAGTTTTGCGGCAAAAAATATGTCCCTTTCCGTGCTATATTAAATTAGAGACCCGTTTCTTCTTATTTTCCACATTTCCATGAAAAGTTCAC
This sequence comes from Poa pratensis, assembly GCA_947311845.1. NCBI lineage: Eukaryota > Viridiplantae > Streptophyta > Magnoliopsida > Poales > Poaceae > Poa > Poa pratensis. The sequence continues at coordinate 17,842,562 of CAMZMU010000081.1, read as the reverse complement.
ATGTTAATACTTCATCACATCGTATTCTTGCTTTAAGTTAAATAACTACTGTTAACATAAATGGAATGGGGAAATCATACTAACTCCATACAATGTACATGGGAACATAGTGTTTTTATAAGTTCAATCATGACGACTAACAAATAAAGGTACGGAGAAGATAACAATAGTTATGTAAACTTAGATATGTATTCTAGTCTAAAACATGTCATTTTGGATATAGATACAACTTGCAGGCTGCAAGCTCGACAACCAATTTTTTTGTAAGATATATAATAATTATATTTTGGGAAAACTCGACCAATATGTTTCAAAGTAACACTCTTAATTGTTACAAAGAGCTCATAACTAATTTAAAGTTTAAACGTCAGTCCATAAAATACATGAGATCTAGATGTGTCCATTCAAATCCGCTACCTTTGACAACAAATTAATAAAAATAGAATTATTATCAAGAAATTGTCCCATTATATTTATTTAAACTATATAAATGCATTCTTATAATTTTTACCAACATATATGTACACAAAATAATGGTCAGAGATATACGCATCGTGGAGACCACATCTCTTATCTGAAACGCCATGTATTGGAGAGAGAGAGAGAGAGAGAGAGAGAGAGAGAGAGAGAGAGTAGCCCTAACCCCAATATTTCTGCACGTACGTGAAGGGTCTAGACCTACAAATTCGATGTATTTGAAACTAGTAATCTAAACGGGTGTACGAAGTCTTTACTACATAGAAAAATTAGCCTTGCTAAAAAATAGTGAAAATCACCTCCGACAACTCTATAATTGGTTTTCATAGTATAATATGTCAAATATGATCCAAAACATAAGTTTGAATTACCCCATGTGTGGTTTGCCATGCGTATCACAGCAAAACATTACACTATCTTATAGCTACAAGATAAATCACAATAAGCAAAATCAAAGCATGTATTAGAAGAAGAAAAAGAACCTTAGATGTAAATAGGCTTTCTGTCATGATTGGATCGACAAATACCACCAGCGGAAACAATAACATCATGTTGAAGTTGTATTTGGATGTTGTAACAACATAATATCAACATGAATGCACTCAATTTCTCTCACAGTGGAAGATCAATGGTGTAGCATATATATGAGGCTCCACTCTCTTATATAGACCACAATGGGGCAGATAGTAAAGAGCACAGGAAACGTGCGCCGTGATATGTGCGACGGTTATTTGTCACTAATAGTGTCAATGATTACTCGCGTGAACAAGTATGAACAGTTTCTTTCCAATTTTCAGTGACATAAAACATCACAACTGAGCAATTCTAGCATTTTTATTCCAAAAGATATTTTTATCTTATAAGCTAGGTGATTTTATTTGGAAATTATGTTCATGATAGTAAAAAATTAATATTTACCATATTAATAGAGCGGACATTTTTTCGGGCAGTCCGGACTGATGGGGTTGCTGCTAGGACCGATATTTTTCAGGACCCCATTAATTAAACCATTCGGGGCGCCGGTGGAGATGCTCTCAACAGGGATTCCGGCGAATACTCCTGGGTTGCTATCTCACCGACCATTGGCCCTTGTATCGGGAAACAAAAGTGGGTTTATTTAGTTCTCACCGCAACTGGCCACACACAGCATACGCTTTTTTGTTGGGTGTCATACCCAATGAAGAACTCACGCGTCTTGAGGTCAGTGACAACAAGTAAAAAGGTAACACTTTGTGTGTTTAGCAATGTTATCGTGTATGACAATATGATGTGAAAGTTAGTTCCTCACGTCCCTAGGTCACCGACGAGATCAAATGTAGAGGGCTCACATACGGCCACGGTCGGGACAGATAACATCTTGCGATGATGGTCCCACACTACGACAGATCATGGGGTGACGCTGATCCTCTCACATATCGTACGTCAATGTGACTTCCATTCACTAATGTGGGGGTGTGCAAGGCTGCCGGTCTGTGCCGAAAGCCAGCAGGCCATGCGGTTGTTGCTCACGCGATGATGGCCCACATGACGAGAGCGTGTGTTCGAGTCGCAACGCATGGGCTAGGAGGCGCAGGAGGGTCTCCGAGGTGAACGCATGCATGTCCTCCCATGCTCAACTTTAGACGGTCGTGAGCTTTCGGGACTATGTAGATAGTCTGGTTGTTCTAAAATTTCCGCAAAACTTATATGGTCTAATAGTAGAGCCTAATATGAATCATGCAAGTGACAAACCGTAGAGCATGTGAGATAAATTTCAGGGGTACTATAAGGGAGAAGGCGTTCTTGAGGTGAATGGGTTTGACCTTAACCAAAAGTGATAGCAAAAAAACAAACATCCTTGGATTGTCGTATGGTTTCATGTATGTGAATGCTAAGAAAGATATATATTCTAATGCATTAGCCGCATATCACCCGTACCACTACCACCCTACCTAACATTCCACCAGTTGGCAAGATAATTAAGGGTTTACCTATTGATGCGACGTGAAGTGCATGGGTCTCCATAATTATATTAGTTTTGCCAGACTAAGAGATAGCCTACGTCACCTCTATCCCTTGTATCCTCATGTCCCCATGATGTTGATACCCTTTGTGTCACTGTAGGGCTACGTGTTGTGCAATCGGCGTTCACACAACACAACAAAGAGCATCATCACAAGGATAATAAAATTCATTTTATTTTACCGCTTTCGAATCAACATTTGGCTAGGTTCACCATAGCCGCTTTCGAATCAACATTTGGCTAGGTTCACCATAGCCTATAAAACAAGGATTTCTCCTTAGCACCGATACGCAAGAAATCAAGATAATGATAATCGACACATGAATCCACATTTAATTGAATACCAAAATGGATGAGTTTGGATATTACAATGAGATGGAGATGGAAATTAATGTCGAAGGTGAATATGGTGGTGGGGAGATGACGAAACCCATTGTTCTTTTTATATCCTCGTGAGTTCTTGGAGAAGATGGTTTATGCTAGGGTTTGCATAATACATACCCTTGCCATGTGTCTCTTCCTCCTAAAACATGGGCCCCAACATGTCGGTGAGATGCACCTTATAACCCATCTATGGAAGAAATAGGCCGATTGTTGCCATTATGTGTTGTACGACCTCGTACGATTGCCCCCTCGCCCCCTTCTTGTATTGTTCTTCCCTAGTGCACTTATTAATTTGGCCGTGAAAATTACATGCGTTCTTGGATTGAGATTAGCCAATTAAAAAGAAAAACTATTCGTCTCGACGATATAGATACCTTCCATGTTAATGAATTCTTCATTTGATACCATCTTCAGGATGTGAATTTTAACCTAATTTTCATGCGCTTCCCTCCAAACTTGGTGGCCAAGATATTAAGTGTTCATGGAGGACAGTTTCATAAAGACTTCAAAGGGTTCTCCTCTAAAAAGTATCCTGATTTCTAAGTTCCGTGAAAAGTAGAGAAAAGAAGGAACACAACACCTCGATCAAATTAATAAAAACTAATACTAAAGTGTAAAAAAAACAGGCATGCAATTTTCAAATTGAATGACAAGATAGGCACACCCATCGGATTAATGAGGGATGCCACATGGAAACGAATTCATGGCAAACGATTCCCTTTGAAGTCTTTATGAAACTGTCCTCCATGAACACTTAATATCTTGGCCACCATGGTACTGTTAAGTGTAGGGGTGGGCAAAAACGATTTATTGACTTAAACCGGCTAAAACCATTTGACGAAAACTAGTTCATTTTCCTTCATTGCATCTGAGAAAAATTATCAGCTAGTACAATTTTTTTTTTAAGTGGATCTTCTCTGCGAACGATCAACAAAGATTACAATGTAAAGAGCAGACGCACGCAGAAGAACAAAGACGAAGAAACCCAGTACAACAGCAGCAAGGGCCAAGAATAACAACGCAGAACCAAAGAACCTGGAACCTTGACCGCTGATCCGCCGCAACACCTGCTAGCAAACCTCTTCGTCGAAAATGCCGGAGAGGGAGCAGCCAGGCCGCGGAGAGAGAGCACCCCCACTCTTGTAGAAGACCGCATAAGCCGTCCGCCGCAGGCGACGAAACCGAGCACGCTGAACACACACAGCCATGGCGCTTCCTCCCCGCAACCGCCCAACTTCCAACAACCCTGCACTGGGCACGAACTCCTCTTTGCCGGAACCGTCGCCGAGAAACCAAGCACGCCTTGATCCCAACTTCCCCCCTCGCCACCACGGCAGGCCGGGGAACGCCGAAGCAAAGCCTTCTCAAAGCAGAGCACACTAAACCAAGCACTCCTCCCCTCGCCACCACGGCCGTCCGGAGAAGGCAGAGCAGCGCTCGAAAAGCCGGCGAACACCTCCGAGAACCACGAGATGAAGCTCCTGTACAGGCGACCAGGACACCCAACGGCGACCGCCAGAGCCCGGCCGCACCACCCCCAGATCCTCCACAGCAGGGCCAGAGCCCACCCTACCGCGACGAAGAAAGAAACAAGGGACAAAAGCTCCACACGCCGGTCGCCGTCTTCGCGTCGTCGACCAGGCCCGGAGCACAAACTCTCACCAGATCGATAGATCCGAGAGCACCTACCACCAGCAGCTCGCCGAGGGAAGGGGATCGAGCACCGGCACCATTATTCCACCGCAGCGCCGCCACCCCCACCTTGGCCACGCCGCAGAGAAACCCTACCCTACTAAGTACACACTGCAGGCACGGAATCGAGGTCCCCCCACTCCCCCGGCGCCGGAGCGGCAGCCGGAGAGGGGAAGGACTGTCGATCCGGCCGACAGTGGAGCACGGGAACGAGGGGAACTTCCTTTTCGCCTCTCCTTGTATAGAACGGTTTCACGGTTCCGCTTTTGCACATCCCTTAGGTAACTGTATTTGCTTCATTTAGCCTTGGTCAGTGGCAGTGGCAGTCGGCGTTGTGTTCATACTTGATCTCGACGCCGAAGGAATCATCGGTGGCCACCACATACTGCGACCAACTCCATGTCATTGTCGTTGGCATGGGGACCATCCCCAGCCACTGTAGAAGCCTCTCGCGATTGTTCGCCGTGGCAGCATTTCCGGTTTGATATTGCTGAAGGCTCGGAGCGGGCTGGTCGGGGCAGGGGAGAACTTAACCTATCGGTAGTGGTCGGCGCTCTTGCCATAGAGGGCATCATCGGCTTGTGGGGGGTCGCACAGAGAAGAGGTGGCAACCGTGCGTGTGTTGGCCGTCCAAGACGAGTGTGAGCTTCGCGGTGCAAGCCATTACATAAATGAGGGATCCGTAATTTCGGTTTTCAATGTCTTCTGCACATGAATTCAGGGCAATCTCGAATAAAACACAACTCTTACGTGAAATCGAGTTTTTTTCAAATTCAGGAATAAATGCTAGTCCCTTCGTCCTAAATATAAGGCACACTATTTTTATGTTGGTCTTTGATGCACGCCTTTGATCACTACTATTTACTAAATTATTGATAATGAATAAATGGTATTGTTGAATTAGTCTTACAAAATTATTCATTTTATATCTTTATACTAATTTTGTAGATATTTATAAGTACAAATTATAGTCAAAACTGTAAATCATTGAACGAAAAAATTAAATGCGACTTATGTTTTAGAACGGGATGAATACAACCTCCGTTCAAAAACATTATAAAATGTTTCTATCAGCCAATTTAGCCTACGAAAACATTTTATATTATCTGTCAAAAAAACATTTTATATTTTGGAACGGAGTTAATATTTCGGCCAGCCTAGCCTACGAAAACGTTTTATATTTTGTAAGAGACTTAATAGTATCGAATTAGATGCACCCAACAACCAGTGTACTATCTCCATAGGGACCTTGCTCGGGCATAAACTTCTCACTAGGACACTAATTCTATTATATTATCATCAACACACTTTTACATGGAATGAAATCCAGGACGATACAGAAATAACCACAGACTTGATTGATAGGAACCTTGCCGGGAAGAAGGCAAGGAACGGACTCTAGCTAGGACGATACATAAATAGCCACACATGAAAATCAAACAGCTTCCAGTACTGTCTTATTAAGCCAAGTCAGATAACACAGAGCCTTCTTCAGCATGCATTAGCACCTCCCGAACCGGAGGGGTGTATCATCGTCGTCCTTGTGGAACTTGAGCACTGCACCCAAAATTGGATGCAACGCAGTCCTCTTCTTTCTCTTCTTCGGCTGTTTCTTCTGTATCAGCTGCAAACACGGACGAATTAGTCTCGATGAAATCAATCACATCACAAACGTGAAATTTTATAAAAGGAAAAAAACTAAGTTGCAACGAGTTAATGAGTGGTGTGCATCTTAACGTTTACACGTACCTTTTTAATTGCTGCTTTCATTTGGGGAGTGAGCAGATCTTTGTACTGTCTAGCGTACTCCTTCAGCTCTTCTACATCCAGGGCCTCCAGGCTCGCTAGCTGCCAACGATGTCGTCAATTACACAAATGATCCTACTAAACATTACAAATATATTTGATTCCTAGAATAAATGTTGCCTCGATCGAACAATATTGTGAAACATGAGAATTATAACATTGAGACCCTCCCCGTGCTGAAACAAAAGACAAACATTGTGATGTTATTTACCCATGCATTGAATTCCTCTGTGTGCCTCCTCCGTGAATTATCGTCCTTATCCCCTCGAGCCATATACCAACTAAAGGATGATCACTGATTAAGTGATTAGTTGAGGACTTGTAGTTCTGTGAGTGCAAGAACCTTATAGGATATATCCCGGTTATTTATAGGAGGGCTTCAGCGCCAGATAAGTAGTCTTATCTTTATCTCTTTAATGCAAAAGGGTGATTAATTAATACGAAGAAGCCACGGGGACCGTTGCTTGTGAGAACATGTGAGAGGTTGCTAGTAAGCACTTCACGGTAGGCTAAGAAAATGTGGAAGTTTTCACTGAATTTCGGGAGGCAGTTACATGAATTTTTTGGAGGTAAATTCCGGAAGGCAATAAAGTTACTCATTACAAGGAGGTTCAGATGCACTTTTTGGCCTGAATCTTACACCTGCGTGATGGCCCTTTAACATGATGCTTTCTTTTTTGCTGAATTTAAGAGATAAACTTTTCGTTTTCCCTTATCCCTCCCCCCCCCCCCCCCCCCCCCCAAATTTCTTCAGGTAACGGCTGTCCTGTTTTTAGAAAAGATCTAATTTATTGAGTTATCACGCGCTGACATGGATAGTGAGGTTGTCCTTTGGAAAAGGAAAGAGTGTGGGGCAAACTATAAAATGTTCTTACAACGTACTCCTTCTGTTTTATAATTCTTGTCGTGCTAAAACCACGACAAGAATTATGGAACGGAGGTAGTAAGTATTATTTTGTATATTGCAATATCTCCCAAATTATAATTCCTCCAGCATGCCAGGAAAGTCCTTGAGTATCGAAATGATGTGAAACTACATATAGTCCACATAGTTCTTAAGAATATTTCCAACTAATATACCTAGTTAATTCAGTAAGCTCTTTTCGAAACTATCTATTTTGGAACTTAATTAATTGTTGTCGAAGTTTGAATCTACTCAATTAATCCTTGCCAAAGTTAATTATTTAATTTATTAGAAAGCAGATAAGTGTAGTTTGAACCTACATGTGGATTATGCACTTTACCTTTATTTAAAAAACTACTTTGTAACCTAATTAATTGTTGCCAAAGTTTGGAAGTTATAACGTCAACAACTAGAAAGTAGAACCCGGCCTTTTTGCGAAAACTGCCATAAATTCGTATACGGCATCTCGCTTAAAAAGGTATGCATGTTGCACACTTGATTCCAAAAATTGTAGATCTTAATTGCGAGGATGTAGTAACATGCACTTTGGGTAAGAAAATATGTCCATTTATGTGCTATACCAAAATACTAGACACTCGCATCTTCTTCTTATTATTTTCCAGCAAACAAATGAAATGCACTCCACCAAACTTTCCATGTTTATACTTCATCCTACAATAATCATGATTCACTTAAATTTTTCAAAAATATATAGATTGTGGTGACATAAAAAATTCGCGACAAAGTGAGAAAATCATACTAGTCAAATCCGTAAAATACACAAGAAAACAGCGCTTATCTAAGTTCAACCATGGCGATTAACTACCAAAAGGATGGAGGGGATAAATATATTGTTCTCCAAAACTTCTCGTTCTGTATACCGACGCAATTTTGCAGACTGCAAGCTCTGCAGCTAATCAAGTTAACAAGAATGTGTATTATAAATATATTTTATATTTGTTACCTAGAAAATATCCCTTTAGATTTGTTAAAAATAGTTTATAAATGCATTCGACTATATGCACCATGGAGACGATGTCAATTATCTGGAACGCCATGCTTTTTAAACAGGGAGAGTAGCTCCTAACCCAATATTGCTGCATATACATGGCGGGTCTAGGCCTACCAATTCTATGTGTTTGAAACTAGCAATTTCAATCGAGTGTACGAAATTTTTACTACTTAGAAAATTTAGCCATGCTCAAGAAATAGTGATAATTCCCCAACTAGATAATTGGTTTTCTAGGTTATAATATGCCATATACGATCGAAACATTAAGTTCGGGATTACTCCATAGGCGGTTCGACATGAATATCACAACAAAACATTACACTATCTTGTAGACACGAGATAAGTCACAATAAGCAAAATCAAAGCATGTATTAGAAGAAGAAAACAAACCTTAGGTGTGCATAGGCTTTCTGTCAATGATTGTATCGACAAATATCACCGGCAGCAACAACATCATATAGAACGTGTGTTTGGATGGTGTAACAACATAATATCAACATTAGTGGACTCATATTTTTGTCCCATGGGAATATCAATGATGTAGCATATGAGGCTCGGCTATCTTATATAGAACGGGATGGGATGATACTAAAAAGCATACGAAAGGTATGGCGTGATAAGCGCGGCGGTTATTTGTCACCAATAGTGCCGATGATCGGTCGCGTGAGCACGTATGAACGGTTTCTCCCCGGTTTTCGGTGACATATTAATCACAACTAAGCAATTATTGCATTTTTGTTAAAGAAGATAAGTTATACGATCACAATAATGGGTCATTCAGAAAGTACATATTGAACATTGTTATCTTATTAGGTATGGTATTAGTTTTGTTTTGAAAATTAAATTTGTTCCCGATAATATCATATTTTACTATTTATTATATTAATAGTTTCTTATGTTGTTATTGAAGTGAACAACTGGAGGTATCAAGGCCAGGATAGAGGTAAAGGAAGTGGAAGCCAACAATTAGAGGTTGCACTGACTCTGAACAACTCCATTCCACATGAATCTGACAGGTTTAGGGTTTAGCCCTAGATCAACCCATCCTTTCGCGAACAGAAGATGATTCCTTTCGAAATCTTTCCACATCATAATCCGCATGAGTATGTTGAATATTCTCACAAATATAACCAAAACATGGCTTCGAAGCAAGTCACCCAACATAAGGCAATGAACAACACTTGTAATGATCAATGAAATAATGGCAAGAATATAATAAAGATGCTATGACTACACTAGTAGCCTAGCATAACACAATGACATAAATAACTCAAGGACTGAAACAAGAAGCATAGAATCCAGGCATAAAGTTTGGACTATATGCGAGCAAGTGAATCAAAACCTTACCGGTGACGGGGCATTAGCAGCTTATAACAAAATAACACATCCCATGGTCTTTCAACTATAACCAAAACCAACTCATGGATAACATTGGCAGGCGTACTTTAGGCTCCCAGCGATCACCCCTCATCATCTAAACATGTACTAGATTATTTTGGAGTTACTGAGTTGTGACATTAAATCTTCAAGTTATTAGGTTTAACCTCCATACTCCACAAAGTACCATATAGTGTGAATCAACCCGAACTTTGTCCCATCACGTAGGGACAATTTCATCAAGTTCTTTGCTGGTTTGTGTCATTGTTTTATCATGAAAATAAAGACACCGTTGTAGATCAGTATTAACCCCATCTTGATAATACTTGAATCATTGCGTGGCCTCATGGATTTTGTTCATGCTCGTAATTAAAGGCTAAAAGGATCTATGTTTTTTGTTTTGCATGGTTTCAACTGGTTTACCTTTCACATTCATTACCTCTTAGAGGGCATCCATATATTCAATATGATGGACCTAACATGTCATCTCATTCTTTTCTTCACAGTACCATTGTCTTGTCGTAGGGGTTATTATTTGAAGTGAATGAGCTCTTCGGCTTCTTTTACCGTCAAGTACATGAATACTTCCACCTGCACTTCCATGAAGAATCCATTTGGATTCATTACTAATACCATTAGCAAATATGTGGAGTATGACCGGATAAGCAGATTCATGGTTCGAACAAAAATTAACAACCTCGGAAATCCTATCTCATGCTTTATATAATGCTTCTCCCAATTTTTGAATGAAAGATGCTATCACCTGTCGGAATTTCTTTGTCCCGAAAAAAGGTGATAACTTTTGCATAAACTTAGTTGCACATTCTTTCGAACCTAGAATAAATTCTTGCAACACGCCATGCTTCTTGAAAGTTAGGCATAAAACATAAAAATCAACAATAGGTGATTTAACAATATATTTTGATAGCACTCACGAATAACATCAAATTCAAGCTATGAAATAGGGTCTTCATCGGGCTTCATGCACCTCACGAATAAAATCAATATCGATACCAAAATCTTCAATTTAATCGTAGGAATAACCATAGGTGATTTAACAATATGTTTCGATGGAGCTCCCAGCTCTCTCAAATCTTTCTCCGACTTAGGACTTATAGTCACATTGGCAAATAAAGTGTTCAAATCAACCGTTCTAGATTTATTAATTTTAGCAATAATTTGTTGGAATTCATTCCTTTGGGATTCTATCAATATTATTTGGAAGTTCCGGTTTTCGTGAGCACGTAGATCCTTTGCATGGCAACAATATCTGCAAACTAGGATAATAAACACGATAAGTATTCCCCTTTTATGGTGCTCCATGATCTTTGTTTATTTTGAGTGTACAGTGATCCTTTTTAGAGAGGGAGAGCGCGCGAGGGGGGGGGGGGGGGGGGGGGGGGGGGGGGGGGGGGGGGGGGCTCTTATATGATGCTAATTTGTTGCGTGAGACGCCTAAAGACTTTCTAACCTGGGTTGCATTTGAGCGCGGCTCATCAGCGTGCATCAGTTTTTTCATAAATATCAAAGATTATATGTTAAAAATTCTTTTTCAGAATTATATTTCATAAGATGAGAAATATTCACAAGGTTTAAAAAATGTTCTATAGTTCAAAAATATATTTTTCGTGAATTCAAATGTTCATATGCGAGAAAAAAATGTTCGCACTATTCAAAACATTGTTCTCGAGTTCAAAGAAACTTGTATGAGAGTAATAAATGGTTAGATTTTTCAAAGTAATTATTCATGGGGTTAAAATGTCCATTTGTTAGACAATAAAAATATCCATATGATTTTTAAACAAATAAAAGATAAGAGGTAAAACAAAATAGAATAGAAAATAGAAAAAGAAGAAAGAAGGGAAATCTAATTTGCAAAATTATGTATTTTTGATTCTGTGCGGCGGATTCCAATGGTATTTTCTCCTATAGAGAGAGCACATGCATGCAAAAATATGCCACCTCATGTTGACACCATCGCATTAATTGATAAATTCATAAAAAATGAATGATTTATCTCCGACACCATAGCGATTCATTTACACGGCCGAGTTTGTCTTGACAAGGATTGTTAATCAGATCCTATTTTCACTATGTTTTGACAAAAAAAAAATCGTCTCACTAGTTGCCAAATTACAGTACCATGGTTGCGCGATTAATATGCGTGCAGATGCTATGCAAACTAAAAATGGGTATTCAAGGTTTCAATAACTAAGATATGGAATCAAAAAATAGTATCATGCAACTTGCAATCAGTGTATGGGAAATTGAATCCGACAACTATGAAGTGTATAATCTGACAAGTATGTGGCAACAATGTAACAACTATTGATGATTTTTTTTGTTAAAGCATGTTAATATTCTCTCATTGCGACTACATTCAGGGGAGAAATTAAGATTAAAAACTGAGATCATTTATTCATTTGCACGCATGGGAAAGAGAGGAGTGAATCGGTTTTGTTTGGGCCGAGACTTTCCGGTCCGAAACTATTGCAGACCGTGGATCCATAGATTGGTGTAAACAAAGCGAAAACAAAGAACAAATCGGTCTCAGCGATTCAGGCGAAGGGTGGAAGCGCCAGGAGCAGGAGCGAGGGACTCGCCGCCGCCGCCGCCGGAGCCGGAGCCGGAGCTCGTCCCCTCGAAGCGAATCCAGCCTCCTCCCGCAGCCCCCCAGCTTGGGTCGTCCCCCTTCATCCGCTGGTGACGAACCCTAACTTGCTTGCTTCCTTTGCGGAGTTCCCTTCCGTTCGCGTCCTCGCTGCGAGCAACCTAATGTGGAATCCCTCTTCCTGGGCCGTCCGACGGACGCTCCAATCCCTCGCGGATTATCCTTTCCGTGTAGTGCAGCGATAGTAGCATCTTTTATTCTTCTACGGCTTTACGGTTCAGTTGAACCCCCATTTCCCACGCCGTGTCCGCCCCTGCGTACCGTAGCTTGCTCGGATCGATTCAGGTCGCTTTTGTTTTCCCAGTCATTTTGTTCTGGTAATTTCTGTTAGTTCTTCATAGATGTTTTATTACATGGTCTGGTAATTTATGTATGTGATGATTGTGGGGATGGTAGTCTCTTTGTGGAACTGTGGTGGTTTAGGGTTATAAACTAGTCTCGGCATTACTTGTAATTTGGTACTGGAATCTTGCGGGCTGGCCATTGTTTTCTAATTTTCACAGCATTCTTGGCATGTTAAGCTGTAATTCTTGTCTAGCCCTGCTGCTCCTGTCCATTCCTGTCTGCAAATATTTTTTTCCTTTTCCTCTAGCGATACAACATACAAGTAATGTTTCTGATGTTCTCCTGCTGCAATTGACTCATGTTTCTGATGTGATAGGCAGGTCTTAACGAAGAAATGGAAGAGGTCGAGAATACCAGCAAGCGGAAAGCACCTGAGCTCGATTCAGAAGACAATTCCACTGCCGCTGTTCTGGATGAGCAGCAGTCGCTGCCTGGCTCAGCTGCCAAGCGTCCGAACGTCTCCCGGTCGTGCATCCATGAGGTCGCTGTCCCCAAAGGCTACGACTTGTCCAGGGATGAGGATATACATGGGACCCTTTCAAACCCTGCGTTTAATGGGGAGATGGCCAAGACTTACCCATTTCAGCTCGACCCCTTCCAGAGTGTCTCCATCGCGTGCTTGGAGCGCAACGAATCTATCTTGGTCTCAGCTCACACATCTGCGGGGAAGACAGCCATTGCTGAGTACGCCATTGCAATGTCCTTCAGAGACAAGCAGAGGGTCATATACACCTCTCCCTTGAAGGCTCTGAGCAATCAGAAGTACAGGGAGCTTAGTCAGGAGTTTTCTGATGTTGGTTTGATGACTGGTGATGTCACGCTTCAGCCAAATGCCACTTGCCTGGTCATGACGACCGAAATCCTCAGGGCGATGCTTTATAGGGGCTCCGAGGTGATCAAGGAAGTTGGCTGGGTTATATTTGATGAGATCCACTACATGAAGGATCGTGAGAGAGGCGTTGTCTGGGAAGAGAGTATAGTCTTCCTCCCCCCGGCCATCAAGATGGTCTTTCTGTCTGCTACCATGTCAAATGCAACCGAGTTTGCTGAGTGGATATGCAATCTGCACAAGCAACCTTGTCACGTGGTGTACACGGATTTCAGGCCGACGCCGTTACAGCACTATGTGTTCCCAATAGGTGGCTCTGGTCTCTACCTCGTAGTAGATGAAAATGGTCAGTTCAGGGAGGATAATTTTTTAAAGCTGCAAGACACATTTGTAAAGCAACCTAGTCTATCAGATGGGAGGAAGGGTGGTGGACCTAAAGCCAGTGGTCGAATTGCAAAAGGTGGAAATGCTTCTGGAACTTCTGACATATACAGAATTGTCAAGGTAGGGCAAGATGAATTCTAGCCTTATTGTACTTTCTGAATTTACAAACAGTAGATGGTTTATGTTTTCTTCAAGGTGCATGCAGTTTTTGAATTTACCACCTACTAGGTTAGAAAACTAGTCCATGTCTCACTTGTAGATGTTCACTTTTTAGTTGATGCTGTTTTATTTTTTGGTTTAATTTATTTCAGTCATCTCTTGCTTAATTCTGATGCTAATCTGCAGATGATTATGGAGCACAAGTTTCAACCTGTCATAATTTTCAGCTTTAGTAGAAGAGAATGTGAGCACCATGCAATGTCTATGTCAAAACTTGATTTCAACACTGAAGAAGAAAAGGAAAATATCGAGCAGGTTTTCCGTAGTGCTATTTTGTGTTTAAGCGAGGAAGATAGAGGTTTACCTGCTATAGAGTTGATGCTGCCTCTTCTTAAACGAGGTATCGCAGTACACCATTCTGGGCTGCTTCCAATAATTAAGGAGCTGGTGGAATTGCTCTTCCAAGAAGGTCTTGTGAAAGCTCTCTTTGCTACAGAAACGGTGTGCCCTTTGACCTAATCACCCCACTTGATCTTAAACTTGTTTTATCCCTTTACATGTAGCATAGTTTGGAATTACATCCCAAGGCACTTCTGGATGTCAGAGAACTATTGTTTTATACTATCGAGTATGCATCTTACACTCTAGGAGCAATTTGATTAATACATGATTTTTTTCCTCAGTTTGCCATGGGGCTGAACATGCCTGCAAAAACTGTTGTCTTCACATCTGTCAAAAAATGGGACGGTGATAGTAACCGTTTTATTGGTTCTGGCGAATACATACAGGTAAATCTAATGTGAAATGCAGTCAGGCATATAGGTTTAGTAGGTGGAATAGAATGTGCTTGCCCTTCTTACTGTGACTTTGTATTCATTTGTAGATGAGTGGAAGAGCTGGTCGGCGTGGCAAGGATGACCGTGGCATTTGTGTTATAATGATAGATGAGAAGGTAAGTCTGTGCAGTCTTACGTTGGAACTATCTTTGTTTTTCTTAATAAATTTTATAGAGGATGATAATCATGCAAGTAGGTTTGGTATGCCGTTTTGACTCAAGAAACCTAGTGAACTCTTTAAAATAAATATAATAATTTGGTCAAATGCATCCAGTCATTCTCTGTCGAAGTTCTCCTCCCAATAGATATTGGTCCGTATTCATTCTAACTTTGCTTCCAATAGTTATGCAAATTTAATTTGTTCCAACTCTAGTAGTTGTGCTGACATTCATTTTATGCCATTGAGGCTGACTTCCAAGACTTTTACTTTGTTCCATATTCATGCTTGAATTGCTGACATGTAAAATTTATTATGTAAGCCATGATTCTTATGCAACTTGATACACTTTAAGTGTTTGTTTTCATGTACTTCCTTTAGTTTGACTTGTAATCATTGGTCTTAACTCTTAACATGAGTTAACTTTGCAGATGGAAATGAGTGTTATCAAGGACATGGTGTTAGGTAAACCAGCACCTCTCATCAGTACTTTCCGACTGAGCTACTACACTATTCTGAATTTATTGAGTCGTGCTGAGGGCCAGTTTACTGCTGAACATGTCATCCGGAATTCTTTCCACCAGTTTCAGTATGAAAAGGTTTGTTTCAGGGCCTCTTGTAGATGCCTCTCCTAACATGTCGTTGGCAGTGTAACAGATTAGCTTCCATTGCTTTTCAGGCATTACCTGAAGTGATCCAGAAGATTACAACGTTGGAAAATGAAGCTAGCTTGCTGGACTCTTCTGGAGAGGTATGCTATTTTGATTGCAGTATACATTATGTGGCTTCTGCTTGATTAACAGTCTTAACATTTCTCTCTGTACAGAATGATCTTGCTGAATATCACAAATTAGTGCTTGATATATCTGAACTTGAGAAGAAAATCATGTCTGAGATGATAAGACCAGAAAGAGCTTTGTTATATTTGGTTCCTGGAAGGCTGGTATGTATCTCCATTTCTCATAGGGTCTGTTCTTGCTTGAGGATGAGATGTACATCTTCATCAGTTATCATCGTTGTATTTGAATAATAAGAAACAGCACTGCGGCAGGAATACTGTATCTACTTCTGTTCACCATTGTGTTTTTATCAACTGTTGCTTTGTTATGATTTATGATGTTGGTTGTGTACACAAGCTCCCTTACACTGAGCAATTTGCACCATGGCAGGTTAAGGTGAGGGATGGTTCAACAGATTGGGGATGGGGTGTGGTTGTAAATGTTGTGAAGAAACCTGCAGCATCTAGTACTCTCCCCCCTGCATTAAGTGCATCTCGCAGTAATAACTATATAGTGGATACCTTGCTTCATTGTTCTTCTACTTCGAATGAGAATGGATCACGTTCAAAACCATGCCCACCTCGTCCTGGGGAGAAGGGAGAGATGCATGTGGTGAGTTGAAGCTTGCGACAAATGTTTTTATTTTGGTGGCATATCTTCAGTTCGCTGGACTATCATTTTATGATGGTCATTTATGGATGGCACAAAATTTACTTTGACTAATGTTGAGGTTTTTGCAGGTGCCTGTACCATTACCTTTAGTATCTGGTCTAAGCAGCGTTAGAATCAGCATTCCATCTGATCTACGACCACCTGAAGCAAGACAAAACATACTTTTTGCAGTTCAAGAACTAGGAAAGCGTTACCCCCAAGGGCTTCCGAAGCTACATCCCATTACGGTGAAAATTCTCCTTACATAATGTCTCTTTTTAAGCTGTTGTTTATTTTGCCCGACAAGTATCATTTTATTTTTCTTATATAATTTTTTTTATAAGCTGTTTTAAATTTTGCATGGCAAGTGTCATTTTCGTTTAGCGAAATTCAAATATGAGAATTCAAATATATCTCGTCAGGATTTAGATGTACCGGGGCCAGCTCTTCAGATGAGATATAAGCATATATTTTTCCTCAATACATTGTCCACCATGATATACAGGCAGAGAAAACATATGCTGTAGCTGACATACTGATATGATCTTCACCTGTTTATTTATTATATCACATGTTCACAAAACCCTTTGATGTTCTCTCTTGATGTACCTTATGTTAGTATTTCTTCCTCAGAGCATCATTTATTAAATATATCATCTGGCATCCTTAAGCAATGAATCCTGGTATCATTTTTTACGTTTGAGAATCTGATATTAGCTGCTATAATTAATAGGACATGGGTATTGAAGAACCTGAATTAGTTGACGTGGTTCATAAACTTGAGGTTCTTGAGCAGAAACTATGTTCTCACCCACTTCATAAGGTATGTCTTATCATGACCTTTCAATTAAGAAATGTCCAGTGCTTTATTTACCATGTCCAATTTTTTTTTTGCTATTTCTCTGTCTTAGTCTGATCAAAGTGACCAGCAACTGTCATGGTACCAAAGAAAAGCTGAACTGAATCATGAAATTCAGCAACTAAAGTCAAAGATGCGGGATTCACAGGTTGGTTGAACTTTTTGCGTACTTTGATCCTCTTTAAACAGCTTGAATGCATTCTTACATTCTCCTCCATTCAGCTACAAAAATTTAGAGATGAACTAAAGAACCGGTCTCGTGTTCTGAAAATGCTTGGTCACATTGATGCGGATGGTGTTCTCCAGTTAAAAGGACGTGCTGCCTGTTTAATAGACACTGGGGATGAGCTTCTTATCACTGAACTTATGTTTAATGGTACCTGTTTAATATGATATGTCTTCAGTTTTTTTCTTAAGTTTATATTCAGTGCTGCATTAATATGTTTATGTGACTAGGTACATTTAATGATCTGGATCATCATCAAGTTGCTTCTGTTGTTAGCTGCTTTGTACCGTGTGAGAAGTCTAGTGAGCAAATACGCCTGAGAAATGAGCTTTCTAAGCCAATGTCGCAACTCCAAGAGGCTGCAAGAAAAATAGCTGAGGTGCATACTTGTATTCATCACTGTTTTGCCATCTCCCCAGTTTTATACTTATTGGGATGTCTGATGTCTCGGTTCTTGTTTTAGGTACAACGGGAATGCAAATTGGACGTAAATGTGGAGGAATACGTTGAATCAACTTGTAAACCCTACCTGATGGACGTCATATACTGCTGGTCAAAGGTTGGTCAGACTATGCAGTTCATGATTCTAGAGATATTTTTATCCGGGTTTTGGGAGTATCATATTTTCGATTGTGACACTTGATCTTATCACGTCTAATCTTCCCATCAGATGCAATTTGTTTAGCCATATGTCGATACCTGATTATTATTTTCACACAGGGCGCCACCTTCGGAGAGGTTATAGAAATGACTGATATTTTTGAAGGAAGCATCATACGGCTAGTTAGGAGGCTGGATGAATTTCTGAATCAGGTACCAACTATATCTAAATCACTTGGCGAATCAGAATGTTTCGCTAATGGCGCTTTTGGATTTGAAATTTTCTGCCTTTGATTATCCTCTTTGGCTTCTATGGAAATGTCCATTAAAGTTTCAAACGAACTCTTACTCTCATTGTTCGAGCGAGTAATGCGTGCAAGCTGGAAAGTCGAGCTGGATCATTTCATAGCTCAGTTGCTCAAGAATAGTTAATTAACTTCAATTGTTTTAATCCCTGATGACCTGGCTTGGTGTAGTACATCAGTGGTACTTCCTCCATTCCAAATTATAAGATCTTTTGGAAATATCAATGTGATTTACAAACAGATTGAAATGAGTGAATTATTGAACAGACACACTACAACGCGTTTATATACATGCAAATTCATTAAAAGTAAGAACATCTTATAATTCGAAACGGATGGAATATTTATTAGATGTAAAGGTTACTTGTGTCTCTTGGTAGGAGGAAATGTAGCTAGATATGCAAGAAATGTTCCCTACATTTAAATCTCCATGCATGAATTGTGAATGGCATTCACTTTCTTATATGCCCTTATCCGCATGCCCACCACGGCACCACTTCACTTCCCTGTTCCAAAGTTTGTACGTAGTCATCAAAATCAGACTTGCCTTCTTTTCCTTTTTTTAAACCAACTGACTGTGTGAATCTGTTGCCAGCTAAAAGCTGCTGCTGAAGCTGTTGGGGAGGTTAACCTTGAGAACAAGTTCGGATCGGCCAGCGAGAGCTTACGCCGGGGTATCATGTTTGCCAACTCGTTGTATCTGTGACGTGTGGAACTCCAGCAGTGTAACATACTCCTATATGTTAGGAAACCAAGTTTAGCTGTATCCGCTTTTGTTTTGACATGGCAAGGAAATGTAGCCCTGATCTGTTGGAGTAGCATGTAGCTTTCTACCCCTCAGGCAACAGTTGTTTCATTAAAAGATTGAAAGACGTGTGGGGGTATATATCAACTTATTTATGTCAGGTGGTGCTAACATTTTTGTAAGCGGTTCGAGATGGCGCAGAGGTTATATTATACATGGCTCGTTTTAGACATCATTTCGTGATAATGTGCTTAGAAGGTTTTGGATAACTTGTTTAATCAAGCAGTTCTTAGGCTGCCACGGCGTGTGGTATGGATTCTAGTTGGTTACTAAAATATTGAGCAGCTGTCTTTTCTTATAGATTCATGCTCTTGCCTTGTCACAACTTAGTAGAAAAAAGTCACCAAGTCTAGTCATGAACCAAGCATACCCTTTTACACGTAGTACTGCAACGATGAATATATATGATGTATCAATTCTGAATGGAGCGGGATATATAAGATAATCCAGTTTTCCACGTGAAGTCCAGTTTAATTTGTGAGACAAAACGTACACAACTAATGTGTTCAATCACCAGTCCTCACATATGAACATCTATTTATTTATTGGAATTCAAAGTGCACTTTCAAATACTGAGAGAAAAATCCCCCCCCCCCGCGTATAATATGCCTTCGTTAGCTATGGCATCTTCTGCTAAATTTATTTGCTACTTTCATACATGGGCAAGGAACCTGAAGAACATAGTGAAACCACGAGTGATGTAATAAATTTATGTCTCAGCGTGTATACATCCGGAGCTTTCTGCAGTAAATAAACAAAAATAAAACATCTGATGCTACAGATAATTTTGGGAACACAAATACACCTCCCTCCTCTTGATAAGATTATTCTTGTTCTATAAAATGTTACAAAGCAGATGAAAATTATCACCTTTCCTCATAGCATCTTTCACCATCACATTTCTATCTCCAACTTTACAAAGAATGACAGATAAATAACCAAGAACAAAACTGATGGCCCAGAGCATGTTTTTTTTCCACGAGTATTCACGCAACTTGGGCGACTATAGAGCGAGTTTTGTCGACTATACAGCGACTCACGGGGATGGCGTCTTGACTTGGCTCGGCGACTCAAAATCCTTGGCCCAGAGGTAACAAAGTTGACAAGCTACAAGTGTGGCTAGAATAATACGATGATCGTATCCAGTTTCACCACTTCTTCCATCCTGTCTATGTATATAACAGTTTGTTTAGGTGTGCCTGATCAGCTGGTACTATTTACCAGCTGATAGCATCTTCTGGAGCTGGATCACCTGCTGCTGCTGATCTAGTGGCGAGGAGCTCAGCTGCTCAGGGGTCAGTTGCAAGACCATCTGCAGAAGAGCTGACTCATCATCCAATTATTTTAGTTGCTTATATATTTAGTTCTCTCACTCAGTCCTTCATTTATTTCAGTAACTGAGCTACCATACTTTATGTGAAATTTATGCGCATCGATTTTTACAAAGTATACTCCCTCCATACCGCATCTATTGGAAAAAAAACTGAGCCAAACTTGAATCACAAAGGAAGCAGACGAAGAAGCTAAACCGGCCAAACTAATTAATTAAATCCTACTAATTAAGTCAAAATGAAAAATCAGACAAAGTAACAGAGAAGATTTATTTTTGTGTCTAAAGGCTTTATTGCACAATCAGATGGAGTACCTCATTTGTTCAAGTAAGAAACTGGGACAACAAAATAAAGTACAAAAATGACCAGGAAAAAACGAGGCACCGTGCTCAATTGGGAAAAACAAGGACAAACCTGAAACACAAATGAGGGACAACGTTGGGGCAACATGATACACATTAATAATTCATCTGTTTTTAAAGCCATGATACGCATTAATAAGTGATTCCATCAAGAATAAATCCATCTACCCCCTCCGTCTCAATAGGCGCCCTTAAATTTCGCTGGTCAACGACGTACAAGTTTGACCATGATTTGTAATTATAATATGTCAACAAAATTAGTATAGTGATATATGAAATGAAAGAATTTTGCAAGACGAATCCAATGTACTATTTATACATTCTTAATCCATATATTTTATTATATATTGATGGTCGAAATCGAGCATTAAAAATTATCATACAAATAGTGTGTCTTATAATTTGGAACGGAGAGAGTATACTTTGAATATCTAGATTGGAGCCATAGAAAGAAGGAATCATGAATCCATGGAGAAAATGCGGAGAAGGTAAGCAAGGCACCAAATTTTCTTGAACTGGGACTCTGGGAGTCTGTGACAACAAAATAAAGTATAAAAATGACCAGGGAAAAAACAGGACAACCTGAAACACAAAGGATGTACAACGTTGGGGAAAAACCGAGCCAAACCTGAATCACAGATCAAGCAGAGGAAGAAGCTAAACCGACCCAATTGAATCGTACTAATTAAGTCAAAATGAAAAATCAGACTTGGTGCAAAATGAAAAATCAACTAGGTGACGATTATACTCTCCCTAGCGCTAGACTTCAACCGGGAAGAACCACGCCGGAAACCGCTGGCTACCTTGGGGTAACTCTGCCCTCCGTGACGGTGACACCCGGATGAACGGCATGGTTGTCTTGCGTACCACGCTGTACACGCCGGAGTTGTAAACGGGATTTCCATACTTGAGCACGAAGTGGATACAATCTCGTCGAGCTGCATCGCCATTAATAGCACGGACTGACTTGGAGCACGCCGTGCTGACGAAGAGCACCCAGCCATGGAGGTTGCGGGCCTTCTTCCAGCGGCCAAGACGGGGCCCCCTGCTGAGGTCCGCTTCGAACACATCAAACCGAGAAGTCAAATGGCCGCGACCTGTTTCACGTCTCCTCACCATCAGCAGCTTGCCATTGGACTCCACTAGATATCGGTCGAGGATCTTGCCGTGTAGATTGGCATGTTCAAAGTTGTCGAAAAGATCTCGTATATACTTATCCGGTAGTTTAGGGGGGAAATCCATGAGGTGTAGAGTTGCACTTGGGGTTCAACCCCGGGTGGCGTCGGCTTGTCAAGACAGCCATTGCTGAGATCAATGGCGACAAGCTCTTCATACATGGAGAGGTGCGCATACAGCTTCCCTTGAAAGAAGGCGATGTCGAGGATGGTGTAGATCTCCCGCATCACAACACACGAGTTGATCTCGCCGGCCGGTCGGCACGTAGAGATAAAGACTTTGGATTTCGAGTTGTCGCTGACTAGTACGGCCACAAGGGGATGACGGTTCGGCGAGGAAGCCGCCATGGACATCACCACCTTCGTTATCTTCATAGTCGTATACAGCTTCAGCTCGAACTTGTCGTCGCAGGGTTTTCGACGTGAGACTTGAGAAGAGCGGCCAGCTCGGGGAGAGGCGTGCCGCGCCGGAGAATCCGTTGAGCACGCAGCACCGCCCGTCCTTGTGGTGGAGGAAAAACATATTCTCGCCCGCGCTGTAGAAGGGGCAATCGACATTTGGAATACGCAGACGGTGCATCTTCTTTTGGCGGCATCCAAGACGGTACCGTCCGGGAGGGCAAACCATGGGAGCTGCGGCAGGGCAGGGGGCAGAAGCCTGGCGCCCGTGCGCCATGGGCGGCACACGGCGCGGAAGCGGACGCGGTCGGCGAGGGACGGGAGGCGGGAGAGCACGTCGCCCAGGAGATCCAGCGTCAGGTCGGGCCATGCGGACTTGCATGGAGGTTTCGTCGACGCCGCCATCATCACCGAAGTTTTAGATCTCGATGATTTCGTCCACGCCGCCGCCATCACGAAAGTTTTAGATCTCGACGAGTCGATGCGAGCAAGTTTTTAAGCTGATGTGGAGCCAGTTTGGTGCTAATTCTTTTCCTTCCTTAAATATCTGAAATATCTGAGCACGTAAGACGTAACGATCTTTCTTCCATGTCAAGGAGATGTCAGACGAGTACTACAGTCTACAAGCATCTCCAATTCGTGATGTAAAATATCAGTTGATTGATGTAAACTAAGAAATGTCTTTTTTTTTACATCACCAAAACTTTATCTAAAAAAAACATCACCAAAAGTGTCCAACTCAAACAGCTGATGTATTATAGGGCACGCGTATCCTCGGTAGGTGATATATTTTAGTCATTCAAACTGGTTTCCCTGCCTCGGAAAGGGGAAGCAACATATCAACTATATTTACCCACGCCACCACCACTTTTGAAAGAGAAAATAAGTGTTCAGCTGACCCCAAAACAAAAACTTCTGGATTGAATGATTTCGACAAGCAAAATCGACTCATAACCAAGGGGAACAAGACGAGATTCCATGTTCACTTATCTCTTCTTCGTTGATCTTGGTATCGACGGCTCCTTTTCCACGCCGGTGGAGGCGGCGGCTGCGGCGGGATGGCGGCGCCGCCACCGCCTCGTCCGTTCAGCGCGGTACCCTTCTTCTTGCCCTGCCCGGCCGCAGTGGATGGACGTGTAGGCGCAATCCACCTCCTCTTCTACGGCCACTGGCGGCGGGAGGGGTCGTGCCGACAGCGGGAATGGGGCCAGGGACGAGCGACAGCTACGGGGAGGGCGGGCGCCTGGCGGCGTCGACATGCCGGCGGATCGTCGTCCGGCGACCGATCGAGGGCGGCGCACAGGCGGGGTGAAGGGATGGGGAAGTTTCAGATTGGCGGTTACACGCGCGGCTGCATGTGTTTTACATCGCCGCTCCAAGTGATGTATATATTTGCATCACTAGTGCCAAAATTTACACCGCGATGTAAAAAAATTAGCGTTGAAGACATGTTTTTCCTCCAAATGATATAAAAACGGTTAAATACTCCCTATGTAACAGATTATAAGACGTTGGCAATGCATGCATGCAGTGATCATAAGCAGCCCACCATTGTGCGTCAAGCCAACCCCAGCTACAAATGTCAATTTGTTTTTAGGAAAATCCATCATGACAACTTTATTAAATCTTGAATCTTGATTTTGATTTTGTAAGCTACACGTGCATGCCGCACGTGGTATTAAATCTGGAAGCTCAAATAGGCTTACATCGCCTACAAGTAAAGCACGAATAAAGTCTGGCGGATCTTCATGTCATATAGATGACCCTCCGCTTTGCTTTCTAAAACATGAGCCACTTGGTTACTTTCCCTACGAGCCTATAAAAAATCAATAGCAGAAAAAAAGCTAGAAGAAGGTGCAGTCTTCATAGATTGCATCAGCGGGACCAGAAAAGTTGCCTCCCTCATTCATCGTAGTGATCACCTCAATAAAAATTTATGAGACCTGGTCTTTTTGCCTCTCATAATAGACCTAAATTAGTTGATGTATGGATATAGGCGAAAAATTGAAAATAATTGTACGCCTACTTTTTTTGTTAAAATAATACTTAATTATCTATAATATTTTGTTTCTATTGAGTATACGCTAACAAATATCTTAATGAGGTTTGTCTTGTATCAGTACCAAAGGAAATTTATAGAACGTTCTGGAGTATAAATTGAGCTGGTAGCTTGACTATCCACCTTTTTTCTTGGTCAAGACTCAAGTGTCTTACAAGTTGCATTGTGTTCAATAATAATCCCACAACACGTGCATTTTACATATTTGATATTGAAATATAAGCACTTAATCTAACCACCAAGAATAATTGTTTTTATGGATTCTACAACTTTCAATTCATACAACTTGATCTGTTAGACTCATCAAAATATGCTTGCTATTATCTAGTGTACACGACTTCTCATGTAAGTTTCTCAAATAGAAAATTATGCATAATATTAAAAATGAAAACTTATGATACCTTAGTTATTACAGCTTCACTAAATGGAGAGACTAATGGTCGAATTAAACTTTCCAATTCCGACCAGAGGTTGTGATTTTTATGGGACGATCAGTTGGTGTTTTCCTACGAGATACACGGTTTGTTGTGAAGACGTACTCCTACAAAACAAATAGAATTTATATATATATTAATACTTTCTTGGGCATAATTGATAAATATACATAATTGTGAGAATACTCTACTATTTGGGGTGCTTGTACTCTCGAGTCCCATGGTGGTTGTCCTCTTTGCCTGACCTATAGACCTGATTCCTTGAGATGACTTTGTCGATACCACCACGAGGTGGGAACGAGTGCCACCCATCGCGGCAGCCACGTGTATCAATCATTAGGTCGCTGAAACACGGGTGCACAACAACATGTTGGTGTGCTATATCGTCTAGCTGAAACACGGGTATCACTTGGTGCTATATCGTCCTTTGGCTAGTCATCACGCGGTATTCAAATTCTGATCATCCTCATGATGTACCAATACCACCTTGAGGCGTAGGGATGACGCTCCCTGATCTGAGCAATGATCTCTCTTCGGTTATGGGCTTTGCCCTAGCTGATGTTTGTCTTTACTCTTTTTAAAGTGTACAGCTATATAAATGTATTAATTTGGTTGGGCCCCTACCAGTCGGGGGCCAGGGCGGCCACCCCTCGTAGGAAAAAACCAACTGATTGTCTCGTAAAAAACACAACCTGGTCGGAATTGGAAAGTTTAATTAGACCATTAGTCTCTCCAGTGGGACCCTACGGGTTGTAGTGAAGCTATGATAACTAAGATATCATAAGTTTTTAGTTTTAATATTATGCATAATTTTCTATTTGAGAAACTTACATGAGAAGTTGTGTACTAGATAATAGCAAGCACATTTTGGTGAGTCTAACAGATCAAGTTGTATGAATGTGAAAGTTGTAGAATACATAAAAACAATTATCGTTTGGTGGTTAGATTAAGTATTTATATTTCAGTATCAAGTATATAAAATGCAAGTGTTGTGAGATTATTATTGAACACAATGCAACTTGTAAGCCACACTTGACCAAGAAAAAATGTAGAGAGTCAAGCTACTCTAGAACGTTCTATAAATTTGCTTATGTATTGATACTGTACAAACCTCTATTAAGATATTTGTTAGAGTATACTGAATATATACGAAATATTATAGATAATTATGTCTTATTTTAACATGAAAAGAGTAGGCACGCAATTGTTTTCAATTTTTTGCCTGTATCCATACATCAAGTAATTTAGTTTGGTTGCAAATTATTTAAATTCAACACAATGTAAGTGTATATTCAATGTACATTACAATACAAGAAGCACACACATAATATTTATATTTATTAACTGTGCTAACTACATATTGAGAAGATATATACTATAAGAGTGTAATATATAATAAAACTATGTTATATGTAAGTATAAGACTTTGATATAGTTCTATTGGTTTAACTTGCCCTGGGTCTAAAATTACTTTGGACCGGCTCTGGCGGCGACTGACTGCCGTCGGTGTCTGGACTCCGTGATCGCATCAGACCATACGAGATGTAAGAATTTACTATATCGTGATTTCAAACATACTGTATATGCAAGGTGGAACTTGTTCTTTTCATGATTTCAAACATACTGTATATTCAGACTTCATGCAGTATGTTGTTAACAACCTATGTGAGGAGTATCATGAAAAGAACAGGATCATGTAGACTGTATAGACGTTTATACATGTTCTGCATATAACATAAATGGTAAAATACTAAATTAAGCAAGTGTGACTTTTGAATTTGATGATTACGAAATTCTTTTGCTCCATTTGGAGAACTCCATCAACTGTACTTCTCGTGCTTATGTTGATAGCGTGTTGCTTTCCTTCCAGTAACACTTGAGTGTTGCTATGTATGTGGGCTGCCAACCGAGATTGCAGACAATAGCTTAGGGAAAGAGAACCCTCCACTGCTCAAGTGTACAAGAAGCCAACCAGTGACAAGAGAGAGGTTTGTTGCAGATCTGCGGTAAATAATGAAATGAGATAGTTCAATAGCATGGCGCTTGAGGATTGGACTGTCAATTGACATGCATATATGCTGGTTTGTTTTACTGAATATAGATTAATGTAAGTCTGTTAGGGAGTGAGAGGATTGTCAAGGATTCGAGTGAGCTCTCTGATGGATGAGAAGTACTCAAAATTATGTGAACAAGAAGGTGCTAATATTTGGGTGTGACGGCAACGGAGCTAAGATCAGCTTAGCATATGTCATTGTAATTATAGTGGCTCGGATGGAGATATGAGACAATGCAATACAAGTCACGGGCAAATAATACCAAATATAGGAGTCTATCTCCTGATCATGTTTTTCCCATGGACAGTTGTATCTCGCTCACTCTATGGAGCTACATCTAGAATATCTTAAATACTTGCTGCACTTGTAAAATAGGATAGGTTTATTCTTGTTAGGACATTCACCAAGAATCTTGTGTACACAGACGATGGTCGGCGGAAGCAAAAAAAAAAAATGTATGAACCAAGTTTCTAATATCACACTCTCATTTTCTTTGCCATATTTCTTTTCAGTATTCAGTTGTCTTCGAATATTGATATCCTTACACTTTTGCAATTCTTTATTTGATACTACTTAAAATTTTGATCCCCTATTTGGCCCTGTAATTTTGTTTTCCTATTGGAGATAAGGTGTAAATTTGTAATTTGTTTCCTTACGTGAGGGCAAACCCAACCCCCCACCCACCCCAACGGACGCGGACAGTCCATTTGTGTCCGCGTGGACAGTGGGCACGACCCAACGGCCCACCGCAAATGGACACGTGTCCGCAAATCTATCTGCCACGACGCAAATCAGGCCCAAGTTTGGTCCACGGACAGTCCTCGTGTCCTGGCAGCGATACGATGCAAGCTCAGCTCCCCATCTCCACTCTACTCCCAAATCCTAGTTCTCCCAAGCTCCCCATCGCCGGCGATGAAACCGCCGACCTGGTTCAAGCGCGTCGGTCGGCACAACGACGAGTCCTTGTCCTCTTTCGGCTGCCGCCACCGTCGCCAGGACCGGGTAAACGTCTCCGTCGAGGTGCCCCGCCTCTTCTGGCGCGAGGCCGAGCCGCTGCCGTGTGGGGACGCGCACCTCCCCGTGGATGGCACCTCAACCGCCGCCGTCTGCCGATGCCTGCCGTGCCTGTTTCTAGTTTTCTTTTTTTGGGTGAACTTTGGCCCCAAAAATATATTTAAATTGATTAAAATCATTTTTGTGTTTTGTCTTCTTGTTTTAATTTGCGGGGTGCCGTTGGGTTTGCCCCCACCCCCAAATAGATACGGACAAAATTTGTTTCCGCGGACTGCCCCAAACGGATCAAAACGGACACCTAGGGCATTGGAGTTGCCCTGACACACTGATGTCCATTTCGTTAGTCAATTTTGTTTTTCTTGGACCAAACCACCCCTGATTACGGGCGATCTTCCCCATGATACCGCAACACCTATCCGCCCCAGGTGCCGGCTCTCCCCGCGTATCTATCGCTATCGTCAAAGGTTACATCGTGTGGTGTCCCTCTCATTAATAGCAGGCCCAGCCTATAAGCGTTCACTCTAATACTACTTGTACCCTATCCACACTTAAAACAACTCCAAATTCAAACGTAACGTCACACGTACGTAACATTCAACACATATACAACAACCAAGAATCTTGTTTGCAGAGACGAGTCGGCGGAAGCAATTATTTCTTTCATATTTTTTTATGAACCAAGTTTCAAATATCGCCCTCTCATTTTCTTTGCTATTTTTTTTCAGTTGTCTTCGAATATCGATATCCTTACACTTTTGAAACTCCTTATTTGACACTACTTAAAATTTTGATTTCCTATTTGGCCTGTAAACAATTTCTTCCCTATTGGACATAAGGTGTAAATTGTTTCCTTATGTGATATACTGCCGTCTATTCCGTACCGTCAATTTTGTTTTTCACGCCTGTTTGCGCCTGTCTCGACTTGGTCCTTTCCCCGACTTCACGTTGCGTGAACTCACCGAATACTTTTCAGCAATACGCGTACGTAGCGAAACTGTCTCGGTTCATCTCCGGCAAGACGAGCACCTACAGGCTACACGAACATATAAGCAGCTGCTTGATCGATCCGGTTGACACATGTATAGCTACATTTCTTTTGTTTTCCAGATATGTACAGTACAGGCACACGTACGCAACGCAAGGAAATATAGCAACTACCTAGCGATTGCTCCCCACGCCATTTAACCATGACCAGATATATTACCCGTAAAAACATTAGGTCACATAATGCAACAGGGGTAAAAACGTCTACTTACATCTCTGTTAACACCGTTAAAGCTCAAAATGTACTAAAGTGTCATATAAGGGAAAATAATATAGCTGGTGTCAAATAAGGAAGAATTATTTTGTACAGGGTCAAGTAGGTAATTGAAATTTTAAGAAGTGTCAAACAAGTGATTCTCTCCAAATTTATAGCTCATGATATGGAGCATTCAGCAATAGCTTTAAGAGAGTCAAATAAACATAAATAAAAGCATCTGATGCTACAAACAGTTTGGGAACACAAATACACCTCCCTCCTCTTGATAAGATTATTCTTTTTCTAAAATGTTACAAAACAGATGGAAAATTATCACATTTCCTCGTAACATCTTTTGCCATCACATTTATATCTCCAACTTTACAAAGAATGCCAGATAAATAACCAAGAACAAAACTGATGGCCTAGAGATAACAACAAAGTTGAGAAGTTACAAGTGTGGCTAGAAGAATCGACGACGATCGTGTCCAGTTTCACCACTTCTTCCATCCTGTCTATGTATGTAACAGTTTAGGTGTGCCTGTTTAGCTGGTACTATTTACCAGCTGATAGCATCTTCTGGAGCTGGATCACCTGCTGCTGCTGATCTAGTGGCAACGAACTCAGCTGCTCAGGTGTCAGTTGCAAGACCTGCTGCAGAAGAGCTGACTCATCATCGGGCGTGAGCTGCGCATCACAAGCAGAATTGGAATTGTGAGCACATGAAAATTCCACCGAGACAGGGCAATATGTTTAGATACTTCCAACCGTCCAAGAACCGAAGGGAGAAAATTCAAATATAAAGGGCGTTACCTGAGCCACTTCATTCTCTGGTTGCTGAAAATTAACAGCACCAGATCTATAGCTCCCTGATGGTCCACCAGGGACCACCACCTGTGATGGAGCAGAATAAACAGCATGACTATTGTTTACATTTCCAAGCGTTGATGTTCCATCCTCCAATTTCCGCAATTTTGAGGGATGAGTCAACTCTGCCTGATGACTAGCTCGATCAGGCAATCTAGTTTCCTTCAGGACTATATCAGGTGCAGTAGCAATCTGCATGTGATAATATTGAGTTGGATCGCGTGGACAGTAAAATTAAAAGTGCATGTTTGGTTTCAAGTTTACAGGAGTTATGTAAATTAGAAGGCCTAATTGAGATGATTCATAAGTCGTCACAAACTTTGCCTTTGCTACTTATCGCATCATTAGTGAATTATTACAATAAGCTCCTTGACACGTGAAAAATGAATACCTGGGCGAGATGAGGATTGGTCAAAGGTAGTTGCTGTACATTAGTTGGCATAACTGGTGGTCTAGGGTGAGATGGCAAGGCGGAGGTTGAACTTGTGATATCAAGCCTCCTGAGGTTGCGAGGGGTTGAGTTGGAACACTGGAAGAGGTGCCGAAGGGCTGAGATAGCACCGGATGGTGTGTCATCACCCCAGACTGATGTCCATGTGGAAACATTTTGACTGGAGGCTGAGACGAATGCTGATACTGAGGGAAACTATGCAGTGGTGGTTCCTGCAAGGCATTAAGGTTTGGTGGAGGTACTGGAACAGTTGGTATCAAAGCATCTGGCTGCGGAAATGATTCATTGAGGTGAGAAGATTGTGCAAACGAGCTAGAGGGCTGTTGGTTCTTTGCCATCTGCATCTGCAATTTAAACAGAACTAGATTAGTATAGTAGAAAATTAAGGAAAACATCAGGTACAGCAAGCTCAGAACAAAACAAAGAACATACCATCTGAGGTGTCACCATCCCCAGCATTATTTGTGCCTGCATTATAACAAAGGAAAAAATTATAGGTCTTGATCTTCCATTATAAGCTGAGTGAGAACTGCACAATTAACAAAAGAATTTCAAAAGAAGCTCCTCCATGGAATCACAAAGCCCAGAAGCCAAAGTTGGCTGGCCTTCGTATCTTTCCACAACGGTGCTCCCCGTGAACCCAACAAATATTTTATATGCATATACACGCAAATAAGCCAAACCTATTCAACAAATAAGGGAACCTGATTTTTTTGTGCCTTCCAGGAGAACAAGACAGCCATGAATCATACCAAAATTCAAACAAGCAGAATTAGGACATTCGAAGCAAACATTTGGAACAGGAAAGCTTCAATGTAGATTGTAGATTATAAGTAAACATGAAATATGGTTGTTGGTTAAAGTTAATTGAAAAGGGTGTATGCAAAATGTGTCAAGATGATGAAGCATAACCAAAAAAAAAAAGGCACCAACTAGTAAGAGAACTCATACAGACTACTTTTTTTTGGCATGGAACTCATACAGACTACATAACCTACAAAATATTGCAATATACAAAAACTGGACCAGGTACACAAAAACAGGAACAGCAAATAAGCGATTGATTAATTGCACAATCACTATCAGCAAAGCTAACCTGAAATAGGGCCTTTGGAAGCTGTGGAATTCCTTGCAGCAGTGTTTTGGCAAGATCCTTATTTTGAGTAGTTAGGGTCTGACATAAAAAAAACATTAACAAAAAAATAGCAGTGGGGAATTTTTAATCTTCACGAACTTGATATTGATGTTTCAATATAACCTTCAACTCGGACATGATTTCGTACAACTGATGCCTGGACATCCTGGCCAGGTAATGGGTGAGAGGGTCGTTTCCAAGCCCATATTGGACAGGTAAACCATTTTGCACATTTGCAGTTTGAGCTCCCCAAGAACACCAGCCATCACAGATGCAGCATGTATTGCTGGTGGAAGCCCAACAAGCTGATGAAGGCTGGTGTTTCCTACAGCAGGAGCTGCGGTTGATTGTTTCTGGGCATCTGCAGGAAGACACCAATGTTAAAATGCAGGGACATAAAGTTGGCACATTTGTTTTTCTAAAGCATAAGTATAAACTGATAAACTAAATGGTGATCAAGAAACTGAAACCAACCAACACCAGATGCCATTCCTGGTCCTCCACGACCCTGCAACGTATAGACATATCAAGAATCAGTCAATAGCTGCTTCTTATTATTAACTAAAACTGGTCAAGATTATGTACTGTTCATACATGAAATACATATTTGATTGCACTAACTCTGTTTCCATACAGTAGCTACTTAATCTCCAATATGCAGAGTTGTACTATGGTACTGAAAACTAGTGTCCTTTGTGTAGTTACATCATGCAAGACTATTTCACTATGATCTCCAGATAATTTAGCATAAACATTGCATTCTTATGTAAATCACTGTATCAACCAATCAAGCGCATTCCTGCCAAAAAAATCAACTGCATCCAGTTGTGAAATTTTGATACAGAGTATTTTCTTGCAGATGCAGTCTGAAACCTTGCTAACAAAAACTGTCACATATATATCAACATCAATCACCGAGGTGAAAGATAGATACAAGGGCTGCTGATAGCAGCTAAGGACATAGCAATTATTCTGAGAGAAAAAGGTAATGATGAAACAGTAAGCCAAAAGAAAGGGTCAACTGCATATTCCTTTCAGAGATCAATTTACTATTAGTTCGAACCCCTTTGCTCGAGTATACCACAAGGATGCAACTATAGATGCACTGACCAAGTGTACATCTTCTACAAGATAATTCTTCTTTTGCTAATTGTGGAGAACCTCACGTATTCGATACAATTCTGGTAAGATCTTCCAAACTGTTCAATACAATTCTGGTAAGATCTTCCAAACATGATATGCTTGTGCTAAGCCAGTAGCTTTGGCTCGTTACTTTCTTAAAAGAAGGCAAAGTCAACACAACAAAGATAATTGTGGAACTGCGATACCAAACATGATGCACGATACCAGAACGATAATTTGACAAGGTAATTTGGCAAGAATAGCAGGTGTGCATATGTACAGCCAGGCAGCTGTACATACATACACATGCTGTGCAAGAAACTGAAATAGGAGACACAGGGTGGTTGTGGAAAAGACTACTATCATCATTCATGGGAACCCAAACCATACAAGCTTTCATCTTAACATAGGACTTGCAAGGTGTGAAATAAGGTTCTTCTACAGCAATGAACTGAGGATCTTCGACCTTTTCTCTATTTCTGTCATTGTTCCTTCCATTTTCTGCAAAGTCAACACGCAACTGACGACCATTAACTTCATAACCCTGAAGGTTCCGGCGTGCACTTAGAGCTGTCTCTTCATCCTTGTACTCACAAAATCCATAACCCTTTGGCTTTCCAGTTTCTTTATCAATAACCAGTCTGCAAGCAATTTAGAGCAGTCAGTATTCAGCCAAGTCATAGGCAACAGTGTCATCAGCTTCACATGATGTTAAAGAAGTATCAGGAGTAGAAAATAACTCACAACCAGTTTTAGCATAATGTCACTTTTAAGAGAAACTATGATCAAGAAGAAGCACACATGCATAATTATTTTGGTTAAGGATTAATTAACAGTTTGCATGTGTAGTTAAGAAAGTGTACCCATAAAAGTAAGTAAATTAGGTATTCAGGATATAATATCATCATTCAACACTCCATCTTTCTAAAGAGCCGAAAGGCAGCAGTCATAAGCAGAGCAGCCCCTAGAACAACCAAATAGGGTTTTTTATATTAGAAGCGATGTGACATAAGGCCAATCATCGTTCAACAAAGTATGTGTAATCTAGATGTTACATCCCTAAGAACAATATGTACATACAGATTGGCTAACAAATCCCTCACTGAAAGAGGATGAAAAGAGGGCACATGGGCATTTTTTACAGTGCCTGGTGAATCCTACAGTCCAACAAACATGTCTATCTAAATCCAAAATCATGTACTTATTTGCAAAATGTTGTCAACTTGATCAACTACATGAGGGTTTGCACGGTTCAACTAAACCTGAAGGAGACAACGGGTCCGACATCCTCGCAAATCTGCACGAGCTGCTCCTCCGTGGCATCGTATGGTATGTTCCCAACTGCAACCAAATTCAACAGCCCGCGTCAATCAAACTCTCAGAACCTACACTCGCCGCAGCACACATACACGCCAGAACTCAAAGTAATCTAAACCGAAGGGGAAAAGCAATCCCAAGGGCTCAACGACGAACATGAATCACAACAGAGTGGCAAACCCTAGAAAGTACCGACAGTCAAAGGAAATGAAATTGAACACCGAATCGAGCGGGCAGGGCCCAGCTAAACGCGCTTTCGTTCCGCCGGAAAGCAAACCGACCACCCGTACGCGTAGCAGAACCCGCGACGAATCGACGGGCAGCGATTGGGAGCCCGAATCGAGCTCCACTTACTCAGCGTCGCCCCCGGCAGACCACACCCCAGCCGAATCGCGTCGAGAGGCCCCGAAACTCCGGATCGAATTGGGGCGGAGGGAACACACACAAGCACGGACGCACGCGCATGCCGCACCGGGAGGGGAAGGGCGGGGGCTTGCGAGAGAGGAGGGCGGGTGGGGCGGGGCGTACCAAAGACGCAGCGGTTCTGGGGGCCCGCGGGGGCGGCGGCCATGCTCAGCAGAGGTCGCCGGCGTCGGCGCGGGGCGGCATCGGGGGATCGGAGGCGGTGGCGCGCTGCTGCTGCTGGTTCTGCTTTGCTATTTGCAGCGAGTCCGGTTTGGTCTGGACTGGATGGTTTGCGCGGTGCTGCTGGAGAGGTGTTCGTTTATAAGGGACGACGCGAGAGCTAGCTGGCCTGTTTCAAAACAAATGTCTTTTTTCAGAGTTGATGAATACGAACTTTGGCTCAATTTATTTAAAAATATACTGACCGGCTCGTTGACGGGAACACCATAATAAAAGACGGGTACAGTTCAAAAAAAAAAGGGTCCGTCTAGCGCGCAGTCGTTAGTTCTCAGTCGGCTGACGTCACTGTCGCCTCTCCCTCTGGTCTTCTTCACCTCCGGCGAGTGCCGCCCTCTCCACCTTCCGGCGAGTCGCACCTCCCCCGCAACCACCGTCGACCGAACCGCCGTCCACCCCGCCCGCGGCTGGCGTGCTGTCGTGAGGCCTCGCCGCCTCGCCCTGCCCCGAGCTCCTCCTCTGTCGGTCCGCCGGCACCCTAGTCATCCCTCTAAGCCCACCCTTCTTCTCCGACGCCGGTGGCCCCGCACCCCCAACGCTAAGTTTCTTCCTCGCCGGAGTCCGGCCCGCCGCGGCCGCATCAGACCTGCCTCCGGCTCGGCCCAGGCTCAGCGTCGTCGGCGCCGCCGCGGCCAGTCGTGTGGGAACCGACTCCGGCGAGATGGGTGGCAGGCGTTCTCAGTTTCTCGTCCATGTCTTTCTGGTCCACGTCAGGTTCGTGAGGTAGGAGAGAGGAGAGGACGCAGAGATAAGGTAGGGTGGGATCCACTACACGAATCGTGGAACAACAATCCGATGGTGATGGAGTTGACTGATCTCTAATCTAATTAGCAAAACCGATAAAAGAATTAGGAGTGTTAGTGATTTGAATATATCGTCCATCTCTTTTTTTTCTCACGGAGTAACTACTCCCTTTGTTTCGATATGTAAGACGTTTTGTGTCGCCACATTTGCCGAGTTTCCAAAACAACCCCCCGGCCAGTCCACGTCTATGACCCACGTTCAGTCGCACTCTCATTCCTCACCCCTCTCGCGTCTTTGTCCTCTCGCCTCGTCGCTCGCGTCGCCTCCTCTCGTCTCGCCCTCTTACTCGCCGACGCCTTGCTCCCCGCCGCCTCCTTGCCCGGTCATGTCGCATCTCTTCCACGCCTGGCGCCACCACTTCATCTTGTTTGTTCCTGTCTGTGCTACCTAGGTCTAGGTCAAAGGCTAAATTTTTATGCGCCACTCATGAATCTTAAGATTAGATTATATTATTTACCCCCCCCCCCCCCCCCCCTAACCAAGGCATGGAAGTATATATCATGATCTTAAGTGTCTTTATCTTTGTGTTTGATATGGTGTCAGGAGAGTCCTTTGCCAAATGTTGGCGGGTGGCAAGTAGAATTAGTCCTTTGTTTTGCATTTTCTATGAGATTCTGTTGGTAAAATTGTCAATTAGGGTTCGAGGTTTTGCTACCATTTTAGCACAGTCAATACTACTTAAAGTGTTACACCTTCGAAGTTATCGTTGGCCTTCGGACATTCATTTCAAAACATCTTTCCAACGGCAAATTTGAGTGAAATCATTGATATGTCCTAGTCTTTATATATGCATATATGATTTGAAATAGGTTAGGTGGATTTACGAATATGCATAGTTATTTCCATAACTCCCGGATATATATATTTACTGTCCTTTGAGTATGCATGGTTGGTGAAAAATAGAAAGAGCAACTCCAACCAGACTCCCCAAAACTCTCACATATGTGTAGTTGGGAGAATGCTTTATTTCTTCTCCTATATGTTTAGGAGAGTCCCTCTTACACAGATGGGAGAGCAAATGAGAGAAACGATTGGAGATGCCCGTACATTCCAAGAAAAGAGGACAACCTAAAGTGTGCAATCAAACTTCTCTAGCTTTATCTTTCGATATGTAAATACTTATTCAAATAGTCAAATGAATATCATATTGTTGACACACGAACACGTCACGTGTACCCGCGGCGTCGAGGGAGATGCTCCGCAACTCACTCCGCGGGAGGCTCGCCGGAAGCGCGATACGCAAGACAATCCGGCGGGCGCTTTTGACACCCGACACCCCACACGCCCGGGAGAGACCCTGTCTGGACGCACGGTGGTGATGGGCTGCCCTAGGCCACTTCGCGTCGACCTTGGGCTCGCAGATCGAAATCCTCCTTGACGAAGAACGTCGACGAACGAGAGCAATGACAGAGGTAGAAGATGATGAAAAAGACGATAGTAGATTGGTTTTGTGTTTGACGATCGTGTGTTGTTCAATCGGCCGGCACCCTCGTATATAAGGGCGGCTGGACTTCCCGTGCAAGGAAAAGGTTTGGATTCACGTCCAAAACCCTAATTTGGGTCCAATTCGGATGGTCTGACCCGAACCTTCCAAAATTGTTCGGTCTGCACCTTGCGGGTCGGTTTTGGGGCAGTAGCCGACCTCGGATCGAAATCTCGTAGAAGACAAAGTTGTTCGTAAACGAAGAACTTTCATTTTATGTGTTTTTTCATCCGAGTCCATCTTGACCACTCATCTGGGCTCGTAAGCAAAACTGTTCGGATTGGACCCGATTCTACCAAGTTGTGACCTTTTACAGAACGCGACTAGTACATGTACTAGTTGACGTCTATCTTTTATTTCTGGTTTTGGCTGAAATTCCGAACCTTACTAGTACATGTACTAGTTAGGCTCTGTTTCGTCCTAATTCGGCCGAAATTCTGAACTTGACTAGTACATGTACTAGTTGCGGTCTGTTTCGTCATATGATTTCTTCTAAGCCAAAATTGGTCATCAACACATGCCCCCTGTTTTTTGGCAAAGCTCGCGTGCCAAAAAATAACTTGCACCATTCTTGTTCTAAGGACGATGTCAACAGTCCATCGGCCATATGATCTTAGGGCGATAATATTTTATCGGCCATTTGCGTAATTAGGCTTCCTGCCACACGCTCGGGTAGAATTTCTTCAAGTAACGTCCATTA
The DNA here is from genome assembly GCA_947311845.1 of Poa pratensis. Lineage (NCBI taxonomy): Eukaryota > Viridiplantae > Streptophyta > Magnoliopsida > Poales > Poaceae > Poa > Poa pratensis. The sequence continues at coordinate 17,804,713 of CAMZMU010000081.1, read as the reverse complement.
AGGGCCCGAGGCAATATCAAGCCTCCATCGGTAGACTCCACCAAATATGAGTTTCCAGGCACAACTCTCACAATCTTAAAAGGACCCTCCCAGCTCGGAGACCATTTGCCGAATTTCTTGTCCTTTGAACCGACTGGCAAGATTACCTTCCAGACGAGATCACCAACCTGAAAACTTTTCAGCTTCACCTTCTTGTTATACGCCCTGGCTACCCGTAATTTGTGTCTCACAATGTCCTTCAATGCTGTCAAACGTTTATCAGCAACCTCATCGATGTTGTCCATCATCAAATTGTGAAAATCAACTGCTGATAAACCATCTTGTTTGGCGATTCTCAATGCAGCCAGATTTACCTCAACGGGCAAAACGGCTTCTTGCCCATATACCAACTCATATGGCGTTACCTTGGTCGCGTCGTGCCGTGAAATCTTGTGGGCCCACAATGCTTCGGATAGCACCTCGTGCCACCTCCTCGGATATTCGTCAACCTTCTTCTTGATGAGCCGAATCAATGTCTTATTGCTAGATTCGGCTTGTCCATTGGCTTGGGCATAATAAGGAGATGAATTGAGCATCTTTATACCATATGATTCGGCGAATTATTTCACTTCCTTCGCCATAAATGATGTACCCTGATCTGTAGTCAATGTCTGTGGTACACCGAATCTATGAATAATGTGCTCGGTTATGAATTTGATTACCTCCTTATGCGTCATATTCCGGAGAGGTACTGCTTCAGACCACTTGGTAAAATAATCGGTGGCCACCAACACGAACCGATGCCCTTTCGAGGACGCAGGATGAATCATGCCAATAAAATCCAATCCCCATCCCCTAAATGGCCATGGTTTCACAATAGGATGTAGCATAGCAGCAGGTGCTAATTGGATGTCCCCGAACTTCTGACAAAACTCACACCCCTTATAATACCTGAAGCAATCATTAATCATCGTCGGCCAATAAAATCCAGCACGCCGTAGCAACCACTTCATCTTGTGAGCCGACTGATGTGTACCGCATATACCTTCATGTACCTCTCCCATGGCAACTCTCGCTTGATCTTCATCTAGACACTTCAGGAGAATGCCATCCACTGTTCGGCGATATAAATCATTGTCCAACAACGTATATTTGAATGCCAACCGCCGAACAACCTTGTCTGTCCTCTTGCTAGGATCCTGCAAGTATTCAATAATAGGTCTTCTCCAATCTCCTTGTGTACCTGCACTAGACCTTTCATTAGCAGCCGAATCAATGGGGGTCAATTCGGCTTCACATATTTCAGCAAAAGCAAGCATCGGCTTATAAGAATGATGAAACGCGCCACGGCTGACGTGATAGCCAGATGCTTGTTGTGCTAAATCATTTGCAACACTATTATCCTGCCTAGATACATGAGAGATATTGAAATAATCCAAAGTAGAAATTATGTCTAAGCATTTATCAAGATACATATTAAGTGATCCGTCGATGCACTGAAAAACTTTGTTTACTTGTTGCACTATCAACAACGAATCACCAAAAGCCTCCACATGTGTCGCGCCCACGGCGACCAACATCTCTAGCCCGAATAGCAATGCTTCATATTCAGCTTGATTATTTGTGCAGAAATATTCTAAGCGACACGAGGCCTCAAAAACAGCACCATGAGGAGAAATATAGACAATGCCGACCCCCTGGCCATCGTCACAAACTGAACCATCAAAGTATAGTCTCCATGGTACTAGCGAAACAAGGTTAACATCTATCTCATGCTCATTGTCAATCCGATGCTCAACAATAAAATTAGCAACAATTTGGCCTTTCATAGATTTTAAGGATTCATAAGCCAAATCATATTCAATTAAACCATACGCCCACTTGCCGATTCTACCGCTCAAAATCGGCCTATGCAACATGTATTTTATGACATCGGTTTGGCAAGCTATAGTGCATATGCTAGACAACAAATAATGTCGTACTTTGGTGCAAGCATAATATAAACATAAGCATAATTTTTCAACGAATGTGTACCTTGTTTCGGCATACAATAAACGCCGGCTCAAATAAGTGATAATGTGCTCCTTCCCTTCGGTTTCTTGTGTCAAGACACACCAATAACGTTGTCTTCTGCAGCAATGTACAACCGAGATGGCTCTCCATGCCTGGGCGCCCTCATCACCGGAGGGGTGGATAAACACCGCTTGATATTCTCAAATGCTTCTTGCTGCTTTGCCCCCAGGCAAACTCATGATCAGACTTGAACCGAAGAAAAGGAGTGAAGGCACTAACTTTCCCGGATAGATTCACTATAAACTGCCGCAAATAATTTATTTTGCCCAGGAATTTCTGTACGTCCTTCTTGCATTTTGGTGCTTCCACTTTCTGTATTGCTTCTATCTTCTTGGGATCAATTTCTATACCATGCTCATGAATAACAAAGCCCAAGAACTTCCCAGCCGATACTCCAAACGCGCACTTCAACGGGTTCATCTTCAGTCCATACTTCCGCATCCTCTCAAATGCTAGGCGCAAATCGGCTAAGTGGGGATCAGCAGCACTTGATTTAACTACAACCTTATCTATGTAAACTTCAAGTATGACTCCAAGTAAATCATGAAATATTAAATCCATCGCCCGTTGATACGTGGCGCCAGCATTCTTCAGGCCGAAGGTCATCACTGTCCACTCGAATAGACCAACAAAACCAGGGCAACGAAAATCTGTTTATACGCGTCTTCTTCGGCCATAAAAATCTGGTTGTACCCCGCATTGCCGTCAAGAAAACTGATGATCCTGTGACCAGAAGCATTGTTAATAAGCATATCAGCTATAGGCATAGGGTACTCATCTTTGGGCGTAGCCCTGTTCAAGTCCCGGAAGTCGATGCAGATCCGCAACTTGGTAGACCCTTTCTTCTCCACGGGCACGATGTTGGAAATCCAATCTGCATACCTGCAAGTCCTGATGAAATTAGCTTTAAGCAAACGACCGATCTCTTCCTTGATTCGGTCATGCATACTAGGATCGAATTTCCTAGCCGGTTGCTTATGAGGTCTAAAACCGGCCTTAATCGGCAACCGGTGTTCAACTAGCTCTCGGCTTAATCCAGGCATCTCATGATATTCCCATGCAAAGCAATCAACAAATTCTTTCAACAAGCCGATCAACACGAATTTATAATCGGCGCTCAAATTTTTGTTTACAAACATCGGCCTAGGAACAGAGCCATCCCCTATGTCTACCTCCTCCAACGGGTCGGCCGACGTAAATCCTTGTCCCAACTTGTCCATGTCTTCTATCTCTTCTATAGATTCACCCATATCGTTCCCGACAGCCCGATATTCGATGAGCCTCTTCTGCAACCACTCTTTGTTGTGATCCATTAGACTATGAACGGGACAGCCGATTATCACCAATCTTCTTTAAAGAGACGGGTATAAAACCATTCCTTGTAGCACTAAGGAAGTCAAAATCTGAAAGATCGCGCCCCGTCAGACATGTGGCGTTGGGATGCTGCCAGTCCACCAAAGAATCAGCCAAAGCAACGCAAGCCGAATTATCCGCATGGACGACCTCCACTTCATCCTCAACCCACTGAATTAAAACTGGTGCAATGTGGATGGCACGCACAGGTTCGCGTGGAGCCAATCACGACCAAGTATGACATTGTAGTTACCTTGCACCTCAACGACGAAGAATGCGGTGGCCAAAGTCTTGCTCCCCACCATGAGCTCAACACTCATAACGCCTTTGGCCTCGGTCCGTTCCTTGCCTTCAAATCCATTGAGCACCATGATGGTCTTCATCAACTTATCCTCATCTAGCCCCAACTTCTTGAAGACAGAATACGGCATCAAATTCACCACGGCACCTCCATCAACAGGCATCCTAGTAACCGGTGATCCATCAATATGTCCCTTGATAAACAGTGGTTTTAAATGATTCACCGGTTCTCGTGGCTTCTCAAAGATAGCATTCTTGGGACCGAAATCCAGCTGCGCCACCTCTCCTTCTTCGTCTGTAGCACGAAACTCAGAGGGCAAGTAATACACCATGTTAATATCCATACCTCCCCTGGGTGGTGTGTTCTCGAAGTCCACCATCTCCTCATCGCCCTCTGGCGTGGTTTCCACCTCCAAACCACTCTCCTGCTTATCCACCAACTCCAACTCATCAGCTGTCGTGATCATGTCGGTGGACGCAGGCGATGTATCAACATCGGCGTTTTCCACAGGTGGTGTAGGAATTGGTGTGACCTCCATATCTGCAGCCTTTTTTACCGCCTTGCGCACCCACATTTGAGACGGAGACGGATGAATCTCCTCAAAAAATTCGTCCCTCCACATCTCTGCATCATGTTCCGCCTTCTGCTGGTTCCTCATGCGCTGCAGCTTCCTCTTCTGAGTTTTGGTTATTCCGCGAGGACACCACTTAGGCTGCGTGTACTTTGGATCCCTTGGCTTGGTCTGGCTGCTGGCTTCGTGATCGTTAGCCGAGGTCCGCTGTTGCATAGATGAAATCGGCTGAATGGCCGATTTGCTGCCGCTCCCTGCCACGACAGGACTCCCGTCGTTTTTGCTGCCGTGATGAGCCGCTGTCCCGGCGATGTCTGTTCCGCTGCTTGCTCCTGTCGCGGCGGCTGTTTCGGCAGATTTCTCTGCCACGGCAGCTGTTTTGGCAGATTCGTTGCCACCGCGTTGCGCTGTCCTGTTTTCGACAGATCCGTCAACGACCGGTTCCCCGAGCGACAACTCATGCGTACCAATGATCACGGTGCCCACGTCTGTGACACGTCCCTGTTGCCCAGCACTTGTTGACTCGCCTGCTGTTGGTGACGTAGGATGCCAAACCATTTGCGCTTCATTGCGATGATATGACCAATTGGCGTCGCTGCCCAACCGGTCATACACAGGGCGTCTAATTCTGTCGTGGACGGATCTCCGAGGAGTTGTCCACCCCGGATGAAATGCATGTGGTGCCATTGGGGGTTGCATCTGTCCTCCATTGTAATATCGTGGCGCGTAGGGAGGTGTCGCCCCACGGGGCCCCGGCATCCACTGCCCATACGGCCTCTCGCGCCACGGAGACCTCTCCCTTGCAGGCGATCTGGGACGCTTCATATGCGATTGCCGGTTGTACGAACCGGCGGCCTGGTGATGACCCACAAGTATAGGGGGTGTATCGTAGTACTTTCGATAAATAAGAGTGTCGAACCCAACGAGGAGCAGAAGGTGCTGACAAGGAGTTTCGGTAAAGGTTTCACTGTAAATGCTAGCAGACAAGTTTTTAGGGGTTTTTGATATAGCAGGTAAATAAAATGCGAGTAAGTAAAAGACAGTAATAATAATTGCAGCGAGTGGCCCAATCCTTTTTAGAGCAAAGGACAAGCCGGTTGGTTTACTTATGATGACAAAATGTTCTTGAGGACACACGGGATTCTAGTCAAGTGCTTTCGCTTCACATAGTTGATTAATCTTCATTGTTTTGATAAGTGTTGTGTGGGTGAACCTATGCTAATGCACCGCCCTTACTTGGACTAATACATACTTGTGATTATACCCTTGCAAGCATCCGCAGTTACAAGAAAGTAATTAAGATAAATCTAACCACAGCCTTAAACTCTGAGATCCTACGCTCCCTTGTGCACCGGTATACTAACGGGGGTTTAGGTTTCTGTCACTCCGGCAACCCCACAATTAGCAACCAAATACACAATGCATTCCTCTAGGCCCATAAAGGTGAAGTGTCATGTAGTCGACGTTCACACGACACCACTAGAAGAATAGCACCACAACTTAAATATCAAACCATTAAATATTACTCAACATAATTCCACTACTAACAGCGTGACTTCTCCCATGTCCTCAAGAACTAAACAAACTACTCACAAGACATCATATGGATCATGATCAGAGGTGATTAATGATGGATAACAATCTGAACATATACTTTAATTCACCGATAAAACTCAATAGCATCAACCACAAGGAGTAATTAACACCGGGAGAGTTTCCCCTATGAACTAAACAAAGTATAGCCCTAGATGTTACAGCGGAACGAGATGGTGCAGCGGTGATGGTGGTGATGGCGGTGGAGATGATGATGATGATGATCCCGATGAAGTCCAGCGCGATGACGATGAGGATGGCGATGATCTCCCCCTCCGGGAGGAATTTCCCCGGCAGATTTCTCCCTGCCGGAGAGCTTTTTCTCTCTCTGTGTTTCCGCCTCGTGGAGGCGGCGGAATATTTTTCACGGACTCCGTGTCTTAGGGTTTCTGGGGGATGAAGTACGCGAAGGGGGAGCGCCTGAGGTGGGCCAGGGGCACCACACCTGGCAGGGCGCGGCCAAGGTGGGCCCCGCGCCCAGGGGTGGTGTGGGCCCCTCCTGGCCCATCTCAGCCTCCCCTTTTGGCTTAGTCCATCTTCTGATAAAATAGGAACATCTGTCTTCTGGAAATATTTTTAGTGCTCCAGAAATATAGTGCCTTGACGTGCTTTTTCCAGCTGAAATCTGACTCCGGCAGTTAATTATCCAATGATCATCAAACATGCAAAATAAGACAAAATAACATAAGTAACTCCTCTTAATATGAAATATATCATTGAATAACAGTAAATTATGCTATAAAATAGTGATGCAAAATGGACGTATCAACCCCCCCAAGCTTAGACCTCGCTTGTCCCCAAGCGAAAGCTGAGCTCAGTAAACTAGAACAAAAGTTTATGGAGTGAAGCGTCGATAATAAAGAATACGGACAAGAAGCATCAGTAATTACTAAACAACACACTCATTTTAAACAGCAACTACTCTTCATATAACCTAACTTGAACATGAGTAGTGAAACAACCACAATAAAAATACACGAAGGAAATTATAGATTAGTAATGGCACACTTCATTCTTGGTCATAGAACAATAAGCAATCAATACTTATCTTTCGAAAGGAGTCTTTATATTAGAGCTTATATTGCAGAACTTCCACACTCAATTATCACACCTTCTTTACAGTCATTGATAACTTGCAAAGCTATATTCTTAGAGGCAAAAGTCTTTGTGCTAAGACAAGAAGGATAAAAGACATGATTGACAATATTAATGATATATATGGTTGAATCACAACAACTCAAATGCTTGCTCAAGGAAGAAGGAAATAGGTGTACTGACTCAACATGAAAAGTAAAAGAAAGGCCCTTCGCAGAGGGAAGCAGGGATTAAGTCATGTGCTAGAGCTTTTAAGTTTTTGAAATCATATAGAGAGCAAAAATTAAGTTTTGAGAGGTGTTTGTTAATTGTCAACGAATGGTAGCGGGTGAAAACAGTATTCTCCCTGTCAAACAGACTTTTAAGAGCGGCTCCCATGAAGGACGTTATTTCTACCAGCAAGGCAGATCATCCCTCTTTCTCTTTGGTTTACACACGCAGATATTTCACTGTTTGTCATGCTTACTGATAATCAGGGCAAAAGTGTGAAGAGAATTAAGGTTAAAGTTGTAATTAATTGGGACTGGGCATCCCGTTGCCAGCTCTTTTTGCAAGTTATTGGATAAGCGGATGTATATGCCACTAGTCCAGGTGTAAAGTCTGTTTGACAAGTAGAATAAAGGATAACCACACTACTTCCTCATGAGCTAGTAAACATTGACACAAAAGGGAATAATAACATTTTGAATAATTTAAAGGTAGCACATGAAAAATTTACTTGGAGTGGCAAAGAAATACCACATATAGGTAGTTATGGTGGACACAAATGGCATGGGTTTGGCTCAAGGATTTGGATGCACGAGAAGCATTCCCTCTCAGTACGGTGGTTAAGGCTAGCAAGGTCATGTGGCAAGCATAAAAGTTGGGGGATACACACAAATATAATGTAATAGAAGCAACCATGCTATCTTCCCTGTAAGCACAAATGTTTTAACTCAAAGAATACTAATCTTATTGGCTAGCAAGAAAGAAAGATAAAGGGATAATATTTTTGCATGTAATTCCCTCCTTCTACTTAAGTTTTCATGGTATTGTTGCTAATGACCAATACTAAGTTTGCCACAACTAATATAATTTACTTAATGTACCCAAAAGTGGCGTCAATACAATGGCAAGATCAGCACATAAAGAAGATTGCAGGCTAAAATAAAATGTACCGAAAGTAAAGGTGGAACTTCTCATTAATATTCTGAACAAAGACACACTCAAACCAACGGATACATGGATAACTAAAGGATTGACACTCCACATCGCAAACCATCTTATAAGATAACTTCTCTACTCATGATATGACCACGAAATTATAAAAACGAAAGGATAAAGATGATACTGGGCACTCCCCCAAGCTTGGAACAAGCCAAGGGAGTGCCATTACCCCTTGACGATTTAGGCTTGATCTCTTGGTGGTGAAGAAGACTCCTCGTCATCAAATTTCCAAGGCAGAGGCTCCCCATCAACGAAAGAGGATTTGGTTTCCAAGAACCTGAAACTAGCAGCTGAGCTTATGCGTTTGAACCTAGCTTCATACTCACAGTTTTGGTTTTGAAGATCGTAAATTTGCCCTTGTAACTTGGATGTAGTTTTACTAAGTGCGAAGATGTTATCCCACAGCTTATCAGTCTCCTTCTTGTGTTCATCAATAAGCTCATAATGATCTTGTGGTTGATCTCCACTCCGCGCTCTATCATCTTCTGGTACCGGAAAACTTCATGCTCTACTTCTTCTAGCCTAGCCTTCATGTCCCCTTCAACCTTGGGTCCCTTGACATCTTCTCGAACAAGGACTCCATCCACAAGCCGCATCTCTTGAGGGTGCTGCTTTAGCTCATTGATGTATGGGTTGACGACGTTCTTGAAGAAGGTATCCTTCGGAGCCCCGGATGAAGACATCTTCTAATCTGGAGCTAAACCTGGCAGAAACAGCTCGAAAACAAAACTCGACGAAAACACGATATACGGACCTCGGGAGATCCGGGTGATTATATAGCAAAAAGTTTTACGACAAAAGGAAGGTACAGGACGAAACGGGGTCGGAGACGGGCTCCGAGGTGCCCACACGCACCCACGGCGCGGCCAGGGTGGGGCCCGCGCCCAGGGGTGGTGTGGTGCCCTCGGGCACCGTTTCCTACCCTTTTCCGACTCATAATTTTCCATATTATGTAAAAACAACAAATATTTAGTTGAAAGTAAATCGCGAACTTTTTCTTACCGAAACTGTTACCTATTCCAAATCAGCTTTTGCAGTTGTCTGAATTTGACTTTTTATAAAATCCTCTGGAGTTACCACTTTGATAAATCAACATCTTCATTATAAGAATCTCCAGAAATGTAATGCTTGAGTCTTTGACCATTAACCACTTGTGGTCTGTCCCCATCTAGTGAATTGATTTTAATCGCACCTGAGCGATAGACCTCCTCAATGATATAAGGTCCTTCCCATTTTGAAAGTAATTTTCCTGCAAAAAATCTGAGACGAGACCTATACAATAAAACTTTTTCACCTACGTTAAATTCTCTCTTAAGAATTCTTCTATCATGCCATTGCTTAACTTTCTCTTTAAAGAGCCTAGCATTTTCATAAGCTGCATTTCTCCATTCATCTAAAGAATTCAAATTAAGCAATCTCTTTTTACCGGCAAGTTTAAAGTCTCTATTAAGTTCTTTCACCGCCCAATAGGCTTTATGTTCTAATTCTAGAGGCAAATGACAAGCTTTTCCATAAACCATTTTGTAAGGAGACATTCCCATAGGATTTTTATAAGCAGTTCTATAAGCCCACAAAGCATCGTTAAGCTTTTTAGACCAATTTTTTCTAGATTTATTAACAGTCTTTTGCAAAATAGACTTAATCTCTCTATTTGATAATTCTACTTGACCACTTGTTTGGGATGATATGGTGAAGCAATTCTATGATTAACATCATACTTAGCTAGAGTTTTTCTAAAAGCACCATGAATAAAATGAGAACCACCATCAGTCATGAGATATCTAGGCACACCAAACCTGGAAGATAATATCTTTAAGCATTTTTAATGATGTCTCACCATCAGCACTAGAAGTTGGTATAGCTTCTACCCATTTAGTAACATAATCAACAGCAACAAGTATATGAGTATAACCATTTGAGGAGGAAAAGGACCCATAAAGTCAAATCCCCAACAGTCAAAAGGTTCAATAACAAGAGAATAATTCATAGGCATTTCATTACGTCTACTAATGTTACCTACTCTTTGACATTCATCACATGATAAAACAAATTTTCTAGCATCTCTAAAAAGGGTAGGCCAATAAAAACCTGATTGTAGAACCTTTTGCGCAGTTCTATCTCCAGCGTGATGTCCTCCATAAGCACTTCCATGGCATTTGCTCAATATTTCTTTCTGTTCATACTCAGGAACACATCTTCGCATAATGCCATCTACTCCTTCTTTATACAAATGTGGGTCATCCCAAAAATAATGCCTCAAATCATAAAAGAACTTTCTTCTTTGCTGAGCTGTAAAGGTCGGAGGCAAATACTTGGCAACAATAAATTAGCATAATCAGCATACCAAGGACTTTCGCGTGAGCTTACCTTTATCGCAGCCAATTGTTCATTTGGAAAACTATCATTAACAGGTATAGGATCATCTGAAATGTTTTCTAATCTAGACAAATTATCAGCAACAGGATTTTCAGCACCTTTCCTATCTACAATATGTAAATCAAATTCTTGCAGTAGAAGTACCCATCTTATGAGCCTAGGCTTAGCATCTTTCTTTTCCATAAGGTATCTAATAGCAGCATGATCAGTGTGAATAGTAACTTTTGAATCAACAATATAAGGTCTAAATTTATCACAAGCAAAAACAACTGCTAAAAATTCCTTTTCAGTAGTAGCATAATTCTTTTGAGCGGCATCAAGTGTTTTACTAGCATAATGAATAACATTTAACTTCTTGTCTACCCGCTGTCCAAGAACAGCTCCTACAGCAAAATCACTAGCATCACACATTATTTCAAAAGGTAAAGTCCAATCAGGAGGTTGAACAACAGGAGCTGTGATTAAAGCCTTTTTTAGAGTTTCAAAAGCTTCCTTGCAATCATCATCAAAAACAAAAGGTACATCTTTTTGAAGAAGATTAGTGAGGGGTTTTGAAATTTTAGAGAAATCTTTAATAAACCTCCTATAAAAACCGGCATGACCAAGAATACTACGGATACCTTTCACATCCCTTGGACAGGGCATTTTCTCGATTGCTTCAACTTTAGCTCTGTCCACTTCAATACCTCTTTCAGAAATTTTGTGCCCTAGGACAATTCCTTCATTAACCATGAAATGACATTTCTCCCAATTAAGAACAAGATTGTCTCCTCACATCTCTGCAAAACTTTATCAAGATTGTGCAAGCAATTATCAAAGGAAGTTCCGTAGACGGAAAAATCGTCCATGAATACTTCCACAATTTCTTCACAAAAACCATGAAAAATAGCAGACATGCATCTTTGGAACGTAGCAGGAGCATTACACAAACCAAAAGGCATACGTCTATAAGCATAAGTTCCATAAGGACAAGTAAAAGTAGTTTTCTCTTGATCTTGTGCTTTAACAGCAATTTGTGAGAATCCAGAATAACCATCAAGGAAACAAAAATGGTTTTCTTAGACAACCTTTCTAACATTTGATCAATAAAAGGCAAAGGATAATGATCTTTCTTAGTTACTTTATTGACCTTTCTAAAATCAATGCACATCCTATACCCAACTACTACTCTTTGAGGAATAAGTTCATCATTTTCATTTGGTACAACAGTAACTCCTCCTTTCTTAGGGACACAATGCACAGGACTTACCCATCTACTATCAGCAATAGGATAAATTATACCAGCATCAAGAAGTTTTAATACCTCATTTCTTACCACTTCTTTCATTTAGGGATCAAGCGACGCTGATGCTCAACAACAGGTTTTGCATCGGGTTCAATGTTGATGGCATGTTGACATATAGTAGGAGAAATCCCCTTTAAATCATCCAAAGTGTATCCCATAGCTCCTCGATGTTTCTTTAGTACTTCTAATACCTTGCTTCTTCATTACCTGAAAGTTTAGAACTAATAATAACAGGATATACTTTCCTTTCATCAAGATAAACATACTTAAGATTATCAGGTAAGGTTTTAAATCGAAGACAGGATCTTCCTTAGGAGGCGCTGAGGTACCCAAATCTTCCACAGGCAAATTATGCTTAAGTATTGGTGGTTGACGAAGAAAGGCATTGTCAATCTCATTCCTCTCCTCCATAAATACTTCACTTTCGTGTTCCTCCATGAATTGCTGCAAGGCATTGTTAGGAGCAGCAATAGCAGCAAGTTGTTCGATTTGATTCTCATTAGGCAAATCAGTTTCATAAAGTTGTTTACCAAACTTAGAGAAATTAAACTCATAAGATTCTCCATTAAATTTAGTGTAAATTTTCTCTTTCTTACAATCTATAATAGCACCACATGTATTCAAGAAAGGCCTACCAAAAATAATGGGACAAGCTTTACTAGCAACAGAACCAAGTACTAGAAAATCAGCAGGGTATTTAGTCTTACCACATAAAACTTCAACATCTCTCACAATACCAATTGGAGAGATAGTTTCTCTATTAGCAAGCTGAATAACCACATCAATCTCCTCAAGTTCGCAAGGACCAATTTCATGCATAATTTCTTTATAAAGATCAAAAGGAATAGCACTAGAACTTGCACCAATATCACATAAACCATAATAGCAATGTTCTCCTATTTTGACTGAAAGCACAGGAACACTTGTTTTCCTAGCTCTACTGGGATGTGAAACAATATTAGAGGCATCTTCACAAAAGATAATATGTCCTCCTTCTACATTTTCAGTTACCAAATCCTTTACTATTGCTATTGTGGGTTCAACCGCTATTTGTTCAGCAGGTTCTAAAGCTTTCTTTGCACTTTTATTAACCACACTAGCTATGATAGAATGTTCCTAATTTTAACAGGAAAAGGTGGTTTCTCAATATAAGGTTCTGGCAAGATACGATCAACTGTATGAACTTCAATGTTTTTAATATTGGCAGAATTAGTATTATCTTTGTAAGGCAATGATACTTATTGCAACTTTCTTTAGGAACATCAAGATAAGAGGCAAAAGCCTTGTAACAGTTTGCAATAACTTGAGAATCAAGACCATACATATCATAGAGATTACGAAAATTATCAGTATTCATAAAAGTTTTAATGCATTCGTAATCATACTTTATACCTGATTCTCTACCTTTGTCGTTCTCCCATCCTTCAGTATTTTCCTCAATCCGATCAAGAAGGTCCCATTTAACTTCCTCTTTATTACGCGTAAATGATCCAGCACAAGAGGTATCCAATAGAGTTTTATCTTGAAGAGAAAGCCTTGCATAGAAGTTATCAATAACGACATTACCAGGAAGCTCATGAATGGGGCATTTGAGCATTAATGATTTCAATCTCCCCCACGCTTGGGCAATACTTTCTCCATCATGAGGCCAAAAATTATATATATGATTCCGATCTTGATGAATTTCACTAGGAGGATAAAATTTAGAATAAAAGAGAGGCACAATCTCCTCCCAGCCAATAGAACGCCCATTTTCAGCATCCTATACCATTTTGCAGCTTTACCAGTCAACGATATAGAAAACAATTTCTTCTTGACCTCTTCCATTGAAATACCTGCACACTTGAACAACTCGCATAATTCATGAATAAATAGCAAATGATCCCCAGGAGGGACAGTTCCATCTCCTGCATAGCGGTTATTCGTAACTCGTTCAACAATTTTCATAGGTATTTTAAATGGAATTACTTGATCAGGTGGTTCCTCTTCTACTACCGTAGCAGTGGTAGTAGTATTTCCAAACAGGGATTCAAATGGAGATCTCTCCATGATAAAATAAAGTAGCAAGCAGAAATAAAAATAGCACCTACAGTAAAAGTTTCCCTTACCAATTCCACTCACCAATAGCGCTTCACTCCCCGGCAACGGCGCCAGAAAATAGTCTTGATGACCCACAAGTATAGGGGGTGTATCGTAGTACTTTCGATAAATAAGAGTGTCGAACCCAACGAGGAGCAGAAGGTGCTGACAAGGAGTTTCGGTAAAGGTTTCACTGTAAATGCTAGCAGACAAGTTTTTAGGGGTTTTTGATATAGCAGGTAAATAAAATGCGAGTAAGTAAAAGACAGTAATAATAATTGCAGCGAGTGGCCCAATCCTTTTTAGAGCAAAGGACAAGCCGGTTGGTTTACTTATGATGACAAAATGTTCTTGAGGACACACGGGATTCTAGTCAAGTGCTTTCGCTTCACATAGTTGATTAATCTTCATTGTTTTGATAAGTGTTGTGTGGGTGAACCTATGCTAATGCACCGCCCTTACTTGGACTAATACATACTTGTGATTATACCCTTGCAAGCATCCGCAGTTACAAGAAAGTAATTAAGATAAATCTAACCACAGCCTTAAACTCTGAGATCCTACGCTCCCTTGTGCACCGGTATACTAACGGGGGTTTAGGTTTCTGTCACTCCGGCAACCCCACAATTAGCAACCAAATACACAATGCATTCCTCTAGGCCCATAAAGGTGAAGTGTCATGTAGTCGACGTTCACACGACACCACTAGAAGAATAGCACCACAACTTAAATATCAAACCATTAAATATTACTCAACATAATTCCACTACTAACAGCGTGACTTCTCCCATGTCCTCAAGAACTAAACAAACTACTCACAAGACATCATATGGATCATGATCAGAGGTGATATAATGATGGATAACAATCTGAACATATACTTTAATTCACCGATAAAACTCAATAGCATCAACCACAAGGAGTAATTAACACCGGGAGAGTTTCCCCTATGAACTAAACAAAGTATAGCCCTAGATGTTACAGCGGAACGAGATGGTGCAGCGGTGATGGTGGTGATGGCGGTGGATGATGATGATGATCCCGATGAAGTCCAGCGCGATGAGGATGGCGATGATCTCCCCCTCCGGGAGGAATTTCCCCGGCAGATTTCTCCCTGCCGGAGAGCTTTTTCTCTCTCTGTTGTTTCCGCCTCGTGGAGGCGGCGGAATATTTTCTCACGGACTCGTGTCTTAGGGTTTCTGGGGGATGAAGTACGCGAAGGGGGAGCCCTGAGGTGGGCCAGGGGCACCACACCTGGCTAGGGCGCGGCCAAGGTGGGCCCGCGCCCAGGGGTGGTGTGGGCCCCTCCTGGCCCATCTCAGCCTCCCCTTTTGGCTTAGTCCATCTTCTGATAAAATAAACATCTGTCTTCTTGGAAATATTTTTAGTGCTCCAGAAATATAGTGTCTTGACGTGCTTTTTCCAGCTGAAATCTGACTCCGGCAGTTAATTATCCAATGATCATCAAACATGCAAAATAAGACAAAATAACATAAGTAACTCCTCTTAATATGAAATATATCATTGAATAACAGTAAATTATGCTATAAAATAGTGATGCAAAATGGACGTATCACCTGGCGCGTGTACTTGTTCAGCAACATGTCGAAGGTTGGCTTGATCTTCTTGTAGCGCGCATTAGCCTCATTCTTCTTCCACTTGCCAACTTCTGGGCTCTTCGGCTTTATGAATTTAGCACGAATACCCTCTTGCGCTGGTGCTTGCCCCCGGGTGCGGTGTTATTGATGGTGATCTTCAGCACCTCCTTGCCCCCGGCTTGCTTGTCCAGCACCACTTCTCTCCTTGCACCCTTGTCATTGTCCTTGTTGTTCCTGGGCTCATCAATAACGACATTAGCTTTGTTAACAGATCCGGCCGCCTCTGGCGAATTAGCACTTCTTCCCCTGCAGCTCGATGGTGTTCATGGGGAAAGGCTGCTTATCAATTTGCATATCAGAAAAACTCAATCGTCCGTCATTTATGGCCGATTGTATCTGTCGTCGAAAAACATTGCAGTCGTTAGTAGCATGAGAAAATGAATTATGATACTTGCAATATGCACGCCGTTTTAACTCATCAAACGGCGGTAAAGCATGAGAAATGCGAATATGTTTATCTTTAAGCATAGCATCAAAAATTCTATCACATTTACCAGCGTCAAAGTTGAACACCATATCATCATCCCGACCCTTGCGATTCGGCTTTAAGGCTTCACATGTGTACGGTTTGGCCTTTGATGGCCAAACAAACTCAGCAGCATATACATCGGCCTCATCGTCCGAATTTTGCTGTTGTAATCTACCATGTGGAGATGGGGACGGTCAGATTTAGATCTATGTGTGTCCCTCATCTCCTTGCCACGTTTTTCTTGAGCCAATGCTCACTGCAAGACTTGGTTAACATTTAAAAATTCGAAACCCTCAATTCTTTCTTTTATGTGGGTTCTCAAACCATTAAGCACTAAATCAGCCATGTCCCTTTCGGTTATCACCAAGCTATAACATCGGTTTTTAGTGTCTCTAAATCGCTTGATGTAATCGGTGACCGATTCGTCATGTTTTTGCCTAACCGATGTAAGATGGGACAACTTAAGCTCATTATCACGGTATAAAAGTGCTCATGGAACTTCTTTTCTAGATGATACCAAGTGTGAATAGAACCATAAGGTAATGCAGAAAACCATGAGAAAGCAGTACCGGTTAATGACAATGGAAATAAGCGCACTTTTAAAGGATCAGTATTGCCAGTTTCTCCTAACTGCGCTAGATACTGACTCACATGCTCCATGTCGTTTTATTGTCTACCCCGTTGAATTTAGCAAAATCAGGGACTTTATAACCTTGGGGGTACGGTATGCTGTCAAAATATTCTAGATATGGCTTTTGGCACATTCGGCTAATTGGCTTTGGCTCTATGCCGAAGTTGTCATAGAACATTTTTTGCAATTCGGCTCTAAGAGTAACCATGTTTTCATCCATGACCGAATTACTGCGGTGGTGCCGCCAAATTGTAATTTGGGGCTGATATATTGGTTACGGGTGATGTGACTTGATTCAGCAATGGAGCCGAATATGGCATGCTACTCATAGGCGCAATGGGTGCGGAATTGTGATTTGGTGCCGTAAGATTAGCTACAGGTGACCCAACATAATTCGGCACTAGAGCCGAATACGGTATGTTGCTAGTAGGCATTGGAGATACCGGCACGTTTATGAGCTGACTATCTTGAAAAGGACGCATCGGCGTACCCTGAGGTGCAGCCAATGAACCAGGTGGAGCCATATTAGGGTTTCTAGCAGGAAGGCTTGCATTAACAAAATTATCAGGTGTATTTTTCCCAGCTTTAATCACATCTAACATGGCCGCATACGCTAGGTTACTAGACTCGGTGGCATAATGATTAAAAGACGTCAGAACTTACAGTGGGCTCGGCTGGGATGCCGAGCATGGGTGGCAGCTTGTTCTCGCCGAGCGGTACGAAGCCCCTTGGCGTTCCTTCTTGTATCCGGAGAGGAACGACTTCATATCCTCTTCTTCCTGCTGCTTTCTCAGAGCCTCGAACTCCTCCTTGCGCTTCTTCTCCAGCGCGTCGAGTTGCTCCTGGCGTTCCTTCTTCCACGCCTCATAATCTTGGCGCTGCTCCGCCGAAAGATCATCGAAGCTAGGCTTGATGATGTTTTCGGCGCTAACCTCAGATGGCTGGGGAATCTTGCTCGACATGATGATCTTCGTCCCCAGCGGAGTCGCCAAAAAGTGTGTTGACACACGAACACGTCACGTGTACCCGTGGCGTCGAGGGAGATGCTTCGCAACTCACTCCGCGGGAGGCTCGCCGGAAGCGCGATACGCAAGACAATCCGGCGGGCGCTTTTGACACCCGACACCCCACACGCCCGGGAGAGACCCCGTCTGGACGCATGGCGGTGATGGGCTGCCCTAGGCCACTTCGCGTCGACCTTGGGCTCGCAGATCGAAATCCTCCTTGACGAAGAACGTCGACGAACGAGAGCAATGACAGAGGTAGAAGATGATGAAAAAGACGATAGTAGATTGGTTTTGTGTTTGACTATTGTGTGTTGTTCAATCGGCCGGCACCCTCGTATATAAGGGCGGCTGGACTTCCCGTGCAAGGAAAAGGTTTGGATTCACGTCCAAAACCCTAATTTGGGTCCAATTCGGATGGTCTGACCCGAACCTTCCAAAACTGTTCGGTCTGCACCTTGCGGGTCGGTTTTGGGGCAGTAGCCGACCTCGGATCGAAATCTCGTAGAAGACAAAGTTGTTCGTAAACGAAGAACTTTCATTTTATGTGTTTTTTCATCCGAGTCCATCTTGACCACTCATCTGGGGGCTCGTAAGCAAAACTGTTCGGATTGGACCCGATTCTACCAAGTTGTGACCTTTTACAGAACGCGACTAGTACATGTACTAGTTGACGTCTGTCTTTTATTTCTGGTTTTGGCTGAAATTCCGAACCTTACTAGTACATATACTAGTTAGGCTCTGTTTCGTCCTAATTTTGTTTCGTCATATGATTTCTTCTAAGCTAAAATTGGTCATCAACACATATCATATCATACCATTAGGTTTGTCGTTGGTTATTCCTTTTGTTTTTTTGTAACAATATTCATATGGAATTTTGTCAAAGTCGAACTTCTGACATTATATCATGTTTAAGACCCATGCATTTCAGAACGGAGCGAGTACATTTTCCGCCTGACTCGGTAAACACCTATAGTTTCTTTTAAAAGGTTGTTGCACCACTTCGGACGTTTTATTGCTGTCTCAAAGTACACAATTTTATACAGTATAAATGCCTATAAGTTCCATGGGAAGACAACCAAGTTTCACCAACACATCCAATACATTCAAGCACACTTCACATTTGAATTACAGGTCGAAATAATTACTACAAAAAGCAGAGAGCACGAGTAGTACAATCTAGCACTTTAATTCAGATTCATCATGCATTCCTCTATGTTTGGGCACGAACTTCCCCCAAAACTCGTGTAATTTGTTTCTCATAAAAACATTTCATGACAAATCAATACCCAAAAGAAGATGAACACAAAAGCCAACGGATTTCAGAAAGTGTATAAACAATAGTAATTTACAGTTCCGTAGAGATGACAAGCGGAAAGCAACGTCTCGTAGGCCAAATGCAATATAATCTGTAGCCTCAAGAGCGCCTAGGAAGTCAAGTTACCATTGCTATGCAAAGAATTGTACATAATCTAATCTATTGAGATGTTATGGAAGACCAGCCAAATGATATAGAACACAACCCGTAAACTTGTACTATTCATCTCGGGACAACGTTTGTATCTGTACAGGAGCAAGTTCCATTATTTTCCTTTTGCCACATAGATATCTATCGAGTACGCTTCCGTCGCTGGAAGATTTCCCAGCGAAGCCACTAATCGCCACGTTAGTGACAAGATATGAGTAGCCATGGCCAAGCAAGCATGGTAAAAATGCAAGCAGAAGCCTTTGGATCACGAGAAAAGAACAGATGACGGTTGCTTGAAGCTAGAGCTGGAAGCGCTTGCTTTATTTGGTGATGTTATCTGCTTATCCTTTGAGATGGCATTGCCAGCTACGAGCTCAGAAGAATTCGGCCGCTGGCTGTTTTCACTGTGGAGTGGTCTGGCCCAGATTTTGATTAGCCCCTCACGGCATATGGTGACAATCGATTCGCTGGTGAATTCTAAGCCAGACAAGGGATCAGCATGTACTCTATGTGCAACGAGGGGCGAGAGCTTTGGTACGTCTCGCATCCGTGGAGAAGGCTGAAGAACACCAGTAGGTGGAGGGCTTGCACTGTCCCAGTGTGCAGAAGGGCTTCCACTGCTAAATGTTGGGGAGCCGCTGGAAGGATGTCGTAGTGGCACAGCAATCTCATCCATTGCCAGATCCCAGAGAAGCAGTTGAGTATCCTAAGTGCATGCAAAGGTGAAAAAGGCATTATTTCCAGTGCTAACCCAACATGCTAAATGGTAATTAAAGCATAAACAACATGATAATAGCGCATCATATGTCCAAGATATAATCATGGGATCTCAAAGTTGTAATATGTGGTCAGTAGTAAATATTCAATGCCACAGCTTAACAACAAACAAATGAACTAGGAAAGACCAAATGCTTATTTGGGAGGCATAATATAGGAAATGCAACAAACTTATTTGTGAGGCCCGGACTCTGCCAAGTCCAATTCATTTTGTGACTCCAAAAAAAAAGGGGGGGGGGGGGGGGTGGGGTGGTGGTCCAGCATGAACGTGTGGTAACCAGCACACCTAGTGCGATCCATACATCTCTAGAGCCATGCTCATTGTTCATAAGCGTAAAGTTGCCTAATGGACCCAGCAAGCAAGTAAATGATACAAAACTTAGATATTACTAGCATTTCAATACTTATCGGTAATTGCAGCTACATAAGAAAAACAACAGATTCTTTGTAGCACTTATTAGTATAGTTTCAGTAGTTTCAGTTAGAGCAAGAATCATAACAATCTCGAATTACATAGGGTATACCTGACCAACAGAACCAAGGCGATACATCACACTTTCTACTGCTTCATCAGAATTTGGTGGGGACCAATACGAATCAAAGGCAACTGAGCTAACCTGCGGACCAGAAAAGAGATTTGCGTCAAAATTGCAAGTTTCGATAAAATCGCTGGTACACAAAGACAACTGCAATGATAATATCACCCATGATGTATGCCCCTCGCCCCATGCAACCATCTTTCTGTCATCCATGCTCCATACTTGCACAAGATCGTCTTCCCCACCCGATAATAAGTATTTTCCATCCGCACTGTAACAGGAGAGCACAAACAAATTATTGGCATATTCCTGGTTTTGTCTCAGAGAAGAAAATGTAAACAGAAAAGCAAAAATACGCGATGGCTAGAATATACTACCCCATTCAATAGCAGTGTGTTTATATATGGGCATATTGTTTTACAAATATATAGCTAAACTTTAAAAATCGTTGTGAAATGGCCCAAACAGATTCTATTGCATCAGGAAAATCGTACAAGCAACACTAAGTTATGTTGTGGCAATATGCAAAGGGATAAGAGATGGAAGTATGCAATACTACTTAGAATATTACACAGTATATTTGGTCACACTTCATTCGAAACCAGAAAATAGTAAGACAACTATACTAGGACAGAGAGGGCTGCAAAAGCCTGGAAGATAAGATCTTAACCCAATGTGCAATGGACAACGATTTCTTTCATGTTTGGTCCCTCTGATTACTATAGAGATGAACCCAATCCAGAATATGAATGATTACATGAAATTTCAAAAGCAGGGATTCCAGATGCTTGCGATAAAAAGGTACTCAATGTACAAGAGCATAAGCAGAAAGTGCCAAGTCAAACACAACTCGATAAGCAAGCAGGTGGAAGATAACTACTCATTTATACACTAAATACCTGTCAATAAATAACAACAATTTGCTGGCAGTGAAATCAGGCTGGGTTCTAACTGACAGCCCAAGGAACTTGCTTTTGAAAACGTGCTATAGGGCTAGTGCACAAAGAGCCATAACTTTTATATGAGCTGCCATAACAGTTGAGGGGCTACAGTAGCCTGGTACAACATGTTGCTTATGGATCAGTACAAGATCTTTCAAGTTTCAACCATGTGAGCCACTGGTTTTCCAAGAATTTTGTTATGCCTCTCTTATTTCGCTAGCAGAAATTATGTCCAATTGTACTAAATGTAAAATATAACCAACAATAAGAAATGGACAAGCATGCTGCAAGTCTGCACCCACTATGTTGCTGCTAGTTTTCTACAACTGTCCATCACAAGTACACTTAGCTGTTGTTCTTCCACAATTTTATATGTAAAATTGGTCACTTCTGATGAAGATCTTGAAAAAAAGTAAGTCTCACGGTGACAGGAATAATATACAGAAAGACTTGAATGGTTTTGTGTGATTCCCAGATTAAACAACGTGATTACAAGAGGTAAAATACGACAGTCCTAAATGTGACTGGGAAGTAACAGAACATGCAACTGCACAAAACAGATACGGAACTACGGGTTTCTGTTTTTGTAAATGTCAGAAGTACAAGTTTCGAGGAGCAGGTGAGGGCATGTGACAAAGTAGGTGCCATATATCAGCGCAACAGTACATGTAATTGGCAGTTTTACCTCCATGAGCAACACAAAAGAGCACCATAGTAACTTTTCCCACCAAATATTAGTTGTTCTTTTGCGAAATCAAATACTCTTAAATAGCCTGCATGCAATAGGAAAACTTGAGTACAATATATGACAGACGAGAAAAATTTAGTGCGTATTCTCTTCATGGCTCAAGAAATTACCATCTCGACCAACGGTTGCCATGTAAGCTCCATCAGGGGAAAATGAAATAGCATTGATTGCACCTTGACAGATGTGCCATCTTGCAGTAGGATTGCTCTGCAGTATTATTTACATCCCAGAATCAATGATAGCAGCTACAGTTTAAAAATCACCATGTTCAGGAATTCTTAACTTCGCTTGAATTAAAAGTTTGCAGCATTAACGAATGTGATGTGTCTTTTAAAGATAAAAAATGCTTTCATCTGCAACAAAAAAAGATTTGACCAATATTTACAATCCATGTACTTTTATCAGTTTTTTATTTCCCTGACGGAGATTTGACAACATGCTGATGCTGTCTTTGAAAACGTTGCAAATTATAAATTCACATGCCACAGTACGTTTCTTGAATTGCTACAGATATTTAAACCGAGTGGCGAATCACTTTACCTTTTAAGGGATGTTAAAAAACAGAGAATAACAACGAGAATCTTAAAATCCAGTCATGAACTCAACAAAAACATATAACTTAATGTTACAACCTTACACGTTCTGGTTATCGAACCCAACGAATTATTGTATGAGTGCATTACTGTATGAGTGCATTAGTTTTCCCGGACATACAGGTGCTAACTCTCTCCTCAAAAAATTCCCAAATTAAGTACTTCCCCATGAACAAATGTTAAACCATCACAACATTAATACCCATATATGTTCATCTTTTTAGTAGAAGATATCAGGTGCCATAAATGTCAACTCTGCAAGATATCAAATGCCATCAGTCGATGTAAATCAAGTGACCACGATACCTTACTGGACTTTGCATGTGAAATCATCAGCTGACTTTGATCCTTTACAGTTGGAAATGTCCAGTCAGCATTTCCATCCTTGGACTGAACATAAAAGATAATCAGTTCAAATTTGACGTAATGAAAGTATGATTACGTTGTAACAAAATATGACGACAATAGGGGCTCACTTTGTCATAAACGTATAGATTCCCATCAGCATTACTGACAACAAATATGCCGTCACGCTCCGGCACCCATGCAACACAAGTACATCGGCTGTAATAATGATATCCAGTAAAGTCAAAATTGAACTGATCGCAAATACTCATATATTTCAACCCATATTTTCATGTATATACTTCATCCATCCCACAACCTACATGTATTTTTTTCGGAGTTTTTAAAATCATATAGGCACAATTTTGCCCTTTCAAAACTGGTCAAGGAGTAAAGTGCTCCAGGATGATATTTTGGGGGCTTCAGTGTTTATGGGGGTGGGGGTTGACCAAGCCAGTAGTTCAGGGAAATTAGGTATCTATCCATCAGTAGCTCAGTCCCCACAGAGTGTGGAAATTTTGCGCTGCCTGGAGGGAGGTCTTAGCACAAGCCCCTTGACAGCTTTTGTTTCAAGTGTTTTTACTTTTCGTGAGTTGCAGGTTACGATGGCCATCTTGCTGTCAGTAGTGAGTTGCAGGTTACGATGGCCATCTTGCTGTCAGTAGTGAGTTGCAGGTCACGATGGCCATCTTGCTGTCAGTAGTGAGTTGCTAACTTGGGAGTAATTCGCATGAGGTTTGCATTTTCCACCATGTTCCCATACAAATATGGCACTTTTAACTACTTCATAGTTTTCATATGTTGAATGGCAGAGCTCATGTCCTTTGGTTGGCAAGAAGAACATGCATGCAACTAAAATGCTTCACTTCAGATTCTGACTAGGCAAGGGAGGTATATCATTATTCAGCTTCAGCTCTCCGTAAACAAAAACCTGCTTACACAAAATGCTCCTCACGAAGTCCATAATGACAACTATTGGACCCACCATGGGTGGCATTAGGGTATATTGAAAACAAGGAAATCAGAAGTTGACAACAGCTCTCTCATGCCAATTTGAAGCAGTCAGCATGAAAACACACACAACGCAGAGCATGCTGCCAGACATTTCAAGTGCTTACATAGAATGTTTGCTACTATCCACCGATATTCATTAAAATGAGATACATAAAACAAGTTTGGTCCGTATCCACTAATAATAGCAGCAGTCTCTTACATGTTACAACTTCTAATAACTAAAAAAATATGAACTCTGATTCAGAGCAACTTCTGTTAACAACAGTGTGTTGGGGATGTGGCATTAAACAAAAATATGACAACAGTTGGAGCACTGTACTTCCGATATAATTTTGTTTAAATCATACTATGACAAGTTTATCATTTCCGTGTTTCAAAAAAGGAAGAAGCAAACATACCTGTTGGCAGTTCCATCCTTGTCTTTATTGATAAAATGTTGAGATGCAACAGGCTTCTTTCCAGGATCTTGCAACTGTTGCCTCAATGACATCGAGTAGACTGCAAAATGTACAGATAACTCGACTCAGGAGATAGTTCAATTTAAGAGCAAAACATCCTAAATTACAAAGCACTGACCATCGCCTGACCATACTCCAACGATCAAGTCATGGCCTTCTTTGGCCTCCGAGTCAAATGCATGACAAAGCGGGTTTGAGTTGCTGAAGTGGATGGACTTTACTGGATCCTGGTGCAGTTAATAACTTGATCAGAGAACCACAAGGTAACATAGTTGCAAGAAACTCTAGCATGCATTCGGCGAAGGAACTAATACTTTGTCATGTGAGTTGAGATCACTGATGAACAGTGTATCAGCAGTATTGAAGATGATGTACGTGCCCTTGCCATCATAATTCACCGCGGCTTGTGATCCACTAACGCTTGTTGACATACCAATGCCTCCACCCACACGGCTGCTCCCGGAGACAGCCCTGCTGACACCATTGTTCCCCGCAAAGCTAAGTGTCCGGTTCCCATTCCCGGTACCAAGCAGTCTCGCAGCCGCAGATCGCATACCGCTGCCAGAACTTGGAGTCGAAGGTGTAGAACCCTGCCCCACCGGTTTCTCCTTCAAATATGCCACCGTCATCTGCAATTGCCGAAAGTTATCGAATATAATCTTAACTTTACAAAATAGAAGAAAAAACACCGCGATGAAGCATGTCATCACAAAGCAAGCAAAGTAACTGAATTCATCGGTTACACCATTAGAATCCCCAACAAGGGAACCCTCTAAATTCATCAAGCTAGGTTCCATAGATGGTCACTCGTGCGGGACTGGAAGCAACCTAGGATGCCAACTTTACCAGAGGCACTAAATATGAAGTAACCTCTCCAAAAAAAATGTCACCTCAGTTACCACAACCCAAAACTTACCAGAAACCCTAACTAAACCAACGAAAATCACAACCACATGGACGAAAAAGGAAACGCCCGAATCCGGCACCTGATCAGGTCAACACCCAGCACCACCGCCCAATTCCACATCCCATCTAGAGCAGCCCATCGAGATCCCAATAGTGGTACCAACCCGCGCGCTAACCACGAACCCCGCGGCCCGATCACCGGACTCCTTTCCGTTCATACCTCGGAGACGGTCTTGCCGCCGGCGCCGTGGTTGTAGTGCAGCACGGAGGGGGAGTGGGTCTTCTCGTACTGCAGCTTATGCCGCCCCTCGGGGGTCTTGAAGTAGGTCTTCAGACCGGGCGCGCCCCCGGCCGCGCCGCTCCCACCAGCCGACGACGACGTGGCCATACCCACGCGCCGGCGACAGCTACACCGCTCGCGGGTCGCGGGAAGCCCCCACCTCCGCGATCGCCTCCGCAATGCTCAGGCACGCGCAGTCATCTCGTGCCTCCGCCGCCGCAATCCGCCGCCGTGCGACGAGGCAGGTGAGGGTTAGGGTTTTGGGGGCGGTCAGATTGGGATCGATGCGACGGGGAGGCGGTTTGATTTGGGGGATGAGAGAGAGATGCCGGTGGCGGTGGAGAAACAGAGACCTGGTGCTGGTGCCTGGTGGTAGTAGGAGGAGAAACAGAAATGACTTTTTTTTTCGTCTCTGCCTGTGGGGACTCTCCACTTTTTTTTTTAGCAACGGGACTCTCCACCTCCACCGGGGACGTCAAATATGTGTCCGCCAATGGAGGCTCAATTGGGGTGCCGGATACGAGATGAGATTTGTTAACTTTGGGTGGCTGACTTTATGGTGATTTTGTGTCAATGACATGTGGACCCTACATATGGTGGGCACCACGTGTCGGTGACTCAAAGTCACCTGACTTTGTGCTCCACAAAGTCAGCCAATCCGTGCCCGCTGGATACATGTCCGGCACAATGGGGGTGCAGCCCACAGCGGCGCACCCTAAACTTTTTTTCATACTTAACAATTGTTGATAACAAATCGAACAAACTTACATGTTCAAATCTAAACGAAATTTAACAAACTAAACTAAAATTAGGCCGAGACCGGCGACACGCTACAGCTTCTAGCCAACCACTACACGTGCCGGCGTCGAGGAACATGCATATTCCACATCCCGTCGCCGGCGAAGAAGATGCCAATCCCAGCGCCGAATCATCAAGGAACTTGCATGCCTCAATGATCTGGCGTCGGAAGTTTCATCTGCTATTGCCGGCTGATGCATGTAGACACACGTTCGTTGGGAGACCCCAAGAGGAAGGTATGAAGCAGTGTAGCAGCAGTTTCCCTCAGTATGAAACCAATGTTTAATCGAACCAGTAGGAGTAAGAAATCACTTCTGAAGGTTATCAACGGTGCCAGAAAAGAGTTGTTGCAGGGAGTTCTGACTGTTGACGTGGAACCTGCACACAAGACAATCAAACTACTTTGCCCCAACGAAACAGTGAGGTTGTCAATCTCACCGGCTTGCTGAAAACAAAGGATTAAACATATGGTGTGGAAAACAGTAGTAAATTGCAGAGAATGAAAAGAACAGTGTTTGAAGTTGGTTGTATTATCAGTGTAAAAGAATGGACCGGGGTCCACAGTTCACTAGTGGTCTCTCCATAACAGATAACTAACATGTTGGGTGAACAAATTACAGCTGGGCAATTGACAAAATATTGAGCGCATAACAATGCATATATATGACATGATGATTACTATGATATTCATGTGGGCATTACGACAAAATACATAGACCGTTATCCAACAAAGCCTATGACTAATAATCCACCGCCAGGTTGTCATACCGAGTTCCCCGTTGGTATTAAGTTGCAAGCAACGGATAATTGCATTAAGTAATGTGCGTAAAATAAACAAATGCATTAGACCTAACGGCGTACCCTTAAGCTAAGCATCGGTTATTTTATCCCTAGTGGCAACAGCACATCCACAATCTTAGAAGTTATTGTCACTCTCCCAAATTACCGGAGGCATGAACCCACTATCTAGCATAAATACTCACTCTTGGAGTTACAAGCATCTACTTGGCCAAAGCATCTACGAGTAACGGAAAGCATGCAAGATCATAAATAACATATAAGATAGATTGATAATCAACTTGACATAGTATTCAATATTCATCGGATCCCAGCAAACACAACATGTAGCATTACAATAAGATGATCTTGATCATGATAGGCAGCTCACAAGATCTAAACATGATAGCATAAAGTGGAAAGACAACCATCTAGCTACTGCCATGGACCCGTAGTCCAAGTATGAACTACTCACGCATCACTCTGGAGGCAGGCATGGTGATGTAGAGCCCTCCGGTGATGATTCCCCTCTCCGGCAGGGTGCCGGGAAGAGCTTCTGAACCCTCCCGAGCTAGGGTTGATGGCGGCAGCGTCTCTGGAACTTTTCGTGGATAATGGCTCGGGTTTTTAGGATTTTCGCGTCGGGAGAAATAAATAGGCGAAAGGGCGGCGGCTGCGGAGCCACGAGGGCCCCACACCACCCCACGGCGCGTTGGGGGTGGGCCCGCGCGGCCCCATGGTGTGGCTGGCTCGCAGCCCCCCTCCGTGTCTCCTCTGGACTCCGTCTTCGTGTTGGAAAAATAGGAGGTTCTGTCCAAGTTTCGTCCAATTCCGAGAATATTTCCAGACTAGCCTTTCTGGAATACAAAAACAGCAGAAAACAGGAACTGACACTGTGCCATCTTGTTAATACGTTAGTCTCAGAAAATGCATAAAAATGATATGAAGTGTATATAAAACATGTAACAATTGGTATAATATCAACATGGAACATCAGAAATTATAGATACGTTTGAGACGTATCAAACATCCCCAAGCTTAGTTCTACTCGTCCTCGAGTAGGTAAAACGATAAAAACAAAATAATTTCGTAGGTGACATGCTACAATCATAATCTTGATCAAATAATATTGTAAAGCACATGTTATGAATGAAGTGATCCAGGTCAATGGTCTATAGTTTGCTAGCAAGTAGATAATGAGCAAACAACTGAATCGTATAAGCAAAAACTTTTCATGAATAGTACTTTCGAGAAAAGCATCAAGGAGTTTTGCATAAGAGTTAACTCATAAAGCAATAGATTCTAAGCAAAAGGTGTTTAACCAACACAAAGGAAGATTTAAGTTTCAGCAATTGCTTTCAACTTTCAACATATATATCTCATGGATATTTGTCAACACAAAGCATATAATAAGTGCAATATATGAGCATATAAAAATTGTTGCACCAAAGTTGACACTAGTGTTTGCTTCTAAGATAGAAAGAAGTAGGTAAACTGACTCAACATAAAAGTAAAAGAAAGGCCCTTCGCAGAGGGAAGCAGGGATTAAATCATGTGCTAGAGCTTTTTAAGTTTTTGAAATCATATAGAGAGTAAAAATAAGTTTTGAGAGGTGTTTGTTAATTGTCAACGAATCAGAAAATGGAAAGTACAATATGACCCATGCCAACCAGACTTTTAAGAGCGGCTCCCATGAAGGACGTTATTTCTACCAGCAAGGCAGATCATCCCTCTTTCTCTTAATCAAACTGTGATAGTTAAGATTAAAAGTTCTAAGGATAATTTGAAGTCA
Source organism: Poa pratensis (assembly GCA_947311845.1). Lineage (NCBI taxonomy): Eukaryota > Viridiplantae > Streptophyta > Magnoliopsida > Poales > Poaceae > Poa > Poa pratensis. The sequence continues at coordinate 17,775,604 of CAMZMU010000081.1, read as the reverse complement.
TCAAGGCATGTGAAGAGGAGATTGAAATCTGTCAAAAAATTGAAGAACTCCGGAGTTATTGCGTTGGATTATATCCAAACATCTAAGAACTTGGCAGATCCCTTCACAAAGGGTTTATCACGTAATGTGATAGATAGTGCATCGAGGGAGATGGGTTTGAGACCCACGGTATGAGTTGTCCACAGTGGTAAACCACTCTATGTGATTGGAGATCCCGTGAATTAGAAGTGGGTGACAAGTGTTGGTCAGCTGGGAGGAGAGTATCCCTACATTATTTTTCCCACTTCGTGAAGATGCAATACTCTCCTGATCTGCATGGTAGGTTGAGATTTATCTTAATGTGTTCCAAGAGGCTTACTTTTATAAGCGGAGATGTTATCCTGCAGAGCATCTCTTAAGGAATACACCGATATGAGTCTGACTATTAAACGTCGTAGTCTATGAGAGTTGGGTGCTCTCTAGTAAACTCATGAAAGGTCTTGGAGTATGACGCATAAGCTCCACCCGCGGGGAAGCCTTGCGGCAGCCCAATATCGGTCAAGGGATTGTGTGAAACTAGTTTGCAGCAAACTTGTAGTTCAAGGCATAGTCCACTATCCAAGTTGTGATCTAGTGTAGCATAAGTTTCTAAGTGGAAGTTCAACTTAACAGTCTCCACTAAGCACCGGTATATAAAACAATGTTTTGGAACTGAATGATGAGATGTGTGCCAATGAGACTTTGTGGGGGCTTGTTGGAATTTTATGGGCCTTTGCCCATGGCCCAAATTAAGTCACAACTTTTTCACATGGCCCAACTAAAATTCCTAAAATCTCATGGCCCATTTATATGGCTGGTTGGGGACTAAAGTTTAGTCCCACATTGCTAGTTGGAGGAGACAAACACCACCTTATAAGGTGGAGTGTTGAGACACTTGGTGTGCTTGAGTGAACAGAAGGCTCTCTCCCGCGCACTCCTCCTCCTCCTCCGCCGCCGCTCACTCGTCTCGTCACATCACGTCTCGTCACGACACACCGCGGGTTGCGGGAATCTCGCCGAGCCGAGCTTATATTTTTGCTGTTCGGGAAAATTAAACAAGTCATTGATTGATAATTAATGGACGCGTTAATTACCTCAGCCGTTTCTGATTCTTTTGGATCGTGTGGCTGTTACCGACTTGATCGTGCGGCTGCACCCATGTCCTACCCGACCCGCACTATATATCCTGGCTGAGCGAACCCTAGCCGCCTACACGCAACACATGGTCGCTCGCCGTCCTAGTTCCAGAAACTTGCGCCACCGTCTTCTAAGTCTTCTCCATCCCGTCTTCCGATGTGCACCGGTTGAAGGGACAATAGGCCTCCGAAACCCCGCCTCTTGTGATCCTGTACGGGAGAGGGGCGATCAAGTTTTTGGGGAGCGCACTCGCGTGACTACTGGTTTCGAGTTCTTCCCCAACGACGACTTCTTCCCCGACATCGGCAGCCTCTTCATCGACGACATGGGCGACAACACGAACGCCAACGCTTCCGCTTCTGCTTCCGCTGCCGCTGCCGCCACACTGTATGATCTCCTAATCTTCCTGTTCGAATTACTACTACAATTTCTGTTAGTAGTATATGTTGTAGATTTGTTCTGTTTATCTACGGCATTGGTAGATCGCATCTGTTTATCTATTGTACTGGTAGATCGCATGATTAGTTTAATTCTTATTATTCTAGTCATGTTCTGTTTACTGTTTTCACGAATTAAATCATATGCTAAATTGCTTATATATTCAACATGAGTTTGGCATATCATTGAAAGACTTGTGAAAAGAGTTCCACAAAATTACGCCGCATGGAACACCACAATGTTATGGTGTGTTAGGACGTCGTAACCAAACTCAATCGGATAGTGTGTGGTCAACAAAATCTCTTATCGAATTATTGTGATCATTGGAGTCATATGGTAGAAACAAAACATACACGTTAGATAATAGGGAAACCATCTAAATCCGTGGAGACAATACCATATGAGTGATGGCATGGCTTTTAGCCTAGATTGTCGTTTCGATATTTTAGTGTTTTTGATATGATCAAACCTAAAACGGATAAATTCATCTTTGTAGTTTATCTAAGAAATTAGTTGGATACATTTCTCACGACAAAGGCAAATTTGTTGCTGGAACATACCTTGCTCAAGAAATAGTTTCTTGTCAAGGTTATAAGTGGGAAAGAAAGTAGAGTAAGACGAAGTTAATGAACTTTCTCTCCGGACATCAGAGTGGCGCAACGGAAACGGTTCCGGTATCGTCCTCCACAACTGGAAGGGAGCTGATGATAATGATCATGATGATCTAAGCTCATACTAAGATCATAGGCGTACGAGAATGCGTTCTGCACTATGTGGTAGAACAATCTTGTTATGAACATCATGTTAATGGAACATGACAAACCTACGAACTACAAAGAAGCGATGGTAGACCTAAGTCCGAAAAATGGCTATGAGCCATATATAATCCGAGATAAAATCCATGTACGATTACCATGTAAAGACTTGGGTAAATCTTCTTGATGGGCTTCACGCCGTTAAGAGTAAATGGAATTTTATGACAAGATAGACGCTGACGGAAAGGCAACCGTCTATAAGGATCGATTTGTCACAAAACAATTTTGACAAATTCAAAAGTTGACCACAACGAGATTTTGTCTCAAGTGGCGATGCCTAAGTCTGTTTAGGATTGTTCTAGCAATTATTTTCAATTGAGAAATTGATGGATGGATAAAGAAACTGTGTTTCCTAAATGGCAACATTAAGAACGAGTTGTAATTGGTACAACAAGTAGGTTTTGTTGATCCTAAGGATGCTAGACACGTATGCAAACTTCAGTTGTCCATTCATGGGCTGAAGCAAGCATATCGGAGGTGGAATCTTCACTTTGATAATGTGATCAAAGGATTTTGGAGTCGTCCAAAATAGTTGAAGAAACCTGCATTTACAAAGAAGTGAGTGAGAGCTAAGTAGCTTTCCTTCATCTTATATGTGAATGGCATATTTGAGTGGGAGCTAAAAGAAATTCCCTAGTCTTGTATGCAGAAGGCATATTTGAGTGGGAGTTAGGTGTCATTCCAAATTTTATATGTAATGACAGATTGAGATTGATACAAATCCTCTAGTAAAGTATAACTGATTATTTAAGTGATTAAATGTTCTATGAATGAAGTTGAGAGTATTAGGCATCAGGTTTATAATTTTTATAGATCAAAAGGGGCTTAATAACATTAGGTCGGAATATTTTCCTAGGTTAAGATTCCGAAATGTTTCAGAATAGAACAAGCAAATAAATAGGTTCTTGCTCGTATGACTAGGTAAAATATTAAGATTATCTTGGCATTTCAGCGATAGTTATTGAAAGAAAAGGATGTCCGACATCCTCTATGCCTCAGCCATATATTCTATCATACTGAAAGATTGACTTGGTGTGACCCAAGTTCTTGGTTGAAGAACGGGTTCTATAGTGATCCCTGGATGGATCAATGAACAAACGTTAAGGATATCCTTCAGTGTCTAAAGAGAACTGAGGATATGTTTTCTGGTATGGGGTAAGAGTGAAAAGACAACTTACCGTAAAAGGGTTACGATGATGCAAGTTATGACACTAACCCATACGACTAGATATCTCATACAAGAGAAGTCCTTTGTTTTGAAGAATGACATGGTTAGCTTGCGAAGTTGCATATGAATGCACTGTCACATAATCTACATAGGTATAGCAATATATGGCTACTTAAGAAGTAGCAAGTGTGATTGGACTGAGCGGTTTTCCCGAGCATGCGTGGTTTCCCTTAATAGATCTCTTAGACTTTTAAGGTCCACGCTACGCGAAGTTTCGAGTCTCACTCCATCGACAAACATGTATTTCACCGTTATCATAAGATACGGGATGATGTGAAACTAGGTGACATAGAAGTGTTGCAAAACACATACATATCTCAACATGGGAGATTTGTTGACTGAATTCCTCTTCCACGAGACAAGCATGCCCCATATTGCTATAGGTGTTAAGCTTTTACCAAGTTGTAAACTAGATTAAATTGTACTCTAGTGCAAGTGGGAGACTGAAGGAGATATGCCCTAGAGGCAATTAATAAAGATATTTTATTTGTCATATCTCAATTGTTCGTAATAAGTTTTGTACCATGCTATAACTGTATTAAGCGGAAACATTAATGCACGTGTGGTCTGTAAACAACCAGGTCCCTAGTAGCCTCTTAACTAGTCCATTGGGCAACCGATGATCAAGGTTTCTGATCATGGACATTTATGTCAATTGACAATGAAGTCATGTCATTAGGTGAATGATGTGATGGACACACACCCAAGATATATAGAAACGTAGTGTTCATACCTTTGACCGTGAGATCGTATTTAATCGCTGCTTCTGGAAGGTGCTTTGATTGTATCAAACGTCATGTCTTATCTAGTGTGACAATAAAGGTGTCCCTTTCGGGTATCCGAAGGAAGTAGTCGAGGCGAATTATCAAGAGCGGGATTTGCCAATCCACATAGCAGGATAGATACTCTGTGCCCACTCAGTGAGATTACATCAATAAACTTGCAAGCATGTGACTAGGTCACGGGGATGTAATATCACAGACGAGTAAAGATAGAATTGTCGAGTGACGAGATCAAGCTCGGTAATCGTGATACCGGAGAACGAGTCTCGGACAATCTAAGTATCGCTAGGCAAAAGGTTGAAACTGAACGTCTAAGGTTCAAACGATAAAAAGACATTCGTGGACGCACAGGGGCTATCACGGTAGTCAAGCCATCGTTGATAGTCCTTGATCGGAGAACGTGCCTCGATCATGTCTGGAGTGATCCCGAACCGTAGGGTGCCACACTTAAGGGTAGGCAACAGTTTTATAAAGATTGGATATTAGGAGAAACTTCAGGAGAACACCGGAAGTGTTCCGGGACATGTCCGATGATGATCGGAGGGCAACGGAATAAGTTTCGGAGCTCGAATAAATTAAATAATAAGTATTTAATATTAATTAGTGTAATTAATGATTAAATATATTTTTATTTATTTAATTTCAAATTTTAAAGGCATTTCCACCTAGATGGGCCTTAGAGGCCCATTAGGGGAAAAACCCCAAAGGAAAAAAGCGGGAGGGGCCGGCCGGCAGGCCCGGCTGGGCCGATAGGGGCTCTTCACTCTTCTTGATCATGTAATATCATTCTCCTCTATCAACACTTGAAAACTTCCTTCACACCAAAACTTAACAGCTTTTCTCATTAGCAGGTTAGTGCACTAAATGATAATACTTTAAAGTTCTAGCAAAGACAAACTCACAAGCCAACTATTTTAAACATTAGCCACTGTTACTAGGCTCAAGTGGGCACTTTTACACGAAAAGAAACCACTTAAAAACTCCGATCTGAGGTTGTCAATCTCTCCGGTCTTGCAGAAACAAAGAGTTAAACGTATGGTGTGGAAAACAGCAGGAAACACAGCAAGTAACAGGAAACAGATGATTGCAGCAGGTTGTGTAAACAGTATGAGGAAATTGGACCAGGGTCCACAGTTCACTAGTGGTGTCTCTCTCAGAACAGATAACTAGCATGTTGGGTAAACAAATTACAGCTGGGCAATTGACAAATAGAGAGGGCATAACAAAGCAATACATGCCAAGATGTCTACTATGAAATCTAGTTGGGCATTACAACAAAGTACATAGACCGTTATTCCAACCGCATCTATGCCTAAATAATCCACCTTCAAGGTAGCATCCGCATCCTATTCAGTATTAAGTTGCTAACAACAGATTATTGCATGAAGTAAAGTGTGTAATGTAATCAATACAAGTGCCCTTGGACACTGCACCAATGTTTTATCCCTAGTAGCAACAGCACATCTACCATCTTAGACCTTTCTGTCACTGATCCAGATATCTAGAGACTGAACCCACTATCGAGCATAAATACCCCCTCTTGGAGTCACAAGCATCTACTTGGCCAAAGCATCTATTAGCAACGGAGAGCATGCAAGATCAAGAGCACATAGATAAACAACTTGAATAAACATGGTATCAATATTCATCGGATCCCAGCAAACACAACATCTAGCATTACAATAAGATGATCTTGATCATGTTAGGCAGCTCACAAGATCTAAACATGGAGGCACAAGGTAGAGAGACAACCATCTAGCTACTGCTATGGACCCGTAGTCCAGGGGTGGACTACTCACGCATCACTCCGGAGGCAGGCATGGTGATGTAGAGCCCTCCGGTGATGATCTCCCCTCCGGCAGGGTGCCGGGAAGAGCTTCAGAACTCCTCCGATATAGATTGACGATGACGGCCGCGACGGAACTTTTCGTGGAATATGATCGACCGTAATAGGGTTTTCGCGTCGCGGAGAATATATAGGCGAAGAGGCGGCGTCGGTGGCCGAGGGGGGCCACCAAGCCATAGGGGGGCGCGGGCCCACCCTGGGCCGCGCCCTAGTGTGGCGTGGCCCCCTGGTGGGTCTGCTCCGACTCCCCTTTGGATTCCGTGATCTCCTCGTGATATTATTGACGATGTCTTTTGTTTCGTCCAATTCCGAGAATATTTTCTTAATAGATTTTCTGAAACCAAAAACAGCAGAAAACAGGGAACTGGCACTGTGGCATCTTGTTAATAGGTTAGTCCCAGAAAATGCATAAAAATGATATAAAGTATAGCCAAAACATGTAGCAATTGATATAATAACAGCATGGAACCTCAAAAATTATAGATACGTTTGAGACGTATCAGGCCCACCAGGGCCGGCGCAGCCCCCTTGGCCGGCGCACCATGTGGGGTTTAGTCCCACATGGCTAAGCCACCGAGGGTGGCATCCCTCCTCCTCCTTTATATAGGGGTGCACCCTTGCCTGGAAATTTATCCTTCTCCTTCTTCTTCTCTCCTACCTTGAGCGTGGTTCCGTTTCTGGAGCTGCGTACGAGGAGAGAAGTTTCTCCACCATACGCACACCGCCGTGCTACTGGGTCCAAGTCTTCGCTTCCGCTGCTTTGCTGGATCTGGCAATCCTATCCTATATACTTTGTGTGAAAATAGGAGAGCTTCATTTTGCACCTCATTCACACAAAAACATATATTGGTGGTTAGCAAATGAGAAAACATTTTCTTTAATAAAAATGGAAACTCCTCTTGACAATATTGTTTGACATGGCAAGATGCACTTTTGTGTCAAAGATGGTCACATTATCATGAACTATTTTATGGATATGGCATGATCTTGGTCATTTATGTTTAAAATCATGATTGTTCATCCATGACAGTATTTTTTCAGAAGATGTCAAAATCCATGTCTATTATTATTTTTCTAACAACTAGTACACACTAAAGAACTTCATACCAAAGGAATTTTCATTTTTCACATTTAATTTATCTTATTAGTTTTTCAAATGAGGTCAGGCAGAAAGGTGGTTGTTTGGAGACCGGATTATAGGATATATATATAGTTGTAGAATGGAGGGACTCTGGAGTGAGTAGCTTGAGCATCGTGCCTAGAGAGTTTAAACATTTTCATTATAGACATCATCTTTCTTGGTTGATATTTGGCTTTCCATGTGCGAGGTTTTAAATGTTATTGTTATCTCCATGACAAGGTCAAATTTATCTGAAATGGTTTTCGTATAAAAAAACTTGTTGCAACTTTTGTGTTGGAGGTTCTACCTATACTTTACTATCCTAAAGCTCGTGAGTTTCTCGCGCGCTCCATCGTCGCTGTCTTTTTAGCCGCTCGTTAATTGACGCGTGGAGTTGCAGCCGCCTAAATTGACTTTGTGCTTGTTTCGGTATGACACTGCTCAATGGGTCCTACCTTAGCCGTGCGTCAACTTGCATCATCTGTTTTGTTTTTCTTTTGCCTTCCGATTGCCTATCCTGGGGTCTAGCCTGTTCTCTTCCATTGCTCTACCGGTTGCTATGCAAAATAGCTGGTTTGTTTGTCCTCTGTCTCTCCGGTAGCCAAAGCTTTATCCGGTCACGCCATTGATTGGTGTTTTTTCTTCTTATAGAGAGGTCAAATTTTCTACTTGTGTTTTTATGCTTGCTTGTTGTTAACTTCAAAACAGACTTAAGATCATTCAAAACAGAGTTCATATGTAAAAGATGTCGCGTTTTCATCTGTGTGGTTCGGCTGTTTTTTTTTGCATTCCGAAGATTTAGTTCGAAATTGCAGACCAATTCTAAACGGTTTGGAAATTGGGTTTCATTCTTAGCTGATTTAGAACCAAGGTTAGTACGTATTGTATGTTGTTCGGATTCTACTCATATTTTGATCGGAAAATTCTTTTTTAAATTTCGAAATGAAACTGGATGGGCACGAAAACTGCATAATGGTAAGATTTCATTTTGTCCTATCTAGGGGCCTTCTTACCCAAGTTTACTAAGGTTCTTGACCTCATTTTGCCCACCATTGTTGACCTTCAAAAACTCGCGCCCTATTAATTATCTCTAATAATTCTTACTGGTCTTTTAGTTAAATTATCTCCAACGATTCTTACTGGTCTTTTAGTTAAAAGAGAGCGGAGATCTATATCTAAATTGCCACCAATCAAGTCCTTCTCTAAGTGAAGGAACCCTTTGAATCTGGATCTTGTAGTCATTAGTTAATTTCCTCTTTGTTCTTCCTCTCCTATTTCTCCCTAACATTTACTACAGTGTTGTAATTTGATAGAGAAATAATAATGCTGTAATTTCAGAGATAAATAATTTGAGAGAGAACAATTTGAGCACTTCTCGTGTTCTTACTTTGCATTGGTTGCATTGTTTTGAGCTCTCCGGTTCAGTTTGTTTGAGTGAGAGCCTGTGAGCTTCTTACTCTTGGTAGGTGATCTTCTATACGGTTTGGTGGTTATAACCGCAGTGACCTGTTCTATGAAGATTTTGAAGAGCCCCGCGTTTCTCCTTCGTGGAGTTTGCCATCTCAAGATTGGAGCAAAATCTAGCCATGGGAAAAGGGCCCTTACTTTGTGTTGCGGCTTGGAGGATAAGGTGGCTTTTGTAACCCTCGGCGGAGTCCTTCGTGGTAACCCACACCTATCATACAGTGAATACATTTCTTCGTGGAAGGGAACATCGGGATACATATTTGTCTCCAATGACTCGAGTATTTCTATATCCAAGTTTGTTTCTTTGTGATAGCCTTCGAGTTTTAAGATATATCTTGTTTATCATTTGTAAGATATCTCTTGTGCTCATCTTGTTTATGTTACGTTGTTGGTGTACTTAGTTGAGCCTAACATATATATCTAGGTATTGTGTTTGAAAAATAAACGAGTAATTTATTTTCACATTCTTTCAAGCCAGAATCACAATTTTTTTTAAACGCCTATTTATCCCTATAGCCTATTCACCCCTATAGGCGACATCTCGATCTTTTAGCAACGATCAATGTACCCCCTTCACTATCTATACGCTTGATGGAGCGCAACAAGTAACACGCGGTACAACAAAACGCAACCTACATAAATTTTTGTACTACCGTGGGTATTGCACCATAGGACGAACCGAACACGTGAAAGAGAGGAAAAAAATCCACGTCGCACACACGTGCCCCATCCATCTGCTCTTCCCGCGCTGCCATGTGGCGAGCGAGCAGCTAGCAGTGCTAGCGCCTTCCTAGTCGTCATGCTCATTTGAAAAACACTCACACAACATCGAAAAATTCTACGAAAACTAATCTTTGTGCCGGAGCACCGACTTTGCTAGATCGGCACGCTGCAGCCGAGTCGGGCTCGCTCGATCCTGACGTCGACCCTTGAATTTCCCCCCACAATCCTGATGCCTTCGTGAAGCTGACAACCTTTGCCATGGACATCCATGGAGTTTTGGATCTCCACCTCCAACTCCATCGCTTTTTTTGAACGGGATAAGTCCCCGAATGACCTGGGAGCATATATTACTTCAGTCGTGAGTTTATAATTGCAAATATGACCTCAAAGATAACAAAAATACACATAGGCCCTCATAATTTGCACACATGCCCTAAAGAAAGAAGAGGAAACACGATCAAGGCCTTCTTTTTCACCGCACCTTGCAATTGACCTCAAAGCATGAGCGCTAGCAACACCGTCGGGGACGCTACCACTTGGAGTGAAGCTTGCGTCGAGCCCCACGCTGAAGGAGGAAGAAGCCCGAGTTGAACACACAACCGAGCACGAAACGGATTGGCCATTGATAGCTTCGGCAAAATTTGGCCTCCGCTGCTACACTCCGCCATGAAACACCGCTTGAGGAGGAGCAAAGGCTCCATCTTTCTTCCGCCCATCAACCAAACCCCCGAGGGGAAGCATCACCCTCCATCATGCCGCCCCTGACACCAATGAATGAGATGCTCTCCTGTAGAAGAACCAGGATCGAGGCGCCACCACACTTATTGAAAGGAAAATCTATAGGTCCAGCCCGTGACCACCTCTCCCACATCGAGGGTTTGTCGGAAGAGGGCGCTGACCACCGTCCCACGCCACGGTAGGGCGATGCAGCTTCTCCATATGTTTCACGCTAGGAAGTCGTAGCATAAACACCACAAAATCTACAACTACTATGTACAAGGGGGACATACCCCGTCCCCTCCCCCAACTCTGACAGATAACACCGAGGAAGTGAGGGAGGAGAGGTGCTGAGAGCACACGTGGGACTCTCAACTTCTGAAGAGCAAGAGAGGAGAGAGAAGGAGAAGGGGGAGTCCCCAATTCCGTCCACCATGGAGAAGGATCAGCGACACTCTGTGCGCGTGATGGTACACACCATCTGATCAATTACTCCGAATCAATCAACTATCATTCCGTCTAATATTAATTGACAATATCTAGATATATATATCTAGCAATAAAATATGTATAGATACGTCCGTTTTAGGAGACTTTACCATAACTCCTCTAGATTAAATCTCAACCATCACAGCTGCTGCTGGCCCCCACTGATCAGTCCTCCCCGAGTCACTGTACGAAAAGATCCGACCCGTTACCACCGGCCGCAGACCCGCAGTCCGTAGGCTCAAACAAGACCCGACCTGCCCGTGCTCTCGCACTCTCCCCTTCCCCCTCAGATCCACCGCTCCTCTCCCCGAGCTCCGGCGATCGCCGGAGCCCAATCTCGGCGGCGGCGCGATGGACCTCCTCATCGCGCAGATCACTACTGATCTCCGCTCCTCGGACGCTCTCCGCCAGTCGTCCGCGCTCCTGCAGGCCCTGCAGCAGTGCGCCGCCGGCCGCGACGTCTCCGCGCTCGCCCGCACCGCCGCCACCGAGATCCTCGCGGCGCCCTCTTCCGCCGTATGCAAGCGCCTCGCGCTCGACCTCCTCCGCGCGCTCCCGCTGCCCCCCGATCTCCTCGACCCGCTGCTGCTCTCCTCCCTCCGCTCAGACCTCTCCTTCCCCGACCCCGACGTCGCCGCCTCCTCCATCGCCTCCTTCCCTTCGCTCCCCTCGCACCTGCTCCCAACCCTCCTCTCCTCCGCGCACGCCGACATCGCCGCCGCTCTCTCCTCGCCCGCCGAGTCGCTCCGCCTCGCCGCCGTCACTTCCCTCTCCTCCCTCCTCCCGCGAGACGACCTCGCGCTCATGTGCTCCACCAACCCCTCGCTCATGGGACACGCCACCGCCTGGTGGGCCCGCCTCACCGAGCTGGCCTTGGACTCTGCGGATGCCGTCGCAGCCTCAGCGTTCGAGGCATTTGCTCGGCTGTTCCAGGAGCTCGACGCGCGCCGTATGAGCCGGCTTGCTGGGGACAAGCTTGTCGACGGGGAGGGCGCGCTCGCTGTGCGTGCCCAGTGGGCAGCCCACGCCATCGACTTCATCTGGTCCAGGCGAAACATGCTCATTGCCCGATCCATGGTCATGCCCGTTGAGACCTTCCGGGTCACTGTGTACCCCCTCGTGCATGCAGCGAAAATGGTTTCTTCCGGCGCGGTGAACATCCTGCGGCAGATTGCCAAACCAGGAGACGCTACAATAGCTGATACCGTGGAGGCGAGTGCGGAGAAGTTGGTCGGTGTGTCGGACATAGTCTCGCACTTGCTGCCGTTCCTTAGCTCGCTCGACCCACCACTGGTGTTTGAGGTGGGGATCAATATGCTCTCGCTCGCTGATGCGCCCGGGGGCAAGCCGGAGTGGGCTTCAGCGGCTATTATTGCTATTTTGACACTATGGGACCGACAAGAGTTCTCATCGATGAGGGAGACGATTGTCAGGGCTGTTGTGGCCAATCTCCATTTGCTGGATCTTGGAATGCAGGTGCGAAATCAATCGACTAGCAATACACCTTACTTAGTTTTGATAATTCTGTTTGCTAAGTTTCTGTGGTAGATCTACTGATAGCTTTTTAGCCCAATGCTAACTCGGCAACTACAGAATTACTGATCCCGGAAGTGGGTGTTTGTTGTAATGGTAGCCAAGTTTGTATGAACCACTTAAGGGGGATTCTGTTTTCTTGCATTTGCTCTACGTCATCAATAATCGATGCTATAAAGTTTAGTGGAAATATAGCTAGCCGTTCGGTCACATAATGTCTTGTTTGAACTGGATCTGTAAAGTAATTCCAATCAAGGATGATTGCATTCCTAAATTGTGATCCCAATGCTGACATTCTTGTTTGAACCAAACAAAAATTCAGGCTTATCCCATACCATCTACATCAATCTTATGTCAATTACTGAAAATCTATTTTGTTGTTGTCACACCCTGGTTAATGAAATGGCTCTCTAGCAGGTTTGTACTTCCATGTACTGATTGCTGTCCATTTATTTTGACAAAAGCTTGATTTCCTGAAATGCTAGTATATCTATATATATTTTAGTTTTTATCATTTGACGTCATCTCTGAAAGACGCAGAGTAAAAACCTGCTAATGTAGCACATCTAGTTTGTCAGTGTATCCTTAGCATTAGCCTTAACTTATGATTATGTAGTTATAATGTTATATGTACCACATCGCAAAATTAAAGTCTGCTGTGCTTGATTTAACTGTTACGTCATAGCATAGAATCCACAACTGAATAAGCTCCTTTGTACTTCTACCTTATCGGCTAACTTATTTAGCCTTCAGAAATTTCACTTCGCAAATAACCATCGCTCAGTTATTACATCTGTAGCCATAATGTAAAACTGGTTAGACATTTTTACTTTGATATATGGTGTAGTAGTAGTACATAATAATTGGCATCTTCCTTACCAATTAGTGCTGGCATATTTACACAGATCTACATGCGATGAAATGATTATATGATATAATATTATAACAACTTGCAGATCAACTTTAATACGACGGGAAGGTTACAGTGATACCACATGCAGTTTCTTCAACAAAAAAAATTAAAAAGTCAGCTCTGACTACCCTTGTGGGTGGATCGAGTTGTGGTTCTCCACTCCCGGCTACCTAACAAAAAGTGAGGCTAAAGACAAAAGCTACAAAAGAAATAACACGTGTTGATCTGTCTTCACAAGCAGCCCAACAAATGTCATGACTACTTTCACTCACTGTTTATGTACCTTGTTTTACAACACGGCTAGATACATTAACATATGTGAAGTTTTTCTGAAACACAAGAATCTGTAGGCATATCGTTATCAGTTCAAAATATTCTGTAAAAGTAGTTAACTTCTTTTTCGGTTTTCCCATGCTCCCCTTAATCGATGGCCTGCCGAGCTTGCCTGTTCTCTTCCTGAACCGATCAAAGGACAAGATAAAGTAATAAAAATCTGGCCCAGGAAGATAATCACAGTTAAGCTTGTTTGGATCATGCATAGATTACAGTCAGGATCTTTTTGCTAGAAGCCACAGCAAACATACAGGCCTTGATCTAGTCGTGACTATTTTAATATTTTTCAATAAATTTGTCGTGAATGTGCACTGCACAGAAGTTGAAATTTGATTATTTTATTGCTGCAATATCCAATCTATTGCTTGAAGATTTGCACTGTCAGAATGTAAAGATGCTAGCAGTTTTTTTACCAGTTTCCTCCTTTCTGTGCATAACTTGTTTATAGGATATTGAGAGGGACATTTTGATTACAAAAGCATGTTCTTTGGTGCAGGTGTCGTTGTTCAAAAGGCTGCTTCAGATGTTGAAAAATTTGAGAGCAGAGTCGGATCGCATGCATGCGTTGGCGTGCATTTGTCGAACTGCTCTTTGTGTTGATCTTTTTGCGAAGGAGAGTGTTCGAAGAGGTCAGAAGCCCGTTCCAGGAACAGATGTGATATCTCTTTTTGAGGATGCAAGGGTGAAGGATGATCTAAATAGCATAACAAGCAAAAGCTTGTTCAGAGAAGAGTTAGTTGCCTCACTGGTCGAAAGTTGTTTCCAGCTATCTCTTCCACTACCTGAGCAGAAGAATTCTGGGACAGAGAGCAGAGTTATAGGAGCATTAGCATATGGAACTGGTTATGGTGCATTGAATTGGACAGAACCTGCTCTGGATGTGGTGGAAGTTTGCAGACCTTGTGTTCTCTGGGACTGTGATGGGCGTACCTATGCAATTGATTGCTATCTGAAGTTGCTTGTACGACTTTGTCATATATATGATACTAGAGGTGGTGTAAAGACAATCAAGACTGGTGCATCTCAAGATCAGATTCTAAATGAGACAAGACTTCGAAATTTGCAGCTACAGCTTATCAGGGATCTTCGCGAGGTTATGATCTATCTCATTATATTGATTAAAATTTAACCCCTGTCATTATGCATTTTAAATACAATATGAATGTAAGGTGCAACTTTGTTATTATTAACTCATTGGCTTATTTTTATTTCGCTTGAACCCAATTAGTTCTATACCAACAAATTTCTTATTCATCAATAACTTATAACTCAATGTAAGGACTTATTCATTACTAACTCTGTGGCACCTGCCTTCTCAAGGCTTTACTTATGTTTAGATCTGAGTATGACTGTCTTTCCTTGCTTTCCTTGTACATTTTCATTCATCTTCCATGGCAAATAATTATAACTTAATCAGTTCCATTTTTAAAGATTCTTATCTGGTTAGAGATGATTCATAGAAGATTAATGGTGTTATAATGCTTTAGTTCCTCAGTACCTTATCTTAAATCCAGATTACCTATAAATTTGTCAAATCTGAATAAATGTTTCTTTGCAGGTTCATACCTCAAGAATATCATCACGGTTGATATGGGCAATTTCTGAACACTTTGATCTTGAAGGTCTGGATCCTCTTTTAGCTGATGACCCAGAGGATCCTCTGAATATTATCATATCAAACATGCATAAGACTTTATTCAACACCGATTCCACTGCCACTACATCAAACAGGATACAAGATGTGCAGGCTGTCCTCATATGTGCTCAACGTTTGGGAGCCAGAAATGCAAGAGCAGGCCAACTCATCAGTAAAGAATTGGAAGAATTTAGGGCAAGTACTTCAGCCGATTCTGTCACCAAGCATCAATCACGTTATGTCTTGCAGATAATAAAGTATGTGACGAACCATCCAGATAACAGGTGAGGGTTCCATCTTGAAAATAATTATCTTACATTGGGTTGCAATATTTGCAAAAATTCTGTACCTAAAAAAAAGTACTCTATTGGAACCTTCATTTGCCAAAAAATAACCAACATGTTTAACTCTCCAATATTTCATCCAGGTGGGTTGGTGTAGGTGATGCTACAGGGGATTATCCATTTAGCCACCACAAGCTTACAGTTCAGTTTTCAGAGGCTGCTGCTGCACAAGATCGGAAATTGGAGGGCTTAGTTCATAAGGCCATTCAGGAGCTTTGGAGGCCCAACCCTAGTCAGTTAACACTCCTTCAGACAAAGGGTATCGGTGCTTTGCACAAAGATCTTCCAAAAGCATGTACTCTGACTGGCAGCAGCGATCCATGCTACATCGAAGCATATCATTTGGCGGATCCAACTGATGGTAGAATCACTTTACATCTAAAGGTCTGACCTGATCGATGATCTTTTCCTTGTATGCTTAACAGTATTTCTATTGATCTGTACTAATGTACTCCGCCACCTGGTAGAATGTTGAGAAGTTAGAAAAACTATTCTAGGCTCCTGACATATTGCTTTGCTGTAACTCTGTAAGCTATAGTATTATTGGACTTGGAGCTTTATGGTTGTTTCTAACTAATGTACACTTTTGCAGATTCTAAATTTGACTGAGCTGGAACTCAACAGGGTGGATATCCGTGTTGGGCTCTCTGGAGCATTGTATTATATGGATGGATTCTCCCGCACTGTTCGGCACCTGCGTAATCTTGTTTCCCAGGTGCCTCCAGGACTCTTTGCATGCCTATTTGCATAATCTATTACTATTCAGTTCTTTTCAGTAACGTATCAATAATTGAAATTATTTAGAACATCAACAAATCTTAGTAGCTTGTCACCTAGCCAGAATTCACTGACAAATATTGGTTGCAGTTTGTTCACAAATATATTATTTGAATATAGTTTACAGTGACTAGCCAGATGTAGTATACCTGGCTAGCCAGTTGGAGCTCACTATTATACTGTACAGTAGATAAAATGTAGTAGCTTTTACTACAAAATCCACAATCATGATCTCGATGTTGTTAAATTGAAGTGATTTATGTCTTCCATTTGTGTCTATCTAACTTAACATCTGGTGCCTGAAATAACCAGCAAATACCCAACTAGGCTTCTTCTAGGATTGCGGTGGCTTTGCGAAGTACTCCCTCTGTTCCATAATATAAGATGTTTTTGGTATTTGAATGCAAAATGAGTGAATCTACACGCTAAAATACGTCTAGATACATCCGTATGTAGTCCCTCTGTTCCATAATACAATTACTAATTGAACGGAGGGAGTACTAATTACTAGTGACAGTATCCTGTTTCCACTTTCCAGACGACTAATGCTAAAAGAAGTGGGCTGTCGACAAAGTGACTAGTAAATTTTATATCACTGGATAAGCATTGCCATACCAGATCAGCTAAATCCATATCTGCATCTAATTTGTAACAATTCTGCAGGATCCAGTCCAAAGTAGTGTCACTGTTGGAGTTTCACACTTTGAGAGATGCTCTCTCTGGGTTCAAGTTTTGTATTACCCATTCTATGGAAGTGGAGGATCAGCAGACTATGAAGGAGACTATGCAGAAGAGGACTCACAAATGACGAGGCAGAAGCGTGCTCTCCGGCCAGAGCTTGGGGAGCCAGTTGTTTTGCGGTGTCAGCCCTACAAGATCCCCCTTCCCGAACTTCTCTTGCCATACGAATGCTCTCCAGTTGAGTATTTTCGTCTATGGCCAAGCTTGCCAGCCATGGTTGAGTGCACTGGCACCTACACATATGAAGGTAGTGGTTTCAAGGCTACTGCTGCTCAGCAGTATGACAGCTCTCCTTTCCTCAGTGGGTTGAAGTCAATTCATTCCAAGCCCTTCCATCAAGTCTGCTCTCATTTTATCCGAACAGTTGCTGGGTTCCAGGTATGCATTTGATTCTCTGTATCATTTAAATGGTGTTACGCCTCTGTCTTGATTCTATCCTGCGCAGAATTAACATTTACTTTAAGGTTATAACTCATGGATCTTCTTACAGTTGTGTTACTCGGCAAAGACATGGTTTGGCGGGTTTGTGGGCATGATGATCTTTGGTGCAAGTGAGGTCAGCCGAAATGTTGATCTGGGTGATGAGACGACAACGATGATATGCAAGTTTGTGGTGCGCGCATCTGATGAATCGATCACAAGAGAGATCGAATCAGACCTCCAGGGGTGGCTGGACGACATCACAGACGGTGCTGTTGAGTACATGCCTGAAGAGGAGGTGAAGAGTACAGCCGCCGAGCGGCTGAAGATATCGATGGAGAGAATAGCCCTACTCAAGGCAGCCAAACCTAAGGTGCCGCCCGCGAAAACCGAGCAAGAAGAAGAAGAGGAGAAGAAGCAGAGCGAGGAGTTGGACGGATTCGGTAACCCGAAGGGCCCCTCGACGCTCTCCAAGGTGACGGCAGAGGAAGCCGAGCACCGCGCTCTCCAGGCGGCCGTGCTCCAGGAGTGGCACCAGCTCTGCAAGGAGAAAGCCATGAAAGCGCAGTGAGGGGTGCCTGGTTTGCGCTCCACATGTATAATTTTGTATCTGTTTTTCTCCCAACCACATTTTGATTCTTTTGAACTGATATTTCGGTTTTTGTGTAGTATGTATGATCCTGCTGATTTCTCCATTTGTTCATTGTATTCATAGGTATTGTTGTACCACGAAGGATTTCTTATTCCTTTTGTAACATAGCTCAAAGCTCTAGCGTGTGAATGTCCATTTATCCTTTTCCATACCCAATTGTTCGTGAATCTCATGTAACTACGATATTTTTGAAAGGAAATTCCATCATTTGTCGCTGAATTATTGCCTTGCCTATTGCCGCTTGCTTGACCTGTTACTGACATGCATGGCCCACATGGCCTCTCAAGTCTCCCCACCTCGCTGCGCGGCCTGCGAACTCACGCCTTCTGCTCCCGAGCCCCGACCGCCCAGTGGCGCCGCCGCCGCCGCCACCAACCTCTCGCCGCGTCCTGCAGTCCGCACAACAAGGCGCCGGCCTTGCTCGGAGCTCTCTCCCCGTAAGTGGGTCTGGACAGCGAGCGAGCTGTATGGGAGTCGAAGCGAGCCCGGAACCGGAAGAAAGTCTCGCGGCGAGGAGGAGCAATGATCCGGGCGCGGACGACGCAGCTGTCCACGAGGCTGATGAACGTCTGCCTCGCGGCGCTCTGCCGCGGCGGAAGCCTCGCCCGCGCGGAGTCCGTCCTCGTCGACGCCATCCGCCTCGGCATGCCCCCGGACGTCGTCACCTACAACACCCTCCTCGCCGCGCACTGCCGCGCCTCGGGCATAGAGGCCGGATTCGCCGTCCTGTGCCGGATGCGGGAGGCCGGGGTGGGGCCCGACGCCGTCACCTACAACTCCCTCATCGCCAGCGCCTCCAGGAGCGGCCTCACGGTGCGCGCCCTCGACCTGTTCGACGAAATGCTCCAGGCGGGGATCGCCCCCGACGCCTGGGGCTACAACACGCTCATGCACTGCCTATTCCGGTCCGGCCACCCCGAGGACGCCTACCGGGTGTTTGCCGATATGGCCGACAAAGGTGTCGCGCCGTGCGCCACCACCTACAACACGCTCCTCGACGGGCTCTTCAGGTCGGGTCACGCCAAGAACGCCTACAGGATGTTCAGGTACCTGCAGAGGGCGGGGCTCCCGGTGGGCATTGTCACCTACAACACCATGATCAATGGGCTGTGTAGGTCAGGCAAGGTCGGCTACGCCCGCATGGTCCTCAGGGAGCTCGGGAGGACCCCGTATGCCCCCAACGCCGTCACTTACACCACGGTCATGAAGTGCTGCTTTAGGTACGGCAGGTTTGATCAGGGGCTGGAGACCTTCTTGTCGCTGCTGGAGGGAGGGTACATTCCAGATCTCTACCCGTACTGCACTGTCATCAGTGCATTAGTCAAGAGGGGACGATGGAAGAAGCCAATACCTACAGTCAGCTAATGATACAGAGTGGGTTCAGGCTTGATAGTGCATGCTACAATACGCTCATTTACCTGCGGTGCCAGGAAGGGAAGCTGGATGACGCGTTTGAGCTGCTGACTATGATGGAAGAAGGCGGCCTGGAGAGTGATGAGTACACATTCTCTATTTTGGTCAATGGTTTGTGCAAGATGGGACATATCGAGGCAGCACAGAAGCAGTTATGTTACATGGAGATGAGGGACATGGGATCTAATGTGGTAGCATACAATTGCTTGGTGGATGCACTCTGCAAGTCTGACCAGGTGGATGCAGCCATCAGAGTACTCCACGACATGAAACTAAAAGATGAGTTTACTTACACATCATTAGTCCATGGTCTTTGTAATGTGGGTAGGTACCATATGGCCTCCAAATTCTTGCGGATCTGCTTGCGTGAAGGGAACAGTGTTCTTGCATCTGCAAAGCGTGCTGTCATTGCTGGTCTTCGTAGCGCAGGGTTTAAAAATGACGTGAGGAAAGTTCGGTCAGCATTACGTATGGCTAGGCTGTTAAAACCATAATCCAAGGAAAACAGCCTGCAACTTTACTGGGTGATCCTGCAGAATCGAGAAGATCAATTAAGCAGAGGAATTGAAATGTGGATGATCCTGCGTTGAGATGAAAGTCAAACATCCAATCGGTGTGGCATACACTGGAGGAAGGAAAGTAGGATCATGTTATTGTAGACGGGTGTTACTACTCTTACACATCAGTTCTTCTTGGAGACACCATATTAGCTGGTAATGTCAGCATTGTCACCCTTAGAGCCAAGTGTCAATTAAACTTAAACAGCAGGCGAAGATGCAACACATGACCACTAGCTTGACAAGCGGTCATGATACCAGCACAGTATGCACGGGTAGCTATTTCTGCCTGCTTCGCACCTCACCTTAGATCATGGCGTTTCCAGTTGAATATTATTTGGCGGGTGCTGATATAAAATCCAAGTATTATCAGCATTCCAAACTTTCAGTAGAGGTAATTATGAATTTTGTACTTTCAGATCAATAGCTTTTGTTTAACATAGTGAACACCTTATGTTCTCATAGAGTTAAAATGCTTTGTGAAGCTTAATGCTAATTTCCCTCTTTTTAGGTGGTTGGTGCGATTGGTATAATCAGGAGCCTGTTGCTCCATACGTGATTGGGACACTACAGTACAAGAGCACAAAATGGAAACACTGCTACTTAGTACATTCATAATTCATTTGTTCATCATTTTTGCTTCATTATTTAATTCTTGTGAAGCAGGAAACAAATAAACTCTTCTTTGAGTATTACATTGTGTAACAGCACTAACCCGTTTAAAGAAAGTTCTTTATACCAATGAATGAGACATTAACAAAATAACTGTGTTTGTGTTATGCTGTCCATTCTTTAGATTTGTCCGCAGACAGCAATGCTGCTATCTATTCTTTGAAATTTTGATAAGTATAAAGCCATCAAGAAATGAATTTGTTTGCACACTGTATCATTTGTTTTTCATTTGATTAGATATGTGTTCCTCAAATGGTGAAATCATATACGTGTCTGTGGTAGTAGAAACTAGTTATTTATGGCACATAACAATATCTTGTTAATTTGGATGTATTTGCATGCTAATCATACTTTTACATACTCGAGATCAGTGTTCTGTTTCATTCATCTGCCTCATATGGCTTCTGTTGCTGCTCTGTTCTTGTCAATGAGTTTCCAATGGTGCATGTGGTGTTGCTTCCGTGCTCTGGAGTCCGTGGCTTCTCCTTTCGTGTCATCCTTCCCTGATCAAGTTGGCAAAGGCTGTACTTGCATACGGGTGTCTCCACTTTGGCTTGAAGATACCATTGCTTCTTTCTGTGCTAGGAAAGAAAGATGCAGCCGTTTGCTATCACTGTTATGTGGGGGATTTGGGAAAGCCATAAAAAGTATACATGGTGACGAGCAGCATCAGCCAGCATGGCCTGTGTGGCTGGTGGAGTTTGTTGGCACCTTGGAGATCCGGAAACATGCAGAAACAGGTTGTGGCCAGATGACCGTGAGGGGTCAAACCTAATCAAGTTTGGGCACAGCTGAACTCAGATGGCGCCATTCATATGAGAAAGCGTATTGAAAGAAGGTGGGGGTTGTTCACGGCGAGCAAGAAGCTTTTTTAACATTGTCCTGTCGACAGAACAAGTTGATTGGAGCTCTCTTCATTGCCGAGCTTCTGGCATAAGGCATGAAACGATAAGGATGCTACCGAGTTGGCATCCTTGAGGTGTTCTAACGGTGCAGTCTTTGAGACGGATTGTCACAATACGGTGTCCATGTGGGATGGTGCCAAGAAGGTGTGCGATACAGAGGCCTCTGACTGAGATGAAGTGCTTAGTTCATCCTTCAGAGGTTTCAAATTTCTTTTTGTCAGGAGAGAGGCGAATAAGTGGCGCATCTTTGAGTGAATGAAGCTCCTAATATTTATTCTTCTGGCAGGTGCTTTAATGTAAGGAATCCCTGGGTTTCTGACTGACATTTTGCATTTATAATGTTGTGTGGCTGAGTAATAAAGCATTAGGGAATACACTCTGCTATTCAAGGTATGACTTTCTCGTTACTTTGGTCCGATGAATGGTAATTATATACTGATAGTATATAGGTGGTAATACGTGGTCTGATTGGCAATTTTACAGTAAGACCTTAAACTCATTGTTTTTGCCTTCATTGATGCAGTTTTTTGTAGGATAATGGGCATGCAGGCCCTACAAACTTCTTCCTCGGACAGTTTGTTCTGTAAAGTGAAATTTAGTTTAAAAAAACGGAACCTTCGTAAGTGTCTGTTTCTGCGTAGCACTGATATCAGCAATTTATTCTTTCTCCAACACATGGAAGTTAACTACACCAAGTATATTCTTTTGCAATTCTGTCCAAGTCCTTCAGTTTCCAACCAAATCGTCTGTACATGAGGCGAGATCACCCATTCGTTCTCACTGAGCTTGCATTGGTTGCCTCTCCGGCACCATAATTTTGTAGGGACTCTAGCAACATCTTCACCTCGTCGATGAGCAAAGATGGTAGCTACATGCGTCTTCAACCTTGAACACACTAATTTGAAGCATCTAATTCTCTCACCTTATTGCATCAAACACATGGTTACATCTAAAAATGCACACACTTGATTTGCGAAAGTTGACATTCCCTAGTAATGGGTGTGCAGGAGGAAAATATTTAACGTTCACAATTATTATTTTTACCGAAGTAATGGCACAAGTTCAAGACAAAAAGGAGCAACAGAGACACCACTAGAAACAACACTTCAAGCTGCCCGTTTAAAGCTGACGTTAAAGGTGTGCTCGTCGGCGAGATGGAAGACACAGAGGTCTCCGACCTTGATCCCATGGTGGTTGGAGAAGTGGCCCCAACCCGCCTTCATGCGCACCTGGTCGCTCATCAGCGTGAGCTTCACGGGCCACGACCTCCCTCCAGGGTCCTTGAGTATCATCAGACGATTCGTCGTGATGCCGTTCGCGTTGCAGAACTTCTTCCCAATGTTCTACGAGGAAGCACCAAAAGATACATAAGTTTCGATGCATATCACCAAGACACCTGAACTAGAGAACATCATGACCAGATGTGTATTCTGTCCAACATATGTATTTCTCACCATATACTAATCATCCAAGAATTAGAAGTAACAAGAAATCAGATTGGTCAGTGACTTTTTTCAGAATTACGATAGATGGGGTAAAAAGAACTTGCCATGTAACTGTAGCGAATGTTGCAAGGCGTCGCCGCCTTCGCATAGAAAGGAAGACTGCCGGTGTAGTCGGACTCCTTCGCCTCTGTTACAATGCCTGAATCTGAGTGGGCATCTGCTTGAGATTTTTTCTCAGCGGTGGCATCTTGCTCATCATCATTGTC
This sequence comes from Poa pratensis, assembly GCA_947311845.1. NCBI lineage: Eukaryota > Viridiplantae > Streptophyta > Magnoliopsida > Poales > Poaceae > Poa > Poa pratensis. Next base: position 17,752,217 of record CAMZMU010000081.1, on the reverse strand, counting down.
TTCCATCGAAATTCTTTGAGATATGCACTGTTTCTTTGCCGGGATATCACCCTCAGCAGTAAGCTTTATCTCGCTGATCTTCCTGGTTTTATTAGCATTCGTACCACCTGCAAAACATGCAAAATAGACCCCATTCTGGAAGTTTTAATCACGAACTTTCACTCGCTAAATTTAACCGAGACACTCAAATTTGTTTGTATAGAATATCCAGGAAAAACATGACGAGTGATGTTTTATCGGGGTGCAGGATACGGAAATTTTCAGATACACGGGGTGAAATATTTGTACTTTTCTGTAAATGTGAGCAAAATATACTTTCAGGAATTCACAATGGGAATTGCTCTTTTAGCACATCTGCACTATATTGAGGCTTATACTAATTTATCCATAAACATTCACCGTAAGTTGGGGTGTAGTTGAGGGAAGTAATTTTGAAACTCCATAAACAGCTGTAAAGTCAAAGTGCCCGTATCCAAAACATTGAATCTTCAACATCAACACTTGAAAGTACTATGGGTGACTCATGAATGAACATCCCAGAAGAATTCAGAAAATCAAACATTAAAATGAAAATGCTTTAGGAGTTCAATTTTAATTCTTACGAGGTATAATTTTCTTATACAGTTTTTTTATTTCTATCATGTGTTTATTTTAAGGATCAAGTCAATCCTAACAATTCTCGAAAACGAGAAAGTGTTCCATGAATATATAAACTCACTTTGAAGAAGAAGAAGCGCCATACCATGGGTCTTGGGGGTAAGCTGCGATCCACAGGCAGTGCCGGACCGCGTCGGCGCCGTCTGCTCTAACGGGGCGGCGCCAGTGCTGGCATTGGCGGCGTCGTTACTGTGGTCCTTGATGCACCCGGACATGTCGAACACCTTCACGGTGAACAACATGTTCCCTTCGTACCTGAACACCAGGAAGTTCTCCTCCTCCAGCCCATTGGCCCTCACGAACTCCGCCCAGCCTCTGGCGAAGTAGACGTCGTCGTCGTCGTCTCGGACCACGTCGACGTGCCAGAACTTCTTCAACGGGCTCACTAGGGTGGCTCGCCGGAGCCCGGGCTCTGCCGCCAGGTGGCGCCGCATGAACTTGGACGGGATAGGCATCTTGTCCATGAACTCCGTGAAGAGCACCTTGAGGAACTGAGGCTTGCCACCGGGACCTTCCCTCGGTTGCTGCTGTTGGCAGCCATATTTGGCCGTGCTGACTGAGGAGGAGTGACTTCTTTTCAGAGCCCGGAGGATGAAGAAGAAGAATAGCAAGGGCCAAGGGGACAATTACTATAGGCGTTAATGGGGATTTTGTGCCAATATGTTTAGCATTGAACATGAATTAATCCTACTTTTCATGGAATGGCTTCATTTCTCTTTGGCGAATTGGAATCTTTAGCTGGAGCTTTCGGAGCGGCCGGTGCAATTAAAGAGCACCCGTTACTACATGTTTTTTTTGCTGATACTCCTACGTGAAGATCAGCGGACTCTTTGATTCACAGATTATTTTAATTGCTGACATACATGCCATCAATATGGTCTAAAACCTTTTTTTTTACGGGTGGTCTAAAACCTTTTACATCTTTTGTTGAGATGAAACCTTAAGAATTGGTATACATACTATCTCCGCATCAAAATATAAGATGAATCTTGCACTAAAACATGTCTAGGTGCATTTGAGCCCAACATGCACAAAGTTTTATATTTTGATGCGGAGGGAGTATCAGTTTGAGATACTGATTACAGTAATAAAATAAGACCACTTCTTCCATCGAAATAAGACCAAAAGGGAGCACAGAAGTAGATCCACAAATCGTTCATATATAAAATAGCTCGTTCTAAATTTATTTTATACTCCTAAACATCGAAATCTAGAGATGTCATGAGAAAATCGAAAAATACTATATTGTCTGTGAATTTTCTACACCCTAGGGCGCGCTTGGATTGCCGTTTCGTTTTCCCCTCCGTGAAATACGACAGGACGCGTAACATAAATTTACGGAAGTTCGAAGGTACGTAGAATATTTCCGTCCGATTCTGGCCCAATTACCCGCAATCCAAGCGGGACCAAAGGCCCCGATTGGAAGGCCTGTTGATTTCCCCCCTGGGTTTTTTATTTCTCCACCCGCCTCGTGCAGTAAAATATACGGACCTTGTGAGCTCCCTTTTTTTTGCCCCCTGTGAGCTCCCTTTTTTTTGCCCGACAGTTTACGGTCCCAATCCGGTGAACCAAGCGGGGCCTAATACACTATGATGCTACTCCTTAGAAGGTTCGAGAGGACAGGTCGTCGTCCTCGGTCATGTTGGACAGGTCGGCCATTTCGTCCAACGACAGCCGGAGACTCTTGTATCATTCGAGTTTGAGACACTATTATGCTACTCCTTAGAAGGGAGTTTGTTGTCTTTCTTTTGCGCTTGCTGTTTTAGTGTAGAGTTGTAATAAGCTGTTCAGGATGTACTCTTGTATCGTTCGGCCGTTTGGTTCGGTTCTGCAGGTTGTAATGGTGGTCTTGTGTAATTCCCTGGCCGGTTGATGGATTTGTTAATTCAAAGCAGGGCTCTACTCGAGCCTGGCGTTTAAAAACAGCCGGAGACCGAGCTTGTCCAGGACGCCGACAACATTGTTGTGGAAGGGTAGCTTGAACCTGGGCACGGCGCCGGCGCTGCGGAGCCGGAAGGCCCCCTTCTGCGTGGCCCTCTTGTCAAAGGGCCTCATTGTACCCTAGCTAGTGTAAACTGAGCGGGCACGACAGGTCGCTCCACATGCCTCACGCGACGCGCAGATCGTCGGAGCTGGATTGGTCACCCAGCGCGGGCAACAAACTCGTCGAGCTCTCCACGGGATTGCACGCTGAGGATCTTGCCCATGGTGGCGCCGATGACGCCAGCGACGTGTAGATGGACAGTGGTGACAAGACCAGGTTGCTGTTTGGGTGCTCGTCCGCCAGGCCGGCGGAAAGGCGCTCGCTGGAAGAGCTGCCCGGCAGACTACATCACAGCCCTGCCCGAACTCCATCACCGGACTCCTCGGTGGCCCTGCACTTGGGCGATTGGGGCGCGGCGCACCATAAGACCAGGGTGTGGGGCCACCCAGTAGCCTGGTCCAAAAAAAGAAGTGTCACCATGCGACAAGAGATGATACGTACTCCCTCCGTGCATAAATATAAGAAGTTTTAGCTATCTAACATGTTGTCTACATGCATACTAATATGAGTGCACATACACACTAAAATATGTCTACATCCATTTAGATATATGTGAATGTGAACAAATGGTAAAACATCTTATATTAAAAAACGGAGAGAGTACAATGTAGAATTTGCTAGTTTTTCAATACAGCTTCTGCAGTAGCAAATCTACTGCACCAAGAAGTTCAGATATTTAAAACGAGGACTCATAAAGGAAAATAATGGTCCAGTTGGTGACGACGCTTTGTTGGTGCAGTCAACAGCCATCTCTCAGGACGCCTGCTGCTGACCTCCTTTGCTCCTGCTTCTGCAACAACGAGGGATGTATTAGATATCAGCAGCATTACATGATTTAATTAGCCCGGCTACAAAATTTTGGATCAAAGGCGAGAGAGAAAATTAACAAGTGTTCCAAATACCTGAAAACTCGAATATTTCTAGGCCTTGCGAGCAGTTAAGAAAGACCTTGTCCTGTTCTTCGCCACAGTATTGGATCTCCATAGAGAGCAAATCGACACCGATTACATAACCATCAGAGCGGTGGCCAGTTGGTAAAAAAAAGTTTACCAGATTAGGGCAACGAGGATCAATAGTAGGATATGCAGGTACAAATTTCGGTAGACCCTTTGAAGAATAGGATGTGCCCTCCCAAAATTCTGCAAATTTCATCTCATAATCTTCGACCCAGTTTCCATCTCTCCAACTCCAAATCTTGACAGAATCTTCACACTGATGTGACTTCGTACCATAATCAATGAAATCAAAGAAAACGTGTTTTTCCCTAAAGATATGGACACATCTTAGTTCTCCATTGCAGATGCTAACACGACGATCTTCTCTGAAGTAACACCCGATCTTGCCATCCTGGAAGCATGCTGATGGAAGTGGGATAAACCCAAGAGTAGACTGCAGCTGGTCAATATCATAAGAAAGGATTCCACAACGCAAATCCACCCACCAAAAACTGTTATCATTGGCAAGCACTACATCGATGTCCCAATTCCAGGAAGTAAGATCGCCAGGGAGAGACACATGCCTACATATCCATTTACCTGTTAATGTAGAAAACGTGCATACGCATGGCCCCTCAGTTAACTTGCTCTTTTTATATCCAGACATCGTTTCAATTGTCCATGTCATGGTTTCCTTCAACACAGCCACTGTGTAATGACCACATTCATGATGCAGGAGGCCAATATTAAGCACATGAGGACCAGGAATCTCAGGAAGACGAGATATTTTTGGAGTTGGCACATCATTCTCAAGCAAAAAATACTTGTGACGGAAACGAGGATGGGTCCCAGAATAAACACTTGTATGCATCAGAATAGCATTGTAACAAGATGCCACTGCTTCAACACATATCCTCTCCACATCGCCATCAGATAAGCTGCTGCTGGGGGAGTCAGGCAGTGCATCATCCGTCTTAACAAACAGTCGAGAAAAACCAGGTGGCGATTGAGTGCATAATGAGATTTTGAAATTTTCGTCGCCACTTGTTTCTGCATCTATCCATATTTTGTTACCAGCTTTGATCGATGATGTTTCTTGATACGCAACACAGTCAAGAAAGAACTTTGCTCTATTTTTCTGTAATAGAGTCAACGAAAGATGAAAGTTAGAGCAGTTGGGCACAAAGATTATAGAAGGAAAATTCGAAAAAATATATCAATGAATCACATTAGTACTTTGACATATCTCTAACTGCAAAAGACAAGTTTTAGACACTTGGGACCTTGAAACATAGTCTGTCCAGAGAAAGCAATTTTTTGAGAACTCAAATATCCAGTGTCGTAGAGCACCTATGGAGTATACAAAAACTTCAAACAAAGTTCCACGTTAAAACCCGCTTGGAAATTACAAGAAGTAGTAGTACTGTAACTTTTAGAATGTTTCCATACTACCCCTATTTAAAATGCTTTGGAAGAGGATAAATCAGTTTAGACTTTTAGTGTGTTGTTTAATAGGGGTAATGATATAATTTTCGGCATTTATTTTGCTTATAACCTATCTTAGGAAATCAACTGTTGTTACATGCAGAATTTCCAAACAATGCTTCTAGAGCAATATTTTTTTTGTTACACAGCCATCATAACCTAGAGTAGTGTCTGATATTTTGTACATCAACCTCACACCGGCAATTTGGCCAATAGGACGCACAAATACTAACAAGAATCCAGATAGAGAAAATAGAAAAAACACAAAATGCATTCTGCTATTAGTATCAAGTTGGGACCACTAATCCTATGCATATGGAAAGAATCAAGCACAAATGTGACATCATCCTAGCAACGAAGAATAGGAAGTACCTCCAGCATAAGAGAAGGATGTGCATGTGTATCCATAGCACAGTGAAGGATCGTCAACTACAAAAAGTGGAATGTGAGACAGATTAGAAATGTGATCCAAATGTGAAATGAGGAAAAAAAACTAATAAAATCATCAGCCTCTTCAAATCACACAAACAACCAAATAGAATAAAATTATAACGTTTGCATGCATTTAGTCAAGCATGAAGCATACACTTATTTGAAAACCCAGTCGGATACCATATATGTGCCATCTAATACTAGGAGAAAACGTTTTCAGATCTCCGACCAAGGTAGGGGAACAGTAGCAGCGCTTTGGGCGTAATAAGGTTGATGGTACCAAAGGCAGATTAACCAGCTATTCGAACCACACAAGGTCCACTTGCTACTACTTCATGTATAGAGTTGGCAAACAGCGGAAGCGCGCAGAGGGGGTGATCAAACACCCCACCCAGATCTATATTTACTAACAGCGGAGCAGCAGGAAATCCTTTCAGCCTTTTCGATGCACGTAAGATTTTACCTTTTGCTCATTGACAGGTAGTTATCGATGAATAAACAGATCGATCTATTCCACGGACAGACAGTTAGGTTATCGATTTGGAGAAAAATCAGTCAGAGATCAATTTCAATACTCACCTGCAACGCCTGCCAACGAAGAAGAATCCTGAAGCCGCCGCGCCGTAATTGGCTGAGCGCGATGAAAGGAACGCCCCGGCGTCCGCCGCCGCAGAGAAAGAGGGAGGCTAGAGAGAGAAGCCACGGCAAGCCCACGGCCCACCGGGTCGATATTGTTCTTTTTTTTTTTGCGTGTAATTTCTGGAGCTTTTTATTCATGGATGTTTCCGGTACAATCAGCACGCAGACTGTTTACAAGAAAATATGGGCTCTCGTACCAAACATTTGCATAGCGGGTTTTAGCATCTAAGTTACCAGAGAGCTCCTCCTAGAAACCTAGCCGCCGCCAGCATATATCGGTTCCCTCTCCTCTGGCTGGCCTTGTCGGTGTCATGAGGGATGGATAACCCGATCTATAAGTGGAGTTCTTAAAAATAGTGTTTTCAATAGTTAGGGTTAGGGTTTTGATACCCGTCTTCTTCATCAATGGAGATGACATCGTCTACAATAAGTAATCTTCGACTCTTCGTTCGATGACGAGATCTTCTTCTCGGCGTCAATGGTGGTGTTGTAAGATTAAATTTATCTAATTTTGCACCTTCAGATCTTGCTTCCTGATTTTGGATTTTCCTCATGGTTGTCGCGAGGAGGATTGTCCTTACAATATTTGTTCCAACTGCTACGTTCTCGACAACAGTGATTCGTACACTTGGCTCCCAGCGACGTCCCTAAAATATTAGTGTTGATACTCTTGCCGATGTTGCCAATGTTGGTTTTAGAAGTATCCTCAGTTTTTCAATACAAAGCTACTATAAAAAAAAATACAATTTGTATCTCTAAAATGCCACTATCTTTCCTCAAGAAAAACTGATAAGATTTTTATCTCGTACAATGATGTTTATTAATATGAATATCACATGCAACTATAGAGAAAGAGACACCCCATACAACATGTTTAATTAGCACGGAACACTAGAGGATTTCCACATAATTAATCGTGCTATTTAATATTTGTCTTTCTTTTCTTGGTATCTAGGAAGTGAGATAGTGGCCTTGTATCTAGAGTATCCAATTTTCGGACAGCTTCCTCGCACCGCGAAGCCCATTTTCTCTGTCTACCGAGAAACTCGACATGTTTCTTGAGGGCTTCCCGAGCTCCCCGCAATGAAAAAACGGAGGTCTAGCCCTATGTTTCCATCTATTTATGGTTGGAATGCGAGAAAAACGATTTAGAAGTAAAAGAAGAAAATAAATCGCCCAGACCAAGCTCCTCTCGCTAAGGTGTCCGCTGCCGCCGGTGCTTTTTCTCCGCCGGCCACGAATCCTGCCCCACCGCTCCAGAGCCACCTCCACACCCGCCCTATGTAGCCTCTGCCGCCATCCTCTCCACCCTCCGCCGCCCTAATCTCCACCCCACACCCTCCTCTTTGACTGCGAGGACGTCAAGCTCGACCGGAACCCACTGACGAGCCAAGTTCAGCCGGAACCCCATCGACAACCTAAAGCTCGGCCTCAACATCATCACAAGCTAGTCCGACCTCCCCAATGACATAGACCTCGCAGCCGCAGGTAACACCCGATCCCACTCCGACTGGACAACATGTTCAGAAATCTGGCGAAGCATATGCAGGCTTGGGCTGATAGCAAAGTGGGGTGTGTGAAGATGAGAATTGCGATCGGCAATATGATCATCCACCGGTTGGATGTTGCTCAGGAGAGTAGAGCCCTAACACCTGAGGAGCGTTGGCTTCGCAATACCTTGAAATTGACTATGCTTGACCTATCCTCTTTTGAACGAACAATGGCACGGCAACGGTCGAGGGTACGATGGATTCAAGAAGGAGACGCCAACACCAAACTCTTCCATGCAATTGCAAATGGAAGGAGGACTAAAAACTTCATCTCAGCGGTGCGGCAGGGTGAGGAGATCATCACGGACCAGAGCAGAAAGGAGGAGGTGTTCTTCGAGTTGTACAACGACCTGTTGGGAGCAATTAAAAACAGAGAACATTCTCTGAACCTGGAGACGCTGGGGATGCCAACGCATGATCTTGAGGAGCTTGAAAACATCTTCACCGAGGAGGAAGTCCTTGCGGTTCTTAAGGAATTGCAGCCGGATCGTGCCCAGGCCCTGACGGTTTTATTGGGGCGTTCTATCACAGAGCTTGGCCACTGATTAAGCACGAGTTGATGGCTGCGGTGTGCAAGCTTTATGTGGGTGATGGACGCAATTTTGGGCGGCTGAACAGAGCGCTAATTACGTTGATACCCAAGAAACCGGATGCAGAAACAGTTGGGGACTACAGGCCCATTAGCCTAGTCCATAGTTTCACCAAGTTGTTCTCGAAACTCTTGGCAAACAGACTTCGACCGCAGATGGACAAGCTAGTGAGCTGTAACCAATCTGCGTTCATCAGAGGGAGAAACGTCCACGACAACTTCATACTAGTGAGATAGTTAGCTCGCAAAATCAACAAGAGAAGGGAGACATGGGTGCTATGTAAACTAGACATCTCTCGAGCCTTCGACTCTCTCTCTTGGCCTTCCTCTTCGAGATACTGCAGCGTTTGGGGTTCCCGGAGATAGTCCTGAGATGGATTGCGATATCTTTGCGCACGGCGAGTACACGGATCCTGGTTAATGGAAAGCCAGGAAGGAGAATTCACCATGCTCGAGGCTTGAGGCAGGGAGATCCCCTGTCTCCACAACTCTTCGTCATTGCAATGGAAGTGTTCACGCTGGTGATCCTGAGAGCAGAGGAGGAAGGACTGCTAGCCCCAATTGGAAATTGTTCGCCGGTTCAGCGCCTGTCAATCTTTGCGGATGACGTTGTTCTTTTTGTCAAGCCCAATGTGGAGGACCTAGTCACGATCAGGCATTTGTTGAATCTATTTGGAGAAGCATCTGGTCTGAAGATCAACTATCTTAATTCCACGGCTACCATCATCAGAGGCAACCGGTTGATAGTTGACAGAGTTGCGGAGGTGTTGGGGTGCACAATTGCTGAATTCCCGATCAAGTATTTGGGAATGCAGCTAGCGCTTAGACCCCTAACCAAAGCGGAGTGGCAACCCATGCTTGACACTGCATCGCACCTCATGCCAGCATGGATGAAAGGGTTGATTGCGAGAGAAGGTGAAAGGATCTAGTAGGTTGACTAGAGGGGGGGGGGGGGGTGAATAGGCAACTACAAATTTTCTTTTTCTTTTGATACAAATTTGGGAATTGCTCAAATATAAGTTCACTAGATATGCAACTAGGTGAACAATCCTATATGATGAGCAATAAGCAAGCTAGCAAGATATTCTACACAAGATAAGCTAGCAATACAAGTAAAGGAAGGTTAAGAGATAACCACACGGTGACGCGGAGATGTTTTACCGAAGTTCACTTCCCAATGGAAGCTACGTCTCCGTTGGAGCGGTGCGGAGTCACAAAGTGAACTCCGAATAGCCTTGATATGGCACACCGTATCTCCCTCGTGTTATCCTCCGATGAGGAGTTCCACGAGCCACTATATGATGCCCTCGAGGTCGGCAACAAACCTTTACAAGGATGAGGCACACTCCACAACCGAATTGGAGGCTCTCACCAAATTCCCGCGGCTCCCAAAGCCACAAGAATCACAAGGCCGGGGCACGACTCCACAACTTAATTGGAGGCTCCCGGCTAGTCCCTGCGGCTCCCAAAGCCACAAGAACGACCAACGACAATCCAAAGTATCAACGAACTTACAAGCTTCAAGCCCTCTCAAGAACGGAGGGGAAAATCAAATCGCTTGGGTGAAAGTGTAGATCTAGGCCATCTCTCCCAAGTCCTAGAAGGACAAGGTGTTTGAGTGGGTAGGGAGAGAGATCTAGGGAGTTGAAGCTTTCAACAATGGTGGGGGAATTAGTTCTGGTCGTGGTACCCTCTCCAAGGTAGGAGAAGGCCTTTATATACTGCTCCCAGAATCTAGCCGTTGCAGACAGGTAAATCGGATAATCCGATCCAAGTCAACATCGGATTATCCGATGGAATCGGATAATCCGAGCAGACCACAATCGGATAATCCGAAGAACCTCAGTGTGCGGTTGCTTGTAGTCCTTAGCAGATTTCTTGCAAATCCTGACCATCGGATAATCCGATAGTTCCCAACTCGGATAATCCGAATATCTTCAGTGTGAAGTTTCTTCTAGTCCTTAGCAGATTTCGAGCAAATCCTGGTCATCGGATAATCCGATACTTCCCAACTCGGATAATCCGAATATCTTCAGTGTGAAGTTTCTTCTAGTCCTTAGCAGAATTTCAGCAGACTTTGCAAATCGGATAATCCGAAACTTCCAACATCGGATAATCCGATTTTCTTCAGCAACAATACTGGCTCTTTTCAACTCCCTTTTTGGATTTGATGCAAAGATATTTTACACACTTAAAACCTGCATCACTTGATTCACATGTTAAATCATCACTAGTGTTGTTGCCTAACACACAAAACTCAAGGGATTAAGAAATGTCCTTTCAATCTCCCCCTTTTTGGTGTTAGATGACAACACTAGGATTTGCAAGGAAAGCATAATTATATTATCTAGATTCCCGAGCTTAAGACATGAGAAGCTCCCCCTGAATGTGTGCATATAATTAAATTGCATTTGAATACAAATGCAACACATATAGGAAGAGGGCACCTCCAAATAGTAAGGAAACTAGATAGGAAATTTCATGGGAGACATATCAAAATAGAGAACTATACCTTGTGCACAATAGAGTTGAAATAAACCATAGCACAAGAATACACCGCATAACCATATTAGAAATCCATATGTCTCATAACTTAAGCACAAAGGTTCACACACATAAGTTCCACATGAAAACACAACACGAATAAGTTCGACATAAATGGACACAAGCGCAACAAGAATGGTAAAAGCATATGCTTGTGCCCGAAACCCATGCAAATCCCACACGGAGACCTAATAGAACTACTTCTCCCCCTTTGGCATCGAAACGCCAAAAAGGGAAAAGAGCGATGCTACGGCCCAAGTAGATCACTCCGACTCAGAGGCATCATCATCATCATCATCATCATCACAACACGTCACCGCCATCAGCACCATCATCATCATTTTCCTCAGACTCAGCATCATCCTCTTCTGAAGACTCATAAGTACGGGCACGAGTGTAGGATGGCCGGGAAGGGCCAGCAGAAGCTGTCTCTAGAAGATGAGACTCAAGCTGAGTCCATGGAAACTGAGAGCCCTTGTTCCACTGATCATAAGAGAGAGGAGCAGACTCTGGGGGGTCATCTGTGAGGCGAGGAAGGTGCTTGAGAATGTTCTCCTGCCTAAGATAAGTGTCATACTGTCCCCTCCGGATGTCCGCATTCATGCACAGGATGTTCCGCTGGAACCAGTTCAGTTTCTTGGCGGATCAAAGGAAGGAACCGGAGACGGACGGGTGGCGCCACGACGAGCATCACCCATGAAGGAACCTCGGGCAGGAGCTGCAACAGCAGAAGATGGAATAACCTCTTTCCTCTTCTGATAAACCCTCTTGTACGAATGGGGCTCCATATCATACCGGCTGAAGTTGTGGTTCTTCAAGTGTCCTTGATGAGCATCATGATGTAAGGAGCATAAGGAATAGTGAGCCCACTGACCATAGAGTCAAACAACTCACGAAAGATGAAATGCATCACATCCACTTTAAACTCAGCTTCAGGGTCTTCATTCTCAACAATCTTTTTAGCAAGGCAAAGCAGATTTGCAAGAGGAGCAACTATATTGTCATTGTTACCTCCACTGGGAGCAATAGTTGAGCGGAAGATGATCACAAGCTGGTCATAGAGGGGCAGGAGGCCCTGTTTTTGGCCAATAATTCCATTAGCCCCATACATGTCCTTCAATATATTTTTATTTGTCTTCTCAACAGTGTGCATACGGTAACCACTAGGAGGAAGGTTGCTGCGGTAGGATGAATAGCCAAGAAGAGTAGACAACCGAGCAAAGGAGGATGTACACTGAGTGCGACCCGTCATCCATTTCATGGTCTTTTTATGGTCAGTCTCTCACCAAGGTGGAGAAAAACTGCAGAATCATTGGCACATGGTAGGGACATTGCTTTTCAATGAGAGAAACCATGCCCATCTGTTCAATCACATCTGCAGCTTGAGCATAACTGGCCTTGGCCTTGATATCTCGCATTCTGTAGGGCTGCATCGGGCGAATAGGGTGGAGATAATGCTTATAGATGTCATTGTATATATATATCTGCTCCATGCACCAGAAGTTGGGATCTTCAATATCTTCATCTCTTGGCACATTCATATACCAGTTGGACTGACGGACTTGGGCATAGTCAACGGGGTTCATGGTCAAGTAGTTGGGGCGAGTTTCCTTGCCCTTCTTCGAAGGTTTATGGCAACTTGCTTCTTCTTGGATGGCAGTTTGTCTTTTCTAGCATGCTTCTTCGGAGGACTACCCGAACCACGACTACCGGAACCACCTGTGAGATAGAGCAATAGATGGATAGCATAGATGAGTACACACAAGTCACAGAGCAAGGAATGGTACAATGTACACTAGGAGAGCATCCCTAAGTTGAGTCTACTAAGTCCTGGACAAATCAAAATGTGGCTGAAAAATACCACTGAGCAATTTCGGATAATCCGATTAAGTATGAATCGGATAATCCGACTGGTCGGAATATCCGGTTCAGACTGAATCGGAATATCCGATCTGAATCTGGCAGCAACAAATTGATTCAAGTCCTAGGTCTAGCAGTAGATCGACAATAAGGGGGGCTAGCCTAGTGTTCTAAGTACCAAGGGAACCACTACCACCAGCCAAAACAACTTCTTACAAAGATCTAGGTGAGGAACACCTAGGAGATGAGAGAGAAGAAGTTACCCTCGTCCATTGAGGAAAAAGCTTGGGTGAATGGGTTCCCGGGGAGGAGGAGCACCAATCCGGCCAAATGCCGGAGTTGGGGACGGCCGGAGATGCCGGGGAGGCGCGGGGAGAGCAGGCGGCGGCGCTGGAGGAGAGAGAGGGTCGGGGGTGGAAGAAACGCTCGACTGAGCCCTTCACCCCGACCCCTGCTCTATTTAGGCGACGAACCGCCAAATCGGATAATCCGATAGTCGGATAATCCGAGCAAGTCTGATCGGATAATCCGATTGTCAGGATTTCGTTAGAAATTCTGGCCTGCTAAACCCTTTCTCCTCAGTTTCAAAATAAGACTTGTGTGCATAAGATGGAGTGTTTTTAGGAAAGATAGGCTTGGGATAAGATTGCCAAACTGACATTGGTACTCCACACTCAAACTTGCAAAAATCGAACAAGGAAATGCCAAGATGAGTGGGTTTCCCATAAAACCAACAATAGGACCAAAATTCCAAATGATTTTCAATTAAGACCGAAAAGAACCAACTCTTCATAAAGAAGAGGGCGGTGGCCAAGGCCACCATGTATGAGTTTGTGGTGTGACACCGCGAAGATGTATCTCGGGTTCACGGCCACTACTCGTCATTTAAGCTCACAATTCATGAAATGAAAATATAGAGACAAAATGAGTTCTTACTATCGGCATAATGGGGGGAGGGATAGTCCAATGGATTAGGACCGCACTCCCCCTATGTCCATGCCTACATCCAAACCAAATGAATATCGTCTAATATGGGTAGGTATGCAAGAAGTCCACTAAATCCAATTGCTTATGTCCACCACATTAAGTTCTCCTCTCAACTCCTTGAATCTTGCTTCACCAAGAGGCTTTGTGAACATATCGGCGAGTTGAAGCTTGGTGTTGACATACTTGATTGCAATATCACCCTTCTCAACATGATCTCGAATAAAATGATACCGGATCTCAATATGCTTGGTCTTCCCATGAAGAACCGGATTGTGAGCAATTTTGATGGCACTTTCATTATCACATAAAAGAGGCACTTTGTCACAAATGACACCATAATCCTTTAAAGTTTGCCTCATCCATAATAGTTGTGCACAACAACTTCCGGCGGCAATGTATTCGGCTTCGGTGGAGGACGAGGCCACACAATTTTGCTTCTTAGAAGACCAACTCACAAGGGACCTACCAAGGAATTGGCAAGTACCCGAAGTTGATTTTCTATCCATTTTGCAACCCGCCCAATCCGCATCCGAATAACCTACAAGATCAAAGCTTGTGCCTTGGGGATACCAAAGACCAAAGTTAGGAGTATCCATCAAGTATCTTAGAATCCTTTTAACCGCGGTTTCATGACTTTCCCTAGGACTTGATTGGAATCTTGCACACATACCCACACTAAACATAATATCCGGTCTAGATGCACAAAGGTAAAGCAAAGATCCAATCATAGAACGATAAAGCTTTTGATCAACTTCCTTACCATCCGGATCTAAGTGAAGATCCGCCTTGGAGTCCATGGGAAACTTATAAGGCTTGGCATTGTTCATGTCAAATTTCTTGAGCATGTCCTTAATATACTTGGCTTGACATAAGAATGTTCCTTCTCGAAATTGGTGGATTTCAAAGCCAAGAAAATAATTCAACTTTCCCATCATGGACATCTCAAATTCCTTGGTCATTAGCTTGCCAAATTGATCACTAAATTCACGGTTAGTGGAACCAAAGATAATATCATCAACATATATTTGGCATACGAAAAAATCTCCATTTACCCTTTTTGTAAAAAGAGTGGGATCTATTACCCCAATTTCAAAGCCACGGTCTACTAAGAACTCCTTGAGATGATCATACCAAGCACGTGGAGCTTGCTTGAGCCCATAAAGAGCCTTATGTAGTAAGTAGACGTGGTTAGGAAATTTAGGGTCTTCGAAACCCGGAGGTTGTTTAACATACACCAACTCATTTAGTGGACCATTTAAGAAAGCACTTTTAACATCCATTTGATATAAGACAATATTATGAGTAGATGCATAAGCAATTAGTAAGCGAATGGATTCAAGTCTAGCAACGGGGGCATAGGTTTCACCGTAGTCGACTCCTTCGATTTGGGTGTAGCCTTGTGCAACCAATCTTGCTTTGTTGCGGATGACTTGACCATGAGAGTCTTGCTTGTTCTTAAATATCCACTTGGTTCCAATGACATTATGGCATGTGTCTTTGGGT
This sequence comes from Poa pratensis, assembly GCA_947311845.1. Lineage (NCBI taxonomy): Eukaryota > Viridiplantae > Streptophyta > Magnoliopsida > Poales > Poaceae > Poa > Poa pratensis. The sequence continues at coordinate 17,736,992 of CAMZMU010000081.1, read as the reverse complement.
TTTTCAACTAATGACCATACTTTGTTGCGCTCGAAGTTGTTCAACTCTTCATGCATAGCCGCAACCCAATCCATATCTTCAAGAGCATCATATACCTTGAGAGGTTCTAAGCTAGACAAACAAGAGACATGACCACAAAAGTTAGATAATTGTTTGCGTGTGGACACACCCCTACGAATACTCCCAAGGATATTTTCTTTGAAGTGGGAAAGATGATCCAATTTTGATGCACGCCGGATGACCCGGCGTTCCATGGCTTGACCAATTGTTTCACCAACACAAATCTTCATCATTGCCTTCATCTTGCTCATGGTCAACCCGAAGTGGAGTTCTTGGGTTGTGGGTTCATTATGTTCTTGTTCACCACTAGAGTTGGGTGGGTCTTGACCATCTTCTTGATCATTTGAATGAATATCATGTTCTTGTTCTTGGATAGTTTCTTGATCAACTATTGAGGTGGATGGCTCAACTTGAGTAGAACTTGTTCCTTCTTCTTGAGTATCATCAATAGGTCCTTCAATAGGAATAGTTCTCCAATCCCCATAGTTCTTATGGCTTGAGATGGAGCATCATCACCTACATCATCATGATCAATATGCTCCGCTTGGGAGCCATTATCCTCGACAAACTCCACGTTCATAGATTCTTCAACACACCCGGTGGATATGTTGTAGACCCTATAAGCATGAGACTTTGCGGCATATCCAACAAGTATACCATCAAAAGATCTAGATTCAAATTTAGCAATTTTGCAACCTTTAATGTAAACATGGCATTTGCAACCAAAGACTCGAAAGTAAGATACATTTGGCTTTTTACCGGTGAGGAGTTCATATGGTGTCTTTTCCATGAGAGGACGGAAGAAGAGCCGGTTTGAGTAGTGACAAGCGGTGTTGATGGCTTCGGCCCAAAAGTTGTATGGGGAATGAAATTCGGCCATCATAGTTCTTGCCATATCAATAAGAGTGCGGTTCTTCCTTTCGGCGACACCATTTTGTTGGGGAGTATATGCAGCGGAATATTGGTGTTGAATGCCCTCCCCACTTAGGAAATCATCCATAGTGTAATTCTTGAACTCCGTACCATTGTCACTTCTAATTGCCAAAATCTTGGAGTCATATTGGCGTTGAACTAGGGTTGCAAAGTCAATGAATATCTTTTGAGTTTCACTCTTCTTCTTGATGTAGAAAGTCCAACAATATCTTGAATAATCATCCACAATCACCAAACAATATTTCTTGCCACCAAGACTATCATATGTGGGAGGCCCAAAGAGATCCATATGAAGGAGCTCCAAAGGCCTCTTAGTGGAGATAATGGTCTTCTTGGGGTGATTCTTTTCATGCATCTTTCCGGCTATGCAAGCACTACAAGGACGATCTTTGGAAAAATTAACATCGGTTAGTCCTACCACGTGTCCACCCTTTACAAGAGTTTGTAAATTTCTCATACCGACATGGCCTAGCCGGCGATGCCAAAGCCAACCCTTGTCGGATTTAGCCATTAGACACGTGGCAATTTGAGTGGTCTCTTTCGAGAAATCGACCACATACAAACCGTTCTCACGAAATCCAACAAAGGCTACTTTAAGAGATTTTGTGAAAAGGATGGTCACGTGGTATTTATTAAAGATAACGGTGTAACCGGCATCGCATAATTGACCAACGGAAAGTAGATTATATGAAAGGGATTCAACAAGGAGGACCTTCTCAATTGATAACTCCGGTGTGATCACCACCTTGCCATATCCCAATACCTTAAGTCTTGTATTGTTCCCAATGGTGACATGAGAGAATGAGAGTAATTGTTTCAATAAGCCCTTTACTACTTCTTTGCTTCCGGTCATGTGAGATGAACACCCACTATCAATGAGCCATGAAGATCCACCGGAAGAAAAGCCCTACAATAAATCAAGTCTTTGATTTAGGTACCCATTTTGGAATGGGTCCTCTTTTGTTAGTCACAAGGGTCTTTGGAACCCAAATAGCATAGTGATAATCATCTCCATATGAGGTACCAACATATTTAGCAAAAACATAACCATTTCTAGATTTCATAAGCACATATGAGGGGTTATATTTTCCGGCAAAGTCATTGTGAGTGGCATTGCCCCTTGTGGCTTTACCACCCACAATGGGTTCAACATTCTTCTTGCCCAACTCCCCCTCCTTCACAAAAATAATATCTTTTGAAGGGGAGGTAGGCATCTTCTTCTTGTTTGCCTTCTTGGACTTGGGAGCAAACCCAAGCCCTTCCTTGCTAACCACTCCCTTTTGATTGGTCAAAAGATCATTGAGGTTCTTTTCCCCTTGGATACAAGTGGCTAGACCCTTTTCAAGTTGGGCCTTCAACCTAGTGTTCTCCTCCATGAGAGATGCTTTAAGACATAAAGGGTTAGTAGCACAAGCATTGGCATCTTTATCATTATGAGGAGTGGTGAAGCTAGCATATATAAATTGAGCTTGTAATTTAGCATATGACCCCTTGAGCTTGGTGAGCTCACTTGAGGTCACCTTGTGGGTTTCCCTAAGTTGCTCAAAATTCTCAAGGAGTTTGTTATGACTCTCTACAAGCTCATCATTTTTAATTTTTAGATCACTAGCAACTTGAATAGAGGTTTCACGGGTTTCTTTTGCCTTGGATAAATCCTTGGCTTGGGTCTCCTCAAGTTGCTCCCGGAACACTTGTTCCTCAACAAGTTGCTCTTCTAGCTCACCAATTTTATCGGCATGATCACGTGCATGCCCCTCAAGCTCATAAATCCTATTCTCCTTCTCCTCAAGGAGGTGTTTGGCTTCTCCATATTGGTACATGAGAGCCTCAACCATTTTCTTGGTTGGACCTTGGAGCTTGTTTATAAAGAGGGTAATTGTATCCTCTTTCTCCTCATTTTTCCCTACATCCTCAACACAATCCAAGAGAGATGGTTTAGAGGAGATAGTAATTTTAGGTGGGGAATTCACCTTGGTTTCCTTGGCCATGAGGCACATAGGCTTGGGATCTTGTTGTCATTTGGAGCGGTGAAAAGGGGTGCCAATGAAGGAGGAAGGTTGCCCATTGCAAGAGCCGCCATCCCCACTTCCTCACTTGTATCATCATCCTCCTCTTCGCCACCGGACTCATACTCTTCTTCATGTGTTGCGGTGACAAGAGCCTTTTGAGGTTCTCTCTTGATGAGGTACTTGATGGGCTTGGTGAAGAACTTCTTCTTCTTTAAGATGAGTTGGCCTCCAAAATCTTCTCTTCTCTCATAGGGGCAATCCTTCACAAGGTGATTCTCCTTTCCACAATTAAAGCACATTCTTTTCATTTGTGGGGAGAAGTTGCTTCTAGGGGAGAAGTTGCTCTTGATATTCTTTTTGTTCCAATACTTGGTGGCGGCAAGAGCAAGCACCTCATTGAGTTCACCCACAAAATCTTCTTCATGATGACCACTTGTGCTTTCTTCATATCTTGGATGTTCTTCCACATGAGCCTTCAAGGCAAGGTTCTTTGTGCCACGAATTTGGTTGATGGAAGACTTGGAAGTGGCCTTCAAGGTATCATAAGTGACGAATTGTGCCAATATGTCATTGGGAGACATTGTTTTGTAGTCCGCTCTCGTATGGAGATTCATCACCATATTTTCATTGTATGGAACAATGGTCTTGAGGAACTTGGCTTTGACCCATTCATCATCCATATCTTTCTTTCCATTTTCCCTACATGCCACAACAAGCTTGGTGAGTCTTCGGAAGAGATCCGATGGTGTCTCTTCTTCTAGCATGATGAAGTTGTCCACTTGATGTTGAAGGATGGCGTCGTTGGAGCGTTGAAGGCCCTCATTTCCTTCATATACCGATGCGAGAAAATCCCAAGCCTCCTTGGTGGTTTTGAGATTCCGCACTTGATCTTCATCATGGGCGGTCATGGCACTCTCAAGGATGTACTTGGCATTGGCATCAAGTTGTTCATCAATCTCTTCTTGCCTTGTCAAGTTGGAGGGATCAACCGGAGTATAACCATTTAGAACCACCCTCCAAAGATGCACCGATGAGCTGCGAAAATAAGACTCCATAGATTTCTTCCAAGTGAAATAACGAGTATTATCAAGCTTAGGAGGTGGCCTACTTAGGTTGGTTATATGAGGTTGAGTGAGTGGAACTTGAGTGAGATATGAAGTAGGTGGAGCAAAGTTATGAGGAGGCTTCTCACCAGTTTTAGGTTGATCTTTGTTATCCTTAACAACCAAGGCCTCAACGTTAGAAACACCGTTGATGAGGAGGCATTTTGATTATTAATGACCCGAGTAAACACCTCGTCCACCATTTTGCCTTTCATGAACCCAAAGAGTTCAATCATGGCTTTCATGGTGACCGGGGCATTATCATCGGGAGGGGTTATCCCCGCTTCACTTAGTTCTTTCTCAAGTTGTTCTTATCATTTTTCTCTTGTTGTTCCTTAGCAAGTTTTAACTCCTCGTCGCTAGTCATCCTCCTCTTTAGGCTGTTAAGCCCTTAATAAAGAGACCTTGCTCTGATACCAATTGAAAGGATCGAGTAGGTTGACTAGAGGGGGGGGGGGTGAATAGGCAACTACAAATTTTCTTTTTCTTTTGATACAAATTTGGGAATTGCTCAAATATAAGTTCACTAGATATGCAACTAGGTGAACAATCCTATATGATGAGCAATAAACAAGCTAGCAAGATATTCTACACAATAAGCTAGCAATACAAGTAAAGGAAGGTTAAGAGATAACCACACGGTGACGCGGAGATGTTCTACCGAAGTTCACTTCCCAATGGAAGCTACGTCTCCGTTGGAGCGGTGCGGAGTCACAAAGTGAACTCCGAATAGCCTTGATATGGCACACCGTATCTCCCTCGTGTTATCCTCCGATGAGGAGTTCCACGAGCCACTATATGATGCCCTCGAGGTCGGCAACAAACCTTTACAAGGATGAGGCACACTCCACAACCGAATTGGAGGCTCTCACCAAATTCCCGCGGCTCCCAAAGCCACAAGAATCACAAGGCCGGGGCACGACTCCACAACTTAATTGGAGGCTCCCGGCTAGTCCCCGCGGCTCCCAAAGCCACAAGAACGACCAACGACAATCCAAAGTATCAACGAACTTACAAGCTTCAAGCCCTCTCAAGAACGGAGGGGAAAATCAAATCGCTTGGGTGGAAGTGTAGATCTAGGCCATCTCTCCCAAGTCCTAGAAGGACAAGGTGTTTGAGTGGGTAGGGAGAGAGATCTAGGGAGTTGAAGCTTTCAACAATGGTGGGGATTTAGTTCTGGTCGTGGTACCCTCTCCAAGGTAGGAGAAGGCCTTTATATACTGCTCCCAGATCTAGCCGTTGCAGACAGGTAAATCGGATAATCCGATCCAAGTCAACATCGGATTATCCGATGGAATCGGATAATCCGAGCAGACCACAATCGGATAATCCGAAGAACCTCAGTGTGCGGTTGCTTGTAGTCCTTAGCAGATTTCTTGCAAATCCTGACATCGGATAATCCGATACTTCCCAACTCGGATAATCCGAATATCTTCAGTGTGAAGTTTCTTCTAGTCCTTAGCAGATTTCGAGCAAATCCTGGTCATCGGATAATCCGATACTTCCCAACTCGGATAATCCGAATATCTTCAGTGTGAAGTTTCTTCTAGTCCTTAGCAGAATTTCAGCAGACTTTGCAAATCGGATAATCCGAAACTTCCAACATCGGATAATCCGATTTTCTTCAGCAACAATACTGGCTCTTTTCAACTCCCTTTTTGGATTTGATGCAAAGATGTTTAGATGTTTTACACACTTAAAACCTGCATCACTTGATTCACATGTTAAATCATCACTAGTGTTGTTGCCTAACACACAAAACTCAAGGGATTAAGAAATGTCCTTTCAGAAGTAGTCTGGTGCTGATCAAATCGGTCCTTTCAGCTCGGCCTATTGATGTCTACGTGTGCTTCTATTCTTGTAGACATTGTTGGGCCTCCAAGAGCAGTGGTTTGTAGAACAGCAGCAAGTTTCCCTTAAGTGAATCACCCAAGGTTTATCGAACTCATGGAGGTAGAGCTCAAAGATATCCCTCTCAAGCAACCCTGCAATTAAGATACAAGAAGTCTCTTGTGTCCCCAACACACCCAATACACTTGTCAGATGTATAGGTGCACTAGTTCGGCGAAGAGATAGTGAAATACAAGTGATAGGATGATTATAAGTAGTAACTGCAATCTGAAATAAAGATGGCAGCAAGCAAACATGTAGCAGAACTTGTTGTAAACGGTGTTTCAATGCTTAGAAACAAGGCCTAGGGATCATACTTTCACTAGTGGACACTCTCAACAATGATCTCATAACTGAATAAATAAAAGCTACTCTTAAACACTCTCTTGTTGGATAACAAACACCATTCATTGTGTAGGGCTACAAAAGCACACCTCAAGCCGGAGCAAACAAGCGCCACAACGTCATAAAGGAATCACACACGGTGCACACACTGTCACCTTTACACCGTGGAGAGTACCGGAGTTCATATTAAAGTAACCTATAGAGTGCATAATAGATAAAGAGTAACATCTACATATTCAACTAGATTAGCACAACTGAACACAAGTAAATACTACTCGGGATTATTCTCCTTCTTGATGAAGCAAGAGTACTATGCGTAGGGCTGCAAGAGCACACCTCAAAGTCTGAGTAAACAAACACCACAATTCCCAAGAATAAGCCATGATAAATATCTAAATTATTCATAGAGTCACACAAGTACCCACACTGTCACCTTGATACCGTGTTGTCACAATGACTCCAGAAACTAGACAAAATCACTTGAGTAGCATAAACATTATTAATGTATTCAGCGATACTAGCAATACACATGATCACATAAAGATCACACCATGTGAGAGAGAGATGAACCACATAGCTACCGGTAGAGCCCTCAGCCTCGGGGGAGAACTACTCCCTCCTCATCATGGGAGTCAGCAGCGGCGATGAAGATGGCGGTGGTGTCGATGGAGATGACTCCGGGGGCAATTCCCCGTCCCGGCGGCGTGCCGGAACAGAGATTCTGTCCCCCGAAACTTGTCGTCGATGGCGGCGGCGCTGCGGAACTCTTCTGGAAATATGACTTGTTTTTTAGGGTTTTCGCATCTGAGGCAATATATAGGCGAAGGGGCGATGTCGGCGGAGGTCCTGGGCTCCCTCCTCACCTCCCGGCGCGCCTGTGGGCCCAGCCGCGCGAGCATGTGGTTTGGAGGCCGTGGGCCCCCCCTGGCTTGCCCTTCTGGCTCCGTGTGTCCCTCGGAAAAATAGGAGGTTTGGCTTTTGTTTCGTCGAATTCCGAGAATATTGCCCGAACAGCTTCTCTGGAACCAAAAACAGCAGAAAACAGGAACTGGCACTGTGGCATCTTGTTAATAGGTTAGTCCCAAAAATGTATAATAATGATATATAATGCATATAAAACATGTGACAATGATACATAAAACAAGCATGAAACATCAGAAATTATAGATACGTTGGAGACGTATCAAGCATCCCCAAGCTTAGTTCCTACTCGTCCTCGAGTAGGTAAACGATAAAAACAAAATAATTTATGAGGAGACATGCTTTCACACAATCTTGATCATAATATTGTAAGACATGTAAGCTGTGATCAAATCATTCAAAGGCAAATGTATATAGTTGATATCAAAAGACAAAGCAAGAGTCAAACAAGCTAAAAGTTTTCATGAACTATTGCTTCAAAGACATGAAACCGTACAAGGTTCATTAAAGATGATTTAAGTATCCAGCATAGGAGTTCTATCCTTCAAACCAAGCATCAAGCAAATTTTCATAACATAGAAGGATTCAGCCAAGTAAACATAAACATGAACGTCATGAATCAACTGTTTCGAAGTCTACTCAACCGGTGAGCGCAAGCATTTGGTATTGGCACCATGATGTTATGGCAAAGAGAACATTAATGGGGGTTTGGAAGGCCAAAGGAAGAAAGTCTCACAAAGCTATAAGTGATCATTAGACAAGAGGAAGTCTTATAATCGAAGCTATGTAAGGAGTAGTGATTGCCATGCAACGGATGCACATAGAGCTATATGTGTATGAAAGCTCTCTAATGGAACTAGTGGGGGTGCATCCAACTTGGTTGCTCATGAAGACCTAGAGCACTTTTAAGGAAGCTCATCATTGGAATATACAACCCAAGTTCTATAGTGTAAATTCCCCACATAGTTATACAAGTAGAACATGAAAACTCTCTCACATGGAGTATAGGTGCTAAACATGAGCACAAATGATGACTATGAATAATGCAGGTGCTATAACATGAGCACAAGTGTGAACAAAGGATAGTAATGTTGCCCCCTTTTTCTTTATTCTTTTTTTTTTCTTTTTTCTTTTTTCTTTTTTTTTTCTTTTTCTGTTTCACTTTTCGATGGCCCCATAGCTCTTTTCACTTTCAGGGGCAACATCTAATATGACAACACACTTTTTGGTACAAAAACTCATAATGAACAAACATGATGTATGAAACTGTATGCCTCTGCCAGTGTAGCAGGATATGCAATGATCTAGCGTAACATGGGTAAACCACACATCAGCTGTATAGAATCATGCAAAGCAATATGTATGTGATAAATGACAAGTCATGTAATGTAAGATGGATGTTGCATGGCAATATATCTCGGAACAGCTATGGAAATGCTGTGGTAGGTAGGTATGGTGGCTGTTTTGAGGAAGATGTATGGTTTATGTGTAGGAGAACAAGAGGAAGTCTCTCCCACGGGGTTGGATGTACTGGCGAAGTATGCACAACTCTCAATGTGAGCAGAAGGCAATGCACAACACCGAAGAGGCTAGCAAATATGGATGGTGGAAGTGCCAAAAACCGTAGCTTAACATTAGTCAAAAAAACTCACAAGCTTATTGCAAACAACTAGCAGGTTCAACATTAAGAGCATGATTAAAATTCACTCCAAGAAGGGCCGTTCACGGCGGTACAAGTACCCCGTTAGATCCCTCGACCTTCAGCACAACTTAGTTATTACAATGAACTTTCAGACATGGAAAGCTATCAAGTCCAACTACACCTTCAACAATTTTAGAGTTTGTAGTACGGTACAAGCTTAAAGACAACAATCCACTAATGATTTTAACTTAATTAACCAGCAAGCTTTACCATCTAAATATCTCAAAACATTTGCAAAGAATCAAGTTATCAAAGTTTCAATGATCTACAAGATTATGCAAGTTTTCATACCACTACCACATGCAGCATTTTCTTTCTTCCAAACAAACACCAATCAACTTACTTAAACATAAACTCTCCAAATGATAATATAATGCAGCAAGAGAGTATTTATAAACACGTGCTAACAGCTCAAAGAGATGCATGAAAAACAGGAGCTAAAAGCACTGCAGTAGCTAGTTAAGAATACTCAACAAATATAAGTGAAGAACATGAGTATTCACATGAAAAAGCGGAGCGTGTCTCTCTCCCACACAAGGATTGCTAGGATCCGAATTTATTCAAACAAAACAAAAATAAAAGCACACAGACGCTCCAAGTAAAGCGCATAAGATGTGAAAGAATTAAAATATAGTTTCACTAGAGATGACCTGATAAGTTGTTGATGAAGAAGGGGATGCCTTGGGCATCCCCAAGCTTAGACGCTTGAGTCTCTCTGAATATGGTTGGGGATGAACCACGGGGGCATCCCCAAGCTTAAGCTTTTCACTCTTCTTGATCACATAATATCACCCTTCTCGCTTGATCCTTGAAAACTTCCTTCACACCAAACTCAAGACAGTTCTCATTAGAGGGTTAGTGCATAAACAAAAATTCTCATATTCTGTAATGAAACAATCATTCCCAAAGCTTCTGGACATTAGCTACAGCCACCAATGCTTTGTGGAGCAAAGAAATCCACACAAACATCGTAAAAGAGCGAATGCAAAACAAAAGGCAGAATCTGTCAAAAACAGAACAGTCTGTAAAGACGGAATTTTCGAGGCACTTAAGTTTCTCAGATGGATCTGGCCCAAAATAATGAAAGTTGCGTACATATCTCAGGAAGATGCGTGATTTTTCGTAGAATTTTTCGAATTTTCTACAGGGAGAAAAGCTCAAATTCGTGACAGCCAAAAATCTGTTACTGCGCAGAAATCCAAATCTTGCATCAACTTTCAATATAGAACTTTACTTGGCACAACAATGCGATAAAATAAAGATACAAAGGAGTTGCTACAGAAGTGACAAAACTCCTTGACTCAAAGAAAATAAAAATAACAGCAAATAAAAACGATGGGTTGTCTCCCATAAGCGCTTTTCTTTAAAGCCTTTTAGCTAGGCATAGTGATTTTGATAATGCTCTCATATGTATAAGAGTTGAATATAAGAGAGCATCAAAAAGCAAATAAAACACATTTAAGTCTAACCCACTTCCTATGCAAAGGAGTCTTGTAAGAAAATAAATCAATGAAGTACAAAGTGACTAGCATAGAAGGCAAAACAAGTGCAACTTCAAAAATTTCAACATAAAGAGAGGAGACTTAATATTATTGTGATATATGAAACCATGTCTCCCTCTCTCATAAGAACCAGTAGGTCTTAAAGTACCCAGCAAATAAAAGCAAATCAAGAGAAAGCTCAAAACTTCATCATAAAGAGAGGTTTTAGTAACATAAAGATTTCTATAACCATACTTTCCTCTCTCAAAATAATTTTCAGCGGCATCATGAATAAACTCAACAATATAGCTATCACATAAAGCATTCTTATCATGATCCACATGCATAAAAGTATCATTACTCTCCACATAAGCATGAACATTATCATTAGTAATAGTGAGAGTAAAAGTATCACATCCATCATTGCAATCATCAAAAATTGGAGGCATAGAATAATCAAATGAATTTTATCCTCAATAGTAGATGGACTGAAAATATCATATTCATCATTGTAAACATCATATATAGGAGGCATATCATAATCAACATAAACTATATCCTCAATAGTAGGTGGACTGAAAATATCACAATGATTATAATCATCATATATTGGAGGCAAAGTATTATCAAAGCAAATTTCCTCCTTAAAGCTTGGGGGACTAAAAATATCATATTCATCACAACTAGCTTCCCCAAGCTTAGACTTTTCCATAGCATTAGCAATAATGGTGTTCAAAGAATTTATAGTAATACCATTGCTACCATCATGCAAACAAGCCTCCATAGGTTTTTTAATTTTCTCTTCAAAAGCATCATGTCCTAATTCCATATAAAGTTCATAGAGATCTCTAATTTTTTTGTTGTTTTCCATTAAGCCTAACTAGTGAAAATAAAAACAAGAAACAAAAAGAATAATTGCAGAATCTAAAGGAAATAACCTTCGAGCACTCACACGTCAGCAACAGTACTAGAAAATAGCTAAGTAGCCAGAGGATGTGAATACCTTTTACCTTACCTCCCCGGCAACGGCGCCAGAAAATAGCTTGATGTCTACGTGTGCTTCTATTCTTGTACAGTGTTGGGCCTCCAAGAGCAGAGGTTTGTAGAACAGCAGCAAGTTTCCCTTAAGTGAATCACCCAAGGTTTATCGAACTCAGGGAGGTAGAGGTCAAAGATATCCCTCTCAAGCAACCCTGCAATTAAGATACAAGAAGTCTCTTGTGTCCCCAACACACCCAATACACTTGTCAGATGTATAGGTGCACTAGTTCGGCGAAGAGATAGTGAAATACAAGTGATAGGGATGATTATAAGTAGTAACTGCAATCTGAAATAAAGATGGCAGCAAGCAAACATGTAGCAGAACTTGTTGTAAACGGTGTTTCAATGCTTAGAAACAAGGCCTAGGGATCATACTTTCACTAGTGGACACTCTCAACAATGATCTCATAACTGAATAAATAAAAGCTACTCTTAAACACTCTCTTGTTGGATAACAAACACCATTCATTGTGTAGGGCTACAAAAGCACACCTCAAGCCGGAGTAAACAAGCGCCACAACGTCATAAAGGAATCACACACGGTGCACACACTGTCACCTTTACACCGTGGAGAGTACCGGAGTTCATATTAAAGTAACCTATAGAGTGCATAATAGATAAAGAGTAACATCTACATATTCAACTAGATTAGCACAACTGAACACAAGTAAATACTACTCGGGATTATTCTCCTTCTTGATGAAGCAAGAGTACTATGCGTAGGGCTGCAAAGCACACCTCAAAGTCTGAGTAAACAAACACCACAATTCCCAAGAATAAGCCATGATAAATATCTAAATTATTCATAGAGTCACACAAGTACCCACACTGTCACCTTGATACCGTGTTGTCACAATGACTCCAGAAACTAGACAAAATCACTTGAGTAGCATAAACATTATTAATGTATTCAGCGATACTAGCAATACACATGATCACATAAAGATCACACCATGTGAGAGAGAGATGAACCACATAGCTACCGGTAGAGCCCTCAGCCTCGGGAGAACTACTCCCTCCTCATCATGGGAGTCAGCAGCGGCGATGAAGATGGCGGTGGTGTCGATGGAGATGACTCCGGGGGCAATTCCCCGTCCCGGCGGCGTGCCGGAACAGAGATTCTGTCCCCCGAAACTTGTCGTCGATGGCGGCGGCGCTGCGGAACTCTTCTGGAAATATGACTTGTTTTTTAGGGTTTTCGCGTCTGAGGCAATATATAAGCGAAGGGGCGATGTCGGCGGAGGTCCTGGGCTCCCTCCTCACCTCCCGGCACGCCTGTGGGCCCAGCCGCGCGAGCATGTGGTTTGGAGGCCGTGGGCCTCCCCCTGGCTTGCCCTTCTGGCTCCGTGTGTCCCTCGGAAAAATAGGAGGTTTGGCTTTTGTTTCGTCGAATTCCGAGAATATTGCCCGAACAGCTTTTCTGGAACCAAAAACAGCAGAAAATAGGAACTGGCACTGTGGCATCTTGTTAATAGGTTAGTCCCAGAAAATGTATAATAATGATATATAATGCATATAAAACATGTGACAATGATACATAAAACAAGCATGAAACATCAGAAATTATAGATACGTTGGAGACGTATCACCTATCCACCATCTACTTGTGGCAAATGCCCCGGCATGGCTGCTGGCAGAGTTTCGGAGTATGCTGCGAGCTTTTCTTTGGGCTGGCGAAGAGGAAGTGTCAGGGGGCCAATGCCTTGTGGCATGGAAGGATGTTTGTAAACCATATGAGTTTGGAGGGCTAGGAATAAAGACATGAAGCTTCAGAGCCTTGCACTTCGAGTGAGGTGGCAATGGCTGTAGAGAACAGATACATCTAGGGTTTGGAGTGGGCTACCAATGCTGCAGGATGAGGAAGCTAGATCAGTGTTCGACAACCTGGTCAGTATCAAGGTAGGAGATGGGAGTAAGGTGCTTTTTTGGAGGGACAGATGGATTGACAACCGATCAGCGAAGGATATTGCGCCATTGGTGTTCGAGCTGGTCCGTACGAGGAGTAAGAACTCTAGAACAGTTTCGAGGGCATGACAGACAACAGGTGGACGGAGGATGTTGGAGAGCCTTTGATGCCTCTTGCTGGACAACAATGGATGGACCTGTGGCGGGCAGTAGAGACGGTGAGCCGACAGGAGGAGGTACCTGACGAATTCAGCTGGCAATGGTCCAGGTCAGGGCGTACACAGCTAAGTCCACCTATGACAGCTTTGTCAAGGGCTGACAAGATTCAACTTGGCTGAGGAGATTTGGAGAAGTAGAGCAACCCTGAAGACGAAGATGTTCGCATGGCTTGCAGCACTACACCGCATCTGGACATCAGATCGAAGAGTTAGGCATGGTCTCCAAGAAACTGTAGACCCATGCACGATCTGTCTTCAGAGAGATGAGACTGCGGAGCACATTCTTATGCAGTGCCCGTATGCGCGACAAGTGTGGCACATCTGCTTCGCGGAACTCGGAGTACGAGCTAGCATACCGGAGGAAACTAGCACACTGCAGTTTGGTGGCTGGCGGCACGACAGAGTCTTCCAAGTGAGGAGAGGAAAAACCTGGACACGCTTATCTGTCTGATATTGTGGTCACTTTGGAAGCACCGCAATGCGTGGGTGTTTGGGGACACAAGGAGGCAGTTCAGCGTGCTCATTAGCGGCAAGGATCCTTGACGAGCAGAGGCTATGGATGATGGCAAGAGAGGAACCAGGGCACCTGAGCAAACGGAGGAGTAGGAGTTACCCGAGTTAGCGAGTCGTAGCCTTGGGTGAGTTTTTTCGGAGTGTTCTCTGCTCTTTTCTGTTCGCAGACTCTTGTAAATAACTTTGCTGCCTTCTATAAAATTAGGGTACGCATTCGCGTACTCACTCTAAAAAAAACACTCGATCCCATCCAGCGAGGCCCATATGTCCACGAGGACAACGCATCTTATGCTAGTGGACCTGCTCCCACTTCAGCTGATGGCGTCGTGACAACATTACGACAGAGCATTGCTAAAAGTTTAGTAGCTTCAGAAGTTATTGTTATTGTAATTTCGAAATCACTATGACATTTCTTTGACTTTGGCATGTACTAAATTATACTACGACAACCATTTTTTTTTTATGATCTACCTTTTCATATTGTTTTTTATTTTATTTCTAGCTCAATTTATACTAAAAACTAACATACGTGCTTTATTAAGTGGAGATTTCAAATTCAGAGACGTTACAGACATCTCACAATTAACACAATAAATAACTCGAAACTCCACAAGCACAAAAGAAGCCTCCCAAGCAGTTTTTAGGAGCTTCTCCCCACCACAGTTTTTTCCACCGAAATCCATAAGCTGGCTTATTCATAAGATTTCCATTATTCACTCATATAAATAACCTCAATTTAATCAAAATCTGCAAATGTCACAGAGAAAATCGGAAATAATGTATGGCTACAATTTTCTTTTTTATGCAGATCACGTATGAAAAAATATTTGTGTGCAAGTCATACATAGTAGGCATGTATATGTACTTGTATGCTTCTTTTCAGATTTTTCGAGATGCAAAAATACTGTTCTGATTTTAAAAAACGAGATCAGTGGAGTTCGGTAGCTACACGTGATTTTCGGTTCCACACACACACACGATGATCAAATATCGTAAAAAACACTACCGCATTCTCGAAAAGAACACATAGATGGGATTACGTGAGCTATAAGCACATAAATCAAGTTCCATTATTCACTCATATAAATAACCTCAGTTTAATCGAAATCTGCAGATGACATGGAGAGATTCAAAATAATATTGGCCGTCAAATTTCGACATCCTATGAGTACGATCCTAGCTACTCTGTCGAGGGGTCGAGGACGTGGCCTGCAAAGACGACGGCTTTGGTCTCCTCCTCTACAATAAAGTAGGCGAAGGGATGGTCAGCCACGAAATTAACCCGCGGCGGTGGCCTTGGTGCAGCGGTCGGATTCCTACTACCCTTGGTGGCGGCGACGGCCTTGGTGCCTTCCTCGTTCACCTCGATGACCGCCCTGTGGACGACGTCGCTCACGACCAGCGGAAGCCGGAGCCGTCGTCCTCCGTCATGTCGGACAGGTCGGCCGCTTCGTGGAAGGCAGCCGGAGGCACAGCTTTTCGAGGGCCCCGACAACGCTGCTGTGGAAAGTTAGCTTGAACCTCGGCAGCTTGAACTCGTCGACTTTGACCTGCTCACGAGGCAGGTGCTCGTGGAGGAAGCCTGGACGTGAAGCGAGCGCGTCCAGAAGGCTTGATAGGCCGTTGTCGGCGTCCGGGAGGAAGATGCACATGGAGAACTGTGTACGAGTGGAAAAGCTGTCTTGAATGTCGCTTTGTTTCTTGGATCCCCGCCGGTTCTGGCCCTTGGAGATCCGAGAGTATGGTGTGAGCCTTTTGGATCACCATGGCCATTAGATGACTTGCCGGCACGCGCTCCCGCCATCTTGTTTTTTTAGATAAAGAGTGTATATTAATATCGCGGAGATACAAATTACACCTAGCCTCTGCAACAACGCAATAACCAAAGCTACTACGGATGCACACAGCCGAAAGACAATAAGAAGAAGAAAGAAAAAGAAAAGTCCCGCTACAGAGTTACAGTCCTTGCAGCAGCCGCACAACCACCACCAAAACAACACCTGATGTCCAATTCTTCAAAAACAACGCCTTTCAAGAAGAACAGTGCCAGACACAACCAATTAAGGCTAGACTTGGGTTTTCACCCTGAAGATAGTCCTCGCTCTCAAAACAATCTCTTCAGCAAGACCACTGTCAGGCACAACCAATTAAGGCCAGACCTTGGATTTTCACCCTGAAAGGTAGGACTTCGGACTTCACGTATATTGTCGCCCCCACTTACATGCCGCTGCTCCAAGTCATGAAACACCAAGCCAATTCCTCATCGCCACCAGGAATCGAACCACCGTTACTAGTCTTCAAATCTAGGCCTCCATGTCCTTCTCCGCAGTCTGACTTCACCGGGAAACAGAAAGGCATGTCCCCAATGGCAACCGACTGCAAAGCTTCGCGACGCTTCCTCTGAAACCAAACGGTCAGAAAAAACATGGCTGCGCGCGACCGAATCCCACCCGATCCGACAATCTCTAGGCTTGATTGCCCAATGGAGTTCGCCGACGGAGCCTTCCGGAACTCGACAATCCGGCGAGATCGAATAAACAGGTGTCAGGCAGATCTTCTTCTTGGCGCTTGCGGAACCCTATGACCTCCGCCATTATTCAGCAAAACCAGCCAGCCCCCACGCCGCCGGTCAAAGCAACTGAGGGGAGAACGGCCACATCTTCACCATCCCGCAGCACTCCAATCGGAGCACTCCCGGCCAGCCCAGATCGCCCTGAGGCAACATCGGACCCGCCACCTGCGCCACCAGATGTCTCGCTGCAGAGGGCCTCAGCCGCGGTGCACCACCTCAAAGTTGCTCTGCTAGGGACGCTACCCGGCGAGAGTACCGCGCCGCCCCAAACCCCTCCGCGCCGACAGAAGACGGCGGGCCTAGGCGGGGACCTGAGACCCACGAATTGCCTCCGCCGCCCGCACCAGGTCCGAGGAAGAAGCAACCGCCACCTGGCCGAGGTCGCTGCCCCGACCCCCGCTCTCAACCGCCTCCGCCGGCGCCGCCCCAGCCGCATCTTCGGAGAAAGTCGCCGCGACCTCCACCCCTAGCACCTTAGGCACCAGGGGGCGCCGCCACCGCGGCCTACGGCGGCGGCAGCGGCATAAGGGATCCACTCGGGGATGGGCTCGGGGATGGGAGTCAGGGCCCCCCGGCGGCGCCCTGGGGTGCGCCACGGGAGGGAGAGAGGGAGTTCCCTCACTCCCGCCATCTTGTACCGAAGCTTGAGCACCTTGAACCCGTTGTGCACGGCCACATACTGCCTCTCCCAGCTCCGCATGAAGGGCACGTCGACGGCGCCGACGCCGCTTAGCCGGCGGAACGGCCCCTTCTGCGTGCTCCTCTTGTCGAAGGGCTGCTCCCACTTGCCCTTGAAATAAACGGCGTTGCCGAGCACGACGCGGCTGTCTCGGGTCACCGAACCTTCATCGAGAACGGAGTCGATCAGGTTGTTCGTGGCGTGCGCCGCCCACGCGTTGATCAAACGGCGTGATCCTTCGGGATCGCCACGGAAGTCGACGGTAGAAGCCTCGGCCCCGTAAGCCCCGGCGACGACGGCCTCGCGGAACCCGGGCTTGAGCTGGCACGACAGGTCGCTCCAGACGCTGATACGTCTCAAACGTATCTATAATTTTTGATGTTCCATGCTTGTTTTATACCAATTGCTACATGTTTTGCATCTACTTTATATCACTTTTATACATTTTTTGGGACTAACCTATTAACAAGATGCCGAAGTGCCAGTTCCTGTTTTCTGCTGTTTTTGTATTCCAGAAAAGCTAGTCTGGAAATATTCTCGGAATTGGACGAAACTACACGGGGGTGCCTATTTTTCCAGAACACGCCTGACGGAGCGAAGGAGCAGCAGAGGAGGGCCACCAGGAGGCCACACGCACCAGGGCGCGGGCCCCCCTCTGCCGCGCCCTGGGTGGTGTGGGCCCCTCGGGGGTCCGCAGCCGCCGCCCTTTCGCCTACTTATTCCCCCCGACGCGAAAACCCTAAGTACCTGAGCAAATATCCACGAAAAGTTCCAGAGACGCCGCCGTCGTCAACCCTAGCTCGGGAGGGTTCAGAACCTCTTCCCGGCACCCTGCCGGAGAGGGGAATCGTCACCGGAGGCTTCTACATCGCCATGCCTGCCTCCGGAGTGATGCGTGAGTAGTTCATCCTTGGACTACGGGTCCATAGCAGTAGCTAGATGGTTGTCTCTCCACTTTGTGCCATCATGTTTAGATCTTGTGAGCTGCCCTACATGATCAAGATCATATTATTGTAATGCTACATGTTGTGTTTGCTGGGATCCGATGAATATTGAATATTATGTCAAGTTGATTATCAATCTATCTTATATGTTATTTAAGATCTTGCATGCTTTCCGTTACTCGTAGATGCTTTGGCCAAGTAGATGCTTGTAACTCCAAGAGAGAGTATTTATGCTAGATAGTGGGTTCATGTCTCCGTTTAACCTGGGACAGTGACAGAAAGTTCTAAGGTTGTGGATGTGCTGTTGCCACTAGGGATAACCTAACGATGCTATGTCCACGGCATATGTGTTTGTTTACATTACGCACTTTACTTAATGCAATTATCCGTTGCTTGCAACTTAATACCAACGGGGGACTCGGATGACAACCCGGCGGTGGATTATTAGTCATAGATGCTGTTGGATAACGATCTATGTATTATGTCGTAATGCCCAATTAAATATCATAGTAGTCAACATGTCATGTATATGCATTGTCATGCGCTCACTATTCGTCAATTGCCCAGCTGTAATTTGTTCACCCAACATGTTAGTTATCTTTTATGGAGAGACACCACTAGTGAACTGTGGACCCCGGTCCATTCTTTTACACTGATTAAACAACCACAAACTGCAAACTGTTCCTTTTTCATTCTCTGCAATTTAATACTCATTTTCCACACCATACGTTTAATCCTTTGTTTTCAGCAAGCCAGTGAGATTGACAACCTCACTGTTTCGTTGGGGCAAAGTAGTTTGATTGTGTTGTGTGCAGATTCCACGTCAACAGTCCAGACTCCCTCGACAGCTATTTTTCTGGCGCCGTTGACAACCTTCTGAAGAGTTGCTGCTCCTACTGGTTCGATAACCTTGGTTTCTTTCTGAGGGAAAACTTGCTGCTGACTACATCATACCTTCCTCTTGGGGTCTCCCAACGAACGTGTGTTTCACGTCATCAAGCTATTTTTCTGGCGCCGTTGCCGGGGAGACAGCAGTCTTCTGCAAGGGGAGTTTCACGCTTCCAATCTCTTTACTTTGTTTTTGTCTTGCTTAGTTTATTTTATTTTATCTTGTTTGCTTTCAATTATCAAAAACACAAAAAAATTAGTTACTTGCATCTAGTTTACTTTCAAGTTATTTTCTGTACTGTTTTTATTTCTGCTAAAATGAGTACTCCTGAGAACACTAAGTTGTGTGATTTCACTAGCACGAACAACAATGATTTCATATGCACACCTATTGCTCCACCTGCTGCTTCAGCAGAATTTTATGAAATTAAACCTGCACTTTTAAATCTTGTTATGAAAGAGCAATTTTCTGGTGTTAGTACTGATGATGCTGCTGTTCACCTTAATAACTTTGTTGAACTTTGTGAAATGCAAAAGCTCAAGGAAGTAGATGGTGATATTATTAAACTGAAACTTTTTCCTTTCTCCTTGAGAGGACGTGCTAAAGAATGGTTGCTATCTTTGCCTAGAAATAGTATTGATTCATGGACTAAATGCAAAGATGCTTTTATTGGAAAATATTATCCTCCTGCTAAGATTATTTCTTTGAGAAGTAGCATAATGAATTTTAAGCAATTTGATAATGAACATGTTGCTCAAGCATGGGAGAGAATGAAATCATTGGTTAAAAATTGTCCCACTCATGGACTGACTACTTGGATGATCATCCAAACCTTCTATGCAGGATTAAATTTTTCTTCGAGGAATTTATTGGATTCGGCCGCTGGAGGTACCTTTATGTCCATCACTTTGGGTGCTGCAACAAAGCTTCTTGATGATATGATGATTAATTATTCTGAGTGGCACACCGAGAGAGCTCCAACAGGTAAGAAGGTAAATTCTGTTGAGGAAACCTCCTCCTTGAGTGCCAAAATTGATACTATTATGTCTATGCTTGCAAATGGTCAAACACATGTTGATCCAAATAATGTTCCTTTAGCTTCTTTGGTTGCTCAAGAAGAGCATGTTGATGTGAACTTCATTAAAAATAATAATTTCAACAACAATGCTTATAGGAATAATTTTGGTAATAGCAATTATAGGCCCTATCCTTCTAATAGTGGCAATGGTTATGGAAATTCCTATAGTAACTCCTACAACAATAATAAGAGTGTACCCTCTGATCTTGAAGTTATGCTTAAGGATTTTATTAGTACACAAACTGCTTTCAATAAAACTGTTGAGGAGAAATTTGGGAAAATTGATGTGCTTTCCTCTAAAGTTGATAGTCTTGCTCTTGATGTTGACTTATTGAAACTAAAGAACATGCCTCATGATGTTAAAGAGAGCAAAACTCTCAATGCTATACAAGTTAAAATTGATAACAATGTGAGGATGTTAGCTGAATTGCATGCTAGATGGGAAAGAGAGGATGAAATTGCTAGAAAGAAAATATTGCTAGAGTTTATACTATTACTACTTCTGAAAATGCTTCAAACTCAAGTGTTAACAAACCTCCTACCATTAATGGCAAGATAGTTGGTGTTGGTAATGTTTCCACTTCTATTGCAAAATGTCCTAAATTGCCTGATAACTCTGAAACTGTCCTTGATAAAGATGCTGAAATTTCTAGCAATAAGGAAGAGAATAATTCCATTACTTTTGATGATAATGACTTTGATTTTGATGGTTGCAATATTTCTGAAGTAATTAAGTTCTTGCAAAAGCTAGCTAGAAGTCCTAATGCTAGTGCTATAAACATGGCTTTTACTAAACATATTACTAATGCTCTCATGCAAGTTAGGGAAGAGAAATTAAAACATGAAGCTTCTATCCCTAGGAAGTTAGAAGATGGTTGGGAGCCCATCATTAAATTGAAATTGAATGACTTTGATTGCAATGCTTTGTGTGACCTTGGTGCTAGTATTTCTGTTATGCCTAAAAGATTATATGATATGCTTGATTTAGCACCTTTGGAAAATTGTTACTTGGATGTTCACCTTGTTGATTCTACTATTAAAAAACCTTTGGGAAGAATTGATGATGTTCTTATCATGGTTAACAACAATTATGTCCCCGTTGATTTTATTGTCTTGGATATTGAGTGCAATCCATCATGCCCTATTGTGCTGGGAAGACCTTTTCTTAGACTGTAGGTGCTATTATTGATATGAAAGAAGGGAATATAAAATATCAATTTCCTCTCAAGAAAGGTATGGAACACTTTCCTAGGAAGAAGATTAAGCCACCTTATGATTCTATTGTTCGAACAAATTACAATGTTGATGCTTCTTCACTTGGTAATACTTGATGCATGCTTTGTGCCTAGCTAAAAGGCGTTAAAGAAAAGCGCTTATGGGAGGCAACCCATTTTATTTTTCTGCAATTTTTCTTTTATTGAGTCAAGGAGTTTGTTTACTTCTGTAGCAACTCCTTTGTATCTTTATTTTCTCGCATTGTTGTGCCAAGAGTAGCCTCTAATGATAAGATGATGCTTAATTTTGATTGCTGCGCAGAAACAGATTTTTGCTGTTCACTGTACGAAATTCCTAAAATCACCAGATTGTTAAAAATCTGAAATTTTTGTGCGTAATCTTTATGAATGTCTGAAACTTTCATTAGTTCAGAGTTTCTCGATCTGAGCGTCGTAAGTGCCTCGAAAAAATTCGTCTTTGCGGACTGTTCTGTTTTAGACAGATTATGCCTTTTTATTTTGCATTCTCTCTTTTACTAGTGTTGAGTGAAATTCTTTTTTGGGTGGAAGAGCTTCACATAACATCAGTGGCTGTAGCTAATGTTTAAAGTAACAAATCATATTGCGTCTTTACAGAACATGTGAATTTTTGATTATGCACTAACCCTCTAATGAGATCTACTTTGAGTTTGGTGTGACGGAAGTTTTCAAGGGTCAAGAGAGAAGGATGATATAATAGGATCAAGAAGAGTGAAGAGCTTAAGCTTGGGGAGGCTCCCATGGATCTCCCCAGCATATTTCAAGAAGACTCAAGCGTCTAAGCTTGGGGATGCCCAAGGCATCCCCTTCTTCATCGTCAAAATTATCAGGTCATCTCTAGTGAAACTATATTTTAATTCTTTCACATCATATGTGCTTTTCTTGGAGCGTCTGTGTGCTTTTATTTTCAGTATTGCACTTTTATTTTCAATAAAGCTTGACTGGACCCTAGCATTCTTGATTGGGAGAGAGACACGCTCCGCTTTTTCATGAGAATACTCCTATTCTTCACTTATATTTGTTGAGTATTCATATCTAGCGCTGTTCAGCTTTTAGCTCTTGTTTTCATGTATCTCTTGTCAGAGCTATTAGCTTTCTTTTGTAGAAAGTACTCTCTTGCTTCACTTATATTTGTTTGGAGAGTTGATGAAATAAATTGATTGGTGTTTGGTTGGTTCAGAAAATGTTGCATGTGGTAATTGGTATAAGGAAAAACTTGCTTAATCTTGTAGATCACTAAAATGGATAACTTGATGCTTGTCAATTGTTTTGAGTTAACAAGTAGATCATGATTAAATTGTGCATCACATGAGTTAAGCCTATTAGTGAAGAACTACCGTAAAGCTTGTTGAAAATTTGGTTTGCATCGGTGGTACCTCTAAGGTCTAGATATTTTCTAATAACAGGGTTTGGTTAACAAGGAAGACGGTATGAAGTCTTATAACGTTTGCAATATGTTTGTCATATAAAACTTGGTGTACGGGTTGATATTCTTGTTTGCTTACATAACCTTGCTAGCCTAAACTCTGTACTGAGAGGGAATGCTTCTCGTGCATCCAAATCCTTGAGCCAAAATCCATGCCATTTGTGTCCACCATAACTACCTATATGTGGTATTTCCTTGCCACTCCAAGTAAATTTTTCATGTGCTACCTTTAAATTATTCAAAATGTTATTATTCCCTTTTTGTGTCAATGTTTACTAGCTCATGAGGAATTAGTGTGGTTATTCTTTATTCTATTTGTCGAGTGGACTTTTACACCTGGACTAGTGGCATATACATCCGCTTATCCAATAACTTGCAAAAAGAGCTGGCAACGGGGTGCCCAGTCCCAATTAATTACAACTTTAACCAATTAATTCTCTTCACACTTTTGCCCTGATTCATCAGTAAGCAATGACAAACAGTGAAATACCTGAATGTGTGTAAACCAAAGAGAAAGAGGGATGATCTGCCTTGCTGGTAGAAATAACGTCCTTCATGGGAGCCGCTCTTAAAAGTCCGTTCGACAGGTAGAATACTGTTCTCACCCGCTACCATTCGTTGACAATTAACAAACACCTCTCAAAAATAGATACTCCTCCATGGTATGTGATTGATGGAAGGCACCCGAGGATTCGGTTAGCCATGGCTTGTGTTAGCAAGGTTGGGAGGAGTATCAAATATTTTATGCAATCTCTATATGCTTTCAAAAACCTAAAAGCTCTAGCACATGATTTAATCCCTGCTTCCCTCTGCGAAGGGCCTTTCTTTTACTTTTATGTTGAGTCAGTTTTCCTATTCTTTCTGTCTTCCACAAGCAAACACTAGTGTCAACTTTGTTACAACATGCGTTATATGCAATGTATTGGACTTGTTATACTACTTTGTGTTGACAATATCCATGAGATAAATATGTTGAAAGTTGAAGCAAATGCTGAAACTAAATTCTTCCTTTGTGTTGATTAAATACCTTTTGTTAGAAACTATTGCTTTATGAGTTAACACTTATGCAAAACTGTTTGATGCTTGTCTCGAAAGTACTATTCATGAAAACGTTTAGCTTGTGTGATTCATTGTTTACTCATTATCTATTTGGTAGCAAATTATAGACCATTGACTTGGATCACTTCATTCATTTACATGTGCCTTGCAATATTATATGATCAAGATTATGATAGTAGCATGTCACCTCAAAAATTATTTTGTTTTTATCGTTTACCTACTCGAGGACGAGTAGGAACTAAGCTTGGGGATGCTGATACGTCTCAAACGTATCTATAATTTTTGATGTTCCATGCTTGTTTTATACCAATTGCTACATGTTTTGCATCTACTTTATATCACTTTTATACATTTTTTGGGACTAACCTATTAACAAGATGCCGAAGTGCCAGTTCCTGTTTTCTGCTGTTTTTGTATTCCAGAAAAGCTAGTCTGGAAATATTCTCGGAATTGGACGAAACTACACGGGGGTGCCTATTTTTCCAGAACACGCCTGACGGAGCGAAGGAGCAGCAGAGGAGGGCCACCAGGAGGCCACACGCACCAGGGCGCGGGCCCCCCTCTGCCGCGCCCTGGGTGGTGTGGGCCCCTCGGGGGTCCGCAGCCGCCGCCCTTTCGCCTACTTATTCCCCCCGACGCGAAAACCCTAAGTACCTGAGCAAATATCCACGAAAAGTTCCAGAGACGCCGCCGTCGTCAACCCTAGCTCGGGAGGGTTCAGAACCTCTTCCCGGCACCCTGCCGGAGAGGGGAATCGTCACCGGAGGCTTCTACATCGCCATGCCTGCCTCCGGAGTGATGCGTGAGTAGTTCATCCTTGGACTACGGGTCCATAGCAGTAGCTAGATGGTTGTCTCTCCACTTTGTGCCATCATGTTTAGATCTTGTGAGCTGCCCTACATGATCAAGATCATATTATTGTAATGCTACATGTTGTGTTTGCTGGGATCCGATGAATATTGAATATTATGTCAAGTTGATTATCAATCTATCTTATATGTTATTTAAGATCTTGCATGCTTTCCGTTACTCGTAGATGCTTTGGCCAAGTAGATGCTTGTAACTCCAAGAGAGAGTATTTATGCTAGATAGTGGGTTCATGTCTCCGTTTAACCTGGGACAGTGACAGAAAGTTCTAAGGTTGTGGATGTGCTGTTGCCACTAGGGATAACCTAACGATGCTATGTCCACGGGCATATGTGTTTGTTTACATTACGCACTTTACTTAATGCAATTATCCGTTGCTTGCAACTTAATACCAACGGGGGACTCGGATGACAACCCGGCGGTGGATTATTAGTCATAGATGCTGTTGGATAACGTCTATGTATTATGTCGTAATGCCCAATTAAATATCATAGTAGTCAACATGTCATGTATATGCATTGTCATGCGCTCACTATTCGTCAATTGCCCAGCTGTAATTTGTTCACCCAACATGTTAGTTATCTTTTATGGAGAGACACCACTAGTGAACTGTGGACCCCGGTCCATTCTTTTACACTGATTAAACAACCACAAACTGCAAACTGTTCCTTTTTCATTCTCTGCAATTTAATACTCATTTTCCACACCATACGTTTAATCCTTTGTTTTCAGCAAGCCAGTGAGATTGACAACCTCACTGTTTCGTTGGGGCAAAGTAGTTTGATTGTGTTGTGTGCAGATTCCACGTCAACAGTCCAGACTCCCTGCGACAGCTATTTTTCTGGCGCCGTTGACAACCTTCTGAAGAGTTGCTGCTCCTACTGGTTCGATAACCTTGGTTTCTTTCTGAGGGAAAACTTGCTGCTGACTACATCATACCTTCCTCTTGGGGTCTCCCAACGAACGTGTGTTTCACGTCATCAGACGCTGCACGCGAACGCGACGCGCGGGCCGCCAGAGCCAGAGCGGGTCACGCAGCGCGTCCCCACAGCGCGGGCGATGAACTCGTCGAGCTCTCCGCGGGAATGCACGCCGAGGACGCGAGAATCTCCTCCAGGGTGGCGTCGCGGGCGGCGGGCGGCGACGAGCCCAAGCGCGGTGTAGATGGGACAGCGGTGAAAAGACAAGGTTGCTGTTTGCGTGCTCGTCGCGAGGCGCCGCGCTGAGGCCGGCCGAGAGCGCGCGAGGCCCTCGCTGGAACCGCCGGAAGACTGCCGCCGACCCTGTCGGCACGACGGATCCATTCGTATCGATCGCCGGTTTCTGGATCGATAGAGATCGTAGATCGCTGAGGGGATCAATAACTAAGATTATGTTGCCTAAGTTTTTCACCGGAATTGG